>OX439040.1:75267971-76467971 GCA_949317995.1 Acholoe squamosa
GGAGGGGGAAATCAATGCTTCTTCGATGTGAGTTATTATATTGGTTCACAATAGGCGTTAAATTATAAATCAGCTGAGTACGAGGGGTGTGTGTTTAGTAAGATTAGTGTTGTTTAATGAGCTAATGTAGAGCTATACTTGCTAAATAATATGAAGGCAATAAGGCTGAGCCAAGAATATTTTATGCTCTTTTATTTCTCCTGTAATAAGCTTTGGACTACCAGAGCCAGATGGGGACTATTGCTTTGAGAGAAAAAAGTCAATAATCCACTCAATAATTTCCAGTGCATGTTGGTGGGTTATTTCAGTAATGGCTGTAGGGTGGATCAATCTTGATGCCCATTTTCCCACAGTCAGTCACAACTCAGTGCTGTACTTGCACAACATGTCAAACATGCAGGACTGAAACACTCCGGTAGGGTCAGGTTTGATGCGCCAGTGCAGAGCTGGTCAGTAGACTTGGCAAAACTGTATTGTTGCCATCACTGCATCATGCCCATTTGTTGGCATGATGGACCATTGTCACCACCACTGCATTGATGTGTCATGCCAACCTTTCTAGTGTATATCAACCATGTAGGGTCTGCATGGTGCATGGATGTAGCCCTGGCGAGTTACTCGCATCATGAATGGTGCCATTCTATAGACTTGATGTATTAATGCCATATCGGCCTTTAAAGCGTCAAGCGTCCGGATACAGCAGCAGCACAATCTATACATATAGGAGTGTAACAAAGAGTTTATCAATGTCCTACACAGAGTTTGATCATACACCAGAGACACATAGACTGTAATTAGATTAAATGATGAATTAAATATTGACACATATATCGTGTCTCTGCCGGGAAAAGGGGCGAGGCGGGCCCCCAGCGGGTGCCAACAGCCCCCCTATACCATGTATAAAAACAGACACAATGATAGTACAGTCTTTATGTGCTGTGCATATCTGAGTGGGGCTGGTTGTAAGGGTACAGCCCCTTATAGCCAGTTAGCATGCAACCCTCCACAACACACAATCTACCACGGTATGGTGTACAAAGGTAAACAGTTCACTCAACCAGAACATGCTTTAGCTGTCAGTCAGATAGGCAGCTACAGTACCCCCCATATACTGAGTTGTAGATCCTGCAGAACAGGGCTGTAGAATCTTAATGCCTATAAATGGGTACCCACATTTTTGAGGCTGTCAATTTTTTCAAAATTTTTGGTCGATTAAACAATAAGTGCCACTGTGATGCCGCTGTTGAAATTCAAGACCCTTGCTCCCATTGCCGCAGTAGATTTGTAAGGGCCTTTTGTCACCCCCACCAAACAAACCTTTTGATTTCTGACTGTCATCTTATACTTGGGATGCGCCTTATAGGCAGGGAATTAACAGCAATCAGAACACTTTTTTACAATTCTAAGCTGACCAATGGCAGTCATTGACAGATGAGACATGTGGTTTCCCCTGCCTGGCCTCCATGTAGACTAAGGTCTACACTCATGTATGTGCTATGTTTGTGTGTATAGGCCTGTAGCTGGTACCCACAGCACCAGACGAAATTTGTATTCAGTGTAGACGCCGACCGCCCGGGTACCAGCGATTCCCGCCCTTTTTTTTTTTTTACCCGTCAATAACTGATGTGGGACAGAGGAGCTGGTGCGCGGCAAGCACTAATAGATCACGCCTTCAAGTGCCACAAGCACCTCCTCCCCCAACCAGATAGCGTAACCCGGGGGACCGGGGGGAGGGAAAGGGGGGTGCTTTATGGGGGTGGGGGGTCTGTATGCTGACTGACTGAGTATTGATCAGCCACACTGTGTATGCTTAGAACAAGCGGCAGAGTTTGGGCACTCGGACCCGGGCACTCGGAGCCAACGCCTTACAGAGGCTACAGTTGTGTGTACTCTTGTGGTGACAAAGTAAGCATGGCTATACTAATATAGGCCTACTGAGGATGATAATAGCAATAATAAGGTGATTAGTTAGTGTATGGAACTATGGAAGATGCTATTGTTAACCACTGATGGAAGTCTTAAGCATTTTCCAAGTTCCAAAGACCTTTATACTCCTATACATAACCTATATTTTTGGGGCTCTGAGTGAGCATTCCAGGGATATATGTACTCAGTCACTTAAATCCTCCTGTTAATCCATTAAATGGTCAATTACCATCCAGAATTCACCCAAATGGCAAATGCATTGATCCACCACAGTGCGACCCTTCAAGGGTTAAAAACTAACCGGCAACTCACCCAATACTGGGATTGCATGGGTTACCGAAGGGAAGAACAGTGCTCTACTTTCACCATTTGTGACATTCCACCCTGGCCACTTTCTCAACTCCAGAGGCGTAGGAAAAGGGGGGGGGCCAGGGGGGCCTGCCCCCCCAATCATGAAGGAGGTGGGGCCTGAATATGTCTGGGCCCCCCCAATATTTTCCAAGAACTCATAAACACAATGGGAAAGAAGCTAAAACTTTACATCTTAAATTAGATTATTATGGTGATGTCATAGGGAGAATGGGGGTCTGAGCCTAAAGTCAGATCCAAAATTTACCAAAAATCACTCTTCTATATGAATTCTAAATATGCGTATATAGACACCATCACACATCAGCCGACAATTCAAGGTGGTCGCGATGCTGCCCTCGCCAGGGCCCCCCCCCCCCCCAATGAAGATTTGCTTCCTATGCCTCTGAACTCACACAGTTTTACCAAATTTGAAAGAATAACTTAGGCTACATACAGAGACAGGCAAATGAAGATATGTGGCCTTGACTTTGCTAAAGCTGCGAATTTGCGCCCTTGTTCAGTCTGCATTTGCTAGTGTGAAAGACTAGGTGCCACTGCCTGTATGTCACATAGCCCTTTTGGAGGCTGTAGTTAGCTAGCATCTCTAGTGGAACCTGCACACTATGTATTCAACAGAGGCCCTAGGGGCTAGTCTAGCTTGGAAGGTCTTGAATCTGCAGTGTCGCTTCTAAGCTGAAGTCTGGCGGAAGCTACCGGGGTAGATGTAGACAATTTGCCCAGGACAATATGGCACGAGTAGGCTGCTGCAGACATCCTGACTTTCCCTGAATACTGATTATCACCTGGTGTGTGAAAAAAAAAAACAGTGAAAAACTGAAATAAGTGCTGGTCTCATATCAGGGCTGGGGTCCCAGCCCGGGGGGGGGCACTGAGTCTATGTAGGTCATTCTCAACTACCGCCCTATCTCCCAGTGATCTTGAAAACTGACTGCCCTACTTGACTGATAAGCTAGACATTGACCGCCCCCCCCCCTTTTCCCACAATCCCAAATATTGACTGGACTGCCACCCCCCCCGGCCCCCCCCCCCCCCATTCAAGCCTACACCCTATTGTACTCATGTATTTTGTATGGATCAGAATTTTTCTTTGTCCAGCACTGTGTCTTTTTATCACATTCAGGCCCTCATATGTATGGTATATAAAAAATGAGTCCTTTTGGGACCTAATGGAATTTCACCGCCCTGCTGTTAGAGATCTGATGGGAATCCACCGCCCCCCTTTTTAGGGATCGTGCGTGAATCCACTGCCACCACTCTCAAGAGTGGGGCTGCAGTCGGTATCAATTTCATGGGCAAGTCCCCCCCCAAGGGGTCCCAGGGGCATTGATTTCTAAAGTAAAATGCTGCATATGAGTTCCTGTGTACAAACCACACCCTGAGTTGGTTGCTTTGGTATAAGCCGCACTAGGGGGCTGAAATGGTTGGCATACCTTACTATACCGACTTTACATGTTTGCCAATGGGTGCTACAGTACCATACAGGCTGGGAATACAAGTGTGACTGCACTACAGCCACTAGCTAAGGTCTAATTAACATGCATTCTCGCGAGATTTGCAGCTTCAGGGGTCAGGAGACACTGTAAACATGGGTGAGTGTCTACACCTGTAGGTGTGGAGTCTTCACACCTGGAGGTGTCATGAGTGATAGTATCCTGTATGATGTCTCGATGAAGTGCTGGTGATTCAAGTACACCAGTACTGCTTTGGTGAATAGTACAGATCAAAAAATGTTGACCTGGAATTTTTAAGTTTATTGCTGTTTTATGATACTAAAGTTTAGTACTGTTTTATGGTATTACAAATCCTATAAGCTTGAGGTCTTATAAGTCATAGTAGGTCTCGAAAATGATCAGCAGGCCATGGTTTGTGTGCAAGTTTTCTTTTAGCTATTTCTTGGTTGCCACCACCGCCACTTCCCCCGTTACCTCAGGGTATCCTGTTTCGTCATTCGAATTTCCAATAGAAAGCCAACAAAAACAAGAAAAATATTCCTATTGCTTATTGACCAGGGAATATCTGCGTGGCTCGCGTCATGTGCCACATCAGCTGCCGTTCCTGATGTGAACATATGGAGAGCAGGCAGCTGTGGTGTAGGGCAGGTCAATATACTGACACCATCCTAAAGTGGCACCCTGTCATGTTAAAAGTCCCTCCATGATCCCCCAAGTGTGAAAACCAATAGACTAATCTCACTAACAGCATTGGAAATATACAATGTACATAGTCTGTATGGACAACTTGACTATAGCCAAGGCAAGCAAGCTGTCAGGTGCTTACAGTAAAACCCTTTGTAAGAGCCACACGCATATAAGGCACACCCTGGCTTTGTGTGTTGTGAGAAAGCTGCTCCTGAGGAGGGAATAGATTAGTACTGTTTTATAGAGTAAAAACATGATGGTCTATAAGCTATAGCTTATACATGTATAGAGTTTTAAAATAGTGCCACGAATCTCAGAATTTTAGGTAGCAACAGGTCCAGAGAAAGGACTTCAGGTCCTTTCTCCATGCATATGAGCCACATCCATGTATAAGCAACACCTTGACTTTGGAAGAATGCTATAAGCTGCAGGAGGGGTCTGAAGTGGTGCACATTCCTTAGTAAAGTCTATATCTGTGAAACCCCGCATATAAGCCCCATACCCCGAGTTCAAGTAGTATCCCTAAACAGCAGTAGGCCTCTGAAATGGTCTACATGTATAGACCGCAGCTTATATGCAGCTTTTACGGTACCTCATTTCATAATTAATCAAGTTGGGCCACAGCTGTCAATGATCAATAGAGCAGACATCTAATATGATTACAACCATAGATAGTCAACAGTCTGCTCTGCACATGTCAGGCTGTAGTATGTACTACCTACATAGGGGTGTGCCATAAAGTATACCTTATGGCAGATCAACCAATTACCCCCGACTCTAAGGTTGTAGTCCAGTACACTAATTGGTATCAATTTAACTATCCTGTGCACTCCATTTCAACACCCACCAATTTAGATTATGCTGTGTACCGGTTCATTCCTTAAGTATATTGTGGTCATTTTACAACCCTGGATGGCACCCAGTATCATTTGACTCTTCTCCACCAGCAGTGCTTTAGAACCTGATGTCTTAACAATGCCAACACACAGCTTCTAAGTATCTTTCACCACTGAAAACTCATTAGTCCAAGCCTTTATCAGCCTCACCAACAGATTGCCCATAAGGGCCTAATCCTGTTTTAGGTCGCTATGGAAAATAAGGAATGTGTTTTGCACAACTGGAAAAATGCTAGACCTATGTAGACCCCTTGTGTATATAGCGACTTAAAAGTTCTACCCATGGCAAATGTAGAGGTTCAAATACACATAGCGACCTATTTAATAGCGACCTAAAACAGGAGTAATATATAGGAAAGAAAGAAAGAAACTTAAACAGAAGAATAGATTAGCATAGAAGCTTGCCCCACAGGGCTACTAATATGGAATAGAAAAGAAGCTTGCCCCGCAGGGCTACTTTAATGGAATAGAATAGAATTTTGCCCCGCAGGGCTAGTCATTCAAATTCAATAGCCCTGCGGGGCAAGCTTCTTTTCTATTCCATATTAGTAGCCCTGCGGGGCAAGCTTCTATTCTATACCATATTGATAGCCCTGCGGGGCAAGCTTCTATTCTATACCATATTGCCCCCACAGGGCTACTAATATGGAATAGAAAAGAAGTTTGCCCTGCAGGGCTACTTTAATGGAATAGAATAGAATTTTGCCCCGCAGGGCTAGTCATTCAAATTCAATAGCCCTGCGGGGCAAGCTTCTTTTCTATTCCATATTAGTAGCCCTGCAGGGCAAGCTTCTATTCTATACCATATTGATAGCCCTGCGGGGCAAGCTTCTATTCTATACCATTTTGATAGCTTTGTGAGGCAAGCTTCCATTCTATCTTATATGTGCAACTCAATAAGGATGATAAAAAATGTTTCAAATAGAACTAGATCATGGGTTTTTAGTTACTGAATAAGGGTCATCTTCATGATTACAAACATTTACTGAATAAGGGTAATGACCCTTATTCAGTAACTATTTACAATAGTCAAGATGACCCTTATTCAGTTAAGAATGCCCTTCTACCACTATCACATTCACATTAAAGAGGAATACACAGAACAAGCCATTCCATTTCCTTCATTTAGATTCCATCTTTTCCATTCACCCTCTAATTTTCTCTAGTTTTCAAGAGTTATCAGGACTTAATCTATTCTTTAGCGACTTAAAGTGGGAGAATGCCTCCACAGAGTAGAAGGAATGCCCCATATTGGAGGCCTTGAATAAATAATGACCAGTAGAGAGAGGTAGATGTGCACGTGGCCAGGCTCGCCCCCTCCAGCCCGACAGAGTACGGGCTGGCTTCAGACCTTCATCTGGGTAGATCGTCGCCCAGGCGGCGAAGCTCACTCCCCAAGCAGATGCTTGACTTAAGGAGTGACCCAACATCAGCTTAGGGAGTGAATACACATCCCAGATCAATCAGATTCTTATCTATATCAAAGAGGCTAATTAAGTAATAAACTAGAATACACATCCAGTGGAAAATAGAGCTGACCCCAGGCTATTGAACTGAGTATCAATAGACGCTGGCCGAGGCTGGCACGTGGCGGGACACCCTGGATGACTGGGTATGGTAATAAATGTACATGGGATTATACAGCTGGGGCTCTGAGAATGGCAGATCTGTCATTACGTCAAAAGTTGGTCGGAAGGGGTGCAGAGTGGTGGGATGTTTTGAAGTGTGTACCGTAAATTCCCTCCTATAAGACATAACCTCGTATAAACCACACCATGGGTTTGAGAAAAAGCTAAAAAGCCACACCTGAGGCTTAAAAATAGGATTTTTAGTATTGTCCTACAGTGTCAAATACCCCTGTATGAGCTGCACCCTGATTTTGTAAACCTCCTGTAAGCCGCAATAAGCAGCAGTTCAAGCTGCAGCTTATAGAAGGGAATTTACGGCAGTAGACTATTTGTTTAACCGACTGTATAATGTCTCGAGGCTTCCATGTTCTAGCAAACGGAGCGGTCCTTTGGGAGTGTGAATTGTGCATGAAGGCACCATGCAGCTTTGAAATAGCTAATTAAAGGCCTCAGGGTATTGCCAATGGCATGTAAGTCCGTCTTAATTCATTCCTTCCAGTGTTCACTTTAGAAGTGGTCCATAATACTTATAATAGGACCCCACCTGTGATAGCGGTCTGTACTAGATACCACTAGTAAAAGGTACCACCAGGACCCTGACCTAGTTGTGGCAGTGGTCTAGGTAGGACTAGCTACCATCAGGACCCTGACCTAGCTGTGACAGGAGTCTGGATAGGACTAGATACCATTAGACTCTTACCTAGCTGTGACAGGAGTCTGGATAGGACTAGATACCATTAGACTCTTACCTAGCTGTGACAGGAGTCTGGATAGGACTGGATACCATTAGACTCTTACCTAGCTGTGACAGAACTCTGGATGGGACTAGGTACCATTAGGACTATTACCTAGCTGTGACAGGAGTCTGGATAGGACTAGGTACCATTAGACTCTTACCTAGCTGTGACAGGAGTCTGGATAGGACTAGATACCATTAGGACTCTTACCTAGCTGTGACAGGAGTCTGGATAGGACTAGATACCATTAGACTCTTACCTAGCTGTGACAGGAGTCTGAATAGGACTAGATACCATTAGACTCTTACCTAGCTGTGACAGGAGTCTGGATAGGACTAGGTACCATTAGGACTATTACCTAGCTGTGACAGGATAGCACTAGGCACCATTAGGTCTATTACCTAGCTGTGACAGGAGTCTGGATAGGACTAGATACCATTAGACTCTTACCTAGCTGTGACAGGAGTCTGGATAGGACTAGATACCATTAGACTCTTACCTAGCTGTGATAGGAGTCTGGATAGGACTAGGTACCATTAGGATTATTACCTAGCTGTGACAGGATAGCACTAGGCACGATTAGGTCTATTACCTGGCTGTGACAGGAGTCTAGATAGGACTAGATACCATCAAGACCCTTACCTAGCTTGTTTAGTGTGCCAATTTGAAGCAGTGAATTATAAAAACACTACCGGTAGTTCAGTTGCAATTTCTGCCTAAGGCGCATTCCTTCATTGAATTGCTCTGCTGAATTAATCACAGGGACTGTAGCCCTTTGTTTTTAGGCTTTACTAGTGGCTTCGCCACTAGAGTTTGGGGCAATACCACCAGTGATAAATCGTGCCTCCTGGTGACGGCAAACTAGATACTCTTTATAGCCTGCACCCCTGTCTTCTGCCTTATCCAGGGATCATTTAAACAAACTTTATAAGGTAAGTTAACATATAGTCCTTACATAGGTAGGGGGCGGTGTAGGGGTTAATAGTCGTGTGCCAATGTTGGACAATAAAACCAGTCTGTGTCATGCACATCAAAGTGCTGACCTCAGCACATTTATACAACCTGTACACAGGGTGGGGAGGGGTGTCCAGGGGCTGGTATGTGTTTACCCTAGCATTGTGAATAACTGGCCCAACGCTTATCGGGTGTGGCAAGTTTCATGCTGGAGATGCATAATCATACCCGAGTGCGTAACCCTTTAAGGGCTGCTAATGCAGGAGTGTACTATGCCCATCGGTGGTCATGATGCACCAATGAAGTGCTGGCGAGACTGCTCGACAGCATTTCGTTGGAGCATCATGACGACCCTCTGGTGTGTATCAACCCCGTAGGGTCAGCATGATGCTTGAATGCAGCCCTGGTGAGTAACTCACCAGGACTGTACTTATGACAGCCAATGGTCATAATGCATTAATGTATTAGCGGCCCTTATATGGTTAAAGGAGACTGGCAGTTATTCAAAGAGTGGCACTTTAAAGCAATGATATGGTATATGGTAGGGTGCACAGCACCTCACTTTGAATACTGTATGTAGCATTGGATACAGTCATAGCCCCCAGATAAAGTGAGCACTCAGCACATTTATGTTTGTGGTGAATAATTAATTATAAGGAACATTTACTTAGTGTGGGAGAGTGTTAGAAATAGCACACAGCTCAATCTAACCCTTTACATACCGTAATCTCTCGCGTAGAAGGCGCAGCCCGCGTAGAAGGCGCACCCCCAACTCAGGGAAGGCTATTTCACATAGAAGGCGCACCTATCTTCCCCGAATTGGTATTTGGAGAAACCCCCGTATAAGGCGCACCCCTTACTACTAGGGTGTGTTTCCCATAGAAGGCGCACCCCAGGATGTAAGGGAAGATCTTATAGGGAAGATCTTACCAAGGTATATATGATTTGAACATAGACCCAACACCCAAACTGGTCATGTTTTTTTCTTTAACCAAAGAAAAGGTGTAGTCTCACCCATGGTGCTCTAAATACCCTTAAACTGCTGAATGAAACATGCCATTCTGCTCACCATAAAAGTGTTTGGAAATATGTGTACACCCCACTCACTGAGAGCTTTGTTAATTACACTATTGACCTTTTAATCCAGAGAATCCATGCAGCATTGTAATCAATAATCCTGCCATAGTGTGTGCTGCCACCTGGTGTTGTATGAGCTGTATGTCATTCTCTATACTCTACATTACAAACTACTGGTATCCCAGCAAAACATGACTCTAGAAGACGGGCCTATTTCCCTGTTATAACAGAATGGGCCTAGAAAATCAATGGGAGGGTATGATATGAACAAATAACAAATTTGGTTTGAACCTGTCTTATCTATAACTTGTTAACAAATAATGCAAATCAGAGGATTATTTCTTTCAAAAAAAATGAACAGTATTGTACCTTTCAAAATGATGCCAAGTAACATCAGTTGTGGGCCATATGAAGACAATTGGCATCAATAGTAGTTAATAAGTTAAATGATTCCTAGAATAACACCAGGTGTCAACACACACTATGGCAGGATTATTGATTATAATGTTGCATGGATTCTCTTGATTAAAAGGTCAATAGTGTAATTAACAAAGCTCTCAGTGAGTGGGGTGTACACATATTTCCAAACACTTTTATGGTGAGCAGAATGGCATGTTTCATTCAGCAGTTTAAGGGTATTTAGAGCACCATGGGTTAGACTACACCTTTTCTTTGGTTTAAGAAAATACATGACTGTGTGTATATCATTGTGGTTTGGAAATTGGAGGTACCCCGCGTATAAGGCGCACCCCCAACTCAAGGCAATTACCCCCCGTGTATAAGACCCAGTCACGATCTGATTCACGTATAAGACGCGCCTTATATGCGGGAGATTACGGTAATTGTAAAAAGTTGTTTTCAAACTGGTGCAACCCTGAGAGGAATGTCCATGCAAAAGAAAGGACCAAAAGAAAAATGAAGTTGAAAATAAAAATATGTTTAAAGATAAACATCCAAAGTGAAAGTCATTGATGCATTGGAGGCTTAAACTTTTGAATTTCACTGTTTGTCTGACAAACATTGTACTGGTAAATCAACTTTTCAATTCTGCAGGCAGTATTAGAGGAATCATATGGGACTGCTTCGTTCTGATGTGAATCATGACTGACATCCTATGTTATTATGACTGACGACATAACTGCTGGTGTCCGTGCCTATTTAACCAGCATATTACCCCATGTCACCATGACAACACATTGCGACAAGTCCCCTGTGATTATTACCAGATACTACATTGTCAGCGGTCAGGAGGCAATTGAAAAAATAAGCCTGTAATGACATACTTTAACCCTCTATGCCTTTTTAGTGAGTAACCTATTGCCCTAGTGACAGGGTTATACATGCATACTCCTGTTCTGTATAGACCTACATGGCCCTGTATAGCCATCTGAACCCTATACTTAATATGAATCATGCTAGAAGCTCAGAATATATAAAAGGAAGAGTCTGTGGATTTGAATGTTGAGTTATTTTTTTTTAATTTACTAAAAAAGAAAAAAAAAAATGCTTCACAGGTCTATGCAATAGGAAAACTGGCTGAATGCTCATCCCAAGGTGCATGAGTATGGCCCAAAAAACATGTGACTTGGGTTTGTTGGCTCAGGGCCCTCCCTACCATTTTTTAAATAATTCATTAAAAATAGAAGTAATTAGTCAATATTTCACAAGGGCTGATTCCTGTGACCCTACAGGGTTGATAGAGGGTTTTATGGTACCTACCCTGAGCCTTCTGTGCTTCAATGCACAATGCCCAATTTTTCTTGTATTTGTCGGTCACACCTGCAAGTCACGTTGTCAAAAAGCTAAGCAGTGTCTGTTAATGGATTATTAAACTTGGTGATGTATGGGGGGACAATTAGAGATTGGCAGAGACAGTGCTGCCTCAGTACTGCTTTAACTGGAGGAGGTCATCAGCGGGGCGGCCAGCTTAACCGTCTGGTGAAGAGCTGCATGAAATCTTTCGTGGCCTTTGTTCGTTCTGAAAGAGTCCTAATCGCAGCTAACATTGGACCATTGTATGGTCTGGCAATCACTGTTAATTTTGAAACTTGGTGGCTATTGTGCACCTTTTATCACTTATTTCATTATCAGTGACACTACTCAGATTTATTGCCAGATGGCTGCAAATGATATGTGGATATAGGCATTTGCATTGATTATACGTTCATAAGTCATTGCTTGTATATCACACCATTGACCCAAAGTAGCGTTTTGCCAAACCAGCCAGCCAGTTACCAGACTGTGGATCTCATCCACCAAACTTTTGAAATGTCAGTATAAGTTTTCATTTCTCATTGCCAAGTAAATTTGAGATCATTTCTATTAAACCATCCAGCTTCAGTTACATTTACTGGTGCTGTTTTTAGCAGTGTCTTCCACCATTCTGCATGCCTTCAGTTTAAGACATACACGTGTATATGTGTACATTGTAAATCTAGATGGAAACACCGAAGGCCCAGGCTGTCTTTAACATCTTTGATTACACTAGCATTCCCAATGGTGCCTCAGACATGTTTCTTTTTTCAAACTCCCCTGCATCTCTTCATGTGGCTTCCACCCATTCAATGCCCATTCACTGTGGCTTCCACAGTGGATTCCGTTGAAATGGCGCATAGTGTGCGGGCGGTGGATATAACTCCAATGTTCTGTGGCATGCCTTCTCTCATTGTACTATGTCTTCCTTGCCTCATATGGTTCAGCCCTGACCCTAGTAGATCCCCCTGAGGGTTAGGGAGGGGGAGTGTTGAGACCTGGTTCCATATTGCCAACTGGCTTCGAGCCAGGTCTAGGACAGTCCAATGGGGGGAAGGCAGTCGCTTGGGGGAGGGGGGAGAACCGGGGGGGGGGGGGGGGCACTGACTCTTTGATTGGTGGTACCAACTGCGAAACTACAGTCCCCATTTCACAGCCCCTTAAAAGAAGCTTTAATTTTCACAGCCCCCCTTTTTTGAAGAAGTTTGATAACAGCCCCCCCCTTTTTAGGGCCCTCCTCCATGGAATTAAGGTTCTATGACAATAATACTCAGGAATTTCACAGCCCTACATGAAATATTCAAATTATTTCCTTTTCATGCAAGGTATAACAGTTATTAATAGCCCCCTTATATCAAATGCAATTCAATCAACACCCCCCCTTTTTTCTCCTCGCCGCGTGTCAACAGCCATCGGGACCACAGTTGGTACCCAAACCGAGGCCCAGTGCCCCCCCCCCCCGGGGGGGAGAACAGCGACCATACCTGCCTAGGGCAACGACCACCTTATGTAAAGCCACATAGAACACAGCGTGCCCTCCCACCAGCACTCCACACTTTGATTGGACCTAATAAGCTTGATTACATTAGGGAATTGTGCTGCCATCTTGTAATCTACTAATAACAAGCGCGCACATTGTCTTGACGGGGCGGTGGCATTTATACAGTGTTATTGGGGGTGAAGTGATAAGGGGATTGAAGTGAGTGGAAGAAGGGTGGGGGGGTTGCCTTAGATACCTAACGGCCCTTTGGGGGATGTGATAGACTACCATGTTCTGTAAACTACTGTATGGAGTAACTGTCACTAGATGTTCCCAGATATCTGCCTGAAGACATCCTACCTTCTACAGTACCGTAAATTGTCTCATATAAGCCATGCCTAGAACTAGAACCCAAATAAAAATGCAGCTTATAGAATCGGGTATATATCACTATAGAATAGTACTAAACCAGCAATTTTCAAGCCTCAGGTGCTGCTTAAATAGCCCATTGCAAAGTCAGGTGTGAGGCATATACGTGGGTGCGGCTTATACAGGAGAATTTACAGTAGTATGTAGTGACTGCCTTTGTGCCTGCCTTTTTGCTACACAAGAGCATTCCCTAGTACAGAGTTCTATGTACTAAGCTATATAATCTCAGGTTTACAATGCTCCATAAGCTACCCTAGTCACTAAGGCAGTGCACTGGTGCCAAAATCACACAGGCACGTTGGCTTTGGGTGATATAGAATCTGAATGGTAAATGCAAGTGGGTGGCCATCAGGCATTGGTCATTAAGGCCAGCCATGAGATCAACTAGATGGAATCATCGCTAAAGAAGCGATGGTAAGCGGTGGCACTGGTGTTGTGGTGGTGGAACTTTCAGAGTAGTTTCTCAAGCCCCCAATAAAAACTGGGTCCCTAGTTTTAAGTGGGATTGGTCTTTGATATCTTAACTCTAGGACCTACCTACTTGTTGTGTATTGTTTTGAAATGTAAACTCATATGCCATGCCTTTGCTTTTTGTAACGTGATGTCTGGGGCCCAGGAAGACTAGGCTGAGCCCTCCGCAGACTCAGTGGACATCAATTGCTGGGCCTCTGAATGAATATATCAGGGCCCAGTTAGCTGGGTAGAGATCAACTTTCTAACAGTGAAGGAATTTTCCTGATATTCCAATTAGTAGTAAAGTTTTGATAATGGATTTGCTTGTAAATGAATATGAACATTCTTTCCCAAAACTGAAGATACATTTATATTACAAAAAACTACCCGTATAAAGTCAATATGGCTGGTGTAAAATCAAAATGGCATGTGTACGTGCGCCATTACACAGGTCATATTAGATAATGCTGTCGTGGAATTCTACTCATATCCCAAAAAGAATGGGTTATTTACTTTAAATCTCCTTTTTTGTCTGTAAAGCTGGGTACATTTAGAGTTGCGGGCTTCCCTAGCCCACTTAAAAGGGTCTATATCTCCTCTTTCCTATCCCCTCAGGATGTGTGTGGTGCACATATGGGTGGGCACTGACACATTCCTCTGTTAAATTATCAACCTGTGAAGCACGGGATAGCCACTTAGTGCCGCTAAAGTGCTGTAAAACACAAATCAATCAATCAATCAACATTTAGAGTTGCATTAAGTGTGTAGACACAGGCTTTGTGATACAGAAGTATATAATAGAACATGTGGGCGAGTTGTGCTGTTTCAGAAACAGCTGTTACCACAACACAAGGGTAAGAAGGCGCTCTCAATATGAGCAAACGCTGCGGGTAGCTTTGAGAGCAAAAATTGTGGTGCAAGAAGCAAAGTGCATTTCATATGGGCATTTATGTGTATTTCAAAGGCTATATTTCCTATAAAATGAAGTTTTATTTAATTAACAATTGCAATTACCAGTATGAAAATCTCAAAGCATTTGTATAAAAATTGAACATCTGATGCACACATACTATCAAAGCCATATGATGAGGGAAAGAGATGAGTAAAAAGTCTCCAATATGCAACACTCCTTAGATACCTTGGTAGTGTATTTTGGGCCATTTTAAGTGGGGTGGAAATGGGTAAATGTAGTTGGGTAATTCTGTAAACTTGCAGTGAGTGGTGAAGCATACTCTATGGTGTAGAGCGTACTCTGTTGCTGCTGTATAGTACCTAACCCTTTTAGGGCCATGCAGTGTTTAACCCTTAACCCATGCAGTACTTAACCCTTTTAGGGCCATGTAGTGTTTAACCCTTAACCCATGCAGTACTTAAATCTTTTAGGGCCATGCAGTGTTTAACCCTTAACCCATGCAGTACTTAAATCTTTTAGGGCCATGCAGTGTTTAACCCTTAACCCATGCAGTACTTACCTCTTTTAGGGCCATGCAGTGTTTAACCCTTAACCCATGCAGTACTTAACCCTTTTAGGGCCATGCAGTGTTTAACCCTTAACCCATGCAGTACTTAAATCTTTTAGGGCCATGCAGTGTTTAACCCTTAACCCATGCAGTACTTAAATCTTTTAGGGCCATGCGGTCATCATCATTCGTGAACTTAGCCCATGGCGAATAATTCGCCAACAGTCCCATGCTACATACCCGCGGGGTTGGCACGATGTACTAATGCAATGCGAGGCACTGTTTGCCACTCCTGCATTGGTGCATCGTGCCGACAAATGAACGGAAAGTGCAAGGCATCATGAAGCACAGAAAGGGTTAGAGAGATACTGGGATGAAGAAGAAGGCTGCCGGATATCCAATAGAGATGGGAAATAGGGGTGACGGGTGTGGGTAGGAGTAGGTATGAGAAGGGCAAAGCATCAAAGCGTGCTGTTTATGGATTCTGAGTCGCTGCGGTATTGACCCAAATGGATGTGAGTGTATTCGTCTCTGTAGCAACTCCTTCCTATATGCACCTCCTCCTGTGCCCATAATTTACCCTATTTCTTATGGAATGTGCCCAATGCAGGAGTGGGAGTCGTTAGGGTTTCCCCTGATTTCAGAGATTTTTAAGTTACAAAGCCCTATACATTCCTATGCAAAACCCATAATTTTGTGCCCAGTCACTTTGACCCCTGCAAATGTAAGAGACCTCAAGTCGTGTGCAATACGAAGCCTGCTTTTCAATCCCATCTTCTTATACTTCTAACATCACCAGAATTTCGGATGCTGACCTATCCAACCATGCTGGTCCCACATGTGAATACACACATACCCATGTATGCACAAAACCAACAATCTATTAGGATTAAGTAAAAAAATATTGTTGACCAATAAAATAATACACTATACGATACAGCTGGTACCTATTGCAATATGTCTGAATGGCCCCCGGACGTTAAACTAACCAAACAAACAAACCTATGGCAATAACCGTTATCAGTGCTTATTTCCCTAGTACCAGCTGAAATATCCATACTTACTGAGCAATGTGGGAGAGGGGAATACAACTGCTTTCCCTATGCCTCACTCGATTGCCTTATACCGTAATCTCCCATGTATAAGGCGCACCTCACATATAAGACGCATCTAGAGCTTTAGAATGTTGTCAAAAATTAACAAATTCATAACTTTTGTTCTAGTGAATGGATTTTGAAAATTCAAAAAGCTATGTGTAGCTAAAACACCCAGGAACCCCCTAAACCCCTCTATGTCATATTATAGTAGTGAGAGTGTAAGCTGTCAAAAGGAAGCTTTTGGTGTCCCCCTTGCGGATCCAGGGAGAACTAAAACCTTGCATATAAGTCCCGCCTTATACACAAGAGATAACGGTACCCTACACTCCTCGTTTCCTAAGGGAGTGGTCATCATTTATCAACAGGGGGGGTGGTGGGTTTGAGGAGGGGTGTAAAATTTTCAGACCCCTCCCGAGGGGGGGGGGAGCTAAAAAAAATTTGATCCCTCTTGAGGGGGGCTAAAAAAATTCACCCTCTTTTTAGTAAAAAAGCCTGTGCGCTACTATAGATCAAAGAGGGGTGCGAAAATTCTCCGTGCCTCTGGCGGGGGGGCGCAAAAAATTTTGACTGTTGAGGGGGGTGCGTAAAAAATTTTTGCACGTCCGCACGAAAACCCACCACCCCCCTGTTGATAAATAATGACCACGGGCCATGACCACTCCCTAATGCTCCCTATCCCAGCCAATCCAGGGGGCATACGTTCTCATGCTACCCTCTCCACCCCCGCACCATTCGGAGCACCGACCTATATCCCCCAGCCCCTACTATTCCTGGTCTGTATTGCCCCCTTGAGGTCATGTTGACCTGTAGCACTGCCTCACCCTGCTCCATACACTATTCCTGTAGCTTGGTTCTCTACCCTGACCCATTCCTCAATCCAACCCAGCATCAGCCCAGCCCATTCCCCACCCCTAGCACTCACTCCACCCATTCCTTAACCCAACCTAAGCACCAGCCCATTCTCCACTCTCTGGTTCCCTGATAGATCATGCCTGCCTATGTATAGCAATGTTTCTTGATGATGGGTATGCGCAGGCATGGTGGTTGCCATCTCAGTGTACTCGTGCGTAGGTAGCCAGCGTGGCATGTTATCACGGAGACATGCCTTGGAACCAGTGGGACACAGGATTCTAAGAATGGAATGGTTTGAGCGCTTGTTACATGGATTTGCACTCGGGATATGAAAACAAAACCACAACCATCATTTCCAACCTGCGTGTCCCAATTCATCTTAATATGTATCTTCCAAACTGTATTACCAACCCACATGTAGGTCCTTGCCCTCAGGACCCATTCCTATAATAGATACAGTTACTGGAGCTTTTGTTGCACATTTTCATGAACACAGACCAATACATGTGGCATGTGTCAGGTGAGCATTTTTCACATGCAATCTTTCTTCAACACAGGTCATTATACTTCAGCTTCCATTAGGACTATAACAAATTTCTGTTCAGGACTCAACACACATGCACTTAGCTTCTTTCAGATCAATCACTACCATCGCTTCACCCTACCTCCAGAAGGAATTCCCAATAAAATGGCCGAAGTTGACATGCCAGTATAGACCTTACTTTCTAGCAGTAGAGGCAGACAGCAGTATGAAAACTGCCTGTCTGTTGTCCTTGGTGCCCCGATAGAGTAACGCCTCCCCTCTAAGGCTCTATGCACCCTCTCTACCCCTACCCTCTCAACCCCCACCCCCTTCGTTCACTCGGACAGTCATCCCAATGTCCTGATGGGGGCGTGTATGCGTGCCCTCACCCCAGCTATCAAATCTCCCCATACATCAGCAATCGGTGCCACTGTATGCGGCGGTACCAATGTGAAAAGGGGATTACTGAGATTCACTGCATTTTTGGGACTTTCGCTACGTATGCGCGGAGTAAGGCTATTATCTAAATTGTATCATGCAAATTCTCAATTTACAACTGCCTATTGCATACATAGATTGTATAGATTGATTACCTTGAGTGAATAATGCCATTGCACTTGGCTTAAAGACAAAAATCAGTTTCATAATGGTCAGTCCATTGGTAGACATATTCATAGGCCAAATCACAGTCTTATCATGGATTCAATCAGTATCTTTACCCTATATAAAAAAAAATCTCTATTTAACTATTAGTAATTGTCTGGTTGCTGTCATATTCCACTTTTCCCCAAATCCCTACCATCCAAATATGGTTGATCTATCATCCTATGAGAGACAATCCACAATGCTCCTACATCTCCTGTCTGACCTTTTACATACACCCACAGTCACAATCACAATGGGTACATCTTCAATCATCAAGGAAACAATGCAGAAGTACATCAGTCACTGCATGTACAGAGCATTGTGTGTGCATAGATACATGCAGGGGAACACAAAGCCTGTCTTACTACCTCTCCCTCTTGTTGTAGTCTTTTACCACCCACCATCCCCCCACCAGCACAGTGACAGTGCTGCCTATTACCACCCCTACCCACCACCCACACCCACCCACTCACACACACAGTCACAGTCTACCCTTTCCTGCAGCTGCTTATTATACTCGTACTAGGAGCAGCTGCGAGCCAGTGATGAGTCGCTCGCCGTAGTTCTTGGTTACGGTGTCTCGGGAAATCCCTGCTTCCCAGGTCTAGTGTAAATCTACACACGAGGACGATGAGGCAGCGGACAACTGCTGCTGCAGACTACCCAGGGCCCATTTGTAGCAGCAGCAGCAGTGACAGCAGCAGCAGTAGTGGTATCAGTATGTATATACAGTCAAACACTAGTTGACGGCAAATGTATGGGTCCAAGATCTTGAGAAGGGGCTCAAATGAACAGAATTGTGCTAAATATTACACTCAAAAAGAGTGTACATTTTCAGCGGAAACAGGTGCAGGGGCATTCTGGGCTTGATTTTTGACGGTTTAGTACTGTTCTATAGTGAAATTACCCTGCCTATAAGACGCACCCATACTGGGATGATTCTGTAAGACACAGGGGCCAGATTTGCATGTAAGAAACACCTTATACACACAGAAGATTATGGTACAATGACTGCCAATCTGATTTTGTGTCAGACTATACAAAGAGGGTTGATAATCGTTCAATTTATATCTTCTGTCACCAAAACAATGCCAGTGAGAGGCATTGCCTTATGGCAGTTTTTCTCTTTTAGATTAAGGGCAAACAGGATGTTGGAACTGTTGGCAGACCTGAAAAGCGTATGTATATGATTTATTGCCAAATAAAACCTTGTTAAACCTCAACCTCAAAAGTAGCTTCATGGCAAGCCTCAAAACAACATGACTAGCATGATTCTAATTTGCAGACCTCACCAGACATTATTGGCCATTTACATGTGCCATCAAAAAATGTTGCTGGTTGCTGTTTTAGCTAATCACTGCACAATGTAATCCCTCAGAGATTTGGCCTATCCAAAATAATGTTGTCATTGCTGATTCTAGTAGCTAGATATCCTGCTGGGTTTTCCATCCAGTATTGACCTTTAGGGCCAAGCAGTGCATTGTTTCATTATAAGCTGCATCTGCTGGTTTACCATATTGTTGTATTCCCTGGTCCTTATAGCCCAGGCATTTATTCAAGGTCTTTTTTCAATGCTTTTTCAATACCTTCTTACTCCCAGCGCTTATATGAGGCCAGCGTTTATTCAAAACCTGGCGCTTAAACGCAGACCCGATATGGTATACCCATTTGTTGCAGTGAATGGACGCAGCCTTGAGGAGGATCTCGCTGATTCATCGTTCTAATCCTACGTGGTCAATACACTCATAACACTTGAGCAATGATTATGGTTGTAAGGTACAAGGAAATATTGCACTATTGTCTCGTGATGACAGAAGAACATAAACGAGAAGCCAAACTAAGAGCCCTACAGGCTCAGCGGGAACCCCGTCTGCTTGATGCAGCAGCTAGTGCCAGATATGGTATACACAGTAGTAGGAGTGATGGGGGCTGCATTCAGTAGCCAACACAGCCATAACAGCAGCAGCAGCAGCAGCCACACTGAGGGCCTCCTGCTATCTGCATTGTATGCCTCATGTATACTTCTAAGGGAGATGGTTATAATGAATGAATCTGAACCCAAGCGAAGTCTAGCACCTTTTTTCACTGGCCTCTTCCTGATTGCGGCCATCATGGATATAAAAAGTATTAAGTGTACTGTCAGTGCAGTGCCACTGAGAGGGCATCATCTAGGCCCGTCCGGGATGCAGTAGCCCCAAGAATGTCTAGAAAAGAGTAAGACTTTTTTTGTACTGCCAAAGGGAATTTCCAGTCAGACATGTACAGACAGAAAGGTATTCCCAGTCAGTGAAGTCCAGAAGAAGGGATATTCCCTGTCAGACAAGTATAGACAGAGGGGTATTCACAATCAGTGAAGTACAGAATGAGGGGTATTCCCTGTCAGACAAGTATAGACAGAGGGGTATTCCCTGTCAGACAAGTACACACAGAGGGGCATTCCCAGTCAGTTAAGTACAGGGGCGTGGGAAGCAGTTTCAGAGTGGGTGGGACCAGGGGGGTTTCTGCAATTTTTTTCCTCCCTTTGCTTGACCTTTTAGTTTTGACCTTTTGAGGAGTTGGCCAAACGTGGGGGGGGGGGCATGTCCCCCCTGTCCCCCCTGCTTTCCACGCCCATGAAGTACAGAAGAAGGGGTATTCCCTGTCAGATAAATACAGACAGAGGGGCATTCACAATCAGTGAAGTACAGAATGTGGGGTATTCCCTGTCAGACAAGTATAGACAGAGGGGTATTCCCTGTCAGACAAGTACAGACAGGGGCATATTCCCAGTCAGTGAAGTACAGAAGGAGAGGTTTTTGGCTATTCCATGTCAGACGAGTAAAGACAGGGATGTTCCCCGTCGTTGAAGTTCTGAAGGAGGGGTATTCCCCGTCAGACAAGTACAGATAGAGGTATATTCCCTGTCATCGATGGACAGAAGGAGGGGTATTCAGCTATACCCTTTCAGACAAGTACAGACAGATCGGTATTCCCTGTCATCAAAGGGCTGAAGGGGTATTCCATGTCAGACAAATACAGACAGGGGTATTACCTGTCAGTGACGTCCTTAAGGAGGGGTATTCCCTGTCAGACAAGTAGACAGAGGGGTTCTCCCTGTCAGACAAGTACAGACAGGGGGTATTCCCTGTCAGTAAAGTCCTTAATTTTAATAGTTTTTATATATATATAAAAAATCTTCCTGGGCCTGAAAAACAGTTTTTGATACGCACCTCTCACACTCATATGACCTCTCAACCAGAAACAGACTTTTTTTAGTGCGGCCTCAGTAAAATCAGTGCGGCCTCAGTGAAATCCTAAAGTATCAGCCGTGCCTTATAGACAAGGTGCTATGGTAGAACCAACTTGCCTTTTTGGCCTAACCCAACATTGTAACACTGATTCCTCACCCTCCAGTACACATGTATGATAGGCAGCCCTAGTCACCGGGGACCCGTCAGTTGTCTGAATGAATGGGTGGAATAACAGCGCACCTTTAGAATAACACTCACCGACCGCTTTTTGTTTTCCCTAGGCAGTTATCAGATATGATCAATTGTGCTTGAGAGGTTACATGAGAGGGAAATTGTTTTTACTTCTTGTTAATATTATTGTTTTTTCTGTGGTAGACTTACACTTGTTTGATCACTTTCACTACATGGATCAATCAATATTTGACCTCTCATACCTGATTATTTGATTCTGTAATAAATTTTATATAGGTATGTATAGGCGCTATTCCGCCTGAGCCGACAATTCAATGTGATTGAGGTAGGGCCCCCTCTGGCCCCCCCCCAATGAAGATTGGCTTTCTACGCCTCTGCTTAACTGCACCCGTGTAATCGGGCTGCTGACTCTTGGCATTGTTCCCGGCGATGCAAATCGAATCGCTTTGAGTGCCGATTGGTTTCTTCAATTTGGGTCAAGGCCTGCACAAACAGAGAAGGCAATTCCCTTGGCCATTGTTTTTGAACCAGCAAAACATGATGATAGATAAGTGGGCTGGTTGGTGGGAGGGGATAGGTGCAGGGAGAAATGGGTGCAGGGTGGAGGGAGAGTGGAGGCTGGAAGGCCTAGAGAAGGCCACTGACTCTTTTATGAAAGTGAAACTACAGCCTCCTCCATTTTTTCAGAGTCAGCTGAGAGCAGCTGCCTCTTATGTTGGATTAAATCGAAGGGAATGCAAGTTAAAGCACATATTCTAACCAAATCCTTGGGCATGGTTGAGGTATTCTTTCTGAAATTTAGGCTATAGGCTTCATTAGCATGATTTAGTAATATATACATTTCAGCAGTATGACATACATGTAAATATATGAATTTGGTATCTAAAAAGTAAATAAGAGAAGTAAATTTCTGAATACAAGAGCCACTAACATACATAGCCTCTAGGGTGCCCTGCAGCCCGTTTATTCCTGACTGCAGGACGGAGGGCGGTGAACCGGGCGGCAGATTTGGCGTGCCGAGGCTGGAGCAATGAGGGGCTAACTTGATGAGTCCTCCAGGAGAGCAGAGGGCCCTATCAGCAGTGGTCCACGCCATCGACCTAACCCTTTAAGTGCCGCTGATGCAGGAGTGCATCATGCCCATTGGTCGTCATGATGCACCAATGAAGTGCTGGGGAGTCTGCTCACCAGCACTTAATTGGTACATCATGCTGACCCTCTGGGAGTGTATCAACCTGTAAGGTCGGCATGATGCTTGAATGCAGCCCTGGTAAGTTACCCGCCAGGGCTGCATTGAAGCATTATGACGACCAATGGGCCATATAAGGGTTAATCCATACCCAGCCAGCCCTTCTATACAGGTCTACTGCCCCTCCCATAGACACAGGCTGCTGCCTGCTGGGGGTGACCAGTGGTCATTTGTTTTACTGCCCAGACCCACCCAGTATGGCCTTGGTTATTGACAGGCTAGCTGCACTAACGGCCAATAGTGTTGCTGTGTAGTAGGGGTACAGTATTTGCCAACAATGTGAATCTAGGTTCAAGCAAGCCTGATTTTCACTGGAAAACCTAGGCAGGCTAGACAGTCTTGCGAAAAGTCTTTCAAAAACATCCAGGTCATTCGGAATGAAAAATCTGCAGGACCGATTGCAATTTTCACAGAACTGAAACACACCAAAGACCCCAAGACATACTTCTACAATATGGAAAACATAACAAGAAATAAACTGACTATGGCCTTCATTGAAAAGCTTTTTCACTGCATCATTTTCTAGAGCAGCTACAGTAAAATTGCAGAGTTTTGATCAATTAGGAGACACATTGTTAGAGAGGAGTACAATGTTTTAAATGCTTACTACTATGTAGTAACATAATAATTGTACTTTTAAAGCCCGACACCCCTCGGAGGGTGTACGGACAGGACCCATAGTCCGAGTAGGCGGGGCCGCATGTAGTAACACTAGCCACATTGCCTCTTATAGCAGCTCTAAGCATCCTCCCCTCAACAACTTGAACTAATTAAGGATGACAAGATGCCCCAGGCTTCATGTTCATTTAGAACCAGGTACTGACTAGCTTCACCAGCAAGTATCGTAAACTCCCACTAATAAGACGTGCCCATACATAAGCCGCATGCCCCAACTTTGGGAGAGGCACTAAGCTAGGCTTGAGAAATGTTATTCAAGAAATGGTTTATAGGGTTAAATACCAATGTCTAAGCCAAAACCTGTCTTTGGAAACACACCATAAGGTTTGTATGGATGAGGCATGGCTTATATGAGGCAGGTTAGTCATGCACTATTGCTGTATCACATCAATAGACCCTGGATGATGTCTAAACATAGCAGCAGCTACCGTAATCTCTCGCGTATAAGGCGCGTCTTATAAGGGGGGGGTTTAGTTCTCATTGCATCCACAAGGGGGACTCCAAGACCTTTCTTTTGATATGTTACATGCCCCTTAGCCAAAATAGGATATATGGGGGCCCAGGGTGTTCCATGGGGCCCGAGTTACACATAGGTTTTTGAATTTTGAAAATTCATTCAGTAGAACCAAAGTTATGAATTTTTCATTTTTTTGAGAATTACCCAAAACTCTAGGTGCGCCTTATATGCGGGAGATTACGGTAGGTTCTACTCACCGGTACTAAATTCATGCATCCGCATCTACACATAATATCACAATGCTGTGTATTCAGGGTTTAAGCAGTTTAACCCTTTGTGGGTCACATAACTATCAATGCCTCATGCCTATTGGTGACGTTCCGGGAATGCAGCCCCGGTGCGTAACTCGCCTGTGTTGCATTGATGCAACATGACAAAGGAGTGCATCGGTGCATTGGTGCACCAATGAACTGAAGGACCACTGATGCAGGTGTACAAATTATGCCCATTGGTCCTCATGGTGCATGAATGATGTGCTGGCGAGGCTGCCCGCCTGCATTGGTTAATCATGTGACCCAATTGGAGTGCTGGTTTGATGCTGTATTGCTACATTAGCAACATTTAAAGGCCTGAGCAGTTGATTTAAGGAACTTCCAACAGGCCCTCATACAGTCACTAATTGGTCCCAGGAGGCCCTCTGTAACCCTCCATACAGCATCCTGAGGTACTCAGAGCACCTCTGAGCATCTCCCCAAGTGGCTCACACAGCCTCTACCAACCACCAGTGAGCAGCTCGACCGGAGTTGGGCGGGGGCCCCATGATGATGGTATTGCGGAGAGGTAATTGATAGGCTGGGTGGAGGATTGCCGCACAGATTGGCCGTCCTGTTTGGGATCCAAGTTTGGAGCCCCGGGTTACGATCCCCACTCAAGGAATCGATACTGTGTGCATGTCCCCATGTTTCTGGTACTGTACAACCTTGCATAAAGGGTGCACTTGCATATAAGAAACACTGCCCCCTTTGGCAAAAGCTATAAGCCAAGGGATGGAAGTCTTCAGGGATTTCCCAAAACCCTATACATTCACATACAAAATCAATATTTATCTGGGTTCTTATTGAGCATTTCAGGGATTTTTGGCCGTAGTGACTTTCATCCCTGCGCTTAATAACTGGGGCTTTAGAATTTCAATTTCAGTATTGTTCTTTAGTGTCAAACCTCTGCATATAAGCCATAACCTAACTTCATTGCAATGATATAATATGGTCCACTGGGTTCTGAAATTGGCTACAAGCCGCGGTTTTAGGGTAGTATGCAGTGGACACTAAGAAGAAGGCCCTCATCAAGACGCTTCTCCTTCCCTATGTGGCTTAGGGTACCTGAGGGTAAGGGAGAAGGGTTGGAATCGAAATTCAGTCATTTGTAATCAAAATTTCACAATTCTTTATGGGTGGTATCTGAAATTTACCTAAAACCTTATACAAATAGACTGTGTATCATCTCTTTCATCAAGAAAAAATCTAAAAGTTGCATTTAGTACTTGTGGAAATAGACCCCCCCCCCCCAAAAAAAAAAAAGGAGATATCTAAAAAGGAATTAAATCCCCATAGGTTACTATAGGAATTTAAAATGTTCACAACCTTCGTCCACAAAATAACAAGAGATGGACATTTGGCCACAGGGTAACAAAAGACTCACACTTGGCTGCATGTTAGTAAAAGACTATACAAGTCTATACTGTTTGGGCCCTTAGCCTTTGGGACTTGAAAGTCACATTTCCAATCTTTCTCCGACTACCATACAATTGACCCTGAAAGAAGCTGGCCTGGAGAATTGGTGAGTTGTTGACGAGCTGGCAGACAATCAAGTTATCTGAGCAGTTCCCGAAGTGTTTCGTTGAACCTATTCAACAGTTGGAGTGCAAAGAGGGTATTTAGAATAATTGTCTTTGTCCTTACTGCCCCAGGACCCAAAATAGAGGACTTCAGTACCTTGTAACATTTAGCAATACTAATTAGCATTGTGAGACCTTATGTATAAGCCACACCCTGTATAAAATACACCCCGGGGTTTCAGCAATCCTATCAGCGATACATCTTGTTTTGAAATGGCTAGTTTCAGTAATGTACAATACATCCATGAAATCTTTTAACACGGTTATCATGTTTCGGCATGATTTATGGTGCCCTATCTCAGTGCTTTTATCATGCGATAAAGGCACTGACTTGACACTGGTACTAACCTGATATTGACAGGGTGTTGTCATAAAGACTTTCAGTGCTTATCTCGCCAGTACCAGCTTCAGTCATCTCTGTGCCCACTGTACCTATAGCTTGACCCCTATATGATAACAACCGGCATGATGGGAACCAGTTATTATATAAAGTACCCTGAAAATTCTGCAGTGAATAGAGGGAATTACCAGATTTGTTGATAATCAATTCGGCTTGATTCCTATAGTAGACTGTGTGGTTGGTAATCAGCAATCATTGGGTCGGGGGCTTCCTGATGAGGTATATTGTATTTTGCTATATATGATGATGTACAGACACTTATCTAGCACTGATTGCTTCACTTCAAGGTCCCATCAAGAATAGTATAGGTTCCCTAGGATATGTTACTCCATAGAGTCCTATATTGCAAGCCACCCCCCCTTCCCCCCCCCCCTCAAAAGTAGGCTACCTTTTGTGTTCAGTACTGAGTCCTATGTAAGATAAGGGGGTTTATGGAGATGTCAGGAATCTTTATCAGAGTGATATCAAATGAAAACAAGGGACCACCTATACCAAAAAGTCCTGCTGAATCCAAAATTTGTGGTCTTGATTCTCAAAATGTGGCGGCCAAAGGTACCTAAAAATGAGGTTTGATGATGAGAATATTTTAAAAATGCAAAAAAAAAAGATTTTTATTGAAAATGATTGGGACTTTTTATAGATGCAACATGCTAATCAAAGTCAGAACCTCAATCTACATATCCCAATGTCTGCCTATCCCAACCTGACAAGTACTCTGCCTGCGTATGGCTCTGCCTCTCCCACATACTGCCTATCCCTTAGTCTGCCTATCACTCATACTACCTATCCCTTGAAACATCTAGAGTTTAATTAGGTTTTCCCTCAAATGGCTTAAAGGATTAAAGTTTACCGCTCACCTTTGTACTTAATTTTCTCTGTACATTCTTACCATTAGTCTACCTATCCTCAATCTGCCTATCATTCACTTTACCTATCCCTCATGGTGACTATCCCCCAACTCTGCACATCCCTCATATTTGACTGGCACATCTGTGATATTACCTTGCACCAATGTATCTTTTGAATATGCTCACCTTACAAGGTACCCTCTGTGCCTATCTCTTAAACTGTTTATTACCTATCCTCATTGCTACCCATCCTCTTCAATACCTATCCCTCAAGCTCACTTTATAGCTTTCCTACCTATCACAGCTTGATCAGCTGGGATAGCTCACCTTTATGAGTGAGTGAGTGAGTGAGTGAGTGAGTGAGTAATAGATGTTTTACGCCATTTCGACAGCTAAGGTCATATTCATGGTGAGAACTACATTACACAATTTCACAGAAGAATGTGTCAGTGCCCACGCATATATGCACCACACACATCTGAGGGGATAGGAAAAATGAGATATGGACCCTTTTAAGTGGGCTAGGGAAGCCCAACTTTATAGTAGCTCTTATAGTCTATGCCTGGTGAAATATACCTATCGCTCATTGTACCTATCCTCAAGTCTGCATATCACTCATGTTTACCTTACATATCCCTCAGCCCATTGAATTATCATGCTTTTCTAAAATCCCTCACCATGGCTATAATTAGACTAGCTAACTTCCCATCCTACATGTATGTTGTTTATTCCCATCTTCCTATCCTCCATGCTGCATATCATTCATGCTATCCCACTTGACAAAAAAAGTTTTTTAAGGTTAAAAAACTGAGGGCTATATACCATGAAGGATAGGTAGCCTAAGGATAGGTAACCTCAAGGATATATAGCATGAGTGATAGGTAGATGTATGCGTGAGGTAGACTGTTAAATTTGTTCCTTAGGAGATAGGTTGACTAAGAGATCAAAATGAAGGTTGGTTGTGAGCTATCCCAACTGAACAAGCTGTGATAGGTAGGAAAGCTATAAAGTGAGCATGAGGGATAGGTATTGAAGAGGATGGGTAGCAAGGAGGATGGGTAGCATGTGTAATAAACAGTTTAAGAGATAGGCATAGAGAGTACCTTGTGAAGTGAGCATATTCAAAAGATACATTGGTGCTAGGTAATATCACAGATGTGCCAGTCAAACATAAGGGATGTGAAGAGTTGGGGATAGTCACCATGAGGGATTGGTAAAGTGAATGATCGGCAGATTGAGGATAGGTAGACTAATGGTAAAAATGTACAGATTAAGATAGATGTTAAATATTCCAAAAAAACCTTGTCCAGGTGTTCAGGCTGGTAGTTACATTAAATTAAAAGGGAGGCATGGGGTACAGTTTTCAAAGTAGACCGACGTTTCTGTGTTTGCACACCTTCATCAGGGTATGAATTTTATTTGGTAACAACAACAGTATCACAGTATTGGAGTCATATCCTCTGGAGTCATTTCCTGGTGAGTCATATCCCCCTGACAACTGTGCTTTACACCATAGTAACCACTGAGACATGTATTGGGTATGAATTGGGTAAATTCTATATATTTCTACATAGATTATTAAACAACAGTACAAATATTGAATACCAACAGTTGCATAATGAACAATAAATAGAACATACACTTTATGTTACACACAATAATAAAAAAAACCATGGGAGGGTTCACCCGCCCTATTCAGGACTTGTGGGTCAACTGACCAAAGAGTCAAAGTAGGATAGGTTTCATTAAATGTTTATCCTCCTTGGAGGTTATGGGCTGGGTCATTATCATCCTCTCCAGGAAGTGAGGACTGCCAAAGTACATGAAATTTACTGGAGGATGTTCATCCTCCGGCCATGGTATTGGCACCCAAGAGTGTGTGGTACCATCCTCAGAGGCATTAGGTATAAAGTCTGATAAAGTTGGGGCTGGATCTGGTGTTGGTCGGTACTCCATAGAGCGGGGTGATGGAGTGTCAGTTTCCACGACGACTGGGTCAGAGTGAACTACTTTTTGGGAGACATTCTCCGGTTCCGGCAACTCGTCCTGTAGGCCCGGGGTGGGCATATCAGTAATGCCCACCAAGTCCATAATAAATTTTAGATCTATTGTCGGGTACTGGGATTGCGCTGGCACAGATTTTATGACATCAGGGGCAGCACTAGCATTGTCAGTAACCAATGGTGCAGTACTTGCTGGTGGTGGGGTGGGGGCCTTTTGTGGTGCGTTTTCAGGCACATTAAAATTGTCAGTGACATTTACTAGATGATTGGCAGATAGTGTCAGTAGCTCATTGGTTACCGTGAAGGCATGACAATATTGGGTAGGAGTACCCAGGTGATGAGCAGTAGTGGCGACGGTAGACAATCCTAATTTCTCAGGGTCATAGATTATAATTGGTTCAAGTGATCTACCTTCATGTTTACGACGTTGGTGTCTGGTAAAATTGGAATGTCTGTCCAGGATTGATGGGCATTCAGTACAGGCCAGCCTGTTGGGGCCGTGTCTGTTGGAAAAGTGCTTCCTGGCCGTGTGGACATTATCCAGGCCATGTAAACAAATATTGCACTTGTAGAACATCACGATGTACAGAGAAAATTAAGTACAAAGGTGAGGGGTAAACTTTAATCTTTTAAGCATTTGAGGGAAAACCTAATTAAACTCTAGATGTTTCAAGGGATAGGTAGTATAAGTGATAGGTAGACTAAGGGATAGGCAGTATGTGGGAGAGGCAGAGCCATACACAGGTAGAGTACTTGTCAGGTTGAGATAGGTAGACATTGGGATATGTAGATTGAGGTACTGACTTTGATTAGCATGTTGCATCTATAAAAAGTTCCAATCATTTTCAATATAACTTTTGTACATTTTTAAAATATTCTCATCATCAAACCTCATTTTTAGGTACTTTTGGTCACATTTTGAGAATCAAGATCACAAATTTTGGATTCAGTAGGATTTTCTGGTATAGGTGGCACCTTGTCTCCATTTGATATCACTCTGATAAAGATTCTTGACATCTCTATAAACCCCCTTATCCTACATAGGACTCAATACTGAACACAAAAGGGAGCCTACTTTTAAGGGGGGGGGTAGAGGGGGGGCTGTTACACTGTGTCCATAGGTAAAGCTCTGAGTTTCGCCTCCTATCTATTGAAGCTTCTTGGTCCCATGAACACATCCAGGTCGTCCCCTATTTGCACTCAACATAATCTACAAGGACAGTTTTCTTTTCGGTTAACCCCAGAGGTTACTGGGTAAGGGCAGCATACAGCTCTAAGGTATTTTGTGCCTTGGTTGCCAAGATGCGGTAGTGTAGTCCTGTTAAAGAAACCGTGTAACTGCATTTGTGTATCATGCTGGATCTGTAAAATTGATGGAATTGATACTTTCCTGAAGGCTCAGCATGATGGACCAATGCTTTGCTGGCAATGTATTGGTCTGATTTCAAACATAAACAGCTTACATTCTAAAGGGTTTCTTTTCAATATTGCATTGTCGATGTATGAGATACTACAGCCGAAGATCCACTGCAGCATACTGATGGGTACCCTTGCTTCTGAATAACCAGAAACTCCTGTGTATGATTCGCACCTGCTACACCCTGAGTTTCGAGGGACGCTATATTCAAAGCCATACATAAGACCTTAAAATTTATGGATTGGTAATGTAGGGTTAACTACCTGACTGTGCATATTCTGTACCCTCATTTTGGGAACTTCATATGCCGCGAAAAGGCTCCAGTTTGCATATAAGCCATGTGAGTATACGGTAGAGATGTCAAATTTATATTGCCAGGAAAAAAGTTTTTCAATATGAATTTTCACTGTCTTGTGTCAGGAAAATAAATAAATAAACAGGGCAAAATCAACTAAGATATTGGCATACCAACCCCACATGAACAACAAGCATTAACAAAGTCAGTTTGCTAACAAATTCTAAAGACACTGAAGTAGTCGCTCCCTGTCTTAATGAATGCTACTAATTAGTGCCGTCTATTCATGTTCTCAGAAAGGTCTATAACGACTCCCTCCACCAGCCGTTGTTAAAGCACAAACAAAATTCATTCTATTAATTACATTTTTGTGTTGACAAGAAATTCTCTTTTTGAGTTGAATGACTTTGGACTCCATGTAAATTTATACTCATTGTGTTGACTGTAAATATTGCACTTGAAATTAGCAAAACAAATGAATTCCTGATGAATAGGAATAGGATGAAAGCACCATTCAAATTGTCAATGGACTGCCTCAATTCTGCTTTAGACAGGTGAATTTAGTGCCAGAAGATATTTCTATGCTGCATTATGTTCAGTTCATTGGGTTGCATCTGAATACAACAGCTTTATTCTATTATCAGTCCAGATAAAGATTAAAATTGCACTGAGCATGGTAAGGATGGGAATTAATAAAACTACATAAAACCTCCATGGATTGTCACTGGTGACTAGATTGATTAGGATAACTGATGACTTTTAAGATTTAGGATGAGGCAGCTTCTCCTGTTTTTTTTTTTAGATTTTTTGTAGTTTTGATAATTGACTAAGTATAAAATGTCATTAGCTCTGGCAGTTAGGAGGAGACAGAAGATTAAATTGGTCCAGGAAAGTATTCTACTACTAAAGTTACCAAGTACTATGCACCCCAAACAACCTATTGGGCTTATACGTTAGGTTTTTACGGTAACCCCTAATAGACACCACCGCAGTCCTGGTGGCACCTCCAATAGCGCGATATGCCAGTAAAAACAGAGGCATGTTTAGATGTAGAGTTATGTTTAGATGTGTGAGGTGCTCTGTAAATTGCTCTGTGTGATGCCAAGGGGTAAGGTGGTAGAACCTCCCAGCATGTTTCCCTTATCTTAAACCACCCCCAGCAGAGTAAATTGACTATGTTATCGTATATTAAACATGGCAGTGTGCCTGGTTTTCCTTTATACTGTTTACAGTGCTCTAAGCATCTACACTGCTCTTATCCTTCCACGCTAAGGCTGCTGCCCCTCATCCTCAGCTGAGCTACTCACCTCACCCTCAGCTGCTCCCCTCACCATGACGGGCCTCCCTAGCCCACTTAAAAGGGTCTATACCTCCTCTTTCCTATCCCCTCAGGATGTGTGTGGTGCACATATGCGCGGGCACTGACACATTCCTCTGTTAAATTATCAACCTGTGAAGCACGGGATAGCCACTTAGTGCCACTAAAGTGCTGTAAAACACAAATCAATCAATCAATCAATCCCCCTCACCATGAGCTGCTCCCCTCAACCTCAGCTGCTCCCCTCACCATGAGCAGCTCCCCTCATCACCAGCTACTCCCCTCACACTTAGTTGCTCGCCTCACCCGTAATTGTTCTCCTCACCCTCAGTTGCTCCCCTCACCCTACCTCAGCTCCTCCCTTCCTCGCAGCTGCTCCCTCACCCTCGGCTCCTCCCCTCATCCTCAGCTGCTCCCCTCACCCACAGCCACTCGCCTCACACTCATCATAAGCTGCTTCCGTCACCATGAGCTGCTCCCCCACACTTAGCTGCTGCTTCTACCACCAGGCCTCCCTCTGCCTCACTGGTTCCCCTCAACGTGAGCTGCTCCCCTCATCTTGAGCTGCTTCACTCACCATGAGCTGCTCCCCTCACCACTAGCTGCTCCCCTTACTCTCAGCTGCTCCCCTCACCATCAGCTGTTCCACTTAACCTCAACTGCTGCCCTTCCTCTCAGATGCTTCCCTCAAACCTCAGCACCTGCTCCTCTCACCCTGAGCTGCTCCCTCACACTCAGCTGTTCCCCTCACCCTGAGCTGCTCCCCTCGCACCCAGCTGTTCCCCTCACCCTGAGCTGCTCCCTCACACTCAGTTGTTTCCCTCACCCTGAGCTGCTCCCTCACACTCAGCTGTTCCCCTCACCCTGAGCTGCTCCCCTCGCACCCAGCTGTTCCCCTCACCCTGAGCTGCTCCCTCACACTCAGTTGTTTCCCTCACCCTGAGCTGCTCCCCTCACCCTGAGCTGCTCCCCTCACACTCAGCTGTCCCCCTCACACTCAGCTGCTCCCCTCACCCTGAGCTGCTCCCCTCACCATCGGCATCTCCCCTCAAACTCAGCATCTCCTCTCATCCCCAGCTGTTCCCCTCACCCTGAGCTGCTCCCTTACACTGAGCTGCTGTCTTCAGCCCTAGCTGCTCCTCCTCTGCCTCATCTGCTCCTCTCACATAGATATCAAACATAATATTCCTGTGTCATACTGCTGTACAAATCTATACTCTACAGCCCAAACATAAACTCCCTGAGCTCATAGCTGCCATCATCTTTTCAGCCATACCGTTACCTGAGCTGCTCCACTCCCTTCTCCCTATGTACCTAGATGGGTGTTATTAGGGTGAGAAATGACCCTTGTCCTGCTTATACACACAGCCCTTAGAGATAAATGGGTCTCTACAGGGGTCTACCCATTAGTTATCTAGATACATGTCCTAGAAATAGCTCATTCTTACATGTAGTGCCAGCTTGCTGGTTAGCATAGGGATTTCAATTACATGCCTTGAGACTGGACTCTTCAGGGTGTATTGGCTTGATCAGAAATATAGTGCTAATGAGCGTGGAATGCCTCAAAGTTCATATTCGTTAAGTTTGTGTGAGAATGTAAGCCACTCCTTAGGGTGTGGATTAGCTCCATATGGTAATGGTGAGACATTTGATAGTGTTGTATTATATGATACCCTCCCTTATAAGGTGCACCCCCAACATTTACTGAATCTATTAGGTGTGCTAGGGCTCTATCCATGTGTATATGCTGTGCCTTATTATATCACGGGGTACTAGGCCACAGTAGCACTAAAGGCTATCTAGTATAGTATACTGGTGACCTGTGCACATTGCCCCCCCCCCATACATCACTCACCACTGCACCACCTGCAGCCTCTTCACCATCCATCATACAGCTGTTGGCCATTAACCTAAGTCTCTATTGTTATACAACGGCTACCGTAAACCCCCCAAGCTGATTTTGCTCAAAAATCATGAAATGATATCATCGTATGACTTGCATCGTATGAAAATCATTCATAAGCTGACCTCAGTCATAAGCCGAGGGTAGAGTTTAGGAAAATGTTATAAGCCAATTTACAGTGAAATTCAAGTAGGATTCTCTATAATCTTACCCGGTAGTAATAAAACCCCGGTCACAAGCCAAAATGTTTAAGCCGATTTTTATCAAAAATAGCAAAAATAAAGTCGCCCATTGGACAAATTAGTACTGCAATAAGGGAGAGTGAGTGAGTGAGCAATAGATGTTTAATGCCATTTCGACAGCTAAGGTCATATTCATGGCAAGAACTACATTACACAATTTAACAGAGGAATGTATCTGTGCCCGCACATGTCCACCACACAACCGAAGGGATAGGAAATAGCAGATATAGACCCTTTTAAGTGGGCTAGGGAAGCCCGCGATAAGGGAGAAAACACTTTACTGGTATTAAATCACAATGCTGCCTTTACCACAGTTAACAGTTTTAATGGCAACTGCAGAAATTGCCTCCATTACAACATCTCTGGGGATTCTTGTATGTATGCGATGCAATGACTTGTATAAGCATATACAAAGCGGTGCAGGCCTGCACTGAATATACTTTATATACCGTGTTGTCGTGAATAACCGCCCTGGCTCTTATAGATTTTGAGGGGCCCCAGGCCTTATACAAGACAGCTTGTTATTATGGGGGACCGTGAGTGTTGTAGCTATAAATAGTATATGACGTCGGTCCCCCATTTTATGAGAGGGGGTTAGCAAGAAAAAGGAGTAATCACTCTGATGGCATTTGTAATGAAACTGTCGTTAGAAGTTTATTAAAATTTAATGAAGTGTACAGAAGTGTTGTCTAATTATGTTGTTTGTTTTTAAGTGAAATCCTGTGGCTCAATTGTGGGTAGTGGAAAGGGGAAATTGAAGTTTGTATTTTTTCCATACATTTCTATAGTAATTGTACAGCAGAATCTAAGAAAGGTGTAGAGCTGAATTTTGGTCTGGAATGGGGGATTGATAATAGTGGATCCCGAGAATATGAGCAAAATTTTATGGTTAGAACAGTGTTATTTCATGAAATGCAATATAAATCAGTTCCAAGTGTAACCAGTTGCCTAGTGTACACAGGCTCAAACTAGCCCTCTCTGGGGGGTGGTTCGATTTTCGCTAAGGTGGAACTCGATCAGTTCAAGAGTGGAACTTGACAAAAATTTCATATGGTAAAAGACAGATATTTACTTGATTTGTATACAAATCTGTAATGGTGCTGGGCAATGTGAGGTAAAATATCCTTATTACAGGCCTGGTACATAGCAGTACATATAGGTAGAGACATTGCATCAGCTGTAGCCCCTATGTCTAGACCAATCACTACAGGCCATGATTGGCTGTTGAGGTTTGAGTGGCTGAGGTGAAATTGATCATAGCTATTTGTAGACCAATTAACAGGGACTACCAGCACAGCAAAGAATATAATTATGTAGTTTAGGGTAAACACTCATAGACGCCTCTCTGCTGTCAGCCACTATGGGTATTGCTGTCATATCTGTCATAGTAGTAGAGCCCTGTTGACTCTAACTACGGTCCCCCATACAAGTACTACTTTGTTACATATTCTTTTCCTCTATCTTTTAATTTCTGTCTAGTTCAAAATCTACTTTTTAGTGTTAAGGCCTACTTTAATTCACCCATAGCCCCAGTGCTTACACAAGATGGGTGCTTATTCAAAACCCGGCCCATATAAGCGATGATGCGGTAGACTGTATGATTCCACTCTGTATACTGATATTGTATGGGGAGTAGACCAAATACAGGCTGAGTGCTGCTGTGTGCTGTGGGCAGTCTACTATACAATCTATGTAATGGACTAGAGGCGACAGGTCAGGGACCATACAAATATTATAAAAACCCCCGTGTGGGCCATATTGTGTGGATGAAATAGGCTTATCGAATCAATTTTATAAGCTATCAGGGCTATTAAAAATCATATTTACTTGAAAGGTTGATTGATTTTTGGACTGATTGACCAGAATCAAGTTGTATAGACTCAGGGTGTGGCTCATATATGGTGTTTTATAGTTATTACTTAGATAGATCATGGTATTCAAAAACTTTGACTAAAATCTCAGGCAAGCATTATATGAATACCCGTTTTGGGCAAGTAGCTTTTAAATACCTGTCCAGAAGGAGAAACGAAAGGACTAAGTGTTTAGAGGAAAGTCTTGTGTGTCGAAACAACATGTAAAAGCTCTGTGTACCTTGTAATTCAGTGCCTGATGTCACAAGTTACTGTCATTACTGAATTGCTCTTTATACCCGATGACCCGCGAGTTGGACGACCAGCTCTATCCGGTGACCAGACGAGATGAGGTGCAGAGGTAATGGGTCTGTACCCAGACTGGGTATAATATTACGTAGTGTCTCACGTATAAACCGCACCCCGAGTTGAAATGGAAGAAATGTATAAGGCAGTTAGGGCTTGATTTTGCCATTTTGGTACTTTTCTGTAGTATAAATTTCCCACTTATAAGGCGCATCTTGAGATAAGGCATATCATATGAGTTGCATCTGATGCTTATCCTTGCATATAAGCTGTTCGATATATGTGAGGTACTACGGTACAGTGTGTGATTTATGTGGCTAGCTCTGATTACAGAGTCATGTGATGTATGGAGCACATCATCAATGACACCTACTGTCAATTCACCACCATCAGACAACACCCATCTCGCTGTTTGTTGTCACTCACTTCTCACTCTGCCCCAACCTGCCTTCTAAAAGATGCAAGATGAAAAGATTCCACGTGCCCAGTACATAAACCTCCAGGGCGGGTCACCGGGTATTCATGGTCCCCCTGGGGTAGCACACCAATCCAGATGTATATGGAAAATGAGGATGTCGCGCATCGAACTTTGGCGTAGTGGTGAGCATTCAGAACTCGCAAGTCAGTGACCCAGGTTCAATTCCAGGAAGTTCCGTGACATTTTTCACCGGTCATTACAGATTATTGAAGCTAATTCTGGTTTACTACCACATGTACGTACCACACTTGCATATAAGCCACACCTTGACTGGGAGATGGCCGTAAGCCGTACCTTGACCCTACCTTTGGGAACATTCTGTAAGCCATGGCTTATATGCAGCATTCTACAGCAAAAAACTAGCAATTCACAAGTCCCAGATGCAGCTTATATCTTGTTCACAAAATCAGGCTGAGGCTTAATGGTGGACAGGCTTATATGCTGGTTTTAACACTCATTTTTGCATGTATTCATGTTTGTTCAAGTTGGAAATTTGGATTAGAGCAGAGATAGTGTGAAATACTGGTAAGAAAACATATTGTCAGAGAGCGGTTTTGATTTATCCATCAGTTCCCACTCTGTCACACTCATCATCTCTCCACCACCATCAGGCTTAAAATGTGAATCCCACTTAGCAGTCTTACTGAGGTACTTCCGTGACAAGTAATCACAAAGCGCACTACCCTGGGTATAATCAGTCCCATTGCTGTGCCGCTCACATTACTGTGTGGTATAAAGGGCCCCCACATAGTGCGCTCAGCATAGATTTCCCAACAGAGGCAAAATTAGCTTTCGGCTTTTCGCTTCTTTGATTCGGAGACATTTCTGCAATATGCATGCATTCTGAAAAGATAGCTGGATCTGGGATCATGTTTGTCTGGGGGAATTCTATCACTACAAAAACGTGCTTGAATTGTTTGTGGAACTTTGAAAAGGTGCTTCTAGTCCTAATAATAGATTTCCTATAAATTATGGCCTACATCTTTTAACCACACATTTCTCTGAATTGTGCTAACTCTGACTGAGAGAAGGCTTAGATATCAAAGTCTGTACCATTTAGGGTTTAGGGTTAACATTATACTTCAATGCGCTTTGCTCAATAGTCGACATGATGAGTAAATACAGCCCAGGTGAGTAACCTGTCAGGGCTTCAATCATGCAACATGATTGATGTAAGTTATGATGTACCAATGCAGCGCTGGCAAATCGACTCCCCAGCACATGAGCCTGCAGGCCTCAAGTTTTATCTGTGCACATACTGTGTGCTGCATTGTCAGTATTCTAAGTACTATAAAACCATATATGTATAAGCCACACTCGCATATACGCCACACCCTGAGGTTGCAGATAAGCTATAAGCCGCATGGTGGGCCTTTAATGGCTGTCGTTACTTACTATGGTAAGGATTGACAACCCTTTCTGAATTCAGGATGATCCTATAAGCGGTAACCGCGGTCTTATGCTGCAAGTTATATTCAGCGTTTTACGGTACTACTCAGGTGATGAAACAATAGGAGGCAGGAGAACAGGAGAGCAGTGCTCAGGCAAGGTTTTTGTACTGTATTGTATGTCATGTGACTGTACAGTTGTCTGGCTGAGACAAAGCGGAGCACTAATACACATGTGTCTTTGTTTCTATACATGGCCATGTATACAGGCACTGGTTTACTTGGCACCAGATACTTCATGTATCATTAATCACAGAAATAAAGATGGGCGTAGCGTCTGCAGTTGGAAACATGATGCCTCTGTGAGACAAGAAGCCTTTACCCTTTTACTGCTGTCTAGTACTTTCTTACGTTATCATCAGTCTGATGCATGAATGCAGCACAGACGTTTAAACCACAGGTGTGAAATCTCTGCCTAAAGGCAGAATTCAGCCTTTTTTGTGTTCACCAGGACCATTCCTGAGATCAGTGTAAATCCACTGAGTAAATGAAATACTATTTATATGGGGGGGGGGGTGACTGAAGCTATATGGTCTCATATTGTTTTGATACCTTCCAAACTGGTTTCTGCTATTATCTAAATCGTACTTAAGCCACAAAAAGGTGGTATAATACATTTAATTAGCTGTTTGAACAACTTTTATCAAATGTAAAATTGACTATAAATCACCACAATATATACTTCAGCCTAAACCAGTTTTAGTGTTTCACACCCCTGGTAAACCCATGAGTTCTGCATTGTATACTGCTGGTACATTATATTTATGAATCCCAACAGCAAATAGCAGAATGCTTGACACATGATGCCACCTGTAAAAGGTCAAGAAATGGATACACCTTAAAACATTCTCCCTCCTCCCCTGCCCCTCAGCCATTCACAGCTGTCAGGCCCCATAGGCATCTGCCCTGTACCCATATGCATCCCTCACCACCTGCTCATTTTAACTGAGGACCCGGCCTTGTCGTACGTTGATGGTGGCAGCCCGAGCCCTGTGCAGCGATAGCGGGTTGTGTATTAACCCTATACTACCCGAACTGCAGGTCCCACTGTGTGAGGGCCTCGCTGTACACTGAGCAATTCCTGAGCACCTCCGGGCTGGCTGGCTGCATTCAATGAGGACCAACTCGCCTGTATCTACAATGACAGCCGCTGCAGCAGTTGCCAGGTCACCACCAATGTGCATATAGGGCAGCCCACACAGGCCACGGCAAGGCTACTTGCTATATGTCTGTAGGTACGAAAGGTGGGGTGAAGCTAACTAGGCCAACTTGGAAATACAAGCGGAATAAGGCCAACAGGCATTGAAGGGGATGGGAAACAAAACACCCACAGCAGCCTTTATACAGTTGAAACATACCTTAATACTTTATTGCAATACCTGTGTTCATTCATCACAGATATTACCAGAAAACCCTGCATAGATAAGCTGCACTAGCGTATAAACCACATCCCCAACTTATAAAAAGAGTTGTAAGCTGCACCAGATGCTTGAAAAATGCAGGTGTAATACAGTTCCATAGTGCCAAATATCAACCTATAAGCCACACCCCTTTGGGTTAAAGTCTGAAGGAGGCCTCTGTTTCACATATGAGATACAGCTTATGTGGGAAGTTAACAATGGGGTTTGAGGTGCAGTTTACCACCAGCTACTTATTGCCCCCTGGGTACTCCTCTAAAGTATTTGTTATTACACGCTTGGTGCCCCATACCAGTTGCTACACTGCAGGCTCCCCCAGTACTGTCCATGAGTGGAGTTGGAGAAAGACGAGGACACCTATTGATTTTGTGACAGCTTAAGGGGCCATGGCCTGCAGATATATTAGCTTTGGATGTAGAGCCTCTCCCACTCTAAGTGCTGTCCAGTGCGAGCCCGGAAAGCACGGGAGGCGGGGAGAGGACCCTAACTCAACCCCAGACGGTGACATGGTATGTGGTCACCCACCCTATTGTGTGCTACTCTAACCTAGGGGGTGAACTCATGAGGACAAGTGCAGGGTAGTATCTATAGGCTAGGCAGTACAACAATGGTGTGCCAGAGACAGGGGATTGGGTGCATTGTGGGTGAAGGGAGGCATTGTCTGTTGATGCTCGGTGGGAACAATGCAGTAATACAATGTGTATGCATATATGGGATAGTGTAGTACCATAAAACAGTGTGAGTGCGTTGCAGCCCATATTAGAAAAATGCTCGGGCTTCCCTAGCCCACTTAAAAGGGTCTATATCTCCTCTTTCCTATCCCCTCAGGATGTGTGTGGTGCACATATGCGCGGCACTGACACATTTCTCTGTTAAATTATCAACCTGTGAAGCACGGGATAGCCACTTGGTGCCGCTAAAGTGCTGTAAAACACAAATCAATCAATCAATCAATTAGAAAAATGCTGAGTAAAGTATCAAATGCTAAGAAAAAGTTGCATTTTATGGGGAGTTTTCAACTCTTTGTTGAGGGACAATTTTTCTAAAAATATTTGTATAACTCCAAAAACTTCACCATCCAACTCAAAGTTTGCTTTCTGGTTTTGAAGTCTAAACACTTTTTGAGGCCTTTTACCCATTACCCAATCAAAGGCCATTTAACATGAAGTATGCCCCCAGTCAGGATGCTTTTCATACAACAGTCCTGCAGTGAATGGCTGCCTCTGGTCAGAATGTGCCTCATACAGCAGTCTTGCAGTGAAGGCTGCCCCTGGTCAGGATACAGCAGTCCCGCAGTGAAAAGCTGCCCCTGGTCGGGATGCGCCTCATGCAGCAGTCCTGCAGTGAATGGTGCCCCTGGTCAGGATGCGCCCCATATAGCAGGCCCGCAGTGAATGGCTGCCTCTGGTCAGGATGCGCCTCATACAGCAGTCCTGCAGTGAATGCCCCCTTATCAGCCCACACACCATCTTTTCCGCTAAGAAGTGTAGAGATAGGACGGAGGAGTGTCAGATTCCCCCTTCTGATTTACCTTTTGCAATTTGAGGAGATTGATTTGTTTTGAGTGCAGGCGGATGTCAGTCTGTCTCCCAGAGGACTGCTGGTAGTGAAAGAGGAGCGTTATTTTGAATATCATTGTCTTAAAGTAGAGGCGTCGTATTGATTGGTTCCCATTTTCAAATAACCTTTTTCTGGTATTTCCAATGTTTTCACTGCGGAACCCTCTCCAAATCCCCAATGGGTGATAAACATAGGGGTAGAAATAAAAAAAGTTTAGAATTAAAAACAGGAGACAAACTTCAACTGCAGAAATGCTGTGAATGCCTCTCAATTGTTTGTTGAGCTAAATATAGACCAATGTTAATATTTACAAACCATTTAGTGGTGCAGTATTGGTCAGTATTGTGTGAATTACAGACAATATTTGAGTTCGCAGTCATTTTCTGGAACTAGGCAATCCCAGATAATAACCACAAGAAGCTATTCCTACCCCGCCTGAGGCCAAGTTGGAAAAGCACACATCTCCAAACATGAAACCCAGGTTTCACCACCCACGTTGAGCCAAGCCTGCTAATGCAGCAGATTGGCTAAATTGAGCTCATTGATCAAAAGTAGGTAGATGGCTTGAACCAAGCTGTTTGCAGGGACTAAGTGTCTCCATGCAGGCTCAGCCATCGCTCAAGGTGCGCCAGGTCTGTGTAAAGAAGAAGCCGACATTAGGAGACCCGCTTTGCTATTTAACATAGTTATATTCCCTACATTGCTATTTAAGAAAGCCACATGCAATGCCACTGAAGAAAGCACATGTCCCACATTGCCATCTTGGGCAATTGAACATTTCGTTTAAGATGTTCAAACACTCACCACTGTCATCTAGGAAAGTCGGACATTCCAGAATGCCCCTTAGGACAGCTGTAGATCCCGCATTGCTATTTAGGACATTCACATTCCACACTGTCATTATGGCAGCCACATTGCCATTTGGGACAGCGACCTAACCCGACATACCATTTAGCACAGCCGCATACCACCATAGCCATTTAGGACAGTCACCTACCCTCACAGTGCTATTTACAGCAATCAAATTCTCCACATGCCCGTTTAGGCCACACACTGCCATTAAAGATACATTACCAGCTGATCTGGGGTGATTTTTCAATTCTAACATATTTACATAGATGCCATGTCTTTTAGCACATATGGGAAATTTGGAAGGCCTTACTGTTTATCTAACATCTAGTATGTCAAACATATAAAAGTCGGCTCAAAGAAATAATAAAGCCACCAAGGGCTGTATCAAAACACTGAATGTATATGCCTACCAAAGAGCCCCCCTCCCGTTTCAACATTTCATCAGAATTACATAAATCATGGCTTTCTATGATAAAAGGTGCTGCCAATTGACAAGGAAATGGGTAATGGAGGCCTGCATTTGGTTTATTTTATACATTGATTTTGGGTCAATTTAGTTGGTAATGCATCTTTAAAGGACAGCCACACTCCACATTGCCATTTAGGACGGTTGGATAAGTCGAAGAGGCATATAGGACTTTTAGCCACCCCTCATTGCCATTGCAAACAGATACCCACATTACCATCTAGATAGTGAAAACTCTTCAGTGCTTATTATTGACACTGAGGGCAGATAATGTATCATAAAGATACCACTTGAGGATTGTGAATGGTGAAAATATACTTGAATGCGCTGTTGGATATCTCCTTACCAGAGATAGGATTCAACATATATTCCTTAACTAAAGTAAGGCCAAAAGGAAAGGTTGTGTGTCTCAGGTAACCCGACCCTACCTAGCAAAAGAAAGGTTGTGTGTTTCAGGTAACCTGACCCTACCTAGCAATTCTGAAAAAAAAGTTTATTTTTGGGTGATTCTTCAGTTGATTAAGTCATCCGCGAGTCGTGAGGTGCCAGTTGCCGGCTCAGTTTGTGAGTCACTGTACCAGTAAAAAAAGAAATTTACAAAAAGAAATCAGACCTACCCTACCTATTTTTTTTCAGCATGTTAACTGGAACACACGAGTCTGCTCACCAGCACGTCATTGGAGCACCATACCAACCCTCTGTGAGTGTATCAACCCTATAAACTCACCAGGGGGCATGAATGTAGCCCTGGTGAGTAACTCACTTGATTCATCAATGGGAATGATGCATTCAAACATCAGTGGTCCTTTAAGAGTTAAGGCTGAGGGTAAAGTGCGACTGCCTACATGCACATCAAATAGAACAGACGTGGTCAGTGTCCGATTTCAAAATTACCCAAACAAACAATCTCCAATTGCAGCTTGTTTTAGGACCTTACTGCGCCACACATCACTTTGTTTCAGCCAACCTCTGGTGGCCGCCGGAATGGTAAAACCAGCCAACCAAGGTCTCAAACGTCTGCAGCAAGTCACAACCAAAGGTTAAAGCCACTCCAAAGTCGTGGCAGCACTTTAACCAAACTTCCCTATAACCTTCTCTGGTTTGTGTCAAATCGCTATTGGTGCATGGTGTCAGGCCTTTATAAGACAACGCGGGAGTAGGAACGGTCTTAAACGCGACTCTTGGTAAGGGTTTGACATTTATAAGCCTGTTTTAGAACATCCTCGGTCTGGTGTTTTTATATGGTTGGCAGGTGGTTTAAGTAAACTGAATGACTCCCCCTCACTTATGTTGCTGTGGTTCTCAAGGACAGTTGGTGTAAATACCTTAACTTGTTATACTGTAGCCATTATAAAGATAATTACAATACTGGAGAATCTCTGTATATATTTCATGTTTTTATGGAACAGTCATGTCATAGAATCACTTTGTCTGAATGAGGCTACTTGATGACGTAACAATGAAGAATGGGCCAATGAAGAACGAGATTCAGTTTCTGCACGCCCCTGAGAGGAATGGGTCTTCCCATACACTTCTATACTAAAGCTCGTTCTTAGAGAGTGATCATTATTTAACAACAGGGGGGGCTGGTGGGTTTGAGGGGGGGTCAGAATTTTTTCAACCCCTTGACCGGGGGGTCAGAATTTTTTCAACCCCTTGACCGGGGGGTCAGAATTTTTCAACCCCTCTAATGGGGGGGGGGGGGGGTCAAAATAATTTCACCTGTTTTCAGTGGAAAACCCTGTGCATTACTATAAAAAGGCACGTTCGCACGTGATTTTCGGCCCTTGTGGGTGGTCAAAATTTTTTTTACCCCATCAAGAGGGGGGGTCGGAATTTTTTTCGCATGTCCGCACGCAAACACACCAGCCCCCCCCCCCCCCCCGTTGTTAAAAAATGATCACTCCCTTAATATGCAATAAAGACTGCAGCTTATACTTGAATCCTAGGTTTACTGTGCCTTAAGGAACCTCACATGAGACGGGTGTAAGGAAGGGTGTAATTCCCAATACAAACTGTTCAGGTCCCAGATGCACCTTATGGTATTTCTGCAACTCAGGGTGCGTCTTATTGTGAGGTTCACCTTTATAATAGGGCTGTCTGGGTTGGTAACAATTAGACTCACAGCTCGGAGTCACATACAAGGTTTAACTTTACACCCTCATACCACAAATTTACAGTATGAGACGTCTTCACTCAGCCCCCCCCCCCTCCCACACACACACAAAGTACTTTATGCCCCTGTGCTATGACCTACAGTGTTCTTTATATACACACCTAGAGCACAGAGTGCCAGTGTGCAGGCTCTATTTGTTAACCTTCACATTGTGGTGAGACCTGTAGTAATATATACTGTCAGTGAGCTACCAGCTCAGTAGGTCGTAGTCCAGGGTAAAAATACCAACAGGTCCCCCTCCCCCCTCTACCTACCTTCCTGCCTCCGCCTACCGTAAACTTCTGTGTATAAGCTGAAACAGCATTCGAGCTGCACCCTTGACTTTGTAATAAGCTATAAGCCACATCTGGGGTGGCTTCAAATATGCGGGTTTACCCAGAAGCGCAGTCTTTATAAAAACCTTTTCCCTTCCCAGGCCATTCGGTCATGTAGATTTGACCAGCGCCTGCGGCGCTGCTCGCACGCAAAGAAGTGGCGCCACCACGTGCCAAAAGCATTGCAACTTCTACCGTTGCAACTCTGTACTTGACAAACAACTTCTACTGTTTTCTTATTCACTGGGTCACTTTCGCTGGTTGCTATCAGATAGAGTGTGAGGGGCAAACTACAGGAACATTCCACGTGAAAGCAGACAACTTCCGGGGTAGCCGTTTTGGATAAGTAGTGCAATTATTCTGGAGGCCTGGATTGATCCTGGTAGGACTGAACACCTCAAGATTATCATTGTTAGGAAAGAAAACAAGAATTAACTATCATTTCAATCATTCAACTGATGAAACCTGAACAAACAGTAATGCCTTTTATTTTAGGCTGTAAAACCGTAATAATGGTCCGATTTGTAAGCCGTAAAAACCAAAATGTAGCCCAATGTCCAAAGATTACAGCGAGATATCTGGTCTTGCAGTCTGGTAATTTCTGTGGGCTCGACAGAGATTTAGCTGGCAAAAGCCAACGTCTTGCGGGTTTTCGTATTGACTGGTAGCACTGATCTATAGTCGTAGATACCGCCCTATAAAAGCCACACCCCTTCTTTGGAGTGAATAATCAGAGATACCATTTCTTATCAAATTGAGAAAATATGGATGATTACCTTATTGTCAGAGATTTTATAAGTCATAGCATAGACGGCGTCTGCTTTACGAATAAGTCGAGGCATACACACAGAAGATAACGGTATCTAGCCTCCTCCAGGGCGGGCTACCGGGTGCACTTCCTACTCCTGTAGCCTCCAGGGTCTATATTATACACATAGAGGCCCTAGGGTATGCTTTGTTGTTGTTAAGCTAATTTAACCTTAGTGTTGGCCTTGAGTAACTCAGAGTTACTCATGATAACAGGAGTCCTCAAACATGAGTGACGCGTCTCACTGCAGACTCCCTTGTATAAGCCACACCGAATGTAACTCACACCCAGACTGAAGGATCATGCTATAAAGGTTAATATAAGGGAACAGAGCCATTATTGTATGGAGGTTGCCATCTTGAAATTAGCTATGTAACTGCCCCCTGACTACCATCTTGGATTTAGCGTAGACTTGTGGGTAATCTCTTATCTTACCCTCCATCCAGCAGAAAACAATGGGGATTGATTAGACTGATAACCTGCCCCCTGCCTCTATCTTAATCACCTTAATTACCTCTCCATCGTTGTAGGTGTGAAGGGAGGGGATTAGGCTGATAGGGAGACAATGGCTTGGTTTTACTCAGCCTGGATTATATGTGTTCTCTTACAAAATTTTTAAAGTTTGATTTCTTTTGTATTTAAAGAAATCAAACTATATGAAACTTATCTTGTTAAAGTGTCGGGTATTTGCTATCTATAGATATAGATTTTGAAATATTGTTACAGATAGTCAATTAAATAAGTCTACCAAAGTAAACTGTACAAAGAGGCCAAATGTTGATCTAGCCCCCGACTACATGAGCCACCTAGCTGATTTTCTCAACACTAGCAATATGCTAGGGTTAAATCCGCCTACCCGATACAATCCACACCCTGAATTTAGGGACATTCTATTAGTCACAAGAGGCCTCCGACCCGCATATTAGCTGGAGTTACAGTATTTGTAGGAAAGACTCCAGGTGTGTCTTATACACTTGTACTCAGGATGTATCTTGAAATAGGTGAATTATTTGCTCTTTTTTTTTGTGAAGAAATTGACTAAAACTTCAAAACTTGAGCCCAGGGTTTGCTTTAGAAGTTTTACTCAGGGTATCTTTTACAGGACTACAAGAATCTACAAAAGTAGGGCTTAGATATGACCCAAGATGTAGAATACCATTAATAATCTGCACTCGCAATTGAATAAGCCACAACCCTACATTGTGGTTTTGCTAACTATTTAGCCGCACCTGGAGAATGAAAACATTCAGATTAGCATCATCAGCATGGGAAATGTTAAATTCCTTTTGAAAAATAAAGCATTTGGTTACATCTGGATTTATTTTTGTGAAAAAGATTTGGTACCAGGCTACGCTGGTTCCCAAAAAAGTTTATATCAATTTAGCCCCCTTACATCTAGATTTACTTTTAAGAGCTTTTTTGCGATACCACAACAAAAAGTAGAAATACAAAAGATTGTACTCGTTGCACCCACTGCACTGCCAAGTATGTGTGGCAAAAGTCAAGAGTCTGGCATCTCAGTAACGGTCTGGGGAAGTGGCTTCTTGACCCTTTTAGAGTTACACCAGCGCCTGCGGCGCTGCTCGCACGAAAGGAAGTGGCGCCACCATGCGCCAAAAGCATTGCAACTCTTATCGTTGTAACCCTGTGCTTGTCACGCATCTTCTACCGTTTTCTACCTTCCTGGGTCACTTTCGCTGGTTGCTATCAGAGTGAGTGTGAGTTGTCAACTACGGGAACATCCCACGTCTATCCCGACGACTACCGGGGTAGCCGTTTTGGTAGTATAGGGAACATGCCTTAATGCATTCTCCCCTGGTCCTAGGCTTGGAGTGCACTCTTGCCGAGTGTGCTTGCCAGGTCCTACAAGGCTGATACAATCCTGGAGGAGGGCATCATGCACCCATGCAGTCCTGGCAGATTCACTTCCCATGACAGCAATAATGCGCCAATCCTACCCGATGGGGTTATTGCACCTCCAAAGGATCAGTATAATACAAGTCCTGGAGACTGCATTCAAGGTCGCCTGGACACCCCCAGCACTTTATCTTTTCTTAGATGACCAATTTAACCGAAAACTTAGGTATCACACACCCCCTAAATGGCTACGATGAGAACTCAGCTAAGCATGCCCAGTGTGAAATCAGGAGGCTAAGAAAAATCCAAACCTAACATATTTTAGAATTGGAAAGGGAAAAAGATAAACCAAATAGATTGTAAAGGTCAGAAGTGTTGGCTTGGTAGTGGCAGTGGTCCCTTAATGGTACTATAAGGGTCGGTGTACATGGCAGCTAAGGCTACCTCCGGGGGTCGTTGTAGCTGTAGAATCAACACTGTTACTCTGTACCAGCTGTATACATAGACTATACATAAAAGAGCTATTTTGAGTGAAACACTTTGGCAAGGAAGAGGGATAGACTTCTGCTAACTCTGCAGGACATTACAAAAATGTGAGCCAGACACTAGGTACTAAGTGATGATGTTATCTGTGTGTCATTTGTGTTGTATCAGCCTCAGATATATATGCTCTAGAATGCTAGAGTTAATAAAGTCTTCATTATATGTCTGGGCTATGTCCTTGCAGACTGTCCTTGGTCAATACTACACATTTTATGAACAAACATCCAACTTTATGTCATTATCTTGACTACATAACTTCCTTGATTATTGCCCAACATATCTCAGGGGGTACTACTGGGATCAATTCTGGTCAGCATGTAGTAATAGTGCATTTAATTCTCCTGCTATGGTTCACTTATCTAGCTCCCCGTGTGGCAGGGTCTAAGTGTATTGGTGTGCATTAGGTATCCCCTACAGTGCCCCTATATTACATTATACCTATAGCATCAAAGACTAACTCACTTAACAGGGGGAAGCTGCCATCTGTGTCTCCTCCCTATCCACACAACTGTATGTTAAACCTTTACGGGGAGCCCGATGCTCAATTTCCATTTTTTTTTGTTGTTGTTGTTGCTGTTGTTATGATCTACTAATGCAGCACCGGCACTCGCTGGGTGAGTATTTCACCGGCAGTGTATTAGCACCTGATGTAATTCATTTTATCGGCTTGTCTTAAATTTCACTAGGACTGCGTTCTTGCATATGGGAGTCATGCAGCAATGTATCCTTTGGCTATTGAATGATTAAGCAACCATTCTGATACAGAGACAGATATCTGAAAGTCATCTCTGATTGATCCAAGTTTCAGTAATCGCCCAGCAAGGTCCTAGAACGTGGTGATAAAACATACCCGGTAAAGAAGCAGTGATTTCTATATGCTGAAGAGGCATTGGGGGGGGGGCAGGTTCTGTAATAATTCAAGCATGTTTCCCAAAAAGGAAAAAATAAGAAGGGCATGAAGTATAAATGTCCTTTAAAAGGTTAAGGCATTGTTGGTCTCCCCCTGTGGAGTGGGGACCTTCATGTGAGGGCATGGAGGAGCAGAATAACTTTGTTGGGAGTCCATGAAGGAGGAATTCTCCTTCCATTCTACTAGTGGGCATACCAGATTCGTAAAAGGCGACAAACTTGGGGTTTCTTGTGGCTTGGGGTGAGCATGTCGGCAGCTGGTGTCCATATGCATCGGCCCAGGCCTACATGCTTGTCTTTTGCCATGGGGTTCCCCCTCAGTGAACCACGTCTGAGTGATCAAAGGTCGTGGTTTGTCTGGCCCTGCCTATGGGACCAGGCAAATAAAAGAACACTTGCTATCCTTCGAAAAGAGTAGGGGAATGAAGCCCCGGTAGCGGTTTTCCCCCTCACCCCTCCTCATAGATTCGGTCATTCATCTCATAGATTCGGTCATCCATAGATGCGTTCACTGCTGTGTCGGGCAAGCAGCATATAAATACCTGTCCTAAGAGAAAAGAAAGGACTTCATGTCCAAAATCGAATGTCTGAGTTCCCGTGATGGCCCCCGGACGTAAAACTAAACAAACAAACACAATGGCACACCGATCTATAACAAAACCTTGTCAGACACCATCAAACACACAGGAACTGTGTCAAGGTATATCCTGTTTGTGACTGGTCTCAGTGATCACATAGGTTGTGGTATAGAGGGGTAGGGGGATGGCTCTTGGTCATTGATCTGTATGTATGTACGCTTCCTGCCATATCACAGCCTTGTCCTCCTTCCCCATCTTGGGTAGCTACAAAGGTAAAATACAAACTTTATGTCCTTTGTTCATTTCTGTTTTTATCAATCCCTCAATACTGTTTCTTAAGAAACTGATAGAAACTGCTGTTATAGGAAGTACTAGATAAATGTTATGGAAGTGACAGCAATATCAGTTTACTGTCAATTCAACTGACTGAAACTCTTAAGTGTCTTTTTTTTCAAATTTGCAAAACAAATACATTTATAATAGACTGTTTATTTTTGATAGACATGTGAAGATAAAATGTATGTTTCCTGTGTAGAATGTGACACAGTTTACCGCTATGGGGAAGGTACCCTGAATCAGTAATCTATATCCTGTCATAAAGATATCAATATCTGGGGTAGCTTCAAAGGTGGACTGAAGGAACTGTCTTATACTACCTGTATTGTACAAACTTAAACTTCAGTTTCATATATGGGTCATTCCTAGATTTACTGGACATGTACTTCCTTGGGCATATAATAGCAGGGGAAACACTTCTACACCACCAATAATAAATTAGTGGGGGGTCATAGCTAAGATTTCCATATGGTTTGGGTGAGTTTTGGGGCATAATTTATTTTTTATATGCATTTAATTATGAATTTTCACGAGTGGAACGTTACTGATAGAATCCATCTAACATGGTTAGGGAAAATCTTCTTATTATATGCAATCAAGAGGTACTTTTATTATATGCAATCAAGAGGTACTTTTATAGTGCCAACCTATTATCTTGTATGGTGTTTCTATCATTTGTATTCAATTGTAGACATGTTTGGCTTATGAGAAAAGACTATTTGATGTATGTAAAGATACATTTTAGCACCATATGGCATGTGCACTTAGCAACAAGTGTACAAAAAGTTGTGATTTATTTTTAATTTTCAAAGTGATATTAGACACCCAAGATGGGCCTTATGCATGTTTAAATGACACTATATATGTAATACCATCTCTTTTATCATAGTTTATATGATGCCAATGGTATATGATGATGCATAGATGAGCTGAGATAAATCTTTGAGAGGTTAATGAATATTGAACGTTACTGATGGTATATGCGATATGGCCTCTACGCAGGCACTGACTATGCAGTACAAGTATTATATATCAGGCTAATTGTAATTATTCTGTACAGTAGCTCTACAAGAAACAATGGACAGTTAATATAGTCATTGTGTGAAGGATTTTGAATGAGCTAGGCTAAAGTTGAGAAATGAGAGAATAAATTCCCAAATTTTCAAAGTTTCCAATTTTTCCGCCAATGCCTAACTTCAATTGTTTTTGAGCCTCACTTGAACTCTTTGGTATACATAAAGTCATACATTGTACCAGTGTTGCTACAATATTTGGTTTTTCTAGGAGTATTATTAGTGGTGTTATTCGTGTTTGATTGATTACGATCAGTAATGTTCCATGTTTTTGGAAGGTTTTACGGCATCTGTGATAAAAGCTGACATCTTAGGAGTTGGATCCTTGAATGAATCTTTTTAATATGCCAAGATATAGGGCTATCAATAAGATATAATGTTTTTAGGAAATACTGAGTTTGTTATTTCCAGTCCCAGGCCCCCCATGTCCAGTAAATCTTGGAATGAGCCATATATATAACTACCGGTAGTTCTATATAAAGGCAAAGCTAGAACTGACATGTTAGGAATTGTCCATTCGCCAAAATATGGAGCAATCGATCAATCTTGGTTAGCACCTGTTGTCATTATCAATTAGTGCTTGGTTCTCATTTCACCCTTAAAGGGCAGGATAGTGCTTTACTCGATATATTTTGCCTTTACTGTGCGTAAAATTGATTACTGTATTTGGTGATATTGAATTGATTGAAACCATGTCTTTTAATCATTGCAGGTGAGTGGCCTGAACCTGGTCTCCTGTTGTTGAGGATTACGATATGGGTCGGTGAGAAATATTTTCTTGCATATAAGCCGCATTATTGTGAATCAAGTGCAATAAGTTCCTTATAAAATCAGCCAAAATTAAGGGTCAGTCTTTTTATGCTATAGAAAAATATTGAACTGCCCAAAAAATGACTCACTCCTGTGGCGGATCCAGGATTCTGAGGAGCTCTTATTTTTTGGCTAAATGTCTGGCTAAATGAGCCAAATAAACTCTTCACTACCGGTACTGGGAAAAAAGAGGGCGCTTCCCCATGCACCCTTCTAAATCCAGGGATGAAAGAGTTCAAGGTTTTCCTTGTTTTCAAGGTTTTTTCACTCACCTAAGAAAAATAAGTTTTCTTGAAAATCCTCTGAAAACAGGATAAAGGAGTCACAAATTACCTCCAGAGGTTGCATACATGCACACAGTCAGGTCCCACAACACTGCATACAGTGGCAGCATGCCAGTTTTTAGTTCAAGGTTTTCAAGGATTCTCAAGTTTTTCCTTGAAAACTTTCCCCTCTTTATTGGTGTTTGTTCCACTCTTCAGTGTAGTCTTAGCAGCAAGCTATAGTTCCTATGCTAGAAGAGTGTCGGATAGTATACCCCTTTTCTGCGCGTTATGATTTCACCATGTAACTATATTGGTCATTTATTCCCTGCACCCTTTGACCTATCTCTATACATAACATTGTAATTGGTCCCTAGGTCGTGTTGCGCAAAGGCACCACTACCAGTAGATCAGGTGGTGCATATTTTGGGTATGCTATCCGAACAAGACCTTGGAAAACAGCTATATGACATTCTGAAGGGATCCTAGGACATACTCTGCAAAAGGGCCATAATGTGCACATTTTGGGTATAGAATCCGAACAACATCTTGAAAAACAGCTTTTCCTGTTATTTGAGCACAAACTACACCCTTATACAACACCTACTGCCTCCTCCCCCCCCCCAACCACACAAACCCTGGAACACACTTATTGATGGGACTGGAGGGCATATACAGTGCATTTAAAGTTGTTTCCTTTTTCAAGGTTTTTTGTCATCGTCGACTTTCATCCCTGTAAATCCACCGCTGCACTTTGTATGCTTATGATTCTGACATGAGTTAAGAAATTACAGATGTTTATTTCTCCATGTGCATGTAAATGTCAGTATAATTCCTGGGTAAATACCGCGGGATGGCAGCTTGGGTTAGGCGCGGGATGTACGTCAAGCGGGGTACGCCTCACGACGTAATTACTGTTTTTGGCAGGTAAATGACAGATGGGTTTCTGATCAAGTCTTGTATAAATCATATAAAGCTCTCTGCTCGCTCTGCACCCCCACTGAGCATGCTCCATAGAGGCAACAGGAAGTGACGCTGATTGGTCGGATCATGTAGATCAGTTCGCTCCAGCGGCGCCCCGCTGACGGTGCGCGGACGGTGATGTACGTCTGACATGAGGGATACATGTGATGTTAGCGTCATGTTGCGGTGATAATACATGTTTTAGAATGGTGAAGATAGAGCTAAGTCCTTGAAATACCATAAAACCTAGCATATAAGGCACACCCTGCATATAAGACCTACCCTGATTCATATACAGCTATGTTTAAGGCGCATCTAGGCACTGAGTACCTAGGATTATGAAATGAAATTGTACCCCGCCTATAAGGTGCATCTGCATCACAGGCTTAAGCCTATTTCATTAAAGAAAAAGCCATATAGAGAAGAAAGGAAAAGAAATGTTAAACTAATTGAGCACTTTTCTCCACAAAATTTCCAAATGTTGCAGTTAAGATGACAATTGTATATCTCGGTCTGCACAGACCTACATGTCAAGTAGGTCTATGCCGTCTGTTACCGGAAACTCCTAATTCCCATAGGACCATGCGTTCACACCAGTCGCCATGACAGAAAATAACGAAATGATCAATATTGTCCTGGCAGTGCCAGCCTTACACCATAAGGACCTCCCTAGTGTACTGTCACTGACGTAAGCCTCTCGTCACGTTACACAAACGCTACGTCACGGTGACGTCACCATGACGTATAGAGCGTCACAGCGTCTGTTGTAGAGTCAACAGGAGTCAGGAGAGCAGCTCACATACTGGTCCCAACACAGGACGCCCATTATCAGAGCTCTGAAAGGGCTGTAAAGTGTTGTAATGTACTGTGTGCTCTGGGTTTACTATAGTCTCCTCAGTGCAACAAGGTTGTAACTGCATTTATGAAGATTTACAGGAGAGGCAAGAGAAGTTGTACTACAGCACCAAGTTGATAAAACATCATTGCGCTGGTACCTTTAGGCAGCCATTTCATAGACAGACCAGTTCTTTCCTAGTAGGTAGACAAGGTTGAATAGATTTTAAAACTGAAGAAAGACCAATCTTGCCAAAAATGCCAGTTACAACCTTGTTGCACTTTGGCGGCGGCGGTATGATGATCCATGAATCATGTATCATACTGACCCTACAGCGCTGATGCACTGGTTAGCATAATGCACCACTGCTGCATCCAGTACTGCTTTGGTGCATTCATGACTACAGAGGAACTTGAACCTTGGGGCATCATGAAGCCCCAGCATGAAGGTCTATTCTCTAGTCTCTTAAATGGCCCAATGGTGAAAATCTGTTACCGTAATCTCCCACGTAGAAGACGCGCTGCGTGTATAAGACGCACCCCAAACTCAGCACATGCATTTTCGCGTATAAGACGCACATTTTAATGCTGAAATTTGTAAGATTAGTACATTTCTATAGAAAAATTACCCCTCATATAAGACGCACCCTCAACTTGAGAGTAAGCTATAAGACGCACCAGCATTTTGTTTGGCGTATAAGACGCGGCTTATACGCGGGAGTTTACGGTACGTTCGCTGGGACTACCACACACATACAACTACACATGAGTAAATATAACCAGCAGTACTACACAAATACAAACATGCCTCAACATGTATAAACGTGTGTAGTACTAATCGTATTACATGTAGGCATAAACCCAGAATATGACTTACAAGTGGAGTCAGGCTAAAATGCCTCAAGTCATGGCACAGAAAGGGTATACCGTAATTCTTGTGTATAAGCCAGACCAGTGTATAAGCCATATCCCCGATATAATGAGGATCTATAAGCCTCATCAGTTTGATATTGGTTAATAGTGTTAAATACGCCTATAAGCCGCACCCTTCCTTTGAGCCAATACTTTAGGCTGCTTCTATCGCAGGGAGCCTCTGATTCACGTATAAGATGCTCCATATATGCCGGACATTACGGTATGTTATCCAAAGGGGAAGAACATGACCCCGGAGCCACCATGCAGCTATTACATGCAGGCTCATGACAACAACATGACCCCGGAGCCATCATGCGTCTATTACATGCAGGCTCATGACAACAAAGGACCATGACCCCGGAGCCATCATGTGGCTATAACTTGCAGGCTCATGACAACAACATGACCCTGGAGCCATCATGCGGCTATAACTTGCAGGCTCATGACAACAACATGACCCCGGAGCCATCATGCGGCTATTACATGCAGGCTCATGACAACATGACCTCGGAGCCATCATGTGGCTATTACATGCAGGCTCATGACAACAACATGACCCTGGAGCCATCATGCAGCTATAACATGCAGGCTCATGACAACAACATGACCCCTGAGCCATCATGCGGCTATTACATGCAGGCTCATGACAACAACATGACCCCGGAGCCATCATGCGGCTATTACATGCAGGCTCATGACAACAAAGGAACATGACCCCGGAGCCATCATGCGGCTATTACATGCAGGCTCATGACAACAACATGACCCCAGAGCCATCATGCGGCTATTACATGCAGGCTCATGACAACAAAGGAACATGACCCTGGAGCCACCATGCGGCTATTACATGCAGGCTCATGACAACAACATGACCCCGGAGCCATCATGCGGCTATTACATGCAGGCTCATGACAACAAAGGAACATGACCCCGGAGCCATCATGCAGCTATTACATGCAGGCTCATGACAACAACATGACTCCGGAGCCATCATGCAGCTATTACATGCAGGCTCATGACAACAACATGACTCCGGAGCCATCATGTGGCTATAACACGGCTAAAGCTTGGCTTCTGATACAGTACATAGCAATATACAATCAACTTCATCTAAAATGCCTATCTAGGGAATTTTAGAGAGTGACTGCATTAGTGCGAGTAGATGTCTATACACATAATGGTTCCTTTGGGCATAGCTTAACCCTCTAAGGGTCGTTTATGCAGTAGAGGGTTAAGCTATTGGAATTGATATCCCCAAAGAAAGTTTGATGGTTCTGCCCAGGACTTATGAATAAATGAACTGTAAATATATGGACTTCATAGGGCCAAATTGTACCTACAGTTGGACAGTCCTTGCTGGGAATGACCCTAGAGTCTGACACTTTGTTATTTAATTGTTATGATATAGTTAACTGCAAATGAAATCCTGTAAAGACATGTATTATTAATCTAGAGATTGCAAACTAGAATATTGATGTTGAAAATATAGTAAGATGTTTGTGTTTGCATACCTCTAACAAGATATTGTGCAGGCCCAAATTCACATGGCTTCCACGAGGCAGATTGGGGACTGGCAGAACATAGTTGTTAGAGAGGACAATAGTTCAATTTTCATATCTGGTTCATATGACACTCATAATTCTGATATTCATTGTGTAATTCAGTCTCAAATCTAGAAATGAAGTCCCCAAAACCAAAACATATACATTGACCACTGGAAGGAGAATCCCGATTTTAACCTCTGTGGATCCCTTTCTAGAGGTTTGCTACTGCACCTGAGTAATAACGAAGGAATGTGGGAGTCCTGACTCAAGTCGTGCTCAGGCCGCGTCTAACAAGCGGGTTAGATTGAGCAGGAGTCACATGTCACCCTTCATGTTACAGCCTGGGGTTCACGTGTCACCCCTCCTGACCCAACCCATCAATTACTGCCAATTGCTGCCTCCTAGCAGACACTGCAGGCTACTGTCACCTGTGCGCTGTAGCCATTTAGGGGGCGGCTAATGCAGGATTGCATCAAGCCCACTTGTCGGCATGATGCACCATTGAAATGATGACGCATAGACTCGCCAGCACTTCAATGGTGCATGATACCAACCCTCCGGTGTGTAATAAACTTGTAGGCTTGGCATGATGCAATCCTGGTGTGTTACTCGCCATGGATGCATTCATGTATCATGCCTTTAAGGAGTTAGTGATGGCAGACATTTGCAGGGTTGGAAGTCTTCAGGGATTTCCTTGATTTCAGGGGTTTTCAAGTTACAAAGCCCTATACATTTATATACAAAATCAATATTTATCTGGGTTCTTATTGAGCATTTCAGGGATTTTTGGCCTTAGTGACTTTCATCCCTACATTTGGGGCACCACTGCATGTTCCCTTTACTATCCACTGATGAGGTGTTTTGAGTGGCACTGCAATGATTAGCTTGCATGGTACTAAATGTGGCAAAATTTATTTTGGGCAGTTTCAGAAACACATGGTCAGGTCTAAAAGATTGTGGCACACAGGCTTATCAGTTACAGGGCTCAATATACCTGCCGCTTCCACTTAAGGAGAAAAATTGGCCAGTTATACTGAACCAGCCAATTACAATAGAATTCAATTTCTGTAATCAAATCTGTTTAGTGGGACATAATATGGCTGATATTGATGAATAAGTCAACATTACTGAACTTATTAAAGACTGATATGTTATATCTGACTCCATATTTGACTGCATGTCGCTCTCGTTACCCGCAATCATTTATAACAACTGCAAGAGGAGCATGAAAGCCATCTGCATTGTGACCTACTTCCTCAAGGGATCAGTTTTAATTGAAAAACGGAATGTCAGATTTCAATCGCAATTCATTGGAGGATCAGGATTTTAGAGGTGGGGAGGGCGGATGGATGCTGGCCGCCTGATTTTGCCTGTTCTGTTGCTGTGTGAACATGATTGTTGTTGCTAAAAGCATGTAATCCTGGAGTCATTGAGAAGGATCACATGGACCTGTAAGCTGCAGGACAATGGTCATGATAACCCTTAACCCTTTAAGGGCCACTGATGCAGGAGTGCATCATGCCAACCAATGTGGGCATGGTGCACTATTGTATTAGGGGCCTTTAAAGGCTGATAGTCGTTAATGCGTCATGATTCATCAATGCAAACCTGCTGAGTATCGTGCCCCCGGCGAGTTGCCATGATTCACCGATGAAGTGCTGGCGAGCAGACCACCCTGTCAACTATACGGGACTAGCACATTGCTAGTGCTAGGAGGATCATCTAGGTGGCTCATGTAGTCGGGGGGCTAGATCCACCTTTGGCCTCTTTATATAGTCTAATTACCTGCCAGTCTGACTACCTGCCAATTAATTACTACCTATTGGAATTTCCTATAAATTATATCTATGGGTTCCCCAAATCAACAGCTTCAACTAGGTAAACAATGATTAGATGAAATATTTGAAATAAAAGAGCAAAAGATCATTAAAATTTCTGCTTGATACCATAGTTCAGTCAATCAGGACACTGTCTCCCTATCAGTGTTATCACCTGACTTCTCACCTAAAACAATAGAGAGATACTTGGGGTGGTTAAGATAAGGGGCAGGATGCAGCTTATCAGTCTTATCACTAGCCAATACCCTGCTCTGGCGTCGGGGGGGGGGGGCTAAACCAAGATGGCGACCTCCATAGCCTGATATGCTAATGCCCTTATGCATCTTCCATGGCAAATGACCATGGAAATTTTAGGGATCATTACATCCATGAAGGGTTTCAGGTTTGTGATTTCACTGGACCAGGAGTGTTATTGTAACGAGCGGCGCAAATCACTTGTAAACTGATCGCACCATTGGGAGAACATGAAGATTGTTGTCTAGTAACAATAAGTGGTTTTTTGGGACCCGCCCTTTGTTTTGATGACATCAAAGCAGACAGCTGAAAAGGGCAATGGCCACAAAGTCAGTTGCATCTATGAAAAAGGGAAATATATGAGAAGGTCAAAATGTCAGGTACAACCTTGTTGCACTGAGGTGTTGATTTATGCTGATATTGTAGACATAGTAGCTCTATATTGAAAAGTGTACTGTTTACCTATAAATCACACATTGCTTCTTAAACGTGCAGGACTTCCCTAGCCCACTTAAAAGGGTCTATTTCTCCTCTTTCCTATCCCCTCGGGATGTATGTGGTGCACATATGCGCGGGCACTGACACATTCCCCTGTGAAATTGTGTAATGTAGTTCTCGCCATGAATATGACCTTAGCTGTCAAAATGGCATTAAACATCTATTACTCACTCACTCACTCACTCACTCACTCAAACTTGCAGCCCAACTTTGTAAAGGCAGCAATGTTGTTTGTCAACCAAAACAGAGATTTCTTAATTAATCAACAACGTGGTCAGTCAAAAAGTGCAAAGTGGATGAGGCGCTTAAGGCCACACTCGCAACCGTTTCAAGCGGAAGATATAATAAGTCACACCTCGTGTGTAAAACAACGATTGTAATTACCGCCTTCTTTTAACAATCAAACAACAGATTGTTCAATTAATTCCACAAACCTTCAACCAGGAAGTGATTAATCGGCTGCCCAATTTGACGAGTTCTCATTAAAAACCCAAACCATTTGATAACTTTTCAAAAAGCTTGACTCGTTCCCACATGGAGATTAATTGGCGAGAGGTCTGAGTCGTTGTGCATCAGGCAGGTAGGTGATAAGAAGATGATGGCCAACTATAGACCCATACAACAAGAAATGGTGACTTTTCAAAATTTTTGTTTGCATTGGATATAGCAGAATATATGAACATTGACTTTTATGCAAAGCTCCGTATACAAATATGTGAGTATATCAGTTTGGAGGATTCACAAGACAGCAGTGGCAGACTTGCTTGTATATATCCCTTTTTAAAGCCTCAAATTTGCCAGAAATAGTTACTAGATGAAGGTCGTTCCCCCTGCTTTTCAGAATGCTGGATCTGCCACTGAACAGTACATAATATTTAACCCGAAAGGGGTTATAAGAGCCGGGGGTAAGAATGCAACTTTTAAGACACTACTAACAGTGGGAAAAACTAAGACGCTTTTAGCCCCATGTTAAATCCCATAGGAGGCTCAATTTTCCCACGTTTTTGGACAGAAGTGGTGCAAACAATTGATGAATGTTGATGAATTTGCCGTCATTCGATCCATGCATGGGTCTCCATTGTCGCCAACATGGTGGTTATTACATTTAAAAAAAAAAAATTTAATATAGAAATATGATAAAGTATGGCAAGAGGATACGATTTGAATCGATATGTATTATTAAAAACATTGCATGTTCCCCCTGTCGTTAATTCGCATCCAAACTGCGGGATTCACTCTCACCTCCTTTATGGGTAGAAGAGGCAGTTACGCAATATATGTATTTACGTGCAAGACGATGCTTCTCCTCGAAATTCTGATGTGTGGCATATTGGGGGTGGTGCTTATTGACCCAAATACCCATGGTATTGTGCAATGATTAACTCGCTAAGAGAGAAGTAATTCGCCAACGAAAAAAATGAGCGATAATGGGTGCTTTCTCCATAGGCTTAACCATTTAAAGTGATAACGCTCGAAGAAAACATGAGGTTAGTATCAGAAGGGGCCCAAAAGAAGAGATTAAGTGCCCTTTCAGGTTACTTGCATTGCAAAATGCTATCCTATATTCAAATATAGGATTGTGGTGTCTTATTTTTTTTAAACTTCAGAAAAAAGACAACTCATCAGGACAACTGTATTAATCGAAAACTTCACTGGAAAGTGACCCTTCCTTGCTGCATTGCACTGTATGACATTGCCACAGGTAGTCCATAAGCAAAGGTCAGATAGACCCACCAGGGACAGGAAAGGCTAATGACTATTTTAGATGAGACACGGGCTGTAGAGAACAGGACGTAAGGACATCCTTCTCCTTGTGGGACACAAGAAATGGAGGCTTTACCCAGTCAACATGGGGCCAAGCTTAGTCTCACATCACCAGCCCTGAACACTGATTTGGGGTCTGGCCAAATGTCTTAGTGAAAATTGAGATGGATTTGGGCATTGCAGTACTGTTTCCTAGTAAACTGAATGCTGGCTGGAGAATGATGCCCTATTGAAAAACAGAGAATGATCTGACTGGATTCCCTCAGTCATCCTTGGGGAGCTGGAAATGGTATCGATGAACTTTTAAAGTCGGTACAAGACCAACAGGCCCTATATGTTCCAACAGAACTGGGTGGGAGGGGATTCTGTATTTTGCCAGATATGCTTCTGCAGTGACTGTATTCTACTAGACATGCTTGAAGAATTGGATTCTCCCAGTTATGGCTGGAGAGTAACTGGATTCTCCCAGTCATGCGTGGAGAGGTGGAAATGATGTGTCAGGATTCTCCCAGTCCTGGCTGGAGAGTAACTGGATTCTCCCAGTCATGCTTTGATAAGTGGAAATGATTTTGCTGGATTCTCCCAGTCCTGGCTGGAGAGTAACTGGATTCTCCCAGGCATGCTTTAATAAGTGGAAATGATGTTGCTGGATTCTCCCACTGCTGGCTGGAGAGTAACTGGATTCTCCCAGTCATGCTTTAATAAGTGGAAATGATGTGGCAGGATTCTCCCAGTCCTGGCTGGAGAGTAACTGGATTCTCCCAGTCATGCTTGGAGAGCTAGGAATGATGTGGCAGGATTCTCCCAGTCCTGGCTGGAGAGTAACTGGATTCTCCAAGTCATGCTTGGAGTGATGTGGCAGGATTCTCCCAGTCCTGGCTGGAGAGTAACTGGATTCTCCCAGTCATGCGTGGAGAGCTTGGAGTGATGTGGCAGGATTCTCCCAGTCCTGGCTGGAGAGTAACTGGATTCTCCAAGTCATGCTTGGAGAGCTAGGAATGATGTGGCAGAATTCTCCCAGTCCTGGCTGGAGAGTAACTGGATTCTCCCAGTCATGTTTGGAGAGCTAGGAATGATGTGGCAGGATTCTCCCAGTCCTGTCTAGTACAACTCATTCTGCAGATGTGCTATAGAGTGACAGGATTCCTTCAGTCATGTCTGGGTAGCTGGGAATGATTGTGATGAATTATCTAAGTCATGGGTGAAGAGTAGAGTTAGAAATGATGTGGTTGAATTCTCCCACTCATGCCTTTAGGGCTTGGAATAATGCAGTTGAATTCTCCCAGTCTCAAACCATGGTAGAGACTGGTAGATCGAGAGTAAGGAGGGCCCTGTGTGTGCACTCTGTGTGTGTGTTGTCCTACGAGACTGACATGTGTGATCTGGGCTCTGACACTGCGCCACTCCTGCCGCCCAAGGTACTGTTAGTGTGCAGGGGGACTATTTAGGGTGTCTGCCTGAGACTGTCAGCTCATTAATCTTGGTGAACCCTTTAACAGATGCATGATGCTCTAATGAACTATGCCCATTAGTCATTATGATACATGAATACAACACTGATTAGTTAATTACCATGACTGCTTTCATGTGGATCATGCCCACCCTCCAGGAGCGTATTTACCAAGTACCGTATCAGTCATACGCTGGGATAGACTTTGATGAAATTTATGCTACATTGGTTGATGGATATTGGTTGATGAATAGATTTGATGTGATGTTTGTGTTCTAGTCAGTCAAGTACAGAATGATTTCCCAATGGGATCTCTAGGTCAGCATTCTTAGCTCTATTGGCCTAGATTTCAATCTGGTGATATGAGCAGTAAAATCGCTTTGGCCATGTCAATCCATTATCAATTTCCTGGAAATTCACCATTTCTTGCTAGAAATTGGTATAGATTTCAATTGAGTGATAAAAGCAGTAATGATATTAAAGTGCATATGTACTCTGGTTAACTGACTCCACTGCCAAACAGGCTGAATCCCACGCCACATGTGGTCTAGCATGCCAGACAGTCTGTCAGTAGTAAAAGGCAGCTAAAAAGAAATAAAAAGATAACCCCACAACAAAATATTGATCTAACTTGTCAATTTTCTCCCACTTACTATTTTCCCGCCGGGCGTAAAAATAAATAGACCGTGCTGTTATATAATTATAATGGACAGCGGGATGGGGGTGATTGTTAGCAAGCCATAAATGGGAATATTGATCTACAATCCATTTACATGCCGGCTGTGCACTGTTAAGTATGATCGTTGAAGAGTTTATTGATTAATCTACTCGTGTTGTGGGTCTGCTCAATTGGGGTTCATACCCTTTTGATATAACCAAGGTCTGGGTCTGTGGGCACTGAGGCTATCTATCCCAACATCAGAGCATTGTAATTATGTAGCCCACATTGCCATTTTTATCACATTATCATAACCTTGGTGTGATGTACGGCTAGGTGCACATTTCCGTTGACTCAATTCTCTCATAAATCTAATGAATAATGGCAGAGCTAATGATAAGGCTGAAAAGGAAGCTGTATGGAAATTCTTTTGGCAATTACCATAAATTCCCTTCAAGGCCTTGTATAAGCTGCACCCTCATATAAGCCGCACCCTGAGTTTGAGAGAAAGCTATAAGCTGCACCAGGGGCTTGAGAATAGGCATTTCAGAACTGCCCTCTAGTGTCAAAAACTCTTGTAAAACGCACCAGCATTTTGTTTGGCGTATAAGACGTGTCTTATACGCGGGAGTTTACGGTAGTAGGAACTGTATAACCAGGAATATCATCCAGAAGGAATCCTTCCACCTGTGACTCACTGACTTCAGCTGACAGCCAGAAGAAGCAGAAGGGGACTTATTTCCCCCATCTTTCTCTAAAGAAGTACCGCATAGCGAGGTGGATCCCTGTCAGAGGTGGGATACCGTACTGTTGCACTTAACTCTTAATGGTCACTAATGGATTAATGCATCATGCCCATTGGTCAGCATAATGCATAAATGCAGCCCTGGCAAGTAAATCTCCAGGGCTACATTCATGCATCAGGCCGATCTTAAGAGATCGATACACCCCCGAAGGGTCAGCATGATGCTCCAATGAAGTGCTGGCGAGCAGTATCGCAAGCACTTCATTTGTGCATCTTGACGACCAATGGGCATGATGCACTCCTGCATCAGCGGCCCTTAAAGGTTCTAGCGCCAGGTTTGAATAAGCGCTAGTCTCAAAGAAGTCTACCATCTGAGACAGTCCTTAGAGTCTTAAGTCTCACCAGAGTATAAGCCACACACTAAGCTATGCTATAATTCACATGTAGGGCCTGAAAAGATGCAATCCCTTTATATGTCTATGTATAAGTAAAGCCACACAGAGAAGCCTTATGCGGGAGATTCTTTTAAGCCACAGCAAGCCTGGAGAAAGGTCTATACGCCATACCGTGCCAGCTGGGTTTTAAACAGGGATGTAAGTCTTCAGGTTTTATCAGGATTTCCTGATTTCTGAAATTTTTGAATGGCATTTATTTTCCTTATACGAGTGGTAATGAGGGCTGTATGGGAAAAATAGAAGGCTTTTATATCAAGTAAATATATGGCTTCCTGATGTTTGCCCATTCCCTGTTTAAATAACTCTTGTATAATAGTTATTCTTGTATGAGCACTGGGAGTTCATGTGATAATGGCACCAGATGTATAGGCACCGAGGCGGTTATTTACCACGGTATGCTGGGAAGGAAGATCCTTGAGTGGATCTTATGTTTGTAAGACAAGGAGCAGAATCTGGAGGCAGGTACTCGGTGAGTTAGTCTGACCCACATACTGCTGGCACCGGTATGCTGAGAACAGGTACCCTTTAAGGGCTACTAATGCAGGGGTGCTTCATGCCCATTGGTTGCCATGATGTGCCAATGAATTGCTATCGAGAGTGCTTGCCAGCACTTCATTGGCGCATCATGCCGACCCTCCTGGAGTGTATCAACCCCTTACGGTCGACATGATGCATAAGTGTAGCCCTCGCAATGTGCTCGCCAGGGCTGTGCTTGCCAGGACTGCATTCATGAAATAATACATTGATGCATTAGCGGCCCTTAAAGGGTTAATCTAATCTCCATGCTACTGGCACTGGTATGCTAGGTGTGGTGTGAGCAGCTCCCTGTGTGACCTACTTATCTATCCCAAGGTGAGCAGGCATTCACCTGCCTCATAGAGAATATACCTGGGAGCCTCATATTAAATGGCATAGTCATGGAGGTCCACTTATCATAGTCACCAAAGTCTGACTGTTGTATAGCTAGTCCAAATAGGATAGTAGATATTTTTTTCAAATTGATCAAGTTACCAAATCATACAACACTATATGTCTGAAAAGTTTGTTTACATGGTTCAACTTGATAGGACTTGTATGACCAATTGATAAAGGATCCATGTGACATTGCTTATGATAAAGAGGGTATCATCATAGATAGTATCAGGATTTATAATCCACCCATTGACAGCTACTAAGTTATATTACAGGGCAAGTGAAAGTAAAACAGGCTTAATGTGAAATAGCCCTTGTAGGTGAATATCACATGCTTACACATTTGGATGCATCTTCACTGTACATGTAGTTTTACAGTGAGCCTGATATCCTGTATCTTCTATGCTGTAGTATGGGGTCAGTGTGTCATCCAGATTACTCAGGAGAGTCTGCTTAACCCGTTAAGGGCCACATCTTCCCTGCCCATTGGTCAACATAATGCCTGAAAGCAGCTGGGGCGAGTAACCAGCCAATCCAACATTCATAACACTGGGGACTAAGGCTCTCATCATCTGTCAGCATGATGCACCAGTTCAGCTTTATGGGCCGCTAATGCATTAATGCATCATGCTCATCGGTCAGCATGGTGCCTGGGTGCAGCCCTGGCGAGAAACTTGCTATATATTGAAGCATCATGCCGACCCTATGGGGATGATACAATCCTGTAGGGTCGGCATGATGCCCCCATGAAGCACTGGCCAGCAGACCCACCAGCACTCCATTGATACATCATGAGGACAAATGAGCATGATGCACTCCTGTATCAGCGGCCCTTGAAGGGCCAAGACATCACACGGATGTTGATATTATCTTACATCAATAGATAGATACACAGAGAGTATCCTGACATATCAGTTTGTCACATTGTGTGCACTTAACAACAGACAGGCTTCCCTAGCCCACTTAAAAGGGTCTATTTCTCCTCTTTCCTATCCCCTCGGGATGTGTGTGGTGCACATATGCGCGGGCACCGACACATTCCCCTGTGAAATTGTGTAATGTCGTTCTCGCCATGAATATGACCTTAGTTGTCGAAATGGCGTTGAACATCTATTACTCACTCACTTAACAACAGACACACCATATTATATGGAAGATGAATCACTCTTGATAGATAACCCAAGTAGCTGAGACACATTAAATCAATTATGGGTGACAATATTTCTATAGCATACCTGTCAAAAAGGCCTGTTTGAAGATGTCTACCCATAATAAACCAAGTTCCTCAAAACAACATAGACCGTTATGGTCCACATGATGCCTCCAGGTTCATGGTCCTTTTCAGAATGATAACTCATCTGCTCAAAGCAGTGCTCGTCATTGTCTACTTGCCACCACTGAATTATATCTACCCCATTGCGTCTGCAGGATTACTGTATATATAGCCTTGGCAGGCTACACGCTAGGGTTATCACTCTAGCCTTGATGGGGTTCTTGCCGTTCTGCTTTTATACATAATGATGACCAATGGGCATGATATAGCGAGACCCTTACAGCAGAGGGAAGCTAATCTTCAGTGGGTGGGGGCAGGCTTCCCTAGATCACTTAAAAGGGTCATTATCTCCTCTTTGCTATCCCTTTGGATGTGTGTGGGGCTCATGTGCGGGCACTGACACATTTCTCTGTGAATTTGTGTAATGTTGTTCTTGCCATTAATATGACCTTAGCTGTCGAAATGGCATTGAACATCTATTACTCACTCACTTACTCACTCACTCACTCACTCACTCACTCACTCACTCACTCACTCACTCACTCACTCACTCACTCACTCACTCACTCACTCACTCACTCAGTGGGTGGGGGTCTCAGCGGTCCCTTACTGTGACCACCTAACATTGTTGACTCAAGTGAGATGACACCTACACATGCCTGTGTAGAATTTGTATAGAGCAGGTATTTATGGTGACTTTTAGTTATGATTTGGGGTTCAAGACCCCTTTCCCCTATATTAGTACCATATTGATATAATTTGAGACGAGATATTTTGAATTCTTGTGTTGTTATTGTTGTTGTGAGATGAGATATTTTGAATTATTGTGTTGTTGTTTTTGGTGTAGTGTGTGGGGCTAGTATATTTAGTAACCCCCTGCCATTGTGATTGTGGTACCCCCCCCCCTGACTTTTCCCAAGCCCCTGCGATGGGGCAACATATGGATGGTATAGGTGTATGTAGATGGGTACAGGTGTGAACAGGTGAGAGGAGAGGCTAATCAGTACCAGCATGGTGGTCATTACACCTGGTGCCTCACAACAGGTGGGTCCGTTCTCACCCTCCCTAACCCATTCCCGCTCCTCACCCTTCTCTCCGTGCAAACTGCTCCCTCACCCTCCTCACCCTTCTCTCCGTGCAAACTGCTCCCTCACCCTCCTCACCCTTCTCTCCGTGCAAACTGCTCCCTCACCCTCCTCACCCTTCTCTCCTTGCAAACTGCTCCCTCACCCTCCTCATACTTCTCTCCGTGCAAACTGCTCCCTCACCCTCCTCACCCTTCTCTCCGTGCAAACTGCTCCCTCACCCTCCTCACCCTTCTCTCCTTGCAAACTGCTCCCTCACCCTCCTCACCCTTCTCTCCGTACAAACTGCTCCCTCACCCTCCTCACCCTTCTCTCCTTGCAAACTGCTCCCTCACCCTCCTCACCCTTCTCTCCGTGCAAACTGCTGCCTCACCCTCCTCACCCTTCTCTCCGTGCAAACTGCTCCCTCACCCTCCTCACCCTTCTCTCCTTGCAAACTGCTCCCTCACCCTCCTCATACTTCTCTCCGTGCAAACTGCTCCCTCACCCTCCTCACCCTTCTCTCCGTGCAAACTGCTCCCTCACCCTCCTCACCCTTCTCTCCTTGCAAACTGCTCCCTCACCCTCCTCACCCTTCTCTCCGTGCAAACTGCTCCCTCACCCTCCTCACCCTTCTCTCCTTGCAAACTGCTCCCTCACCCTCCTCATACTTCTCTCCGTGCAAACTGCTCCCTCACCCTCCTCACCCTTCTCTCCGTGCAAACTGCTCCCTCACCCTCCTCACCCTTCTCTCCTTGCAAACTGCTCCCTCACCCTCCTCACCCTTCTCTCCGTGCAAACTGCTCCCTCACCCTCCTCACCCTTCTCTCCTTGCAAACTGCTCCCTCACCCTCCTCACCCTTCTCTCCGTGCAAACTGCTGCCTCACCCTCCTCACCCTTCTCTCCGTGCAAACTGCTCCCTCACCCTCCTCACCCTTCTCTCATTGCAAACTGCTCCCTCACCCTCCTCACCCGTTCACACTACCAGCTGCTCACCAATACCTGGGGCAGGACACCGTGCTCCATCAATTAGCGTCAAGTGATGGCTGGTATTTAGAGCTGCTCTGGGGCTAGAACTGACCTCTCTATTATAATGAATGGCTATGATAACCTAGAGCGGAAAGTGAGAACATGGTCAGAGACTACCGTAATACCTTACTTGTAAGGAACCGATCACATATAATACGGACTATGAATTCAAGTTTTGTATAATTCAGTACCATGCGGTTCTGTACGATGGAATTATCACTTACAAGGTGCACCCTAGGGCGCTTAAATTTTTTTCCTGGGCGCTTTATAGGCAAGTTATTAAGACTTGACTGCCCAGCAGTAATACATTCAGTATGGAAATGACTTTGCCAAGGACCAATATTTCAAAACTTGGCTGTATAGAACCAGATGAGGGCTTTCGATACAGTCGCTGATTATTCCAACTAACTACAAATGCTACATGTGATCCTACCTGTTTTCATGCAGGTAGGATGCATGCAAACAATACCCCGCGAACTGTACACTGCTTTGATTTTGTCTGAGGTGTAATGCGAAAAATTGTCACACACTGGAAACAATAGCAAGTAACCAACTTTGTTTCGAAGTGTTCGAAGTTGGCTCATACACTTTCAAAGTTTGTCAATTGCCTATATCTACAGTACTCAAGGTATTGGTCCAGTAGACATATGTCCACGGGGGACAGAGGCAGAAATGCATTGTGCCCATTAGATTTAAATTTTGTGCCTAACCATGAAATGCTAATTAAAACAACAAATGTAGTTATCAACACTGGGCACAACTCAGAATCTTTCTTTGCTCAGTGAAAGTCTTCTGTGTCACAGCCATTGGAGACAGGGATTTGTCGAGTCCTGCTGAGTCTATCCTAATTCGTATGAGGCATTGGCCACTAGCTGGTTTGGACCTGGTTCCGGCAACATACACTGTTAAGAACTGATAAGATAGGACCAGTATGTCCCTGGATAAGTGGGTGTAAACCAGGGACAAAGTACCCATCACGTTATATATTATCAGTGGGATTTACCTCAACCAGCGAAATTCAAAATGACAGCTCCACTAGGCCTCCATACTGAGTCCTATAGAAGATGCCATGAGTAAAAGACATTTACTTTGTACTGCCAATCCTTAGCATCACACCAGTCCTAGCTGTACTCCTACACCATAAGGCATAACCCTCCAAATGCTGCATACTGCATTAAAGCCCCTATCCCCCTGTCAGAATAATGCCTGAATGTATAGCCAAGGCAATCAACCCGCTAGTGCTGGATTCATGCATCATTTCGACCGGTTTGGGTTATATAAAATGCCCCTGCGCCTCTGTGCTTTATTGTTGCATCGTGACAACACATCGACGAAGAGATAAATTTGAAAGCTATTAGGCGTCAGGCTGCCATTAAAGGGTTAAGAATTCTTCTAATGAACCTAACACTCTACCACTTCACCCAACCCCCTCCATGTCCCCCAATCAATGCCCCTCCTTCTTCTTTTTCTGCAGCCCCATGCCGCTCAATGTAGATAAATGTGGTTCACAAGTCTCAAAATTGGTGACTGACCCGTCAAGTGCCGCATAGTAAATTTATGGACTGTATGGCCCATCAGTCAACATGATACACAGGCTTCCCTAGCCCACTTAAAAGGGTCTATATATCCTCTTTCCTATCCCCTCAGATGTGTAGTGCACATATGCGCAGGCACCAACACATTCCTCTGTGAAATTGCATAATATAGTTCTCGCCATGATTATGACCTTAGCTGTCGAACTGGCGTTAAACATCTATTACTCACTCACTCACTCACTCACTCAACATGATACATGAATGCAGCGCTGGTGAGTCGATCGTCTCACCAGCGCTGCATTCATGCATCCTGCAAACATTTATGGAATGTACCAGCCCTATAGGGTTGGCATGATGCCTGGACACAGTGTACTCATCAGGGCTGCATCCATGTATCATTCATGAATGCATCCCTGATGCACTATCAGCCTTCAAAGGGTTATCCCCTTCAAGGACTGCTGATGCAAGAGTGCATCATGTTCATCTGTCGGCATGATGCACCTTTGAAGTACCGTAAATCCCCGGTCATAAGACTTTGGGAAAATTTTGGAAGCCGGTTTGGGCCCAAAATAGAAAAAAAAATCCGGCTTATGACCGGGGATTTACAGTAAGTGTGAGTCTGCTCCATGGTGCTTAATGCCAAGCCCTGGTGAGAAGTAAGTGTGAGTTTGCTCCATGGTGCATAATGCCAAGCCCTGGTGAGAAGTAAGTGTGAGACTGCTCCATGGTGCATAATGCCAAGCCCTGGTGAGAAGTGGGTGTGAGTCTGCTCCATGGTGCATAATGTCAAGCCCTGGTGAGAAGTAAGTGTGAGTCTGCTCCATGGTGCATAATGCCAAGCCCTGGTGAGAAGTAAGTGTGAGTCTGCTCCATGGTGCATAATGTCAAGCCCTGGTGAGAAGTAAGTGTGAGTCTGCTCCATGGTGCATAATGTCAAGCCCTGGTGAGAAGTAAGTGTGAGTCTGCTCCATGGTGCATAATGCCAAGCCCTGGTGAGAAGTAAGTGTGAGTGCTCCATGGTGCATAATGCCAAGCCCTGGTGAGAAGTAAGTGTGAGTCTGCTCCATGGTGCATAATGTCAAGCCCTGGTGAGAAGTAAGTGTAAGTCTGCTCCATGGTGCATAATGCCAAGCCCTGGTGAGTTCCTCGTAAGGGCTATATTTATCTATGATTAAGACCAGCAGGAATTATGTACTGATGCACTCACGGTCTTTAAAGGGTTAAGGATGGTTTGGGTGAATGTGGTTAGATAAGACATTCCTCTGTGAAATTGCGTAATATAGTTCTCGCCATGAATATGACCTTAGCTGTCGAAATGGCGTTAAACATCTATTACTCACTCACTCAACATGAGACATGAATGCAGCGCTGGTGAGTCGATCGTCTCACCAGCGCTGCATTCATACATCCTGCAAACATTTATGGAATGTATCAGCCCTATAGGGTTGGCATGATGCCTGGACACAGTGTACTCATCAGGGCTGCATCCATGTATCATTCATGAATGCATCCCTGATGCACTATCAGCCTTCAAAGGGTTATCCCCTTCAAGGACTGCTGATGCAAGAGTGCATCATGCTCATCTGTTGGCATGATGCACCTTTGAAGTAAGTGTGAGTCTGCTCCATGGTGCATAATGCCAAGACCTGGTGAGAAGTAAGTGTGAGTGCTCCATGGTGTATAATGCCAAGCCCTGGTGAGAAGTAAGTGTGAGTCTGCTCCATGGTGCATAATGCCAAGCCCTGGTGAGAAGTAAGTGTGTGTCTGCTCCATGGTGGTGCATAATGCCAAGCCCTGGTGAGAAGTAAGTGTGAGACTGCTCCATGGTGCATAATGCCAAGACCTGGTGAGAAGTAAGTGTGAGTCTGCTCCATGGTGCATAATGCCAAGACCTGGTGAGAAGTAAGTGTAAGTGCTCCATGGTGCATAATGCCAAGACCTGGTGAGAAGTAAGTGTGAGTCTGCTCCATGGTGCATAATGCCAGGCCCTGGTGAGAAGTAAGTGTAAGTCTGCTCCATGGTGCATAATGCCAAGCCCTGGTGAGAAGTAAGTGTGAGTCTGCTCCATGGTGCATAATGGCAAGCCCTGGTGAGAAGTAAGTGTGAGTCTGCTCCATGGTGCATAATGCCAAGCCCTGGTGAGAAGTAAGTGTGAGACTGCTCCATGGTGCATAATGCCAAGCCCTGGTGAGAAGTAAGTGTGAGTCTGCTCCATGGTGCATAATGTCAAGCCCTGGTGAGAAGTAAGTGTGAGTCTGCTCCATGGTGCATAATGGCAAGCCCTGGTGAGAAGTAAGTGTGAGTCTGCTCCATGGTGCATAATGCCAAGCCCTGGTGAGAAGTAAGTGTGAGTCTGCTCCATGGTGCATAATGCCAAGCCCTGGTGAGAAGTAAGTGTGAGTCTGCTCCATGGTGCATAATGGCAAGCCCTGGTGAGAAGTAAGTGTGAGTCTGCTCCATGGTGCATAATGCCAAGCCCTGGTGAGAAGTAAGTGTGAGTCTGCTCCATGGTGCATAATGCCAAGCCCTGGTGAGAAGTAAGTGTACGTCTGCTCCATGGTGCATAATGGCAAGCCCTGGTGAGAAGTAAGTGTGAGTCTGCTCCATGGTGCATAATGCCAAGCCCTGGTGAGAAGTAAGTGTGAGTCTGCTCCATGGTGCATAATGCCAAGCCCTGGTGAGGAGTAAGTGTGAGACTGCTCCATGGTGCATAATGCCAAGACCTGGTGAGAAGTAAGTGTAAGTGCTCCATGGTGCATAATGCCAAGCCCTGGTGAGAAGTACGTGTGAGTGCTCCATGGTGCATAATGCCAAGCCCTGGTGAGGAGTAAGTGTGAGTCTGCTCCATGGTGCATAATGCCAAGCCCTGGTGAGAAGTAAGTGTGAGTTCTCCATGGTGCATGATGCCAAGCCCTGGTGAGAAGTAAGTACGTGTGCTCCATGGTGCATAATGCCAAGCCCTGGTGAGAAGTAAGTGTGAGTCTGCTCCATGGTGTATAATGCCAAGCCCTGGTGAGAAGTAAGTGCGAGTCTGCTCCATGGTGTATAATGCCAAGCCCTGGTGAGAAGTAAGTGTGAGACTGTTCCATGGTGCATAATGCCAAGCCCTGGTGAGAAGTAAGTGTGAGTCTGTTCCATGGTGCATAATGCCAAGCCCTGGTGAGAAGTAAGTGCGAGTCTGCTCCATGGTGTATAATGCCAAGCCCTGGTGAGAAGTAAGTACGTGTGCTCCATGGTGCATAATGCCAAGCCCTGGTGAGAAGTAAGTGTGAGTCTGTTCCATGGTGCATAATGCCAAGCCCTGGTGAGAAGTAAGTGTGAGTCTGCTCCATGGTGCATAATGCCAAGCCCTGGTGAGAAGTAAGTGCGAGTCTGCTCCATGGTGTATAATGCCAACCCCTGGTGAGAAGTACGTGTGAGTGCTCCATGGTGCATAATGCCAAGCCCTGGTGAGAAGTAAGTGTGAGTCTGCTCCATGGTGCATAATGCCAAGCCCTGGTGAGAAGTAAGTGAGTCTGCTCCATGGTGCATAATGCCAAGCCCTGGTGAGAAGTAAGTGTGAGTCTGCTCCATGGTGCATAATGCCAGGCCCTGGTGAGTAGTAAGTTTGAGTCTGCTCCATGGTGCATAATGCCAGGCCCTGGTGAGAAGTAAGTGTGAGTCTGCTCCATGGTGCATAATGCCAACCCCTGGTGAGAAGTACGTGTGAGTGCTCCATGGTGCATAATGCCAGGCCCTGGTGAGAAGTAAGTGTAAGTGCTCCATGGTGTATAATGCCAAGCCCTGGTGAGAAGTACGTGTGAGTGCTCCATGGTGTATAATGCCAAGCCCTGGTGAGAAGTAAGTGTGAGTCTGCTCCATGGTGTATAATGCCAACCCCTGGTGAGAAGTACGTGTGAGTGCTCCATGGTGCATAATGCCAAGCCCTGGTGAGAAGTAAGTGTGAGTCTGCTCCATGGTGCATAATGCCAACCCCTGGTGAGAAGTAAGTGTACGTCTGCTCCATGGTGCATAATGCCAAGCCCTGGTGAGAAGTAAGTGAGTCTGCTCCATGGTGCATAATGCCAACCCCTGGTGAGAAGTACGTGTGAGTCTGCTCCATGGTGCATAATGCCAAGCCCTGGTGAGAAGTAAGTGAGTCTGCTCCATGGTGCATAATGCCAAGCCCTGGTGAGAAGTAAGTGTGAGTCTGCTCCATGGTGCATAATGCCAAGCCCTGGTGAGAAGTAAGTGAGTCTGCTCCATGGTGCATAATGCCAGGCCCTGGTGAGAAGTAAGTGTGAGTCTGCTCCATGGTGCATAATGCCAAGCCCTGGTGAGAAGTAAGTGTGAGTCTGCTCCATGGTGCATAATGCCAAGCCCTGGTGAGAAGTAAGTGTGAGTCTGCTCCATGGTGCATAATGCCAGGCCCTGGTGAGAAGTAAGTGTGAGTCTGCTCCATGGTGCATAATGCCAAGCCCTGGTGAGAAGTAAGTGAGTCTGCTCCATGGTGCATAATGCCAGGCCCTGGTGAGAAGTAAGTGAGTCTGCTCCATGGTGCATAATGCCAAGCCCTGGTGAGAAGTAAGTGTGAGTCTGCTCCATGGTGCATAATGCCAAGCCCTGGTGAGTTCCTCGTAAGGGCTTTATTTATCTATCATTAAGACCAGCAGGGACTATGTACTGATGCACTAACGGTCTTTAAAGGGTTAAGGATGGTTTGGGTGAATGTGGTTAGATGAGGCTGAGACTTGGTGACTGGGGGTGGAGACACATTCCTCTACAGCCCTTGTTCGATGTCACTCACAGCACGCAAATAACCTCTTACAGACGCTCTTCTAATACAAGAGCTCTGTTGAACCAGTTTCTCTACTGCTGATAGCAGGTAGAGAAACTGGGAACAACTAGGTTTCTGAAATCCCGAGGAGGTGTTAATGATAATGTAGGTCAATATGCATTGAGAAGAGGTAGAAATCTGGAAAATTAGGTCTCTGTCGGAAGAGTATATATTGAGGGTGGAGATGCATTACTCTAGTCTATGTTTCATGTCAGTGAGAACAGGCAAATAACCACTTAGGAGGGCTCTTGTAAATTAAGGTGGCTGGCGGGGATAGTCAAAGTAATTAGATTTTCGCCATATTCTCACTAAAGTCTCAAAATGATTTGTACTTCTCATATGTGCAAAAATAATAGGGGGGTCCCATGCATTTTTTTGAGATAGAGAAGATTCAACCCTATATAGGATCATATAGTGATTTGCCACATAAATCCTTAGATTCATATACTAAAGTAATTAGATTTTGTTATAACTTCTTCAGCACTTAGATATTAAGCATATCTTTGCAGTAGATACAATATTGACATATGGTCCCAGGCATATTTCTAATATTTTTGATGATTGAAATAATAGATGTAAGGATATGGTTAGAATAGTGACATCTAGATTATATAGTCTTTTTCTATTGGTCATATACAGCAGCCCCCATGGTTCATGTGTAATGTCTCTGCCTCACTCACAGAAGATCCTGGGTTCAAGTCCATGCCAAGCCTGCCTCTATTTTGCACATTTCGTCTATCCATAAATTCAATGTAACACAGAGGGCGCCACACAGAGACCCCTGGTGTCCAAGTGATGAACTAACAATACCTGCCAGCCACCTTAAGATGACTGCGAGCCCAGTTTCTCTACTGCTAATATGAGGTAGAAAAAACTGGGAAAACTCAGCCCCTGTAGGACGAGAATGATGGGAATATATATAGGGAAGTACCATAGTCAACCTAATATTTATAAATCAACGATACTCTGATACACACAAACGCACTTCATTTTTAGACCATTTTCAAACCTGAAAGTTCGAGATCTATGATTTGCAGTTTTGGTGGGCAATTCAACGTAAAACACAGCTGAGGCTTATTATTACAAATACCCCTTTTGTGGTGAAATATTTAGAGAAGAAATCAGCCGCTTAATATTAATACACCCACAGAGGTTCCCCATCAAATTCTGGTTCTGGAAAGTGGATCAAAGGTCGTAATGATCAAGGGAAGGGAACAGCTAGTTCAATTTACAGGCACTGTGAGAAAAAGCAGATCAAGAATATTGCCGACCACTTCTAGACACCCTGTGGGAAGTGAGCAGTAAAGGAACTGAGACCAGTGGGAAATGGTGCAAATCTCCTCGATCTCAAGTGAGTCAAGTTAACCCTTGGGTAATGTGGAAGTTGAACAGGTAGAAAATGTACTGTAGAACCTTACATGTATAAGGTGCACCTGCATATAAGCCACACCCCCAACTTTGGAATTAGCTGGGGCTTAAAAAGTGAAATATCATTCTACAGCGTTAAAACCTTGCGCATAAGCCGCATCCATTCAAGTATGATATACCATAAATCCCCGGTCACAAGCCGGCCCCGGTCATAAGCCGGGGGGTGAGTTCAGGAAAAAAATAAAAGCCGGTTTTTGGGTCAAATTTTTACCATTTTCTCTTTAATCTATAGTAAAAAAAAACCCGGTCATAAACCGGGGGGGACTTTGGGAAAAATTTAGAAGCCGGTTTGTGCCCAAAATAGAAAAAAAAATCCGGCTTGTGACCGGGGATTTACGGTACCTCCCTCAGAAGCCAACCCGGTTTTGGAGCCCAAATTCCGCTTCTAAATTTCCCTCACGTCGGCCTCTGAGAGAGGTCGGCTTCCAGGGGAGGTTTTATGGTATTTATAAGCTGCAAGGGCATTTGAAATAGCCTCTAGGCTCTAGCCTATATGCAAGGGTCTACGGTAGAATTCACTTGAAGCAAGAGGAGTACATGACACCTATACTATTCTTGCTTGAAGTAGGGCATAGGTGCGATGAATAGGCAATAGTTAGAAGAGAAGCAAGAACAAACATAAAATTGTTTTTAAAGCACTTATCTAGTTTTAACAGACATAATAACTAGACAGGCCTGTGTATGTTTTATATGTTAGTATGTCAGCCCTGTGGCCTCCCATGGCCTACTGAATTGCTGTAGTCATAACGTTATGACTAGTCACCGCCAAAAAAATCAGGTGGCCTCAGGACATGAGACAGACTCAGTGTGTGTGTGTAGGTTTATCTGTTGTGGGGGATGTGCAGCAGGGGCATCTACAAATTCCTTAACCCTTTAAGGGCCGCTAATGCAGGAGTGCATCATGCCCATTGGTCAGCATGATGCACCAATGATGTGCTGGCTAGTCTGTTCACCAGGACTTCATGGGAGCATCGTGCCAACCCTCTTGGACTGGAACGACCCACTAGGCTTGACATGGTGCATTAATGCAGCGCTGGTGGGTCACTCACCAGGGCTGCATTCATGCATAATGACGAGCAATGGGCATGATACATTAATGCACTATGGGCTGATGAAGGGTTTTCCTTCTACCCGGCATGAAGTGCCCTTTGGGACTAAACATGACAGTTATTGATGATGGGACGAGGATAGACTGAGACTGGTGGCTGGTCACACCCGGCGACAGATGCATATAGGCCTACCTTATAGGTTGGACTGGGCTTACGGAAGATAATAAATAAATATAGGCTTATAGAATAAGCTGTGCTATTGGTCACACCAGGGTTATAGAATAACCTGTGGTGGAGGTCACATTTGCTTATAGAATAACCTGTGCTATTGTTCACACTAGACAGATGTGTGTGGTGCACATATATACGCGGGCACCGACACATTCTTTCGTGATATTGTGTAATGTAGTTCTCACCATGAATATGACCGTTCTCACCATGAATATGACCGTTGTTGAAATGTCATTACTCACTCGCTCACACTAGACAATTCAGCCCTGTCGGTTACTTCACTCCAGCTAACCTTTGCTTTAAGACCTCATGAGCTGCATATATAAGAGACCATCATATGGAAATGTATGCTTTTGATAAATTTCATCTGATTGTAACTTAGCAGACAAAATCACATCTTGTAAGAGACAAACTAATTCCTTGATCTATAATGATACTGGTAGGATTGTCTAAAGGCCGTCAGTACAGAGGCAAGGCTTACCCTGTGTTTCTATATAAATGAGTTAGGGCTGTGTAAGGTAGTAGGCTTTATCAGGGTTGTGTAAGCTCTCAATAACCCTAAAAAGGCTGCATGATGCCCCTGAACTCATATTTCTTGGTTGTCGTGATGCGCCGATGCAGTGCTGGAGAGTCTACTCAGTAGCACTGCATTGGTGCATCATGACGACTCTTTTTGAGGATATCGACCTCATAGGGTCAGCATGATGCCTAAATGCAGCTGTGGTGAGTAGACCCACCAGGGCTGCATTCATGCATCAGGCTGACCAGCCAGCACCATGTATCAATGCTAAATGCAGCCCTTTTAATGATTGAGGGGCACTAATGTATCAGTCTATCAGACCCATAAGGATGCACGAATGCAGCCCTGGGGGAGGGCTCCATACATGCATCTTAATCACCACTACAAGACTGATACACTTCCAGTGGGTCAGCATGATGCACCAATGCAGTGCTGGTGAACAGACTCACCAGCACTTCATTGGTGCATCATCCCAACCAATGGGCATGATGCACTCCTACATCAGCAGCCCTCAAAGTGTTCAAGGGATAAAGCCAGGGAGACTAAGGGCCTGTACGCCAGTCGGACCAGAGTAGATTTACTGAGTATTGATCCGAGTGAGAATCGCCTTAAGTCATTTAGCCCGTAAATCAAGGTAATTCACAGCGCCGAGACTAGACTAGGGCAGAGCGCCTTGCTGATATGATGGCTAGCAGCCGCAGCATCTATTGTAATCATGGAAAGTGGCTTATGTGTGAGAAAGGCACAGCCCGGGGCACAGGCTATATCGGTGCTGGTGGTAGAGAGCTTGCTACTTTAAATTCTCACATATAAGCTGCGGCTTATTAGTAAACCATAAGCCCTGTGTGACTTATAGGATCAACCCAAGATAGGGGTAGGTCTTTATGTGGGTATCTAACACTATAGAACCGACCTCCATTTTCCAAGCCAGATCTGCTGCTTATAACAGCTTATAGCTCCTCATAAGTTTGGGGTGCAGCATACATGGGAGTGGCTTTTATTTTATGTGAATAACTTCTTCCCATAGAGATAGCATTGCAGGGCCGATCCGCACACCCCCAGTGGCGTAACGTGTGCCGATCCACCACAGCGGCCGATCCACTGCAGCCTCGTTCTGGGTGCATGTAAACATTCAAAATGGCGGACCGACGCTCGTACGGGGAACTACGGTAATGGATTTTGCTAATTTTCAGTTAATTAGACACTCTAAAAACATAAGATAAATATAGAACTAACCTCCCCTGGTGTCCTCGGTGGACAATCCACCCCTCGGGAGTTGTCTCCCTCGTGGTGGATTGACCACCTCGTACACCACAGTCGTTTAGTTCTATCTATATATGCCGGGATTATAATGATTCTCCTTGGAAACTCTCCTCTTCAGTGGACTAGATTATTCAAACATGAAAGAGGTATCAAATCATAAATGCTATGAAAGAAAATAAAATGATATGAAAGAATAAATAGGCAAATGTCCACAAGTGGGGAGAATTTCCGAGGGTTATCTCATGCACAGTTCAGCTGCCGTAGCGCACGACGCCCGTAGGGCGGAGTGCGATGCGGCAGCTGAACTGCAAGTGAGATAACCCTCGGAAAATCTCCCCACGAGTGTTCATTTGCATTTATTTCATGTTATTTTTATCTAAAACAGATAAATAGAATAAAATTTACCAGAATGACTCGCCATACGCATTGTTTACATCGCCATCTTGGAGCTATGACGTCATTAAATGGTCACATGACCTCAGCGTGTGATATTTTCGCAGGTTATCTCACGGAGGGTGTGAGATACAGCGCTGTTATGGTTAGGCTATGTGCTGTCAATATCTCGGGCATATCAACATGAAATAAATCCTATTAACCTATGCTTCATATACATATAATGATTATGTCCTCTATATTTTGAGTCTCCACTATCTTTATTAAAGCCAGGTTCATGGGAGAGAATTTGTAGCTCAGTTGGTGGGAAAAATAAAACAACACTTGCAACTTCATTCATGTAGGCTGGAATGTTGGCCTAGTCACCACTCCAGACAAAAACCACCCTGACATGATGTTTTTATCTCCGCCAGGTGTCTGGAGGATTTCTTTTTTAAAACCTAGTGTTGGGTTAGCTGCCCTCTGAGTCATTGACGCTGAGTCTGTACCGGGAATACTCTTAGTCAGACCAATTTGAATGAACCTTTGCAATTATCTCGTGATGTTTTGGTGATATGTAATAATATACCGTATTGGCCGGTATAAGTGCCAGGCCTTTGAGTAAACGCTGGTCTTGAATAAGCGCCGGGGCTACAGGGGTATTGAAATTTTAAAATGCACTGTAATTTAAGTCTTGAATGAGCGCCGTTCTTGAATAAGGGGGGCCGGGGGTATTGCCTATTTGAAATTAATGAGCGCCCGGGCGGTTATACACGCCACTACGGTAATTCAAATCTCCATAAACCGGTATTTGCCATATAAGATAATTATTCAATCATAGTTATTAAGGATGCTGCATCTGGCTATGAAAAACAGGGTAGAGTCATTGCATGGGAGGGGGGGGGGTCATGGGGGCTAATCCTATGGGGGGAGGGCAAAAATGATTGAATTAGCAAAACTTTGGCCGACCGACGGCAGTGGAATACCCGCTTAATCTGCGGATTTTTTCCCAACAAATAAAATCTGTTGGATTGGCAGAAAATGAACCTGGCTGACACACTGATACCAGCACTGTGAGATTGCCTCTCATTTAAATTCTGCAGTACATTATATATATGACCTGCTACTTAAGATCTAACTCCATGAAGAGTGTATTTTGAAGATGCATACTGTAGCCCCTATGACCTAGACAAGGCATAGCTCAGTGCATACAGGTGGGTGGTAAGAGATTGGTGGGTGAGTGAGTTAGATTAGAGACAAGCCGCAGGTGCAAATACCACCTGTTGATGGACTATAGACCCCTCCACCAGGATACAGCAACTTCTGCGAAAATAGACTGCCTTTTTGCAAGGCTGTTGCTATTGGCTGGAAGCGGGTCTGGAGCTAGTTTCTGGTGACATGCACTGATAAGAACTGATAACATGGAACTAGCATGTCCCTGGAATTGGGTGTTACCCAGGGACAAGGTACCCATCATGGCATGTCTTATCAGTGGGGTTTACGTCAACCAGCAAAATTCAAAATGGTGGACCCACAGGACGTCAATAGTAAGCCCTATACAGACTTAGCGTGTTTAATTATCAGCCAATGAAATAATTCCATCACTTCAGTGCGGGCCTCTCGGGGGGCATGTGGTACCCATCTGATAGCTGTTATCAGTGACAACCGCTGGTAACCAGCTTCAGCAATGGCTGCGCCCAGTAGACAATGCTCTACCTCGGTATAGGGCGTACAACTACAATTCTGCGATTTTTAATTTAAATGTAGATTCTGAGTGATACATGCTTGCAATAATATGATTGGGAATATGAATCAATTCACGACCAGTTTTGAGAAACCACTAAGATCACAGCGTTTCAACAAAAGAAAAAATATATAGATAAACACTGATAACAGACGGTAAAGTGGCCCCCCTAAGATACCTGAAGTGAAACCCAGGGACAGATCATCCCACTTTGGTCCGCGTTATCTCACATTAACCACAAATATCTACTACCATACACATTTCATTTGCCTTTGTACTATCACACACATGCCAATAGAGTACTTAGGGACGATTAGATTTGATAAAAACATGGAGATAAGCCAATACAGGTGACTCTTCAAAACCTAACTCACTTTGAAATTATTTCTTTTTTTCTGTTGGAAATCAGGAAGTAATGTATAAGAAGAGTTATGCTCTGTAGTATACTCCTACCGTAAAAGCTATATATTAGCTGTGGTTTAGACTGTTAAACCATTGTCACAAATCAAATTAATTTTGGTACTTTTTAAACTAAAATCAGCATTGAGCATTTGCTCAAGACCTTTGTCCTGGGGGGAGATTACGGTAATACTCTAAAAACCTCAAACAGCAAAGTGTTGATAAGATCTTCATAAAATTTCTGTCACACTCATTTGGCCAAATTAGAAGTTTGTAGAATAGAAATAAATCATGTTAAGAATTCAACACTACCTGGAGATATCTTCTGTTTTCTTTCTCCAGAAAATGAAAATACTTATAAAACCTCTAAGTGTTGGTAAAATCTACATAAAAGTCCTACTCCATTCATAACTCCTATAGGGAGGTGTTATATCTCCAAAGTACTGATTTATCAGAATGCTCCATCTGCCATTTGTTACGAGCATCCGCCCATGTAGTTTCCATATTGGATAGAACATGATGATTCCCCCATGTCCATACTCCATAGGCAATCCTTCTGAGTGATGAATCAGTATATCTATATTTCTTTACTATCCATCACACTAAAACCCACCTCTGGTCCTTTCAGTGCCGCATACTGATTTGACACACTATGGCATTTGGTCATCATGATGCATGAATGCAGCCCTGGGGCGTAACTCGCCAAGGCTGCATTCATGCGTCATTCTGACCCTATGTGATTTACCGTAAATCCCCGGTCATAAGCCGGCCCTGGTCATAAGCCGGGGGGTGAGTTCAGGGAAATCCTATAAGCCGATTTTGGTGTCAAATTTTTCCCATTTTCTCTTTATTCTATAGTAAAAAAAAACACCGGTCATAAGCCGGGGGGGGGGGGACTTTGGGAAAAATTTAGAAGCCGGTTTGGGCCCAAAATAGAAAAAAAAATCCGGCTTATGACCAGGGATTTACGGTGTACTCTCTGGTAGGCATAATGAAGGGTGGTGAGTCAACGTGTCAGCACTGCATTGGTGCATCATTCTGACAACACGCGTTTTTCCACATGTCATGGAATGTCATAAAATAAAAAGTTGTCAGGGAAAGTCAAAGTTATTGCTTCATAAATTAGGAAAACTGAATATTTCATAGCAAAATCCATTGGAATTACAATTTTGCCTACCTCAGTTGGAGAAATTTTGGGGGGGGGTCATACTAGACTATATATCCAAAATAGGTAATTATGTCAAGGAAAATATCAAATTTTGTCATGGAAAGTCATGGAAATTTCAGTGTGAGGATTTTGTGGGAACCCTGCACGACATAACCTTGCACATATCACGTTTCCCTTGGAGGGTTAGTTGACACATTTAGACATATTGGCTGTCGGTGCCCTGTGGACCTCTCCACATGTCCACAACTCATCCTCAGGTACGTACTGACAGCGTTATAACCGTGGAAAATGTCGAGTATATTTACTCGCGGCACGCCTCTTGCTATATGTCTGTGGACACCCGCCTACAAATAGGTCAGCGGAACAGGCCCACTCTCATAGGGTATTGACATAGGACAGGGAAAAAAAGCATAATGCTTATGGATATTGTCCTGAATACATCTTTATGACGGGTAATAAGGAGTGTAGTGCACTTAATGTACTGGATATTGTGCTAGAAATGGGGAGTCAGAATCAGATCTGAGAGCGGAACAGTTTTGAGACGATAACAAGACATAGATATGAAATAAAATTATTTCAAATAAAATGATGGTCAGTAAAGGAATAGGATATGGAGATGTCGATAACCATTGCAGGTGAAAGATAATATGAACAGGGAGGATGGTACAGGGAAGGAAAATGTTGATAAAATGTAGGGAAAGATATTGACACATATGGGAAACACAGGAAAAGGCTTTTGAGACTTGTGTGTGAAAGCTACTATAGGGAGGACTGGGACCAAATTGATGATTTTCTTAATATCATAATCAGGGGAATTCTACCAGCTTTTATACTTCCACGATCATTCTCACACATAAGGAAAACAATGGAAATTTAAGATCTAAATTTCAATGGGGGCCCTAAATAAAGATACTGCAGGGCTGTCATATTTATGTGGCTTGATAAGAGGTGTAATGTATATGACCAAAATATGTCCATTGAATGGTAAAACATCTGAACAGATAATGCTGATATAAAAGATGTAAGGTGATAACCCCATTGCAACAGATCAAAGTGCTGGGTGAGGAGGTCAAGTTGCTATATCTATACAACCACTTGACAGATAAGATACATGTAGCACTCATTGTAGTTACTTTAGAACAACTACAAACAGATATTAGATATCTTTGGCCACACCTATGAAGTGATTGGCAATACTTCTGATTAAACTTAGTAGTTGTGTTGAACCGAGCCAGCTCCTATTTATCATAAAGGTGCATATAACCACATACATACAGTCTGATTTCAGAGGAAAGTTGCACCTAGGAGTCTACTCTCGGCACTTTAAGTACTATCATGTATTGAAAAAAGGAACATGTGTAAGCCTTGGGAACAGGAGGCATTTTATAAGGTTTATAAACTATGTCTTATAAACAAGTCGTCTCATACTGATGCACGTTCTACTGGCTCAGTTATGCAGAGCACCAAACTATGAAGATCATGTATGACAGATGTTGAGTGGAATTTCTGTCAGATTCCAACACAGGGCAGCCACATAACACTTGTTTATAGATAAATAGGTACAACAGATGTCTGGGTCGCACTACCATTAGTTCAGAATAGACTGGACATGATTATGGCTGTTCTATATAATATACTCTGGTCGAATGCAGAGATGCCTCCTTTCCTTGCTTTGATAAGGATTTAGGTATTGAAATATATCAATATCCGGGGGAAAGGTGTCTGAAATCATACCAGGGTTCCATCAAATGAGCTGCGCCTTATATCTGGCATTCTAAAGTAATGACCCAAATTGACTAGACATTGGTTGTACTCTGTCATCATTCAGACACACCCTATTCTATAGCATCACAAGTAGACTGGAGCCTAGCTCAGTTATTGGTTTGCCTGTTCCTGGGCATATGGTTGTCGATTGAATAAATAATGAATAATAAGAGTGTGTGTAAAGCTGTGTTACCCAATGATGAATACATACATGTGTAATATAGGATGAAGGATTGTGCTGAGATATCCCACACCCATGTATATCAAGGGAAGTGTCATGGAGGGGACACTATGTAATGAAATATACATGTGCACCTAGAGCTGTGTAGGGGGAAAATGGGGTTATATATTGTTGGTTGTAAAATGTTGAAGTACCGTAAAACCCCAGTCATAAGCTCATCTTTTTTCGCTGTTTTTGTTCAAAATCGGCTTCTGTTTTTCTTTACCAAAGTCTAACCCCAGCTTATGACCGGGATTTTTTTACTATAGATTATAGAGAAAACTTTTTAAATTTTGCCCCAAAATAGGATTATAACATTCTCTCAAAAAAATCTACCCCCGGCTTATGACAGGGGTTGGCTTATGACTGAGGTTTTATGGTACATAGAATGAGTGTGAAAGGCAATAATGGGTTTAGTCATGAAAAATTCTTCTCTTGTCTTGGGTTTGAATCAGTACATATAAATAATTGAAAGGCATCAAAGTGCATGTGCCAGATGGTAGGGATAAGAATCATACATCTCAATAAAAAATCGGTTAAAATTTTGTAAAACTTACTCTGTGCTTATAGCATCAAGTGAATAGATTGTAGGTAATATTAATGATGGAGTAGTCTTTGATAAACTATTATAGGCCATCTTGGCCTGTTTTTGATCTATGTGATACCAAGATTTGAATATAACCAGCAATAATTATATTGGTTATTTGCCAGTGTGTCAAAATATGTAGTTGAATAACTCTTGATCGACAAAACTAATTCATATTTGTCTCTTTCTTTCTGTTTTCAGCAATTTAGGCGAGGAAGCCGGTTGCTGTGTGCACGACTTCAGTATTGTACCAGTGCCAGTTCTCCAGCAACGCAAGGTATGTACTACTTAAAGACAATGATGTCGCACAATTTGCGAAATGAATTCTGAATGACCATTAAAATACTCCTAAACTTAGATCGAATTGTCTGTACAAGATGTTGCTGCATAAGTTTAATGAAGAGGCGATTGGTCTCATGAACCTACCGGTACCCCTTTTCCCTTGTTATTTCAAACCAACTTCGTTCTGAGGAGTAGTCGGTGGAAGAAATACCTCGTCCATTTATCCAGTATTTCAAACCAACTTCAATAATTGTGCAACAACCTTCCCCCCATTTCATACAGGTCTAGACTTGTATTTGACAATGTTATTGAAGGGATAGATTTGGCCTATTTTGTAAACAGAGAAATAATAACAGGGTAGATGCATTTAGAGGAACATTTGCAATGGTGCCAAGCAATAAGGATGACATTCCCAAGCAGAAGCACCAAGAAAGAAATTTAATATGTCTATTTAGAAGCATTTATAGGTGTCTAAGTCTTTTGAAAGCAAGAACAAAGCTAGGCCACAGAATTGATATCTACCAGGAAGGTCTTTTTAGATTCAGCCACAAGATATATATACATGTTACTCACTGAGTCCTAAATACCATTGGCTTATATCCAGCACATGTTGTTATGTTAGTATTTAGTGTCAGCTCCCCCTCAGGACCCCTAACACTGACACATGTTTGTGTAAACCTGACACAGACCCCTTATTATCTAACCCTGTTTAGTTGTGACTAGTGGACTTGGCAAGTATCAATAATGCAATATAGTTTGTTTTTTTTTGTGTTTTTTTAAATCTAGTTGGGATATTAAGCTATTAATGTATTGATAACCTAGGAGGAGGTGAGGTTTGCTAGAAATATTCGCGGTCCATCATAAAAGTCAGACTGTGCTGGCAGCTGGGTCACAAAGGAGGTTTTGTGATAGGCCAGAGAAGCCGTGAGCAACTAAAAGAAGCCCTACCGTAATCTCCCGCATATAAGGCGCAGCCCGCGTATAAGGCGCACCCAGAGTTTAGAGATTTGACCACAAAAATAAAAGATTCATAACTTTTGTTCTACTGAATGGATTTTGAAAATTCAAAAACCTATGTGTTGCATGGACCCCCCAGACCCCCCTGGACCCCATATTCAGCTGATAAGGTTATATGGGAGTGTAAGATATCAAAATGAAGGTCTTGATCTCCCCCTTGGGGATATAGAAAGAACTAAAACCTCTCGTATAAGACGCGCCTCATACGCGGTAGATTACAGTATCATGCTGTCTGGATGCCCAAAATTATAATAGCATGACACCTATTAGCGTCACGAAAGGTGAGACGGTGGAACCAGCAGAGAAGAAGGTGAGAGCTGGCGAGTGGCAATTATGAACCACCTTAATGTCAAATATTCAGAACATGGTCTGACTAGCACCTGCCCAGGGCCATATCCATAATAACACAAGCACCTTTACGGTCCTCCAGTGCGGAAGGCCTGACAGGAGGCCTAGCGCCAATGAGCTCAGAGAGTGGGTTCTTACCTCTAAATGAGCAATGTCATTATTTCTAAAAGAGCAATTGCATTGTAGTAAGTGCATGGCAAATCTGTGTGAAAATGATAATTGGGCATGAGATGCCTCCATGTGCCAATCAGTATCTAACTTATCCCCTTCAATGGTTAAAGCTAGATCTGGAAGCTTATGAATGAGTAGAGTCACCTTCATGTTTATTTATCTATAAACGCTCTGTATTCTACAGGGGTCAGTTGGGATAGCTTTTGAACCAAAGGAGTTATTCTCCAAATTCGCTGTTGAATTCAAAGCAGATGACTGGTACCCATGATGATGGATGTTATCAGTGCCAGGTTCAGTAATGGCTACGTCCACTGGACAGCCCTGTTGTCCACTATTGATAGTGCACTACTATCCACAAAAGTGTCACTGAAAAAGGATTTCACAATTCTAAGAACTGGACCAGGTTTCTAAAGCCACAGCTTAAACTGATCCCTGGTAGGACTGCTACAGTACAAGCAGTAGTGGTCCGGCTACTTGTAGGTATTATTAGCCACTAAGTGATCCACCTCCAGGGTCCAGTCCCAAGGTGGTACGGTATGGAGAGCTCTGATCCCCCATACAAACCACACTAAATCGTAAGTCCTCCTTGGGCATTTCTGACTTTAACCCTCTATAAGCCTGCATGCAGCCTAAAGATTCATGTTATAGGATCAGCATGAGGCATGAAATTCAGAGATGCCACTTTTGGATTTACATTTAAACATTGAGAAAGTTCGGATAATTTCCAAACTTTTAGTTAGTGAGTCACAAAAAAAAAAGCGGGAATGGTGAGTTACTCATCAAGTGTGCATTCAAAGCATCATAATGACAACTAGACATTCAGTAAAGGCGCCTTATGGTACTTAAAGGTTTGAGCTCCATGCTGTGCAGGGGTGTAACTAACATGAGTACTACTTATCCAGCACCTGGGCCCCATTTACTTAAAAGTCCCCCAATCACTGACTACCGTAATCTCCCGTGTATAAGGCGCGTCTTATACGGGGGGTTTTAGTTCTCATTGTATCCACAAGGGGGGCTCCAAGACCTTTCTTTTGATATGTTACATGCCTCCTTAACCATAATAGGATATATGGGGACCCAGGGGGGTCTATGGAGCCCAAGTTACACATAGGTCTATGAATTTTTAAAATTCATTCAGTAGAACCAAAGTTATGAATTTTTATTTTTTTTGAGAATTTTCCAAAATTCTAGGTGTGCCTTATACGCGGGAGATTACGGTAGCAGTTATTAGTCCAACCCAGCCCCACAAGGTGGCTTTCTACTGATGTGCCCAGATGCAGAGGTAAGCCGCTGTCTGATTGGCCTAAAGGTAGAAGTGCTCTGATTGGGCTAAATTACATGGTACTTTTACAAGGAAGTGGAGATGGAGGTTAGATGGTCTGTAAGTGTAATATGTGGTTGGTGGAAGATTGCTATAGGTAGAAACATAAAGTCCAGCTCATAAGCCGACCTCGGCCATCAGCCGGGGTAGACAATAAGGAAATGCTAGGATCCAATTGTAATCTATTGTAATAAAACCTAGTCACTAGCTAGGGGTAGAATATAGAAGCTGGTTTTGACCAAAAATTGCAAAGAAAGATAAGCATATGACCGGGGTTTTATGGTAGTTCAGAAACTGTGAGGTCCTGGCTATCTATCAGTACGAAAGCACTGGATTTTTGTGTGAAAGCTACGCCACATGTACAGAATTCACTAGAAAACCCCAGCTTGACAATTGCAATACAACTATGTGATGTTTACTTTACATTAATGTTTAGTGACAAATTTGATGGAGCCTCTGCTATGGCAGTTTGCTTCTGAACCAGCAATTGCTGGCTGCAGTAGGCATTTATGAATAGCCAAGCATAAAAGGCACTGCATGAAAGGGTCCAGGAGGTACCCTTTATGCCTGCCCCTCTCACACACTTTGTTGGTATTCAGTCCCAACCTTACAGTGGCACAATGACTGTGTACCTGCCTCCAATAGTCAATAGCCAATATTGTGGCACGCCGATTCCTCGAAACTTATTCAGCTCACACTCACTCTGCGTCCTAGCTCTCATGTCAATTTGCCATAGTCTTGACTCGCTGTTGAATTTTACACAGAATGAATTCAGTTGAAAGGCTAAAAGTGAAATAGATATGTTTTCCAGGGAAATGTTGCAGTAAGTAGCTCAGACTATGAATCTAGTTGGAAATTTTGGGAGGATACTATTAAATCTAAACAGAGGGAGCATGAAATAATGTACTTTGAAATGCCTTTAGAATGGGAACAGCTTAAATAGGGTATTTGAAAAATAGTAATGAGGCAATGATTGAACTTTGCAAAAAAAAAAAAAAAAAAAAAAAAAAATACAGGACTAACCAGCTTGAAATGCATTTGAAAGGAGGCCGGTGGAGTGGCTGACATGTCCATACTTGGCCTTTCCTGTCATGGCTGCTATCCATGCTGGGTATGCGTGTCTCTGACGACTGACATGCACATGTCAGATGATTATCTCATTATATGGTGATCCATCTACCAATTCGGACCTCATCCATTCCCAGTAAAAAGGTGGTGTATTGGAATCTTGTCAGAAATTCTCCCACCTCCACATCTGTGGCCATTTTCATCAGTTGACAGGAATATTTCAGGATTTGCAGTCTGCTCTTATGCATGTACATATCCTTTGAGTTGCAAGCTTGGTACTTCTCTTTTGATGATTGGATTTTGAAAATTATCATGATTTTGAAAGCTTTCAGACCACTCTTCCCCATACAGGTGTTTTGGAAGCATTAAAGGAATGTTGAAACCCCTTTTGAGCTAATCCTCTTCTTACCCTAGGGGGTAAAACTGGAAACTTGAATTGGTCTATGGTTCCTCAGGGGCAACTGGCCGGCCAGTTAGGGGTAACTGGCCAGTCAGGGACAATAACCCGGTCAGGGGAAACAGCCCAGTCATAGGCCCGTTTTGGGCTAATAAACCAGTCAGGGGTAACTGGCAGGTGAAGGGCAACAACCTTTTTAGGGCAAACACCACAATCAGGGAAAGCAACTCAACCAGGGGCAACAGCCAAGTCAGGGGCAACAGCCAAGTCAGGGGCAACAGTACAGTTAAGTCAACTACCCAGTCAGGGGCAACAGCTCTTTTAGTTGCAACAGCGCTGTCGGGAGCAACAACCCAGCCAACAGCATCAGCCAAGTCAGTGGCAACAATGCAGTCAGGGAAAACAACCCAGCTAGAGGCAACAGCCCTGTCAGGGGCAACTGCCTGGCTAGGGGCAACAACCCAGTCAAGGGGCACAGGGAATTAAGTAAAAGGAAACCACTGTCTCACATTCATATAAACCGGCCATTAGCTTCGTGGCCAGTGTCAGTGTCCGCCAAAGGTGTATACGGACTTAGCAGGTTTAATTATTAGCCAATGAGAGGACCCTAATCTATTCACTGCGGTCCTTCGGGGACCAACTGGTACCCATCTGATAGGTGTTATCAGTAGAACTCGCTGGTAATAAGCTCCAGCAATGGCCGTGCCCATGTGACAACCTGCTAATTCGGAATAGGTCGTAATATACGACCTAGCGGGATGGTGGTGGCGCCGTAGTGTCTAGCTGAAGCTGGTCAGCAGCATGTGCCTTACACTGGTTTCAGGGTACAGTTATGTAATACCTGGTGGGAATGCACTCTGTCCCACCCTACACAGAGACTTATTATTAAGACTCATTAATTAGCACATAGTGGCTTAATAATGTAAATACAACTTCAAAGGTATGGTTAGTGTGGGTTATTACTCATCACACCTGCAGGGGTGGAGTTTTCACACCTATAGGTGTGGAAACTCACCCATGTATAGAGTGTCTTCATGACCCCTGAAGCTGCAAATCTCACGAGAATGCATGTTAATTAGGCCTGAGCTGGTGGCTGCAGTATAGTCACACCTGAATGCCCTACCAGCATGGTACTAGCATCCACTGGTACACTTGCAACATCTGTATATAGAAGGGTTGGTTTGATACATATGGGAGTGAGGAGAAACTCACCAGATGGTCAGGCTGAGTTACTTAGTGAGCTGCTCCCAGTCTGACCACTGAGCACCTGGTGCCAGCCTCTGGTGGTAGCAGTTGCAGATACCATATTGTCATACTTAAGCACCAGGTTTTGAATAAGCACTGGTCTCAAATAAGCACCGGGGGTACAGGGAGCATGAAATATACCTTCAGTTATACCGAGGTAGTAGATTGTCCAATGGGTGCACCCATTGCTGAAGCTGATTACCAGCGGTTATTACTGATAACAGTTATCAGATGGGTACCACCTGTCTCCCCCCAAGAGGACCACAGTGAATAGTTGGTGTTATTTCATTAGCCGATAATAAAAACCAGCTAAGTCGGTATAAAATTAGACCTTAAATAAGCACCTGTATTGTATAAGGGCCAGGGTAGCCTTCACTCCAAATCTATAAGTGCCAGGATGGATATTCATGACTATACGATGGATAGTGTTGAAGGGTGGGAGACTGGGAGGAGGCACTCATGGCCTTGGGAGGCGATTATCTGCAAGCCAATCGATTAATACCCCTCAATCATGCCCCACCGGAGTCCGATCGTCTGTGAACCAGATCAGAGGAAGACTGCTGCCAAGCCAACTCAACCGATGGCAATTGGATCTCTGACTATTCAAACTGAGTAGTCATGTTTAAGATTAGATCACTGCGTCTGATAGACTAGGGGCTGCTTAGGAGATTAATACTGTTTGGATTAACGGACGATCGCTGAAACGTGCCACTGCGGGCGGAGTTTGATGACATGCAGAGAGTGATGAGAGAAATGCATGATGGTAGTTGTTAAAGCCTGAGGGACATATCTCTGTAGATTATATGGCTGTTGGGCAATGGAAACATGGGATTGTTAAGCACGGAAATGGACCCTCAAGAACCACTCTAGCCCTTTCTTAACCCTACAGGGGCTGCATATGATAATACAAAGTGACCATTTGCTGATTACTGTAAAACCTTGCATATAAGCCATGACTTATAGACAATTTCAAAGGCTTAATACAGCTACAAATACTAAAACTGTTGAGTTATGACAGGGATGTAAGTCTTCAGGGTCTTCCTTGATTCCAGTGATTTAAGTTGCTATACATTGCTTTACATAAGGGACAGAGCATTTCAGGGACTTTATGTGCTCAGTGACTTTCATCCCTGATAATTATAGACTCAGCTAGAATTGACAGCCCCTAACAGATCAGGCTGTAAAAGAAATGTGGCTAGTTTATTGAAGTGGGACCAGAGAGCTGCAAGCACCTTATCCTCCTCCTCCTGCACCCTGCAGTGTTATCAGGACTGATGCAATGTGGAAGGCAGTCTTTTGTGGTGTTTTTACTCACTCCTACTGGATCACTACTAACCCTCCCAGGACTGCATGATGCCTCAAGATCCATGCAAAGGTGTCATGTTGCACCAATGAAGTGCTGGTGGGTCTACCCGCCAGCACTGACCATTTGGCTGTATATTTATAAACACTGTAGAGAAGGGATGATGCATGAGTGTAACACTGCTCACTTAATCAACCTGGGAGGGAATTGAATTGTCCAAGTTTCTTTTTCAAAAAAAAAAAATTCATATAGGGGCCTGGAGGGCATGTTCATCCTCCGTTTTGTCTTAACTTCAGAGTTCACTTGCCTATTTTAAACCCAAGGTTTTGATCAGAAAAAGGGGGTGAGCAGCCTTTCCTTTTGGACTGCCATGCCTTCTCTTCCAAATCCTAGATCCGCTGCTGAGCCTAAGGCATTAAAGCAATACATGGTTCTTAAAGCACTAACGAGTCATTGCCTCTCAGCGGGTGCTGTCTGACTCCCTGGCTGCTAGGCGTAAAAGCCACTTTTTGAGACGAGTAATGATGACTTGCAGCTCGCTCACCTGGGGGACCCAGCCATGAATGGGTCATTTGTTTTACACGCGACGACAGGGGAGTGGCCATTTTGTATCTGTTAACCCTTCAGAGGCCAATACTGCATAAATATTGGCGATGAAAGTCTTCAGGGCTTTTTCTCTGATTTCAGGTAAAGTCCCAGAACCTATACACATGAATTAATATCTAGGGTGTAATATTTAAACATTAGTGTACAGGCAGTGAGGCATTCAGAGTTTTACCTAATTTCTGATGAATTTCAAGTTTTATGTGTTATGCCTGAATGTGTCATGTCCTTTGGTTGTTATGCTGCATGAATGTAGCCCTGGCAAGTAACTCACCAGGGCTACATTCATGCATCATGCCGACCCTATAGGCTTGATAGACCCGAAGAGTTCACATGATGCTGTGATGAAGTGCTAGTGAACACACCCATCTACTGTATCGTCATGTTTGAGCGCCGGGATTTGAATAACCGCCTGTCTCAAATAAGAGCCGGGTTACTGAGGTCATGAAATAACTCTTAAGCACTAAAGCTAGATCTCAAATAGGCGCCTGTCCTTTATAAGCGCTGCGGTTAATGGGGCCACCTAATCAAAAAACAGCGGGGCGCTTGAACATAACAGTATGGTATTATTCATTGGTGCATCATAAGGGCAAATGAGGCACTATTAAATGCCTTAGTGGCCCTTCAGGGGTTAAAATGTATGGGCATATCCCAGTCTTGCTTTGATGGATGTGCCAGCATTGCCATCATGATGTGTCAGTCAAGGCAAATAACTCAGCAGTGCTGCATTCATTCAGCTTGCCCAACCACCACAGTTGGTGATGCTTAAGTGTCCAGTTGTGATGCACCAACATCGTTCCTCACCAGTACTGCGTTGGAAGAGCACAGCGACAAGGTGACGTTATGGGGCATCATGTGGTCCTTACAGTGTTAAAGGTATTGGCATGCAGACAAATTATAGTGACTCAAAAAGGCACTCCACATTGGAGTGGAAACTGTAATAGGGTTGTGGCCAGCAGAGGGGATCATGTCATAAAACCAGTGAAACTTGTTTTTACAATGCATTATGCATACTGGGGTAGTGGCAAAATGAATTAAACTAAAATTGAAATGGTCATTTGGCAGGTAATAATATTATACACTAGTATTGAACAGAGGCAGGGATGGAAATCCTCACAGTCTGCCCTGATTTTAGGGATTTGCAAGTTCCAAAGACTCCCATACAAAAACTACCTTTTCAAGTTTTGGGGTCTTCTAAATGATCATTTCAGGGATTTTTGTTCTCAGTCACTTTCATCCTAGAAGGGGGTAATACAATAACATGTGCTGAAAAGTCTCACATATAAGGTGCACCTTGAGTTCATCATGCCCTATGCACTTTACACACTCTAGGTGTCATCATATACCGCACATATCATATTTGCTGCACGCAGACTTTGGGAGCACCCTAATAAGCCTTTGAGGGTTTTAAGGTTCTTAAATAATATTTTATAAGGAAGCATAGTTTCTCATTAAAAGGTATTTGATCAATTGTGTCTGTTTGAAGGTGCCTCAGAAGAGTATCATGCAAACACATTGGGTCAGCATGATGCATGAATGCAGTGCTGTTGAGTTGACAAGGCAGGGAGGCATCATGTAAACATGAGCATGATGCATTAATGTGCTATGCTTCCCTTAATCACTCACCAGGGCCACATTCATCATACATCATGCCAACCCTACTGGCCACTAGCTGGTCTGGAGCTGGTTCTGGCGACACACACTGATAAGATGGGACCAGCATGTCCCTGGAAGTGGGTGTCAACCAGGAACAAGGTACCCATCATGGTACTTCTTATCAGTGGGTTTTAGCTCAACCAGCGAAATTCAAGATGGCATCTGCACTAGGCCTCCATACTGAGTCCCTTGATACACTACTGGGGGAAAACAGAATGACTCAATGAAGTACTGGTGAGTAGACTCGCTATCATTTCATTGGTGCATCATAACAACCAATGGGCATGATGCACTTAAAGGGTTAAACACATGACATTCCAGCGTGTGGAGCAGTTGACAGCTATTTTCAGCCATGCATGGAGGCGCTGGTTTCTGGCTGGTAACACATCCTCAGTAGACAATACATAGTTATGGCTCCGGGGACTGCCTGAAAAAAGCGACTTTCCGGTCTGCTGTGTCTGGAGAGTTATGGTTGAATCTTTAAAGGCCGTTACTTTAGGAGTATATCATGGCCATTGGTCGGCATGATACGCGACCAGAGGAGAGTCTGCATGCCAGCACATCGTTGATCCGTTCCTCCGAGAGTGTATCGACCCCATAGGACCATTATGTGAATAAAGCCGTGGTAAGTTACTCAACAGGTCTGCATTCATGTGTCATGATGACCAATGAGTATGATGAATTATTGTACTGTCAGCCTTCAAATGGTTAACAGTGTTTCTGCTGTGATGGGGATGTTTGTTATGGACATGGCAGTTGGAGAAAGGGGGTGGGGAGTAGATGGTAGATTCTGGACTAGGATCTATCTGATTTATGTATTCCCCAGGGTACCTGGCTGAGATTAACCCTTTAAATGCTGCATGATAACTCTGGGTCCATGTTCTTGTGGCAGATCCAGGGTTGGGGTTAGCAGAAAGCAGGTGCAGCGCCCCATATTTTGAGGATAATATGAGTCCAAAAGAAGGAAATTATTAATATCAAATCTGAAATATACACAAGAAGGACAGGCCATGCACCCCCGTGCCTACCTATATGGACGGTTGTGATATGGCACAAGAAGATACTGTACAGGTTTGAATTAAGAAAGACAGATTTATAAATCTTTGTCACTAGCTGCACTGTAACTGCAACATTGGTACGGATTACAATCGGGCACTAATGCTATTACAATAGGGTCTAACCTCTGAATAGCAGCCTTGTAAACCCGCCCTGACCCTGTCTATGTGCACATAGACTAATAGGGGTAACACGCTATGTGTGGAATGGCAGCCTTGTATTTCTAACCCTTTAAGGGCCGATAATGCATTAGGTAGTGCATCATGCCCATTGGTTGTCAGGGTGTATGAATGCAGCCCTGGCGAGTAACTCGCCAGGGCTGCATTCATAAATTATGCCTACCGAATGGGGTACAGCATGATGCACCAATGAAGTGCTGGTGAGTCTGCTCGCCAACACTTCATTGGTGCATCATACCGTAAACTCCCGTGTAGAAGACACGCTGCGCGTATAAGACGCACCCCAAACTCAGCACATGCATTTTCGCGTATAAGACGCACATTTTAATGCTCAATTTTGTAAATCCGGTACTGTTCTATAGTAAAATTACCCCTCGTATAGGACGCACCCCCAACTTGTAGAAATCCTATAAGACGCAGTAGGGATTTGTTTGGTGTAGAGGACGCGTCTTATACGCGGGAGTTTACGGTAATGACCAGTGGGCATGATACACTCCTGAACTAGCGGTCCTTAAAGGGTTAACCCTTGAAAGACACAGATTTTCTAATTACATTAATCCCTCCCCCCTCCCAAGACCAACAGCACCAGACAGCCTGCAGCAGCATGTCTCCCTAAGTGCACGTGTACCTGGACGCTGTGAGGGGACCAGGGTAGAGGATCTAGAGGCGCAACTCACGATCAGCCCTCTAGATTGGCTGAGTTAAACCCCGTTCATAAGCCGACCTCAGTGATTAGCCAGGGATAGAGACTAGAGTTTGAGGAAATGTTATAAGACGATTCTAGGGCCTACTAAATTTACTCCATTTTTCTCTTAAATCTGTTATAATGAAACCCCTTTTTTCTAGACCTCACTGTCATCCCTGTAAATTGTAAGTCACAAGTATACAAAAATACTTCCACACTCAGTGAATCCCCCATAGCTTAGAAAAGGGTAGTTAATAAAAGGTCTACAGAAATATGCTATATGTAGGCTCCGGTGGTCCATACAACTGTTATATAGGTGGGCTCATCTCATCCCTTATTCATATAGTGTGTGGGATGTGTAGAACTATATAATGTAGACTTAACCCCTCAAGGGCAGATAAATTAGGAGTGTCCCTGCATGCCCATTGGTCAGCACAGTGCACCAATGAAGTGCTGGTGAGTGCTCGGCAGCACTTCATTGGTGCATCTGGCCGCCCCTCTGGGTTCATGTAGGGTCAGCATGATGCATGAATGAAGCCCTAGCGCGTCGCCTCCCACCATGGCTGCATTCAGGCATCATGACCATCAACGGGCATGATGCACCGATGCACTAACAGCCCTTAGAGGGTTGATCCCATCCACCAACACCTGGAGTCCAGTTGAGTCCCCCTATTAGCTGTACAGCTGGAGCAGGCACAAATAACCTCCACCCATGTAGTACCACGTATACATGTACGATTATCCACAAAGTATATATACTACGGTACCTGGTGTATACCATCGTATTATATTGATAACCCACTAGGCCTTGATAACCCGCAGAAATTCATATAGGAGATGTATGGCTCAATCCCGCGACAGATACCAAGTGGACTATGGGTCTTAGGTACCGTAATGCCACGTGTATAAGCCTCACCGGCATATTCCCTAGACCCTGGTTTTTTTTTGTGTATGAGCAGCAGTGGTTTGAAAATTGTCAGTTTAGTACCGTAAAAACCATGCATATAAGCTGTTGCTTATAGACCATTTCAGGCATCTGGTGAGGCTTGTAGCATCTGCAGGAACTCAGGGCCCAGCTTATAGACGGGGTATTACTTGTATACACTAAAGTGAGGAATGGGGACCATTTCAGGCATCTGGTGAGGCTTATAGCATCTGCAGGAACTCAGGGTGCAGCTTATAGACGGGGTATTACTTGTATACACTAAAGTGAGGAATGGGGACCATTTCAGTCCTCTGGTGCAATTTCTAGCAAAGTCCTCAACCCAGGGTGTGGCTTATAATATATACACTGTGGTGGCTGTATACACAGGTAAAATCCCGTGTACAAGCCGCACCCCAATTTCAGCAAGTCTGTAATGCAGAAGTAAGTGACATAAGCTTTATGTTAGGTATATATGAGAGATTGTAGGACCAGCTTACCTACCCTCTCTTCCTGCTGTCTGGAAACATAGTGTAGAAATCCCTAGTCTGCACGCTTTACGGTACGTGTATTTGGAGATTGAAGGGCGGATCACCCCTCCCTTCCCCTGCTGCTGTGGCCCTGTCTGGTAATATAGCAATCAGAAGGGTTTTGAAAAGATTTGTTTGTAGCAATATTGGTGGTGTTATGGGACCTTGGGAACATTCCCCTTACCAGACTACAATGGTCTATCGTAAAAGCTACTCCATATAAAATCCCTGTGCGCTATTTCATTAGTCTGGGTGGCAGAGCTCTATAGTAGTACCGTAATCTCCCGCGTAGAAGGCGCGTCTTATACGCGAATCAGATCGTTCATGGGTCTTATACGCGGGAGGTAAATTGCCTTGAGTTTGGGGTGCGCCTTATACGCGGGTTTTTCCAACATCTCATTTGGGAAAATGCGCCGATGACAGCTTGAACTCATAGCGCCAGCACCACGGCAGACCGGGAGGTGTCGACGCGCTCGCCGGGGATAAGGCCCACCGTACGCCGATGACAGCTTGAACTCATATAGCCAGCAGCCGGTCGGTGTAGATTTGCTCGGCGGGTTTGACGCCGACCGTCACACCGTGTGCCGATGACAGCTTGAACTCATATAGCCAGCAGCGCGGCAGACCGGGAGGTGTCGACGGGCGCTCGGCGGGTTTGACGCCGACCGTGTGCCGATGACAGCTTGAACTCATATAGGGGGGTGGGGGGGGGCGCCTTCTACGCGAAACAGCCCCCCTGTGAGTTGGGGGGGCGCCTTATACGCGGGTTTTTCCGGAAATTGATCCAGAAGAGGTACGTGCGCCTTCTACGTGAAAAGGCCTTCTCTGAGTTGGGGGGGCGCCTTCTACGCGAGCTGCGCCTTCTACGCGGGAGATTACGGTATGTAATCTCCGGTGTATATGGCAAATCTTGTACACTAATCTGAGGCCTCCTGCAACGTATAGAATCATCGCAAACTCACTGTGTGTCTTATAGGTGGTGTACTTTAACTATAGGACAGGGGCGTAGGAAAAGGGGGCAGAGGGGCTGCCACCTCCCCCCCCCCCCATCATAAAGGAGGTGGGATCTGAGTATGTCTGGGCCACCGCAAAAAAATTGCCAAGAGCTAAAACTTTGCATCTCAAATTAGATTGATATAGTAATGGGATAGGGAAAATGGGAGGCCTTGGCCTCAAATCAGATCTAAAATTCATCATCATCAAAACCCCTTCAAGTGGAATTTTTAAACATTTTTAACTCGAAAAGCGAGTTATAAGGAGACACCCTAGGGCCCTGCAATTTCAGTCATTTTGGTGGTGCGTATAAGTTTAAAAAAAGATGGAAATTTTGTATATAAGAGGCAGAATTACTTAATGAATTTGTAGTGCCATCAAAGGAGGAGATGTAGGGGTCTTACAGGAAAAGGTATTTCATTACAAAGTTTTGTAAATTTTTAGAAATTGTCAATATTGTATAGACTCAGTTGGTTGGTAGCCATAAGACGCTTTTTGCCTCCAATGGTGAAGGTATGTGATGTTGATCCATGTATCAACTTTCCCGCCTTTTTTGGCAATGTGGTACAAATAGCACCGTTTTGGCGGGAGTTATGCGAATAGTGGTGGTGCTTGGTGGTGCGAATACACCTGGGTGAGGGAGTGCTGATGCAACAGGATGCGTGCACAACTCATAGGAGCCAATCACAGGCTTTTCACTTTTCGAGTTATCAGCAATTTACATTGCTGCATTATATTTTATATAGGTATGTATAGGCGCTATTGCGCTTGAGCCAGCAATTCGAGGTGGTCGGGGGTGGGGCCCCCACTGGGTCCCTCCAATGCAGATTTGCTTTCTACGCCTCTGTAGGACAGTACCAAACCTTCAAGGTTCAAGCCTTAGGTGTGCCCATAGTGGTACATTGTCTTTAAACCACATCCTGACCTGACGCCTGCAATACATTTAAATTTACTTTATTACAGGCAAGGTTTATTTGGCATAACACATGTGGTATTTAGGTGTGTAAGGAAGCGTTTCCATGAAGAGGCTCATTTGGCTTAGACTCTTTGGGCATACCTGTGGTGTTTCAAAGAATTACTTCTACGTCTGCTCCTATTCTTACATAACACTTCCAGGGAACCTGTCAACCCAGTCTCTATGGTGATAAACGTGTTGTTTTGATAGTATGGGATTTCTATTGATATTAGATCCACAAGACTGGCTGAACCCGCATTACCAGTCAGCGATATTTTGAGATACCATCTACATGAACAATATGCATCCTGGCAGTAATTAAATATAAAACAGACAATACCCATGCAAACACATAAGGGTATCATCACAATTATATCTATCGATAGTATTTTTGATTCGATGCGTACAACTGTGTACCGTAGTTGACTAGACCCCGATAGATACACTGATTTGACTGTGTGATGCTGTATTGTTAAGTAAATAATTAGCAATCTTTTTCCTCATCTCCCATAGTGGAGTATTTAAGCCTTTAAGAGCTGCTAATGCATTAATGCATCGGTCCCATTGGTGGACATGATGTATGAATGCCGCCCTGGCGAGTTACTCGCCAGGGCTACATTCATACATCATGCCGAACAATGCACCCCTGTATGGTCAGCATGGTGCGCCAACACTTTATTGGTGCATCATGACGAAGAATGAGCATGATGTACTCTTACAGCCCTTAAAGGGTTTAGTCTGGTTTATGACATGATGGTGATTAAGTACAAAGCTAGAAAGGTATCTCGCACTATCCTCTCACTCGTCACAGTATACCAGCATCATGTGGACGTGTGTACAGGGGCTATGATCTCTATGAATGTAATATATGATGAATAGACTTGAAAGAATGCCTTTCAGGGGGATGATAGAGGCACACCGAGAAACCTCTATCAAGCCGCTGAAAGGCATTCGTTCAAGTCTATTCATCACCCATTGCGTTTATATCATGGTCTAGGTCATTCACTACATACCAGATGGCGCGACAGGTCTTACAATGCCTCTATCTCACTATAGAGGGGTCCATACTATCCCTATATATACTATAGATTATAATCTCTTCTACATTGTCCAGTGGGAAGCGCCATTGCTTGATCTGGAACTAGCGAGTTCTAACTTGAAAAATGTTATCGCCTGGGTGATCTAATATCGATTCCATTATAAAACACAAAAGGCACAGAATGCACACATTATTGGTTTATGAAATATGTCTGCTTTCCTTTTGTGTGTAACCTGTTAGATTTAAAACAACGTTCACTCCTGTATTGGCCACTAACTGGTCTGGAGCTGGTTCCGGCGACACACACTGATAAGAACTGATAAGATGGGACCAGCATGTCCCTGGAAGTGGGTGTTAACCAGGGACAAGGTACCCATCATGGTATGTCTTATCAGTGGATTTTAGCTCAACCAGCGAAATTCAAGATGGTGGCTCCACAAGGCCTCCATACTGAGTCCTATAGGCAGTGTTGAACATATCGCTGTAGAACCAATGGAGCGTGTCTGACGAAGCAAGGCGGGAGATCAATGGACCGTGACCGACTGTTAGACAACACAATACAGCGGGGGTAAAATACATACACCATTTGGTCTGTCAATACTATCGATCTCATAGGGAACTAACTAGGAGGTGGGAGTGGGGAATACTACCCTAAATCTCTACGTATAAGGCACACTCTGCATTTATGCTTCAGCCTTAAAGGTTCGCTAATGCAGCGGGCTTCCCTAGCCCACTTAAAAGGGTATATTTCTCCTCTTTCCTATCCCTTCAGGATGTGTGTGGTGCACATATGCGCGGGCACCAACATATTCCTCTGTGAATTGTGTAATGTAGCTCTCGCCATGAATATGACCTTAGCTGTCGGAATGGCGTTAAACATCTATTACTCACTCACTCACTAATTCAGGAGTGCATCATACCACTGAAGTGCCCCTCTGGGAGTGTATCGGTAGGGTCAGGGTGATGTACGAATACAGCTGAGTTACTCACCAGGGCTACCTTCATGCATCATGGCGACTGATGGGCATGATGTATAATGCACTAGAGGCACTTACAAGTTAAATGCAGGAGGAAGCCGCACAGGTCTGCAGCTTGAAAATTGCCTCTTTATAGGCCGCACCCTGATTTCAGCGCAATAATATAAGGCGCATTAGGTGTATGGGTTGGTGTACAATCCACGGCTAATGTGCAGGGCGAGGGGGGGGGGCTAAAGTTGGACATGCTATGATCCATGGGCCTGGGGATCGAGGAAAGTCTGAAAAAAAAAAATGAAAAAAAAAGTAAAGGGGAAAATATTTATGTATCCAATGAAAAAAGGAGTGAAATAAAATGGTGCTATTATATGGTATAGTGAGTGGACAGAGGTGTACTGTGCATGCCGTATCTATTATGGGGCTTGGGAGTCTTATGTTGGGCAGATGCAGTCATGCATGACAACTAGATAAGTGGGAAGAATGGATAGGGATGAGTGAAGGGGTGACATCCATCCTGGGGGTGACGTGGAACGATCCACGTTTTACTCCACGTCATTGGGGGGTAGTAAATAGGTTGAATGTGTATGTCAGTAGTTCATCTAAATAGGACAAGAAGGCGTTGACCCTTTAGGGATGTTTATGTAGAAGTTTATGTAGGAGTGCATCATGCCCATTGGTTGGTATGATGCACCAATAGAGTGCGGGTGCATCATGACCCTTCAGGACGGTATGATTCATGGATACCGCCCTGGTTACTACATTGGTTACTAGACTTGTATTCATTTAACCCTTTAAGGCCCGCAAATACAGGAGAGCATCACGTCAATCTGTCAGCAGGATACACCTATGATACGCTGGCAATTCTAAAATCTGCCCTTTTGGTATGGTATCAAGCCTGTAGGGTCGGCATGATACACAAAATTAATGTATTCCAGAGGATTCACTCACCAGAATTGTATCGATATCATGAACCCCATGTATAATACACACCCGTGCAAAAGCCACGACTTGGGAGTTTAGTATTGTCAAAACCCTGCTTGGTGTACCCTGACAGTATATACCGCAGTAAGCCTCTGAGCCAGTGAGGCTAACACCACTTTGAGTTCTATGATTTATTTACATAGGAGGAATTTCAGAAGGTGTACCCTAGCTTAGTTAGATACAAATAGGTATAAAGAGTCAATTTTGGTGGGTGCCAAGTATAACATACAGAAGCATTAGAGAAGATAGCAGGGTGTATTTATTTTACCCTCCCACACCAGGTGAACACACAGACACCCTCAGGTAAGATAACAGACGCTCACCTAGCGTCTCATACACACGCTAACCCCAGCGTCTCATACCTACTGTTATCTTTTACTCTTATCTTTTACTGATAACATCAACACCCAAACACTGGGGCCAGGATAAAAAGGGTATAAAGAAACAAACCGGAAACACGAAGAAGGAACATCTGAGGGCCCTTTTCTTTGAAAGATCATGATTCTTCGATGTTAGTTTTTTTTCTACGCCCCTGTATTGCATTCTATCATTCATCACAGGGTGTGGTATACGACATAAATCATTCTAATGAGATTTTGGATATAAATACATTTTCCTTTCTATAATATGTCAGTCACCGAAAACCACAGATCAAGGCAAATCCCACTTTTACACATACCCATGTACATGCATACCCAATATATGGCATGTACTTTGGTAGTTTTACTTAATCAGTTGTTTACAGTCTAGTCTTAAATATAAGGGAGTAGAAACATAACTTGGTGTTTCATGTTCATCCCCTATCAAATTGACCTTACTGTATATCTAATTTAGCACGTTGATTGACCGGGTACCATTAATTGTTATTTTCAATTAGAATGTTGAATATTGCTGGTGGGTAAGGGGCTGAGGCAATCAGACTTCTCACTGCCGCCTAATTACCCCTATAACCCTTCAAGGGCCGCTGATGTAGCAGTGCACCATGCCCATTGAAGGGTTCCCACTAGTTAAAAGTCGGTTAAACCCATTAAAGATCAGTTAAAAGTCAGTTAAGAAGATATTTTGGGGAAAAGTCAATTAGTCAAAAATGGTATTTTGACTTATTTAAGGAGGTGATTTTCAAAATTTCATGCAATTTTGCCAAATTCCTCTAACATCCTCACTTGAGAGTGAATGAAATTTTTTCGCGAGTCCCGTAAATTATCCAAAATTTGGTAAGGTCAAAGCCGATAAATGTTAGGTAAACATCAGTTAAACATCAGTTAAAACCATGACCTGTAAATGGTGGGAACCCTGTCGGTGCATAATGCTGACTTGCCAGCAATGCAATACCGCAGTTTCAGCATGATGGATAATGTAGTCCTGGCAATAATGCATAAGTGGTCCTTAAAGGGTGAACCATTAAAGTCTGATTTAGCCTTGATGCACCATGTCCATTGGTAATCTACAGACTCTACACATTTGAGTTTTTTTTTGCCTAACCAATAACATATAAAATTAGAGCGAATCATGTGGTCCTTCTGTAATTATGTGGGAACAGGACCTGGTTTGCTGCAGCCTAGACACCCATCATTCATATATCGGGTTAACTACTTCTACCTTGTATGGTTTAGGATCTAACTACTTCTACCTTGTATGGTTTAGGATCTAACTACTTCTACCTTGTATCGTTTAGGATCTAACTACTTCTACCTTGTATGGTTTAGGATCTAACTACTTCTACCTTGTATCGTTTAGGATCTAACTACTTCTACCTTGTATGGTTTAGGATCTAACTACTTCTACCTTGTATCGTTTAGGATCTAACTACTTCTACCTTGTATGGTTTAGGATCTAACTACTTCTACCTTGTATCGTTTAGGATCTACCAGTGCTATCTTCAGTCTAAGGTCAGGGAAAATAAAATGGGTATAGAAATCAGGGAAACGTGTGAAATTTCGTTAGGCGTAAGGGTAAACTACCAAAATGCACATTTGCCTTTGCTCTACTAGAATTTCCTGGAGGGAGGAGTGTGTGTACTAGATTTCATTTTTTAACTGGTTTGGCTTTACCATCTCCAGGGCCTTTAACTTTTGGTGAGGACCTGGCTGGACTTTTGGCATGCTGCAGGCAATCAGAGACTGGGTGCTGAGTGTGGTACAAATTAAATAACTCCCATTAGTCTAAACCTATCTAAGTGTTAATCACTGGAACAGGTGGGATATATAGGTAAACGTATTATGTATCCTGTTAATGTACTGTATAAGGCATATATAATGTATAAGACGCACACAGACTTTGTGAACCTGGTAGATTACCATTTCCCAATCAGTAACCCCCCCCCCTCCTGAAAGAAATGAATAAATAGAGAAATGGCAAATAATTAAATAAATAAGAAAAGAAAAAAAAGAAACAATATCTTCCCTGTCCCGCCCTCTTCTCTTCCCTACTTTACCCCCTCCCCTTCCTTTAGATATTTACTATTACCTGCTATCTATCCCATCTATCCTTAGAACACAATAGATTGAACTGACCAATGATTAGGAAGGATTTGAGGGCGTCTATATGATGTAGAGACCCCATAAACGTTTCTATCCCATACATATCTCTCCCTTCTCTCCCCCTGTCCCCTTTCCTCAGTTCCATGCTCCCTCTACAAACCCTGCTCCCCCGTTCCCCCTTTTCCACACGGCTCATGTCCCTTATTATCGCCTATTGGCATTTTGTCCATGTTTTAATTAGGTATGGGTAATTGCAAAATTACGCCATCAGTAAATGGTCACGTGCCCTGCACACTTCTGGTCATGTGACTTTGTGTATTTAATTTCTTAAACTCAGCGACAAAACAGCATGTTTCCACACGCTTCAAATCTCAACTTCTGTGATCTGCCTTTATTTAAGGTGGCTGGCGGGTATTGTTAGTTCATCATTTGGACACCAAGGGTCTCTGTTGTACATTGACTTTATGTAAAGACGAAATGTGCAAAATACAGGGAGGCTTGGCATATATTTGAACCCAGGACCTTCTGTGAGTAAGGCAGAGACATTACACATGGGGGCTGTTGTGTGTGACCACTTAGAAAATAATGTCACTATTCTAACCATATCCTTACATTTATTATTTCAATCATCGAAAATATTAGAAAAATGCCTAGGACCATATGTCAATATTGCATCTACTGCAAAGATATGCTTAATATCTAAGTGCTGAAGAAGTTATAACAAAATTTGATTACTTTTGGATATGAATCCAAGGATTTATGTGACAAATCACTATATGATCCTATATAGGGTTTAATCTTCTGTATCTAAAAAAAAAATGCATGGGACCCCCCCCCCCTCCCCATTATTTTTGCACATATGAAAAGTACAAACCATTTTTAGACTTTTGTGAGAATATGGCGAAGATTTAATTACTTTTACTCTATCCCCGCCAGCCACCTTAACTTCGGTTTTCAATCATACAAATGTAAAAAGCATCCCTTGACTCTAGTTTTTGCATCCCTTTTTTGCCATAAGTTTTAATTTGATTTCCAAAGAAGCAGATATGTTGAATTAGATGTCTGGGAAAAAAGAGAAGGTGCGTGAATACACAGCACGGTCCTCGTTACATTGGGAACCCGGTTTTCTTAAATTTTTTTAGTCAGCACGAACTCATTTCAGTCTAATTTGAAACGTTTTTAGGTTATTTTGTTAAGATTTGGCTCAACGCTGCAGAAAAAGGAGTGTAAAAACAGCTGCAACCCTTCGTTAGTTGACTCCAGAATTCTACGTGATTTCTGTTGCAAGATTAAACTGCGGACAAAAGTGAAAAAAAGCCACGTGGCATGCCCAATATCCATAATTTTGGGTGCTTACCTAAGGTATATTTCTTCCTTAGTGTTTAAGAGGAATTCTGCTAAATTCCTTAAAAAAGGTGTCCGAATTCACTTTTCCTGGGTTTTTTTGTCGGCCAGTGAGCGGCATCGCTGTTTCAAACCCAAGGTGCATATTCAAGATCAGTGTTTTGGTAGAGATAGAAATAAAATCATCAAATAAGTTTAAAAATGAATTCTGCTAGATCTAGTGGTCAGTTAGATGCTTGTATCATGTTGTGTTGAGCAGGTAGAAGTACCATAAATTCTCTCGTATTAGCCACACCCTGATATAAGCCACATCCACAACTTTGGAAGAAGCTTAAAGTCATAGCCAAAGCTTCAAAATTGGTAGTTCAATACTGATATATACCGTAAACTCCCGCGTATAAGACGCATCCTCTATGCCAAACAAATGCCTTGTGCGTCTTATAGGATGTACTGAAATTGGGGGTGCGTCTTATACGAGGGGTAATTTTACTATAGAAATGTACTGAATTTACTAAATTGAGCATTAAAATGTGCATCTTATATGCGAAAATGCATGAGCTGAGTTTGGGGTGCGTCTTATACGCGCAGCGCGTCTTCTACGCGGGAGATTACGGGTAGTGTAAATACCCTTATACATTCTTTAAACCTCATTCTGGTACTAGCCGCAGCTTATACTAGAGAATTTACGGTACTGGACGGGTGGGTGAGCAGCCTTCACACAGTGTAATGATCAGTACACACTGAAATAATTATGGTCCTCAAAGAGAGCAGCATGAAATAAATAAACAAGGCAGAACCTGTCAAATTTAACAGCCTCATCATGTTGACAACTTCTATGCCTATTATATTCTTCTCATCCCTCAACCATTGTGAGAGCGGCGACTTTCCGCAAAAAATCTTTTAAGTCGAACCTGAGTATATATAAGTCCCAAAATTATTTTGGTAGGTAGCTATACGGTGCAGCTTTTTGAAGTTTATACTTTTCTATAAAAATATTACCCTCTCGTAAAGCATGCCCTGAGTCAGCATGTCAGACCTTCAGAGGTCCATCTATTTTCAGATTTTCAAACTTTCCTAAAAACCAGACATCTCAGAGGCTTCTTCTAACTTGTGGTCATAATTTGGATAGTGAGAATTAAATTGGGATGCCATTACAACATTTCCTTTCTACTTCTAGGGAGCCTAAGGCAGGCTTCAGCAGATGGAATTAAGCATGCCTAGTGCTGCCCCCTAGCCTTTTCTAGGCAAACCACCTTTCAGAGATCAGATGATCTCTGAAATCTCATTTCAGAGGACATGAATCTAAGCTGGCTGCTGATTGGCTGAAATTCTGATGCAGTGTTTTTGATTGTCTTTCTATGGCCATCCATTCTAGAGACGGTTTTACTGATTTTGAGTGAGGGGAACAGGTTGAAATGAAGACAAATGGGTGCTTTTAGCATAATATATTGAGGGGCATGTGAGCATTGCTAACAACCAAAAATATTCAGAGGTTGAGCCCATACCCAACTGACATCTCTGCCTGAGTGCAGGTATATCCTGTAAGCTGAACTAAGCATTAGTTTGTGTATGTGCCATGACCTGAGGCAATACAGTAGTGTGACATCATTCAGAAACCATAGAAATAATAAAAACTTCAGAAGGAGTGTTGGCCTGAGAAGGTTCACAGGTCAGGGCCCTACAGGTCAGTGTCAAGGTTATTTCTCCATGTCAGGTACACTGGTCAAAACTCACCCCTGTGGAGCTTTCTCTGACACAGTCCCATGTAATGTCAGTATCTTGATATCATTCAGATTAAAATCTTGGGTTTTATTTTGGTATTTTTTTGTTTTTGTTCAGTAAGGTATCTCAGTATTATGCTGGGCAGTATTTAAGTTTCATTCATTGTGGTTTTATATTTCAGTTTTGAATTGGCATTTGAGTTCCATGCACTGAGTCATTTCCCATTATATTGGGTGGCATCTGGTAAAGCAGTAAACTGAAACAACCTGTATCAAATACCAACAGCCTGTCATGTAGATCTGTCTATCTATATCTCCATTCTCCATCCCTGATAATAATCTATCACTACTGATAACTCAAACCCCATCAGCAGCTAGCCTGCTATCCAAGCAACTCTATCTTATATATTCAGTATTTAAACGGTTAGATGATAATGCCGATAATGTTTGTGAGCCGTGTAAAGGCTGGTCCATACGGAGAGAGAGCTAATCAATGAACTTTTCAGCATATGGTGGTTTGAGAGACGATTCGACAATAGACTTTGAGTTGTGGCCTCCCCTTGAACAGCTTGCTGTGTATGAGTAATATTGTCAATGATATTGATCTAGCAGTTTTAAGCCTTTAAGGCTGTCTAATGCTGGAGAGCATCATGTCGATTAGTCGGCATGATGTATGAATACAGCCCTGGTGAGTCAGTCCCCATGCTTTATGATGACCGACAGGTATGATTTATCAACCTCTAAGTGTAAACCCGATACTATGAGAAATGCTTTATGAATACATTGATGCACTAATGCAATGCTGGTGAGTGCTGGACTGCATTGATACATCCTGCTGACCTACTGCATCAAGTCACTGCATCACAGAGGCATAGGAAGCAAATCTTCATACACCCAGCATGGGCCCACCACAACAACCTTAAACTGTCTGTGTGATGACGTCTATATATACCTTTGTATAGAAGAGTAATTTTTGATGAATTTTAGATCTGATTGAAGGCTCAGGCCCCCATTTTTCCTTTTCCATTACTACTTTGAGATGCAAAGTTTTAGCTTCTTGTCCAATTCATTATGAATTCTTGGCAAATTTGGGGGCCCTCCTTTATGATTGAGGGGCTCGGGCCCCCCTGCCCCCACCTTTTCCTACACCCCTGCATTAAGCCCATGGGGCTGGCATGATGCTTCAATGTAGCGCTGGTGACTAGAATCGATAGTGCTGCATTTAACTAATCCGTGAAAATGCTTTAATGCACAACCTGCCCTTTAAAGAGTTCAGCGTTCGATAGACACAGCTCTATAACACGGCCTCAATCACTGTCATCGGGTGGTAAATTGGGGTAATTAAAGTTTAATACTAATGCACCAAGTTGATTAATGCATGATGTCATCTCCAATGTCCACAGTGCTGGAGGAGGCAGGGACTACAATAAAGTATGGATCAGTTTAACCATCTAAAGGGCTGCAGGGTGCCTCCAGGTTCATGGTGCTTGGTAGGTCTACTCACCAGCACTGCATTGGTGCATCATGCAGACTCTCCAGTGGTGCTTCAACCATGCATTGTTAACATTTTTCATGAATGCAGTCTTGGTGAGTAGATTCAACAAGACTGCATTCATGCATCATGACCACTGAGGCATGAAACATTATTAACACATTGTGAGGCGCTCAAGGGGGAAAAGGATCTATAGGCTGATCTGCTGCTGCTGTTACTGTAGTATATAGGGGGGTTGTTAATGAGGTAGGAACAGGGTATAATGGTAGGGCAATATCTGGTAGTTAGATTCAGTTTTATTGGCTCAGGGACCACCCTGAATCTATACCGCCGGGTAGGTGATGGCATTGGCAAAAAGTCAGTTATCCAATTTTCAATCTCAATTTTCTACAAGAAACAAAGCATGTAAACAAATAAAATCACCATACATGAGTAGTTCATATATCAGTCTTTAGTTACGGTGAAGAAAAAAATTCAAAAATCCATGCATGAGTTCATACAAAATTAAACAAAGAAAAAAGTCGATAAAAATATTTTCTCCAATCCAGTCCTCCATTGGGTTTACCTCCGGGCTGGACTTTTCTCTCTTTGTTTCTATTTGTTTCAAAAACAGCGTCTAAAAGTAAGATGGTTTGGACACCTTTCAAAAAACGCGGGAAAGGTCACCCTGAGCCCTCTGTGCCAATGCATGTCGTTGAATTTTTTTTTCACACTTTTACCCTTTAAGGTTGACAGAATAGTACAGGCGTAATTCTGCCCCAGTGCTCTTGTGGTGAAGTTACATGTAATTGTAAGTGCAGCATTCATGCATGATGACAACCCATCAAATTGCGGTATCATGCATCAATGCGCCATGGGTGAATTATTTGTCGGCGCCAAATAAATGCATCATGACAACCATTTAACATGATACCTTGTGGATCAAGCATTCCGTCCTTGAATGGCTAATGCTACTGCAGCTAGCAATTGGGAGACGCCATTGACTGGATGGTCGTTATTGACCACATGAATGGTATTGATTAAATTGTAGAAATATCTGACAAGTACCCATCATAAAGTGACTAAATCAACTTTTCACTTGATTATTTCATTTAAAGTTTTGCAATCCACAATCTACACATTGAATTGCCTTAGTTCCCCTCTTTTTTGTAAGAAATTGAAAAAGAGAACATCACCAAAAGAACAAAAGTTTGTCTTAAATTCCTCAGTGATGACAGCACTGGTTCCCTTCCTGCTTCCTTTGCTAGAATAGCTTTCATGCATCATGCTGACCTCTGCCAGTGCATCAACCACTGCACTGCCCTGATGCATCATTCCAATCCTCCAGGGACGTATTGGCCTCATAGGGTCGCCATGATGCATGAATGCAGCCGCTGCATTCATGCATCATGGCGGTCAATGGGCATGATGAATAAATGTACAATCATACAGGCAAACTCCACCTTTGGGTCCGTATTTCAGCCTAAACATTTTTGTACGACAGTGTGAGTATACTGGGGTCTGGGGGCCCAGGGGCCCAGGAAATTTTGCCAATTGCCAATTGTAGAGGTTTTTGGGGATGTCTAAAAGCATCTGCTTAAAATCTTACTAAGACGCACGTCCCCCCCCCCCCCCCACCCATATAAATGTAAAGTGAGATCTCATCGGATCTAGATGATTAACACGGTGCAGAGGCGTAGGAAGCAAATCTTTATTGGGAGGGCCCGGCGAGGGCACCATCGCGACCACCTTGAATTGTCAGCTGATGCGTGATGGTGTCTATATAATGCGTATATAGAATTCATAAAGAAAAGTAATTTTTGGTAGATTTTGGATCTGACTTTAGGCTCAGACCCCCATTTCCCTATGACATCACCAGAATAATCTAATTTGAGATGTAATGTTTTAGCTTCCTTTCCATTGTGTTTAGGAGTTCTTGGAAAATATTGGGGGGGCCCAGACATACTCAGGCCCCACCTCCTTCATGATTGGGGGGGCCCAGGCCCCCCTGGCCCCCCCTTTTCCTACGCCCCTGCGGTGGGTCTATAAAAACCTGAGAAAATTTAGAAAACCTGAGGAGTTTGCAGGTATGACTGTTCAGCCCTAGCAGGGTACAGGTAGAGGGAGTTGAGTGGATGGAGTGACCTGTGATCAGGTTAATCCAGGATGTACGGCCTCATCAGGCGCCAAGGACAAAGCTGCACGGTCAATGAATGGTCATTACCCATCATCAAGGCTGCACACAAAAAACATAGGGCTGCTAGTGTCTTCTAATTGAAATAAATGAATTAAAACCTGTCGAATTTAACTTGTGAGGCCTCAGACAGACTCTTTGTCTTGACAACTTAATTTTGACAAAACTGATGGCCCTACCTGACGACCCTTGACAGCTAGGCTCTGAAGTTGTCAATTTCATCAAAACATATAATACAGGTTTGCATTATAAGCGAGGAAGTACAGTAATTTCATCTAGAAACTTTACATGAGAAGATTTTCAAGTTTTTGTTGACTAAAGAGTCTGGCGCTTTTGAGCCAATACCTGACTTAAATGTATTGGTTGTGTACCTCGCTACGGCTAACATTGAACCTGCGACAAACTTAAGCTGATTGTACAAGTTTCACCGTGTGCACAGAGATGATGTATCCGCTAGCAGCGTCTTATGTCTACACTGTAAGTTGGTGTAAGAATGATGTATAATAACACATCACTACACCATGCAGTGAACGCATCCCTGTACAAGTACTGTCTCTGAGACCGGCCGGCTGATGGAGTGATGAGACGACACCTTAATGCAGGGCTTTCACAGATTGGTGTCTTCCCTGTTGATGATAACTTGAGAGATGGTTTGGTAGGTGGTTTTAAGATGACTAGTGGCTTCGCCACTACGGGCAGGGCAAGCTCTAAAATCAGGTTGAACTGTGCATACTCTTAAGTGCAAACTGTGCCTACTTTTCACGGCAAACTGTGCCTACTTTTCACGGCAAACTGTGTCTACTTTTCACGGCAAACTGTGCCTACATTTCACAGAAAAATGTGCCTACCTTTGAGGGCCTATGTGCAACACTTTTCAGGGCAAACAGAGTCAATTCCTCATGGCAAAATCGGCCTAGGCCCTACTTGTTGTGGTTTCTGACGCTGCTTAGTGACATGACATTGCTTAGTGATATGACATTGCTTAGTGACGTGATATTACGCCAAAAACAAGCCAGCAACATACTCTCCAAGCAGATCTTCTCGGAAGACTCCACCTCAAAAGTTTAGGGAGGGATATCTCCGATAATTCAATGAATTCTAGCAAAATATTTCAGGGGATGATGGTATGGATATACAGGAACAATACTCTGTATTATTTGCGGGTGGTTTCTGTGGGAAATACTTATTTAAATTTAAATACTCAGTTTTATAAGAAAACAATGGCGGATTTCTGTTCAATTGTTCACTTCCTGTTGCTTAGTTCTGTCAAGAGTATATGTATTAAATAATACTTTTCCTCTAAAATACACATTCATTTTGAAGATGGGTGAGATTTTGAAGAAATTTCGAATATGTCAAACAATGAAAATATTAAATGTAGTATGATTAAAGAAAAAAATCGAGTTAACTCAGAGTTTCCTAACTGCTTCACAGCCTGAAAATTTTGCTTCATCTGGTACCCCAAGGTTACATAAGGCTGGAGAAGTCAAATATCCAGATTCCATAACCAGCGATCCAAAAATGCCTTTTTTAATATAATGTAAATAGGAAAGCCGTATAAAGGCTTACCTGTATGTTATAAGCTCTACCCCAGCAAAGTGACATGCAGGTATAATTATGCCCGGTTTATGTCAAGTCAAATGCTTTGCCCCTCTCTAAGTTGCATTGTATGTCCTGCAGCTCTACACACACAAAATGTAGAGTCGCTAGGGTCTTATAATTGAACAGTAAAAGGTAATTGAGTCAAAACATGGCAAATTTAGGTTGTCAGCCCCTGCACTGGGCATATGACCCTACCTGACGACCCAAGAGTGACAAACCATAAAGTTGTCAACCTAGCCGCACACGATGAAAATGGAGGAGTCTGTATCTGACAAGTTAAATCTGCCTCATTTGTTTTATGCTGCTCAATTTGAAGACCTCTATTATGCTTTCGGTTCTGTCCCTGTTCTGTTTTCAGTGTAGCTGATTGCTTCCGGTATTGTTTGCCCATCTAGGGCTTCGACACCACCAACCAATCAGTGTTCTTGATAGGTCAAACCAATCAGAACTATTGGCAGTTTGTGAGCCGTGACATGACTAAAGCAGATGACATTCAGGTCTATGGCTTCTTGCGCTCAGCATTGGTAATAAATGTCATAATAAGCATCTGTTGCTCACCTGTAGTGACCAGGTACATTCACATTTATAACTTATTTTTCCTACTCCCTGCCACAAAAAAAAAATTGAGCGAGAAACCAATAAAAGTCAGTTGCAGTCTATTGCTGTCAAAATCTACTTGATACCCTACCTATGAACGTGGCACATGTTTATAAAACCCCGGTCATAAGCCCGACTTTTTTTTGTATTTTTGGTTAAAAGTCTATACCCCCGGCTAATGGACAGGGTTTAATTTCAATAGATTAAAGAAGAGAAATTATGGAAAATTATTCACCAAAATCGGGTTATGATATTTCCACAAACTCTACCTTCAGTCTTTGACTGAGGTCGCCTAATGAGCGGGGATTTACGGTAACTTAGAAAACAGCAAGCTGTCTTGGGGGCATACATTAACTATGTACGCATCAAGTGTGTGTGTGGGGGGGGGGGGTCTAGCCAAATGCGTACAGATGCATACAGGGTGGGGAGGGGGTCATGGACTTGTACGCATAGGGCCTTATAATTTAGGAGAAATTGAGGCTTTTTTTTTTGGGGGGGGGGGGGTGATGGTAGGTCTCTTTGTAAGCCTACAAAATAATTATTCTGAATCCTGACCAGTGAACACCACCCCCCATTGAAAGATTCACCAAAGGTACAAGAATAAAGGGTATACATACATAGTATGCATACATATTTACATACCAAAGTGTAAAGGAATATTTCTTTGCATGCAGGAAAGGGGGGGGGGGTCATTGTGGTTTGAGTATGCAAGCATAGGGGGAGGGGGTGGTCCAAATGCGTACATGGTGCAACAGGGGGTTGGGGGGTCTATTTTTGGCAAAAAAATGTGCGTATATAATTAATGGATGCCCCCCTATCTGTTTGCCCATGGAAAGGTGAGTGTCCATAGGCCCCATATAACATAACAAATAGGCTACCTGGTAATAGGCCCCACATAACATAGCTGACTACTTCCCAAGGTCAAACCCAATAGGATATTACATGCTACCTATATAAAAAGCCCCACACAACATAACAGGACAGTTGGGTAATCTACTCATACATAGGCCTACATAGCATCAAAAAAAAGAATAAGCTGCCAAAATCCCGCCCCTATATAACATGACACTGAGAGCCAGACACATAGAAAATAGGACACTGCTAGCCATAACACATGCAACATAGAAAAGAGGGCACAGTTGGCCAGCCCCCCCATACAACACAGAAGACAGGACACAGTTAGCCAGGCTAGCCAATTACAAGATGGATTACTGAGCACCAGGCCTGGGTGGAGAGGTGAAGATACAGTAGATGGGTCTTTTACCGAAGGCTTCCCATACAGTGTATCTACTGTAGATATCAGTGTTCATATAACTAGGTTTTAATTCCCATCATATACCCTCTACTGCTATGGCTTCTTTCAATACCAGGAAACTATTTTAGTTCTCTGCATATATTTGCATGTATAGTTCTTATACGAAGTTGCTGTTTTGAAATAGTTTTAGTCTTTCCATGCAGAGCTTGAATATGGAAAATACTTGAAAGCCACCAGCCCTAGACCCCTTTGAATTCACCTTTAGTAAATAATCATGAACTCTAGGAATGAATATGAGAAAGAGCGAATTTGAACATTTGATTGCGGTAAAAGAACCTCCTTTTAGATATAGTATATACCATAAATACCCTGCATATTTATAAGATGTGGCTCATACACAAGGATGAATCAATATACTTAGTCCAATAGTGCTAGGAATTACATTGAAGACCTTGCTGTATTTAGATACTAATACTTTATAGTAGGCAAGTCTCAATTTCTGTTCAACCATCAGCATTTTGCAGGTTTCGCTTCCCATCTGATGGTGTGCCTTAATGTAACATAATTACTGTAGGAAGCTCTTTTAAGCTTTCAGTGCTCCCTTCTCCCACTGGGGCTTTTTTTGTGTTGAAAGGGATATTGGCACATTGTGATAGTAACTTTATACCATAGTGCCAGAATGACTGCTGCTTCCCCTCTCTTAATGATAAGTTAATCATATACCTAGTATACTTGGATAAAAATGGATAACTAAAGTGCACTAAAAGTCTATGTATGCTGATGCTTTGTAATGTGTAAGCTCCACAGCATTATTTTGAATGTGGTTGGGTGGCCTTTTTGTGTTCAGGGCTTGCCTCATATGTGAAGATTAAGCCTGTCATCCCTTAAAATATGTGTCTTGTAGGCGATGGTCATATTACGATTGATTAGTATCAAATTGCTCAAAATCAAGCGTGACATGTGCTATATCCAATACATGAGGATTTACATTATATAATATATCAAGTCTGTGTCAGTCTAGCAGTGTCAATAATCTTATTCCTTCTGTCATTACAGGTATGTACCCATGTTTTTACTCAAGTCTACTCCGGTAAGCTTTTAATTTTGAATTTAATCTTACAAGCGAAGGCATACGAGCAAATCAAAAGCTTACTCTAGCTTACCGGATGATCTGAAAGTTTTGTTATGGCTTATAGGTGTATTGGAATGATGTAGTAAAGTGCTAAGACGACAAATATAATGATTAAAAAAAAGCCAGATGACTCCTGTAGATTCCTTGCAGAAGCCTGCCGTGCTGCATATGTATTCTAGATGCAGCCTACATAATATTATGTGACATGTTGCAGTACATGCAATGGTGGACCCACTATGGTGAAAATAGAGGCATCAAACTTTAATTTCATCAAATTCCTTTAAAAGTAATTTTTGTTCAAAACAAAACGTTTAAGCAGTCTGCTCTCACATATTTTTGAGAGGGACCTGCTTTAAAGCAGTGGATGGGGTCCGATCAAACAAATGTGATGCTAAACCGGTCTGGAGACAAATATTACAAAGAAATGAGTCAGGTCAAAATATCCAAATTGAAAATATGAAATGATAGCTTCCTACCTCATTTAACTTTATGGGAACAATGGAGTGCTTTGATACACTATGGTCCTTTGTTGGCATGATGCATGAATGCAGCCGTGGTAAGTGACGTACCCTTGCTGCATTTATGCATCATGCCGACCCTTATCTCAAAATTTGCAAAAGTCACAGGCATGATGCCTGAAATCTTTATTCTACAAAAAAGGACATCCTAAAAAATGATATACCGTAAATTCTCTCGTATAAGCCGCATCCCTAGTATAAGCCACACCCTGACTTTGAGAGGAGTGTATGAGCCACTTCTGGGACTTGGAAATGGGGAGTTTAGTACTGTTCTATGGTGTCAAAACCCCTTGTATAAGCCACACCCTGACTTTGGCCTGGACCTATAAGCCTCATTTTGATCTGGGTTCTGGTATAATCCGCGGCTTATACGAGAGAATTTACGGTAGCACATACAAACTCTCCAGTGCTTATTAAATGTGACTGTAGTTGATAATTAGTATCAATTAGATATCTGAGACAATTTGTGTGCACACCCTTACGCCTTATCTCCACCCCCGATAAAGGGAATTAAGTGCAGCAAACAGGCAAACACACCTGTATGGTCAGTGTAATGCATCAACACAGTGCTAATAACTTATCCGCTGCCACCGCCTTAGGTCATGGCACTGCATTTATACATGTTGACAACAGATGAATATAAAGGCAATCAAGGACAGGGGCTTCCCTAGCCCACTTAAAAGGCTCAACTTCTCATCTTTCCTATCCCCTCAGGATGTGTGTGGTGCACATATGCGAGGCACTGACACATTCCTCTGTGAAATTGTGTAATGTCGTTCTCGCCATGAATATGACCTTAGCTGTCGAAATGGCGTTAAACATCTATTACTCACTCACTCAAGCTGACATGTTATTCTTCATGGGCTAAGCTTTAGTGTGAGGAGAACTTAGTAAAACATTATGCACCATAAAATCCGGTCATAAGTCGGCCCCGGTCATAAGCTGGGGGTACAGTTTAAGAAAAAACTATATGCCGGATTTTGGGCACTTTTTTCAAGTTTTTCACTATAATCTAAGTAAAATAACACCTGGTCATAAGCTGCAGGTAGAGTTTGGGGAGAATTTAGAAGCCAGTTTTGGCCAAAAATCAGTGGCGTATTAAGTTGAGGGGGGGGGGCGCGGGGGCCAGTAGTTTAGAGTTTAATTGCCTCTTTTTATCCCAATAATTTGCCAGAAATTATTATTAAATGAGGGGGGAAGTAGGGGCAAAATCTTATGACCAGGGTTTTAGGTAGATCGGTTGATACACTAGAGAGCTGCCATAGTGGCTGTAACTCATTGAGGGTAACTGCAGCTTCATATCTGGTATAAATAACCACTGAGTGACTGCTGGTGTTTGCTGCAATTAAAGCTCCTTATCAGGAGATGATAAGACCTGAAGGGTCCCTACTCCATGCCTCAGATATCAGTTGCTGATAGATACTAATCATTAACGACGATCAAATCTTATTCTACACTCGGCACTTTGTATGTTGGAGGCATATTTTTTTTAGGAGATTCAAGTGTCATGCCTGTGACTTTTGTAGATGTGTTGAAAAAATGGTTTGACCTTAATAGGATAGGGAAGAGCAGCAATTTGTTGCCTGATCAGATAGTTCTGTGTAGCCCGGGGCAGGTCCACTGACGATCAAAACTGTGTATCAGCCTGTGAGAGCCTGTGAGAGTGGTCGAGACATGGGGAGATCACCCTCACATCAGTGTCAGTGGTCATTCTGGTTGTACCCCTCTTCTGTGCCCTCACTACCTAGAACCCATCACCCCTGGGAAGGGGCCTGCCCGGCTGACTGGCCAGGGCAGGTTCCCTGGCGATCAGTATTGTGGACTGTCCAGCTAGAGTGGTTGAGTCAAGGTGTCAGAGACTGCCCTGTTGGGCATTCAATAGGCCGCACGCCCTGCAATCGGCGCGCGCCCAGATCTGAACGTGCTCACACTCCAGCTAGAGAGGAGGTGCGCCTGTGGCGCGCGCCGCATGGCTGGCGTGCGGCTAATGAATACCCGACAGGTTCTTTTCCCCTGTTCCTGTACTTCCAGCACCCAGAACCCATCACCTTGGGGCTGCTGCCTGCCTGCCCAGGACAGGTTCCCTGATGATCAATATTGTGGGTTGTCCAGCTAGAGTGATCAAGACAAGGTGTCAGTGACTGTTCTGGTTCTCTGCCCCTCTTCCTCGACCCTCACTCCCTAGAACCCATCACCTCGGGGCTGGGCAAACAAGCCTAGATAGTCAAGACATGTAGATCGCCCTAGCACTTGTGTCAGTGATTGTGCCCCTGTTCTTAATTCTGTACCTTCACCTAGAACCTATCAACCCGCTCTCGGGCCTGCCCGCCTAGCTGGGGCAGGTCCCCTGGCAATTTATATTGTGGATTGTCCAGCTATAGTGATCGCGACAAGGTGTAACCTACCGTTCTGGTTCTCGGCCCCTACCTCCAGCACCCAGAACCCATCACCTTGGGGCTGGGATCTGCCGCCCACCCGCCAGGGGCAGGTCCCTGGGGGATCAATACTGTGGATGGACCATATTGGTCACCTGGGTCCTGGTGTGTGCACCGTTCGGCGGACAGCCCAAACCACTTACCTTATACACCATACCTAGCACCTTTTTGTACATCTATCTCACCACTCTCCACTGTGTACCCTCTCCTCAATACTCACTCGGTAATTTCCCTCTCAAGCCATGCATTGGTGAGGCCTGCCTAGTTATAGAATAGATGCCCAGCTGTCTGTTTCCAATTGAAAGGGGTCAGTGAGACTGAGATGTAGAATAGAAATTGCTGGAAGGCTTCCCAAGGGAAGATTACAGTGAGGCTCCTCTAGTTTGGATAATGCAACCTGTTAGCGTGGAAGCAATCTAGTACACCTTTCAGGGTTCAGGTTGTGCTTTGATGCATCACGCCCTTCGTTGGTGCATCATGACGACCATTTGGTATGATGCACCCCTGCAGTAATGGCTTTTAAGGGCATTCATTGGAGCATCATGCAGACCCACAGGGGTGATACAATGAAGTGCTGGCGAGACTGCTCGCCAGCACTTCATTGGTGCATCATGACGACCAATGGACATGATGCACTCCTGCATTAGCGGCCTTTAAAGGGTTAAAGGGTTAACACCTGTATGAGGTATGAGGCCAGATTCTGGCTGAGGCTAAGGAGCAGCTCCAGATACCAGAACCAGAGGTATGCATGAGCAGCTCACCACGTGGTGCTCCACACCCCGTGGTGCTCATCGCTTTCCTCCCCCACCCAAAAATGTACTATGGTCTACCATTCCTGGGTAAAGGGTCATCGTTATTCATGTGGGGCAAGCACTAGTCTATCATATATGGTAAATATCTCGTATAAGCCGTCGCGGCCTTTACCAGAATCCTAATCAAAATTAGTTATAGGATTGACCCAAAGTCTGGGTGCGGCGTATAGCATTCTCCTAAAGTCTGGATGCAGCTTAGGAGGGTGCGGCTTATACAAGGAAATTTACTGTATATCCCTGTCTTGAGACCTAGCACTGAATATAATGATCTTTCAGGACTGGATCTTAAATAAGGATCCCAGTGGCCACAGAGTTGACCTATTCTCAGTCATGAGAGGTATTTAACACCTAATTTTACCTCGGGAATACCTCGGGTATTTCCGGAAACCGATGAGATACGAACGAGGGCGGTCACGTGATGACAGTTTGGATCGAGCGTCCGTTTTTGGCAGACGGTTTGAAACTTCCAGGTGAGTTTTTTGTTGTTTTCACCCGTTTTACTGCCCTTTTCTGGGCAGTTTTTGCCCTATTTTAAGGGTTTTTGTTCTTGTTTTCCTTCTGGCCAAGGTTACGCCGCTGGGGTACCTTTTTAGCGCTAGAAAATAAAGTTTTTCTCTCAAAGACGGTCGTCGTGTCGGCGGGCCGTAGAGAGATCTTACATTTTACGTATTCCTGGAGGAATTCCGCTGGAATTCTCTCGATACAGGGATCTAACAGGGTTTTTTGAGCATTCCCTGATGTTTGGCACACTATTTGCCTTCAGTTTGCACGTTTTTCGTGCAGTTTTGGTCGATAGCGATCGAAAAATTCTTCGTTGGGGCTCGGCGAGTTTCGCCGTTACCGCTAAGCGGGTCTGCTCCAGGTACATGTTTTTTCTAGTCCTGCTCTAAGTACATAGCGCTCGGCGAGTTTCGCCGTTGCCGCTAAGCGGGTCTGCTCCAGGTACAGGTTTTTTCTAGTCCTGCTCTAAGTACATAGCGCTCGGCGAGTTTCGCCGTTACCGCTAAGCGGGTCTGCTCCAGGTACACGCTTTTCTAGTCCTGCTCTAAGTACATAGCGCTCGGCGAGTTTCGCCATTACCGCTAAGCGGGTCTGCTCCAGGTACACGGTTCTAGTCCTCCTCTAAGTACATAGCGCTCGGCGAGTTTCGCCGTTGACGCTAAGCGGGTCTGCTCCAGGTACATGTATCTTGTCCTGCTCTAAGTACATATTGTTTGGCAGCTAGTATTTAATCTTTTTATTTCTGCTCTTTTTTCCAGGATGGCAAGTACATCTCAGTCCAGTCCCACTGCTGTGGAGAAGGGGAAGAAATCACATAAGAACTCAAGTTCCAGCTCTGCTAGATCTTCATCTAGGCATTCTAAGGATAAGGGTGCTGAGAAAGACACTGTGAGTTCAGTAAACTCTGAGAAGGAGCCTGAAGTTCAAACTACTGAGACTCCCAGTGCTCCTGTGCTGTTGGTCCAGCAGCCACCTCAAAGATGGGCTCCTCCTATGCCCTACTACCAGCAGGGTTATGATTACTATCAGGACCCTTATCAGCCGATGGATTATGCCTATGGTATGGATCACATGGCCTACCAGTGTGAACCAGTAGAGGAGGAAGGTCAGGGTTATGTGGTACTAGGCCCACATGGACAGGCACATGCTATGTCAGTAGTGGATGATGAGGAGGAAGTGGTTTCTGTGCAAGGTGATTTTGAGGCACAGTCGTCAAAGGCTAAGCCACCTCCAATAGACCATCTCAAGGGGCTAACTGGAAGCCTAGCTGAGAGTATCCAGTCATACAGACGGGAAAAAGCGGAACTAACCAAGGAAGGCCCCACCGTACATGAAGCCCTCTCCGATGCCATCAATTCCTATTTTGAAGAGACTTATATTGCCCAGGACTTGGAGAAAGCGGCTAAAGATTTTCCTAGGCCTTCAAATGTGCAGAGACTGGTAGCACCTAAGTTAGAGGAAGCAATTTTCAACTCTGAGGCACTTTCCAAGAATGCGGCAGTCCGTATGCTGGATGTATCTCTTCAGACCCTGCAGAAAGGGGTGGTCTCGGCCATTGCAGCTATGGCACCGTTAGGTTCGATGATGTTGGAGAAAGGGCCCGAGGACCAACAACTGGATGCCTTTGGAAGGGATTTTAATAAGGCAACCAGACTACTGGTCAATGTATGCAATGGGCTATCGGTGAAGAGGAGGGACTTGCTAAAACCTTTCCTTGCTAAGCCCTATGCTAAGGCGCTCACTAAGACCAACATTGATGGGGACCCACAATGGCTTTTTGGGGGCAACCTGGAGGCTCGTATTAAACAAGCTGAGGAGGACAAGAAGATCTCAGACAAGGTTCTAGCGTCCAAACGCCCGGGGCCGCAGGATTCTCATTCCCAGTCTAAGAGGCAGAAGGTCATGGGCACAGCACCTGCTCAAGCCTGGGGGCCTAGACACCCTTATGGACAGAACCACTACTATGGCCAGGGCCCTAGGGGCCGCTACCCTGTTCCGCGCCATCAATACGCTCAGCCGAGATTTCAAGTGGCTCATGGCTACAGGCAGACTTACTCTCAGAATTACCAGACACAAGGCCAGGGTTACCGCTTCAAAGCACCTCGTCCGCAGGGCCAAGGTCAGCAGCAGCAAGCCCAACAGGGTTTTTCCAAGAAGGGGCCCAAGTAGGGCAGGTGAGTCCCTTCCCACTACATAACACTGTCCAATCCTTTCAAGGGGGTAACATTCTGAAGTGTGCTGATGCTTGGTTTAAACTCACCAAGGACCCTTGGATCTTAGCCATGTCTCAGGGTGTCACCATTGACTTTAATGCCTTACCATCCCAGGACTGGGTGCCTCCTCCATATAAACTTGATCCGGTAGAGGTGGCCTTTATGGATAAGGAAGTAGATAAAATGGTAGCTAGGGGTATTATTGAGTTTACAGTACATGAACAAGGCGAATTCATCTCCAATGTTTTCCTGCGTCCCAAGCCCAATGGGGATTACAGGCTTATTTTGGATTTGACAGATATGAACAAGCAGGTCATGTATGAGCATTTTAAGATGGCCTCCCTACAAACTGCTGTGGACCTTGTCACCCCTAATTGTTTTATGGGGAGTGTGGATTTAAAAGATGCCTATTACTCTATTCCTGTACGAGAAGATTATCGTAAATTTCTGAAGTTCAGGTGGAATGGGGTCCTCTACCAGTTTGTAGGGATGCCAAACGGTCTTTCATGTGCACCAAGAGTATTCACTAAGTTGCTCATTCCCCCCTTCGCAAAGCTAAGGGAGGAGGGACACATCTGTTTCCCCTACATTGACGATTCTTTTATTATGCATGAGTCAAAAGAAGGTTGTGAGCAATCTATCAGAAGAGTGTGTGAAACCCTGGATGGGTTAGGCTTTGTAATTCACCCAGATAAGTCAGCCTTTGTAGCCTCGCAAAGGGTGATCTTCTTGGGTTTTTGGATTGACTCTGTGGATATGTCTATATATCCAACTCAGGAGAAGGTAGACAAATTCATGTCAGATTCCTACTTGCTGCTGGGGAAAGTCAAGCCAAAAATCAGGGAGGTTGCATCTCTCATAGGTCTTATGATAGCTTACTCGGCAGGAGTTCAATATGGGCCTGCACATATTAAAGGACTTGAGAAATGCAAGAATGAATGGTTAGCCTACCGAAAAGGGAATTTTGATGCAAAAATGGTACTTTCCAAGGATGCTATACAGGACATACTATGGTGGCGAGCCAGCATACCAACTGCTAAGAAGGCACTGGATGTAGGTCCACCAGAGTTTGAATTGTATACGGATGCATCGGATGACGGCTGGGGTGCACACAGGGGGAACGTCAGAACTAATGGCAGATGGCTTCCCTCTGAGGTGGACTTCCACACCAACATCCACGAGACCATGGCAATAGAATATGGGCTAAAATCGTTGTGTAAAGTGAGAGGGGCTCATATTAGGGTCATGACAGATAATACCACGGCACTTGCATATGTGAGACATATGGGAGGGCTGCAGTCTCCAATGTGTAATCTGGTATCAAGAAACATCTGGAACTGGTGTGAGTCTAGAGGGATCTGGTTGACAGCGGCTCATGTGCCGGGAGTGGATAATGTCATCGCTGATCATGAGTCACGCCATTTCCAAGATGAGACTGAGTGGGAGATAAATGAATCAATTTTTGAAATCATTTGTGAAAGGTTTGGGAGGCCTCAGGTGGACATGTTCGCTTCTAGAACAAATTGTAAAGTTCAATGTTTTGTGTCACGTAGGCCAGAACCAGAAGCATGGAAAGTTGACTCTTTCTCATTCACATGGCCTAATAAGCTCTTATATTGTTTTCCTCCGTTCAGCATTGCAGGCCGGGTGCTTCAACGCATATTGAGGGCAGGAGCAAGGGCAATACTCGTGATGCCGGATTGGGAGAGTCAACCCTGGAAGGCAAAAGCCCACAAGTATGCGGTGGACTACGTACGGTTCCGCAAGAGAAAGAACAACCTACTACCTCATGGGGCCCCTACAAGCCTACAGTTCATAGGAAGTCTACCAATTATAGCTTTCCTTTTCTGAGGCGACGCCTCCAAAAGGAAGGGTATGACAAGGCTTCCATTGACCTTATGATAAAAGCTTGGAGACCATCTACAAGAAAACTTTATACGACTTACATAAACAAATGGATAGTTTTCTGTGTTGAACGGGGTTATAACTGGATGAAGGGCACTATGCCACAAGTGTGTAAATTTATGAGAACTTTGTATGACTCGGGAGTAGGTCACGGAGTTATGAATGTGGCACGATGTGCTTTGGGAACCCTGTTACCACAGGTAGATGGGGAGCCTATTGGGCAACATCCAAACATTTGCCATATGGTGAAGGGTACGTACGAAGATAGACCTAGTGGACCAAGGTATGACACGTTTTGGGACGTTACAAAGGTATTCAAGTTGTTCAAAAGTTGGGGGGATAACAGTTCTTTGTCACTTAAGAAGTTATCGTTGAAACTAGCGGTCTTAATTTTGCTTGTCACATCTCAAAGAGGGCAGACAATCTTAGCGTTAAGGACAGATGAACTGTCTTGGGAAGACAGAAATGCTGTCTTCAGACTCAGTACTCTGTTAAAGTCTAACAGAGTCGGTGACCCTTTAAACACTGTGGTCTTGCGACCCTACATCCTGAATGAAAAACTCTGTGTGGTCAGCACCCTTAAGGCATATCTCACTAGGAGGCAAAAGGTCCGTGAAAAGTCTGAACGACTTAGGAGGAAGCTGAACCTCCCACCTCTTGAAAATCCACTGCAGCTCCTTATGAGTTACATTTCGCCTCATGACGGAATCAGTAGGGATACCCTGGCCAGGTGGACCATTGCCACTCTAGACATGGCCGAGATTGACACTTCACGTTGGAAGGCCCACTCTACTCGTGGGGCTTCAGCTTCAGCTTCCACCAAGGTAGGATCCTGCTTGAATGCCGTAATGCGCCTGGCAGGGTGGAAGTCAGCTGACTCATATCGGAAATTCTACAACAAGCCCATCGAGGTGGATACAGAGCATGTAGCTACAAACTTGCTGAGACTAGCAGATTAGTTTCCTTGAACGTTCAAATGTATGGGTTATCTGGTGTATGAATTGCATTGGTTGGTTATTTGACTACTCCAGATTACTAGTGTATTGTGCTTTAACCAAGTTGGTTATGATAAAGGTCAGAAAATTAAAGCTGTTGAATTGATTCGGTTTTGGTCTTGGTCAATTATTAAATTGATAATAATTGAGAATTATTGATAATAGCCAAAAATCTTTATGACTAGAAAAACACATTGGCTTTCAACATCTCATCGGTTTCCGGAAATACCCGAGGTATTCCCGAGGTAAAATTTTGGAATTTTGGGAAACTTACCGTAGGGTACCGGAGGGAAGTTGAAGTAAAACTTCTTATTTTACCGAGGGAATACGGGGTATTGGAGGAACAGATGCCCTTCCCACCCTACCCGTATTCTTTCGAGGTAATTATTATTATATAAAAAATTTAAATGTCTAATCTGGTTTGTTTCCAGAAAATTGTGTGTGTTTTTCTACTCATAGATTTTAGGTTTTCAAGTCTGTCATCACGTGACCGCCCTCGTTCGTATCTCATCTGTTCCTCCAATACCCCGTATTCCCTCGGTAAAATAAGAAGTTTTACTTCAACTTCCCTCCGGTACCCTACGGTAAGTTTCCCAAAATTCCAAAATTTCCAGCAGTTGTACAGGAATAGTGATTAAATGCAGCAATATAGTTTGTGAACCTTTGGCAGAGATTGTTCTCCATAGTCACCCTACACCTCCAGCACTTAGATCTGCTGTCTAGGCAGTGTTCGCCCTCTGGCCCCTCCCTCCCCCGCCGCCCTCGCGCCTGCTGCAGGCCCTTATAACGCAGGTCATGCCTGCTACCACTGTATACCAACGGGAAAGAGGCAGCTCTCAGCAGTTTTCCCCCTCACCCCTCCTCATAGATTCGGTCATTCATATCATAGATTTGGTCATCCATAGATGCGGTCACTGCTGTTTCGGGCAAGCAGCGTATAAATTCAGGGATGTAAGTCTTCAGGTTTTATCAGGATTTCCTGATTTCTGAGAATATTGAATGACATTTTTTTTCCTTATACGAGTGGTAAGGGGGGCTGTTTGGGAAAACAGAAGGCTTTTATATCAAGGAAACATATGGCTTCCTGATTTTTGCCCATGTCTGACTTACATCCCTGATAAATACCTGTCCGAAGAGAAAAGAAAGGACTTCATGTCCGAAATCGAATGTCTGAGTTCCTCGATGGCCCCCGGACGTAAAACTAAACAAACAAACAAACAGCCATCGAGCCCGTCTAAGTCTTACAGTGCAAGGGTATCTAGTATGGTGTATACCAAGAGATTTTAGTCACCAAGCGGTCTGAGTGGAGGGTATCTAGTGTGGCAGTTACCAGTGAGCTGTATGTGAGGGTATCTAGTATTGTGTATAGCCAAATCTCAGCCATTTAGCCATCTAAGCCTTGCAGTGCAAGGGTATCTGGTGTATACCAAGAGGTCCCAGCCACCGAGGCTAAGTCTAAGTCTTACATTCAGAGGGTATCTAGTATGGTGTATACCAGGAGATCTTTGCCACTGTGCATGCTGACTCAGTCTTAGAGTTTATACCAACAGATCTCAGCCACCAAGCCATCTAAGTCTTTCAGTGCAAGGGTATATAGTATGCCAGTTACCAGGAGATTTTAGCCACTGTGAATGCTGTCTTTGTCTTAGAGTGTCTAGTTTGTTGCGTACCAGGGGAATTCAACCACCGAGCTGTTTCAAGTCTTGCAGTGAAAGGATGTCTACCAATTCAGTGTAAATCAACAGCTCACAGCTACAAAACCCATTCAGTCTTACAGTTCAAGGATATCAAGTATGGTGTAACCTGGGAGATCTTAGCCACCAAGTGGAAGTGCAGTGGAAGATCTTAGCCACCAAGTGGAAGCGCAGTGGAAGATCTTAGCCACCAAGTGGAAGTGCAGTGGAAGATCTTAGCCACCAAGTGGAAGTGCAGTGGAAGATCTTAGCCACCAAGTGGGAGCGCAGTGGAAGATCTTAGCCACCAAGTGGAAGTGCAGTGGAAGATCTGAGCCACCAAGTGGGAGCGCAGTGGAAGGTCTTAGCCACCAAGTGGAAGCGCAGTGGAAGATCTTAGCCACCAAGTGGGAGCGCAGTGGAAGATCTTAGCCACCAAGTGGAAGTGCAGTGGAAGATCTTAGCCACCAAGTGGGAGCGCAGTAGAAGATCTTAGCCACCAAGTGGAAGCGCAGTGGAAGATCTTAGCCACCAAGTTGGAGCACAGTGGAAGATCTTAGCCACCAAGTGGAAGCGCAGTGGAAGATCTTAGCCACCAAGTGGGAGCGCAGTGGAAGATCTTAGCCACCAAGTGGAAGCGCAGTGGAAGATCTTAGCCACCAAGTGGAAGCACAGTGGAAGATCTTAGCCACCAAGTGGAAGCGCAGTACCTAATAAGGTGTATACAAGCCACTGAGTCATACCGTGCAGGATATCTAGTATCGTTCATACCTAAGTAAGGTTTGTAGCCACTGAGCTCTCTACAACCCTGTTCTATATACACCAAAACATAATAGTGTATGCTGGATCTCTCAGCCACCGTGCATGCCATCTCGGTCCTAGAGTGCTAGAGTATCTAGTTGGCCCAGGGTATCCCCTGGGCTATTGGAGCCGGGTTTTCAGTCAGATCCACAAATTTGTAATCACCAACTTTAGGGTGTAATCATTCAGTGATATACTGTTAGTTTACACATTTTTCAAAAGCCAAAGGAAAGTTTCAAATCTCATCTATCAGACAACATTTTGTCCTTTATGGTGAGTGATGTCTTTCTCTACGAAAAAAGCTGCTGTACTTACGTCATGTTTTTGGGAGCTATACTGACTACAAGTTCTTTAACCATTGGGTCTATGGGTCAGATAGATTTTGGCGATGAAATTAGCACATGGAGTCCTATGGGACACTTTTTTTCAGCAGGCAATGTTTACAGTGTCCAAGCTATACACATAACACATTGGGGACTGAGCAATAAACTAAGCATGCTAAGGATAAAGTTTTCTGTGGGGGCTAGGTGTCCAGGGGGCCAGGTTTCCAGGGGGCCAGGTGTCCAGGGGCTAGGTGTCCAGGGGCCAGGTGTCCGGGGGCCAAGTGGCCAGGTGTCCAGGGGCCAGGTGTCCGGGGGACCAGCACACCAGGGGGCCAGCGGTCCAAGGGGTTTAGTAAGAGAAGATTATGCTAGACTGGTGTCAGTACATGTATAGATAATAGTCTCTATTTGCAAGTAATTAGTCAATATTTCGCAAGTGCTGATTCCTGTGACCCTACAGGTCTTCTGTGCTTCAATGCACAACGCCCAATTTTTATATTGGGGGGGGGGTAGTAGACCCTGGGCCATATGTGATATAAATCACATGTTAAATCTTTTATACCAAGAGATCTCAGCCACGACGACATCTAAGTCTTACAATGTAAGGGTGTCTTGTATGGTGTATACCAAGAGATCTCAGCCACTGATGCACGAGTCTTACAGAGAGGGTCTCTAGTATAGTGTATGCTAGCCACTAAATCACCAGATCTCACAGACCAATGGTGTCTAGGATGGCGGATACCAATAGCTCTCAGCCACCGAGCTTAGTCTTAGCTACCATACCATCTCAGTCTTACAGTTCAGGGATTCTGTAATGGTTCACACCTAAGTATTCAAGTCTCTTAGCCATTGTGCTGTCTACAGCCTTACAGTGTGAGCGTATGTAGTATGGCATATTCCTGGAGATCACAGTCATCAAGCGGCGTATCTGATAGCAACAAATGTCAGCCACTAAACCTTCTTGTCTCACAGTATAAGGATATCTAGTATGGCTTTTCAGCATTGTCGAATAGGCGAACCCATTCCTGAAGCGGTTTTTCGCAAGATAACGGCTTACAATTTAATGTTATGGTGTATGCCAACAGTTCTCAGCCAATGATCTATTTAATTCTTACAGTATACTATCTACTATGGCATAGAAAAATGCTTTTGGCAGTCACGCTCCACGGTGGCCTTTTGTGGTTAGACACGCCTATAGCATTCATTGCCATGTCAATTCTAAGATGTGGATAAGCTCCCAAAGGCCAGCCATGATGTAAAGGTAATGCCCTAGCGACTAGACCGTCCTGGGATGTATTGATGGAACATAAGGAATTCAAATTTGTACACACAGCTATCACTATCTTCAATTTCTTCTCTCACTTTAGGCTCTAGTCCCTTTTCCTTCAAACCACCCATGTTGCCTGCTCTATGGTGTAAATACAACAAGGCTGCATGTAGAATCTGCGTCATAATGTTCTTTAAATACAATTAGTCCATTATGGCATTAGGTTTTTAAAGCAAACATCAGCAGTGTCTAGGCACTATTGGCATTAGGGAAAATATAAAATCTCTCATGCAATAAACTAGGTCTCACTTAAAGGGGGGCTAGCACCGCAAATTAACAACATGGGTACTGATTCAAAGAGTGATCATAAAATCGCGGGTACCAGCGGAAAAGTCATGGCACCCTGATTGGTCAAGGGGTGATCACGTGACATTTTAATGCGGGCATGCATTATGATGCCAGGGCCCCTTTAACACTGCGCAGACTGCTTTAAGCTATTACTGTATTCATTGTGATAAGCGCACATGTACGGAAATTGAATTGTTAGATGCTCAAAACATCAATACAAAATTAATTCTAATAAGCGCACCCCCTAAAGCCTAAAAATAGTTGTTTTTGCCCTCAAAATCTCTGTTATTGCACTGCATTTGCAGGATATGAGGTCCCAAAAAGTAGGGTGTGCACTTATTAGAGCATGAATACGGTATGTGCTTTTGGTGTAATAATACACAAGTGCAGCTCTTCCCAGTCTTCTCAATCATGCATCATTACCGTGCAGTTGGGATGACACCCGCTACATCCTTGCATCATGTCAACCCTTTGCAGTTGATACTGTCCAACAATGGGTTGGCATGATGCATGGCTGCTCACCAGAACTGGATTGGTTGATTATGATGACAGCTGTATGGCCATCATGTGCCCACCCATGAAGTTTTAAGCCTTAACACATGACACCTCAAGGTTCTTGTTCCTTTGTCATCATGATGCTCCAATATTGTGCTAGCAGGTGGACCACCAGCACATAGAATGTGACCTTGGAGGCAACATGCACCCTTGAAAGGGTTGATAAGATTTCTACTTTTTAGTATTGTACATTAAGGACAAGGGCTCCAGGTGACCCAAAAATTAATTGACAAAGGATTTTCTTGTAACTTGAAATATTTGTTCCTTACATGTTTAACTCGAAAGGCGAGTCATTTTGGTGGTGCGAATAAGTTTAAAAAAAAGATAGAAATTTTGTATATAAGAGGCAGAATAACTTAATGAATTTGTAGTGCAATTAAAGGAGGAGATGTAGGGGTCTTGCAGGAAAAGGTATTTCATTACAAAGTTTTGAGAAATTGTCAATATTGTACAGACTCAGTTGGTTGGCAGCCATAAGACGCTTTTTGCCTCCAATGGTGAAGGTATATGATCCATGTATCAACTTTCCCGCCTTTTTGGGAAATGTGGTGCAAATAGTGCAGTTTTGGCAGGAGTTATGCGAATAGTGGCTTGGTGGTGCAAATAACCTGTGTAAGGGAGGCAAAAGGATGCATACTTTAAGAATTGACCTGGCCCTCTGTGGAGACGAATGTTGATGCCGGCACAGTTCCCGGGGTGCCTGGCGAAAGGGGGGTTTGGGGGCAGAGCCCTGATCAAGGATTTCTGCTAGATCTCATCTGAATTTGAATTAGATTCAGATGACATCATCTGAAACTTATGGAAACTTAAATGGAAGATTATTATTCAGATGAGATCTCATCTGAAAACAGTCGGAAGTGTGTGACAGCATGGTCCCACCACATCCCTGAGGAATTGAGGCGGCGTGAATGTTTGTCCCCAGTGTGACGTCATTCTACTTCGGGCCAGGTCGAAATCCCCAGAAGACACCCAGATGCCTAAAGGAGTGCTGATGCAACAGGATGAGGGCCAATCACAGGCTTTTCACTTTTCAAGTTATCAGCAATTTACATTGCTGCATTATATTTTGTAATTGAAATATGAAATGTGGCAATGCTACTTTCTTCGGTACTAGCCATCGTTTGTAGGATGATTTAGCATTGAGTCCAATGGGCTGGCAGCTAGACTTTTGGGCTTTTGCAGAAACTTTGGTGAATAATTCCCAAACTGGACAAACAATTTGTTTCAAAAACTACAAATATGTCCATTGACATGTGTTAATATGTTACTTTTTGCGCAAGATGAGTGTGTACGCAAGGGTGTGTGAACCATAATGCATAAGCCTTGAACCTCAGTCAGAGGGGGGTAGAGGGGGGTTTCTAGTCTTTTGGCAAAGTTTCTTCACACTTAATAAAAATGCACATTTATATTATTAGACATAACTTTTGAACTATTAATAATGATAGAAACTTGCTTCAAAAACTGGCAGATTCCTCTTATTGCATGCATCCATGCGTGATCAAAAAATGCTGAATTGCATCTTTATGCAAGCGCGTGCCAGGAGGCTGTTGGTTTTGCAGACATTAAGCGATGAATCATTACATGTTGTAACACTGCAAAAATGCTATGGTATATCAGGGATATGTATCCTTATGATAATGGCTCTTTAAAAGCTGATAATGAACCAATGCATCATGTCCATTGGTGGTGGTCATGCAGGAATGCATGGTGCATTACACACTATCTATGACTATGATCATGCATTATGCCAACCATATGATGCTTTGATTTTCAATGATTCAGCCCTGGGTATTTGTGTTGAAAACACGCATTCAATTTTCTATTGACTTAGATTAGAGAATTATATTAATGATGTAAGTATGGTCAGTTCAACTCAGATTTTGAATCCTAGATTTTTGCTCAGATATTATGCCCATGAGAAAGATGACAACTCCCATTTAATTTTCAGGGACATGTGAATTGTAATGTTTTCTGTATCAATATCGCACTGGGTGACCTGTGTTCAGAAACTCACATCAGCTAGTTCAAATCCCAGTATACAGTACATGTTCGCACTATATGATTTCCCCTTAGTAGGCCATATTACAATTGGGAACAGCCTTGGCCTTATCCCAGTCCCCCCAGTGTTGGCACATGCTTGCAGTATGATGTCACGTCTTAATCTGACAGGGAATTCATCACGTGCCGTGCGGCTGTCACACACCTATGACGCCCCGTCCGCTGTCACCACTATCTGACTGAGTGCCCCGCTATTGGATTAAACACCCACTACTGTGTAGACACAGACATGGCCAGAATCCATGTAGGAAATCAGCCGGAACCGGCTACCTCCGAGACATTATGCCAACCATATGATGCTGATACACTCCAGAAGGGTCAGCATGATGCTTTAATCAAGTGCCGATGGATGGACATTGGTACATCATGCTGAACAATGGGCATGATGCATTCATGTAATAGCTCCCCTTGAAGGGCTAAGGTTACAATACTGCTCTCACACACTATGTCCCATTTAGCACCAAAGGTGAGTACTTCGCCTTTTAAGTGTTGAAGATCTACACACAGACATGGAGTGGTTGTACTTTCACCAATACTGAAATCCATTAAGGCCCTGTATTGGTACATCCTGACTGCTTATACAGAGTGTTTCTGGCAGCAGGACCATGTTCCTGCAACCATAGGCATCCCCTCACCCCCCTTGTCAGTAAAAGGCCATTTGGCTGGTCAGAATTCCTACCCTCCTCACTAAGAACTTTGGTCAGGGGTGTGCATGCAAGCATGTTACATGTCCATCTACCTAAATACCCCTTCCAGGGCCCCCCAACAGGTGGACGCAGATATTTAGGTGGGTGCCCTGAGGGTAGCCTGACCAGGAGAACCAGTGGTGGCCCCCTATAGCATGAATAATAGAAGAGCTGTATTTTGATGGGTGTATGGCCCAATACCCAATGCCGATAGAGGATTGAGGTTGTGTGGTGGCTACCCCGCATGTTAATGGTATACTCACGGGGTACACTGGGCTTCTGTGGTGTACATTATAATCTAAAACTGCAAAACTGCTGATGTACATATACACTGGCCTCCCATGATGTATACTGTAATCTCTCCTGTGTAAACGGTGAATCCCATGTATGAGGCATATGCTGAGTCTAAGAGAAAGCTATAAGGCGCACTAGGCCTCAGAATCGCATATAAGACGTGGCTTGTATGCACTAGTATTAGAACCCAGTTTAAGTTTTCCTCGTTACATTTTGTGTTCCCGAATTGGCAGTTACTTAAAGCAATAAATTGTTAGCGTACAAAGAAAACTACCTGGTGGTAACCCCCTAGTCTTCCCACTGGTCTCCAGCACTGCTCTCTTTCTGCACCAGCACAGTACCACTGTGCCTCCGAGGCAGAGGTAGATCATGGATTTGCTGAGAGCACGTTGCGGGAGTGGGCGATAACAAAGGCAACATGGGCCTATAGGGAATAGTTCACAGAAGATTTAGTAGTCTGAACCTATCTGGAACACTACCCCTGGGCCAATCGTGGATGATCAGAGGGGGTGGGTGTAGAGTTTGAGCAGTGGTCCCTTTTCACATTCAATACAGACCATGTTGTAGCATTGTCCCAGGACAATGTCTTATTGTGTGTGCTTGTCCCATCACAGCATGTAGAAACAGTACAGTTCTACATGCTAGCCACACCCAATCCACCAGACCATATCAGCGCCGTAGTGCAAGAAGGGTGTAACTGCATTTTCCAAGAGGCGAGGCGAAAAAAGTGGTCAAATTACTATAGCACCAAGTTGATACAGTACACTGGGGGCAGTAGGCAAACATATGACAGAGAGAGATCCAGTACTCTAGTAGGTAGATAAGCATGTGTGGATGTTGAAACAGAAGAAATTAAAATTTTGACAAAATGTCAGCTACAACCTTCTTGCATTGAGGCGAGGATATTGCCTGATCGAGCCAACTGATCAGGTAGTACAGAGGCTGCGCGTTATCTGCATACCAATTTACTGAAGAGGTTTACCATTTCTTAGTTTTCATTGTTAATAAATGCCATGATCTCTACTACTCTAACTACCAGTGTTATCGGACGAACCAAATATCTATAGGAACATATCCTGTGAGAGCCTACCGTAATCTCCCGCGTACAAGGCGCGTCTTGTACGAGAGGTTTTAGTTCTTACTGGATCCAGAAGGGGGACACCAAGACCGTTCATTTGATATCTTACACTCCCCCCTAAGTCATAATAGGATCTAGGGGGGTCTGGGGGGTCCTGGGGGCTCTAGCAACACATAGCTTTTTGAATTTTGAAAATTCATTAAGTAGAACAAAAGTTATGACTTTTTCATTTTTTTGACTATTTTCTAAAACTTTAGGTGCGCCTTTTACGCGAGGTGCGCCTTATACGCGGGAGATTACGGTAGTACCTAAACTATTCTGGACAGATTTGCATTGCTGAGAGAACAGACTAAAACTATGGCTGGGACAAGATTGCAAGATCCATTACTAATCTGTTGCCAAGTGGCAACATTTGGCTTGTCAGAGTGTCGGTTTTTTTTTGCACCTTGGGTGGGGAGAGGGGAGGGCCTTTCATGATGTTACCAGGGCTGCATTCCTACATCATACCAGCTGTGTAGGGCTATAGGGGCCAAATTCCTGGTATACCAGGCATTCCTGGTTTTGTCTTTCTGTACTAAATATTGTTAATTTCCTGGGCAAAGGGTGTCGAAAGTCCTGTTTTCCTGTTTTTTTCGTCTGCTGGCGCGTGGCATCTCTGGGCCCAAAGCTACAGAAGAATTCCTCACTAGGATTGCATGGTATCAACAGATGATAATGGACATGCCAACCTGTGGAGGCATTGTGTTGCCCTTAATGGGTTTAAAAGTCACAACTACAGACAGAATACATCATCAAAAACCACCTACTATCACAAAGTGGAAGCCAATCCCAAAATGGTGGTGTGACTCTCTTTTTGAACCAACATCTACTTATTTTAATTGGCTGCCTCTATGCTGGAGTGTAGGCAGTGCCATGATCAGCCCTGGTGGCTTGTGGCGGTGTTAGACCGGGCACACAGGGATTTTTACCCTTTATGGTTTACACAGGGTTCTAATCATGAAGGATAAGTGCAATGGAGGCAATCGACTCGCTAGGGCCACATTCATGCTTCATGCACCTCGAGGATTGATGCACTCACGATAAATCAGCATGGTGCATGGCTGAAGATTTTCCAGTGCTGCATTGGTGCATCGTGACAATGAAGGTATAAAACCTATAGAGGCATTATGGAACCCTTGAAAGCTCAACTATATTGGCCGCAAATGGTGGAGGGCATCATGCCCATATGCCCTGTCATCATAATAAACCAATGAGTGAGCAGGCATGCATCATGCCAACCCTCATCACCATAGGGTCGGCATGATGCTTGAATGCAGCCCTGGTGAGTAACTCGCCAGGGCTGCATTCACGACCAATGGCCATGATACACTCCTGCATCATGTGTCTGCTTAAGAGTTAAGGCCCTAGGGGCAGACAGTGGCAGGGTACATCAAAGTGCTGATGGAGTGGTGGGATAATTTACTATGGGAACCAATGTTAGAGGGATGTGGTGGTGGTAGTCTCAGCTATCTAGATAGGGTCTGGTAACTGCCATTGTGATGTACCAGTACAATCCTGTTGCAAAACTCTTTTCAAGCTCCAGTTGGGGTGTATATGGATGACCTGAACTCAAGGTCTGGCTTACGCATGAGTACTTCATATGCACAGGGGTTTACGTTAGCGGATAGAACTACTCTAAATCGGTGTATCTAGGACGCAACCTTACCCTCATATGAGCACCTTAGTTCATGTTGTATAGGGTGCGCCCTGACTTCAACACGATCATATAGGCCGGCACAGCTGAGAGTCATTCTCATGCATAGGGCACAGCTTATAAACACTTACAAGATTTACAATAGTTTCTAAAATTGATTTCCTTACTGTAATGAGTATATGCTAAATAGGCACCATATCAAAGATTCAGTTCATTACAGGGATGAAAATTACCAGGCTTTAGCCTGATTCCCAGGCCTTTTGAAGAATTCAGAAAATCAAAAATTATAATCTCCATGAATCATAATTACTATGCCCTAACCATGCCACACCCTCTCTCCTCACCTTATTGCCACCTTGCAATAAGGTGGCAAAAGTGTCAAGAAACAAGGTCTTCCCGCAAAAACATTATGGGTGTGTGTCCTTACTATAGATTCTAGGCAGTAGTATAAGAACATGTAACCATGATATGACCTTTTTCCAGATATATATTCAGTAAAATAATGATTTCACATCTTTAGGCTTTTTCGACATCCCCAGCTTTCATCCCTGACATTACCACTAACACGCACACATATAGGGTACTGCGGTTGACAAAAGAAAGGCTTACACTACAACACTTGGCTGCTGTCCACCACAACATGTATAGAACTCTCTGTCATATGGTTGGCAGCCAATCCTGTGGTCCTTTGATTGAAAAGCTTTTTCATAAATTCAAGTAGGACTTGACAGAAACCAGGCCCTATACTTTCTGCTATGCCAAAAACTATAAATTGTAAATGGATGTGGCATGTGGTTTATCAATTTATCAATAAATGATGGAATCAAAGCATACTGCACATCCGTTAAAATTGATATCAAATAGCAAGTATCCTGCAAATAATAATTTTTGTCATGTATCGGTCTTTGGTTCAGATTCAGCAAGCTGGATACCTGACATTGTACAAAATCCGAAAGGTTTGATGTGCATGCCTATGTGTCCTCGGATCTTGGAATATCACATACGCACGTAGCCAGACAACATAGGCCTTAGGGGAGATTAATCTCTTGACTTGTGTTTCCTCAGCGTCAGTTAATAGTAGTTTCAGTCCTTTCGATATATTTCATACCTCCTGAACTCAGTAGAATTTTGAAATGGACATGGTGTGTCCTTTATTTAGCCTCTATTTTTGGCTCAATTTGAGGGTTACAAGATGCAAATATACTCTTTCCTACAGGCAAAAGGTAGGGGGTGTGCGCCCCATGTAAATCCACCATTGCTGTACCTCGGGTGCATGTTTGAGACCGGCACTTATTGACCCAGTGCACTCATGCACTGTGGTCTTAGGTGCTACTTTCCCACAAAATCAAGACGCTATTTGTCAAATTCCAGCAGCTTTTTTAAAGGATTTTTATCTCTTACTTGCTGAGAAAAGGAATGACATCCAATCCCTCAAACACTTAAGTTTAATTACCTGGTGGAAAGAAATTTTTTCAATCATGTTAAAAGAAGTTATTAGCTTTTTTCTGGAATAGGTTTTTGGCTCAGGAAGCCATGAATCAGTTATACATTGCACCCTATGTGAGGACAGTCAAATACACAGCCCTTCTTCTTTTTGACTTTCACTCTAACACATAGACTTCAATGGGGAACCTGAGGTGAGATACCTTTGGTTTGTGTGGTATGCAATAGACTTAATGTTAAACAAACAAAGGAATGTAAAGAGGGAAAGGGCCCCATGCATACATGATATGGCCCGAGCTTACAGACTGAAACTCACTGTCCAGAGCTGAAGCAGAATTTTTTTTAACATGGCAATCCTTGAAGGTCATGGTATCTTGGGCTGCAAGGAAAATTCGTCTCCTCAGGCCACAGGTGGTCCACCCCGCCCACCGTGCTCTGTCTACAGTCTGTACTATGGACTATGGCCTCCAGAGACAAATCCAGAAATAGTTCCAGAGACAACTCTAGATTATACTTTGCCTTTTATATGTCACACCACCTTTGATTTCCAATGATTCAGCCCTGGGTATTTGTGTTGAAAACACGCATTCAATTTTGTATTGACTTAGATTAGAGAATTATATTAATGATGTAAGTATGGTCAGTTCAACTCAGATTTTGAATCCCAGATTTTTGCTCAGATATTATGCCCATGAAAAAGATGACTCCCATTTAATGTTCAGGGACATGTGAATTGTAAAGTTTTCTGTATCAATATCGCACTGGGTCACCTGTGTTCAGAAACACACATCAGCTAGTTCAAATCCCAGTATACAGTACATGTTCGCACTATATGATTTCCCCTTAGTAGGCCATATTACAATGGGGAACAGCCTTGGCCTTATCCCAGTCCCCCCAGTGTTGGCACATGCGTGCAGTATGATGTCACGTTTTAATCTGACAGGGAATTCATCATGTGCCGTGTGGCTGTCACACACACCTATGACGCCCCGTCTGCTGTCACCACTATCTGACTGAGTGCCCCGCTATTGGATTAAACACCCACTACTGTGTAGACACAGACATGGCCAGAATCCATGTAGGAAATCAGCCGGAACCGGCTACCTCCGAGACACTGACATACTGACAGCTGGGACTAAGAGTAAGTGATTGTAGAAACAGACAGGACAGGAAGCAGTTGTAGGACCCAAGATGTGAAGGCAGGAACAGGTATTAAAAAAAAAAGAGGAAATAAGGAAAGGCGTATAAGGGAAAGTGAGGAGAGCTCCATTTACAGCGGTGATCTCCAACAAACAACCAATACGATGCAGACAGTGTGGTCTCTAATTGCAATAGAAGGCAATGGGGCTTCTAATATTAGTAGCTGAAAAATTGGCTCAGATTCTGAGATGCGTCTTAAGACTCTGTAAGAAAATTTTGCTTCTAAATTCAATACCAAGCAATATGGCTTCTTCTAGTAGTAGCAATTTGGCCTCCGATTTGAATTTCAGACAATGTGGCTTTTAGGACTAATAATATACAGTGTGTCCTCTAATGCCAAGAGCAAGCATTGTGGCTTCTAATTCTAGTAGCGGGAACTGTGGGTTCTAGTCCCAATAGCATTAAGGCTCGCTTGGAATTTCAGAAGCAGCTAATTTGGCTCTTAAAAACCAAAAGCTGTTTAACTTGGCTCATAAGCCGCTAGTTGATTGCTGTATCAGAACACAGTAGCACCAGTCACCTTTATGATCCTGTGCATACAGACTTTGCTGCTCACACCAGTATATAGGCAATTAGAATGATTTGTCATGTGGCTTGTAGCATTGCAAGGGGTTGTTAGCCTGTGTGATATTTCAGGGATGTCTAGCTTCTACTGTTGCTGTAGTGATGAATCCTGTTATAACCAAAGAGCAGCCAAACTTCTGTATTCAAATCCTGAATGAAATTTAGAGGTGCCATTTTTTTCTATTTTTATTTCATGTATAGATTTCCTGCATTCCCTCAATCACTAGGTCATATCTCAGAGTAATTGTATTGAAAAAGGAGAGCACTGTACTTGTGCATACAAGAATTTGGGCTTTTTGGAGCATGACATGTCCAATACCAGTAATACCATCAGATATGGTGAAGCCATAGTTTTGCTCAGTGAAGGACCCTACAAAAGCACCCCACACCCACTACAGAGGGGTTCAGAATTTAGTAGGTCAGCAGTCGCTCGTGAGCAGCTCCTGGACACCAAAGCCTCGTCACCACTTTGAAGAATGACTCGCGAGTCTCGCCCGGACCGCTCCCTCTCATAAACGAAGCTTATTTTATTATACATGTTTCCAACCCGATTTCACCGTGAGCCTAACCGGACCTCATGTCCCAGGGCTAGACAATTCCAGCCGGGGAGCCTGTATCTCCCCTCTAGTCTCCTGGTCAATATATTTTGCCTGCAGGCAAATACATTGCCTCAGATGGGAACATGGATGGAGACTTAAAGGGAGGTGCTCAGTGAGCAGCCGTGAGCTGCTTGAAGCTGCTCGGATGATGGTCTCCTACAGCCTCCAACCAATGAGCTTAGTTAGCCAGCGGCTGGGTTCTACAGCACATAGATGGGGTGGGTAAGGGGGTCAAGGGGTTGAGATGCGACAGGGGAGTAGTAGGGATAGGGTTTTAGAAGCCATAGTTAAGGGTAGTAAAGTCATACTTGTGTGGGGGTAATTGCCGCATGGATATAGTGGAGAGGGGCTACCCACCCCCACCCACTGTCCCACAAAGAGAAAAAAATATTGCAGCCTCTATTCTTATATATAGGCTTATATTAGCCTATATCAGATAGCTTTTAATGCCCCCTACACCACACTTTCTTGCCCTTCTGTATTGGATGGAGGGGACAGTATGAAATAGAGGTATGCGGCAATATAGTATCCTTAGTAAATGCTCTAATAATACCTTACTGCTGTAGGCCTCATTCCCCTGCACTGAACACTATTAGCTTTTAAAATATCCCTTTGTGCATTTCATATGTAGGCTCTGGTGTATTTTGGTGTATTCCCTTTTTGCATGACCTCCAGTGGGCTCAGCCATTGCTTGATCTGGTTCTGGCGTGATATGCACTGATAACAGCTGTTATCATGATGAGTACCAGATGTATCCTAAGAATGCCACAATGAATGAAACCAATTATTTCATTGGTCTAAAATACCTCCCACTGGTTACCTATAGATGTATCTCCACTCCCTCTCTCCATACATAAAGCATTATCCGTGCTCCACACCATCAGCATCGCACTCTGCCTCTATATAGAGGTAAGCCAAAGAAGGCAACAAGGAAAAAGTATCACGCTCAAAGACGGCAACATACAAATGCACATATCAGGGTACAGAGTGGTATAAATCTATATTCCTAAATAGCCAGGTACATAAGCAACCATTAAGCAGAGCGAGTAATGGAATCCCAATAAGATCATACATAGACAGTGTGGCAGAAGTATCATGTACTAATATCACATATATTTACTACATTAGATCGTGATCAGCAGTAAATCTATCTAGTGACAGATTTAAATCTTGCTCATGAATTCATCTCTATCATCTAAGTGCTGTATATTGGCATCAAGTTTGTCCCAAACAAGGGAGCCTCGATAAAGAGGAAACTTATCATATGTATGACATGATGACATGCTTACCCATAATTTTTCCTTTATATTGCCTCTAAGCTCATGGGCAGGAACTTGTACATTTTCAGCTTCACAAGATAAATCATACATAATGGATAACAGGCTACTCAGACACCTCACCTTAATAATTTACAATTTGTTCTAACATGTAAGTCTTGTATTGATATGTCCCGGATACTGAAGATGCGTAAACATAGGCACAAACAATGGTTCTGCATTAGTTGCAGTCTCCCAGTCAACGCTGTGGGGCCGCTTTCATGTAAAAAGCTGGCATGTTCCAAAACTGGTAATACCATTTGTTTATACAGTTTAATGCATAAATTGTCTACAAATTTCCGAATTTTCCTAAGTTGATACATTTTGTGTTGGAAACTGGATATTACCTTATCAATATTCTTTTTGAAGGTCAGACCACGGTCAATGATCACACCTAGATAATTAAAATTTTCTACAACCTGCAGACATTTACCATCCAGACTTGCACTCAAGACAGAGATTTTCCCTCGAATAAATTCTGTCAGTAGCACACCAAAATGACTCAGATTCCATCCCCAAGTCAGGAGAAGGAGTTATAGTATTATACCCGAATACACAGAAAAATAAAGAACAGTGGAAAAAGACATATTTTCATACAGCCATATACATACAAAGAAAAGGGCTACTCAAGCCATTTGGGTGAAAAAAATAAACGAAAGTCTTATTGTGGTTGACTGCTTTTTGCAAGGACAGAAAATAAGAGAATAACATGGTAAAAAACACCCTGGCACAAGACGGTGGTAATGTAAGCAGTTGTAAAGGGCACAGACTAGACCGCTTGATGGGAGATAATTAGGAATCATATATGGGGCTAGGGCTGGTACAGGATGCAGTGCAAATTATACAGAGGAGGGTAGGTGAATGATGTAGTTAGAGATGTGAAGATCAAGGATTGGTGGAGGTGTGGAACGAAGCAGCAAAGGAAGATGGTAATCAGCGTGTTTGAGAGGCGTTGCTGGTGGAAGGATGGTATAGAGAAAGGCATAGCAGGGCACGCATAGAAAGAGTACAGATCCATGCATGTGTAAGGAGTCTAATGGAAGGAAGTGTGTGTAGAATAGACGGACTGCTGAGATGTGATAAAATGCTGAAGGTGTGGATGTTGAATGGTACCAGGAGACAATGGTTAGACCTATGGCATCCCATAATGCAAGGCAACACCACCCACTAGCACACATGGTATGTTGAAGTATCTACTTCTGCTTGTACTGGCATCCTATAAGATTACTTACCTGTCTACAAGTCTGTTGATTATTTGCCTGCTTCTCTGTCTGCCTACTTTTCAGAATTTTTGTATACTACTCATCAACTCTCAGTATACAACTCACCCCTCCACTCCCTGACACAGTGCCCACTCTCAGTATACTACTCACCCCTCCCCTCCCTGACACAGTGCCCACTCTCAGTATACTACTCACCCCTCCCCTCCCTGACACAGTGCCCACTCTCAGTATACTACTCACCCCTCCCCTGACACAGTGCCCACTCTCAGTATACTACTCACCCCTCCCCTCCCCTGACACAGTGCCCACTCTCAGTATACTACTCACTCACCTACCACTCACACAGTGCCCACTCTCAGTATACTACTCACCCCTCCCCTCCCTGACACAGTGCCCACTCTCAGTATACTACTCCCTCACCTCCCCTCCCTGACACAGTGCCCACTCTCAGTATACTACTCACCCTCCCCTCCCCTGACACAGTGCCCACTCTCAGTATACTACTCCCTCACCTACCACTGACACAGTGCCTACTCTCAGTATACTATTCACCCTCCATTCCCTGACACAGTGCCCACTCTCAGTATACTACTCACCCCTCCCTGACACAGTGCCCACTCTCAGTATACTACTCACCCCTCCACTCCCTGACACAGTGTCCACTCTCAGTATACTACTCACCCCTCCCCTGACACAGTGCCCACTCTTGGTATACTATTCATCCACCCCTCCCTGACACAGTGCCCACCCTCAGTATACTACTCACCCTCCATTCCCTGACACAGTGCCTACTCTCAGTATACTACTCACCCCTCCCCTCCCCTGACACAGTGCCCACTCTCAGTATACTACTCACCCCTCCACTCCCTGACACAGTGTCCACTCTCAGTATACTACTCACCCATCCCTTCCCGAGGTAGGGAGGGTTGAGTAATATGGTGGGCCTAAAAAAAAGAAAAAGGTGCATTCAGGTAACCAGGTTGAAATGAGATAGGGGTAGGTAGGAATTTGTTTTTATTTGACCTAAGAAAACTCAAATTCCAGCAAATTCAGATGCCAATTTGACACAAAAGATAAAGTGCCCACTCTCAGTATACTACTCACTCACCTACCACTCACACAGTGCCCACTCTCAGTATACTACTCACCCCTCCCCTCCCTGACACAGTGCCCACTCTCAGTATACTACTCCCTCACCTCCCCTCCCTGACACAGTGCCCACTCTCAGTATACTACTCACCCCTCCCCTCCCTGACACAGTGTCCACTCTCAGTATACTACTCACCCCTCCCCTCCCCTGACACAGTGTCCACTCTCAGTATACTACTCACCCCTCCCCTCCCCTGACACAGTGCCCACTCTCAGTATACTACTCACCCTCCCCTCCCCTGACACAGTGCCCACTCTCAGTATACTACTCACCCTCCCCTCCCCTGACACAGTGCCCACTCTCAGTATACTACTCCCTCACCTACCACTGACACAGTGCCTACTCTCAGTATACTATTCACCCTCCATTCCCTGACACAGTGCCCACTTTCAGTATACTACTCACCCCTCCCTGACACAGTGCCCACTCTTGGTATACTATTCATCCACCCCTCCCTGACACAGTGCCCACCCTCAGTATACTACTCACCCTCCATTCCCTGACACAGTGCCTACCCTCAGTATACTACTCACCCCTCCCCTCCCCTGACACAGTGCCCACTCTCAGTATACTACTCACCCCTCCCCTCCCCTGACACAGTGCCCACTCTCAGTATACTACTCACCCCTCCACTCCCTGACACAGTGTCCACTCTCAGTATACTACTCACCCATCCCTTCCCGAGGTAGGGAGGGTTGAGTAATATGGTGGGCCTAAAAAAAAGAAAAAGGTGCATTCAGGTAACCAGGTTGAAATGAGATAGGGGTAGGTAGGAATTTGTTTTTTTTTGACCTAAGAAAACTCAAATTCCAGCAAATTCAGATGCCAATTTGACACAAAAGATAAAGTGCCCACTCTCAGTATACTACTCACTCACCTACCACTCACACAGTGCCCACTCTCAGTATACTACTCACCCCTCCCCTCCCTGACACAGTGCCCACTCTCAGTATACTACTCCCTCACCTCCCCTCCCTGACACAGTGCCCACTCTCAGTATACTACTCACCCCTCCCCTCCCTGACACAGTGTCCACTCTCAGTATACTACTCACCCCTCCCCTCCCCTGACACAGTGTCCACTCTCAGTATACTACTCACCCCTCCCCTCCCCTGACACAGTGCCCACTCTCAGTATACTACTCACCCTCCCCTCCCCTGACACAGTGCCCACTCTCAGTATACTACTCACCCTCCCCTCCCCTGACACAGTGCCCACTCTCAGTATACTACTCCCTCACCTACCACTGACACAGTGCCTACTCTCAGTATACTATTCACCCTCCATTCCCTGACACAGTGCCCACTCTCAGTATACTACTCACCCCTCCCTGACACAGTGCCCACTCTTGGTATACTATTCATCCACCCCTCCCTGACACAGTGCCCACCCTCAGTATACTACTCACCCTCCATTCCCTGACACAGTGCCTACCCTCAGTATACTACTCACCCCTCCCCTCCCCTGACACAGTGCCCACTCTCAGTATACTACTCACCCCTCCACTCCCTGACACAGTGTCCACTCTCAGTATACTACTCACCCATCCCTTCCCGAGGTAGGGAGGGGTGAGTAATATGGTGGGCCTAAAAAAAAGAAAAAAGGTGCATTCAGGTAACCAGGTTGAAATGAGATAGGGGTAGGTAGGAATTTGTTTTTATTTGACCTAAGAAAACTCAAATTCCAGCAAATTCAGATGCCAATTTGACACAAAAGATAAAGTGCCCACTCTCAGTATACTACTCACTCACCTACCACTCACACAGTGCCCACTCTCAGTATACTACTCACCCCTCCCCTCCCTGACACAGTGTCCACTCTCAGTATACTACTCCCTCACCTCCCCTCCCTGACACAGTGCCCACTCTCAGTATACTACTCACCCCTCCCCTCCCTGACACAGTGCCCACTCTCAGTATACTACTCACCCCTCCCTGACACAGTGCCCACTCTCAGTATACTACTCACCCCTCCACTCCCTGACACAGTGTCCACTCTCAGTATACTACTCCCTCACCTACCACTGACACAGTGCCTACTCTCAGTATACTACTCACCCCTCCCCTGACACAGTGCCCACTCTTGGTATACTACTCACCCCTCCCCTCCCCTGACACAGTGCCCACTCTCAGTATACTACTCACCCCTCCCTGACACAGTGCCCACTCTCAGTATACTACTCACCCCTCCACTCCCTGACACAGTGTCCACTCTCAGTATACTACTCCCTCACCTACCACTGACACAGTGTCCACTCTCAGTATACTACTCACCCCTCCCCTGACACAGTGCCCACTCTTGGTATACTATTCATCCACCCCTCCCTGACACAGTGCCCACCCTCAGTATACTACTCACCCTCCATTCCCTGACACAGTGCCTACTCTCAGTATACTACTCACCCCTCCCCTCCCCTGACACAGTGCCCACTCTCAGTATACTACTCACCCCTCCACTCCCTGACACAGTGTCCACTCTCAGTATACTACTCACCCATCCCTTCCCGAGGTAGGGAGGGGTGAGTAATATGGTGGGCCTAAAAAAAAGAAAAAGGTGCATTCAGGTAACCAGGTTGAAATGAGATAGGGGTAGGTAGGAATTTGTTTTTATTTGACCTAAGAAAACTCAAATTCCAGCAAATTCAGATGCCAATTTGACACAAAAGATAAAGAAATGAAGTCTTGAGATATCCCTTCGGTGCCTGTATAGCATTAAAACGGTCACCATGGTAGAAGTAATGTCTAGAGTTGGCAACTTTTAGTGTTGATGAACAGTCGTGTATTGATTTTGTATTACCGTAGTACCCCGTGTTTAAGACGCATCATGCTTACAAGACGCATCCCGCGTTCAGGAACAGTATATCAGCAGGCACACCCTGAGTAATAAATTGGTCACTTTATCAAGTATAGTCTATTGAAGCTTCTTGACATTTGTACAGTTCTATAATTTGATATCCTTGGCCATGAGAACCTATGCTAAATCTACAAAGCGCAGCAGGGGTATATCCTCGCTTTTATGCCACGACTTATACATACACAGGGATTACGGTAGTAGTTTTAGCTGGTGGTTGTCCGGGGAGTAATTCATGCTGTAGATGGAGTATTTGTCATGCACAGAGAGAGGCCCCGACAGGGGTAGTAGACACCTTCATAGACAGCCTCCTACACTCCTCTTGGACTGATTGTGAGGAATAGATAACACTGGTGGTTTTGTGTTATGGGAATATATGACATTGTCACAGTCTCCCTAACACTCTCCTGAGATCATGTAAATCAAATACTGTCTCAGCATTCTACGCAACTACATAGATGACATATATCTGCGGCGATCTTTTTGTTAAACTTTGAAATGCCAATGGACCTTCGATGCATCATACCCATGACTCATTTCTTTCTTTCTTTTTTTTTCTTTTTTTTTTTTTACATTTGTATAGGAATAATAGGGCACATATCAATGGGTGTTTCAGGTTCTTTGATTTCATCGCAAAATAATGATGGAAAGATTTGACAACTGTGAAAGAGGGGAAGAATAAGAAAGGTGAATGGATGAAAAAATATGAAAATCCTCAAAAAAGTATGAATACTGTCTAGAAATTAAGGAAAATTCCTAAAAGAAATTACTAGATTCCAAAAAAAAATTGTTGGCCCTGTTTTGCTTGGTCGGTCACTTACTGGAAACACTACTTTTCTTTTTGGCCTTAGACCACTACTGTAACTACACCTGGTGCCATTTTGTTTCTACCATGAGTGCAGGACGATCATATAAGCCTCACCTAGGTTTTTGACTTTGCACATTTTCAGTATTCTATAGTGTTACATACCCACGTATAAATCACGACCTATCAGCCATTGAAGAGTTTTTGCATACAACCTAAGATGTATGTGCCAGAGTCTATTGTATATTTAGATAGTAATGGAGAGAAATATATACGTTTGAAGCTGTATCTAATACTGTCTTTTCTATCGATTTCCAGGTATGTAGCTGTGTTAAGGCCAGTGTGAGGGTAAGAGAACTGTTTCTCATATTCCCAGGTATCAATGATATCTGTGATTGCAGCATCCAATCTGAGGTTGATAACCTTTCTAACTACATACATGCAGACTCCTGTTGTTTTGTTTTCTTAGTTTTCTCAGTTTTCCAGAGATCTTTCAGGGTCAGCCCTTCGTTCGTCCAGATCCAATGAAATATCATTAAGGTGGTAGGGAGAGTCTCAGTTAATTTTTAAAAAGGAAAATCTTGAAAAAACACCAGAAGGCATTCTACTTTTGCAGGGGTATATATTCACCACGCATGAATCCTTGACAGTGGACAAGATGGCTACCTTCACAATATATCCCGGAAACATCCCTATACCATTCTGTATAGTTTTGCTGGTTACTGTTAGTTGACATTGTACCTAGTGTACGTAGCTGATACCAGCAGGGTACCAGCGGGACCCCCCATATGTACCCCTAGGGTGCCGCTCTTTGTTATTTCACTTGTTCCCTTCTGTACAACCACAATATGCATGCGGTCATGCAGGCTACCAGCAATACCAGCCATCCAGGCACCCACCCCAGTAACACATCTCTGTATACCTCCCAAAAAGAAACACAAAATGCTCTCTACTGGGACTGGAAAATGGTAGTCAACTTCAAATTCCATAAAATGCATCTATTGCTCAGTGCGTGGTTGGCAGTTGATTTGCCAGCACAGCACAAGTGCATCATGCAGCACAGCACAAGTGCATCATGCAGCACAGCACAAGTGCATCATGCAGCACAGCACAAGTGCATCATGCAGCACAGCACAAGTGCATCATGCTGATTCTTTGGGAATGCATCAATTATCCAGTATGATACATATATTTTATGTTGGAAACAGTGATATACAGCAGCCCCATAGGCTTAACCTTGGAGCTCCGTATTTCACACACCCCATGTAATAACCTGGTGCCGTATTCCACGGCCAGTAAAAGCACCCTAATCTGTCCTAAAACAGATAGAAAGTCATCTTTTTATTTGATTTGAAATAAGTTTTGGTCATTTCTGACTAAGATAACATGAAATAAATACAAAGGTTCACTTGTGTTGGGTCTGACTGAGGGTTATCTCACGAGGCGAAGCGAAGCCTCGTGAGATAACCCTCAGTCAGACCAAACACTCGTAAACCTTTGTCTATATATGCACGATTCATTGCTGTGAATGCATCATCTTACAGCAGAGCCTATAGTACTTTTGGTGTTATAGCCCCTCTTAAAGGGGGGGGGGGAGCAGCATGCAAAAGCATGCCCGCTTTAGATAGTCACGTGACCACCCTTTGACCAAGCAGGGCGTCACACTTTTGTGACAGCTATGTGGTGACAGCTCACTGTCTGCTTTCAACATTGTGACAGCTAATTGGTAGCACTCGGTGACAGCTTACTTTCGGGTGTCAACATTGATACAGCTATGTGGTAGCACTGAGTGAAGCTTACTGTTCATTGTCAACATTGTAACAGCTATGTGCTAGAATATAATGAAGCATACTCTCAGCTGTCAACATTGTGACAGCTAAGTGGTAGCACGTAATGAAGCGTGCTCCCAGCTGTCAACATTGTGACCGCTATGTGGTAGCACGTAAGGAAGCATACTCTCAGCTGTCAACATTGTGACCGCTATGTGGTAGCACGTAATGAAGCGTACTCCCAGATGTCAACATTGTGACAGCTATGTGGTAGAACTCAGGAGATTTCTCTGTTAGCAGTCAACAATGTTCCCATCAAAGCTGTCAAAATTGTGACAGCTATTTGAAAGCAATGTGTTACTTCGTACTGACATTATGTACCATTGTAACAGCTATATTTGTGCCAGCTGTTTTTAGCAATGATGTTTAGCTGACACGAATTTATGTTAAATCGAAATGCTGTGCAGGATATACTTGATACTAGCCTTGTAACATCCTTAGATATTGGATGTTGTTATTGTATTTACGATCTGTGGCATTTAGTAGAATGAACAATTACGTCAGCCAAATATTCATGGTCAGAGTGTGACCTTATCAAACAGAGCCATTGACCGGTGGACATATTTGTAAAGGTTTGTATGTGCTGGGCACATAGGTGACTGATTGAACGTGGGGAGAGTAAAATAGCATGCTCATATCTAACATCTCTGCTCCAAGATTGATCTACACAGTTATGGAGAGAGTGTGAATTACAATGGAAAATTCCTTTTGTTTCTGGATCATATGAAAATGTATGGGTTTTTGATGGGGAAAAATGTGAATAAGAACATTTTGATCACTTTCTGAAACATGTGGCTAAAATTGAGGGGTCGAGCAATATTCCCAAAACCCCTCTCGGTGTTAAGTGTAAGGCATTTTACTAACAGGTCTAACTACAACAATAACTCCTGTAAGGTGACCTTTATGTAATTCTGTTTCATAGTATAATATATAAGTAGCTCCTCTGCATTTTGCAGCTTAAAGGAAGACAAATCCCATTGGAAAATACCAGTGCATTAATGCAACCTAAAGTATGTCTTTATTTTTTGAATGAAAAAGAAATACCTTTTGAGATCTACACTGACCACATCACAGGGGCGTGGGAAGCAGTTTCAGAGTGGGTGGGACCAGGGGGGTTTTCTGCAATTCTTGACCTCCCTTTGCTTGACCTTTTAGTTTTGACCTTTTGAGGAGTTGGCCAAAAGTGGGGGGGAACATGTCCCCCCTGCTTTCCACGCCCATGCATCATGTCAAATTGTCTTAGACTGCAGCAAGGGTACCCATGTTAAATATCATTTGAGGAATGATACATCTAGGTATGATATATCATAGTGAGTGTATAGGTATTGGATAAATATCTTAAATGAACACACTGAATTTGATCAAGTTTACATAAAGAAAAGCCCAGAAAAATAATTGCAAAAGACATCTACAAGGCTCTATATGGCCTACAAACTATCCTACCTGTATGTTTCTGTGTTATGTCTGTGTGCCCTGTAGAGTTTTATTGATCTGTGAATATTCACATCAGACTAGCCTGCCCTCCTGATTGATTAACATAGAAATATTTGCCGACCACCTCCGAAGAATCGAAGTGGTCAAGGCTGTGCTCGGCAGACCCATTGTATGGGCCCTGCACATACTCAGGGAACCTGAATGGGAGTCACTGATCCATGTTGACCCTGGCAGACGGCCGTTTCGATTTGACCGGCATCCTTCGGGGTTAGATCTGGTTCCAGCCAAGGCCTGGATCATTTTGTATGAGGAAATGGGGGAAGGAAAGAGAGGAGGGAAAGAGGTGAAAGGGGAAAGATGGTGGTGAGAGAATTAGGTGATGGTGCAGGGTTATCTCTTCAATAGACACGGGTCAGAAAGGGTGCGGTGGTGCTACTCCTCTCGCCTTTTATTTGTTGCTTGTGGAGAAAGAAAGCGGGATACTACTGTAATACCCCGCATATATAGGCAGAACTGAATGACCATCAGATACATTTTCATTGATTCACCGAGGGAGGGCTAGAATACTGAAAATGTATCCCAATAAGAAAATGTTACTGGATTGAGGATATCAACCTCATAGGGTGGCCACTTCACATAGATTCAGCCCAGGCTAGTAAATTCAGGACTGTATGTATGGGCCATGAAAATATAATAGGCGTATTAATCAGTCCACCGTGTGGACACAAAGGCCAGAAAATAGGTGAAGGCTGATTTGGGTGAAACATGTTTTAGGTGTGGCATTGCTGCAATGTCCTAAATGTAAAGGCTTGAAGTTCAATGGTACTGCTGTTAGAACTTGTAGCAGCTCAGTCAGTTAGACACCCCTCTCACAGCAGAGGTAACATGCAGACTCTAATTTTCTCAATTGCCTGTTGAGCAATGACCAAGCAATGTGTGCTATCCTTAATGGTCATCAACATGCGCATATCAAAGGTCAAGTTAGGCGACTCTTTCTAGAAATACTGTAGCTCCTCACATATAAGGTGCCAGCTGTGTTTGGCTAAATCCAAGACCAAATTTGGTTATTTCAGTACTTTTTCATAGTGTAAAATGCTAATGTATAAAATTAACCCTGAGTTTGGCAAAATCCTTTAGGATGCTGGTGTTATAAATCCTCGCATATAAACCAACTTTTCTATGTGACGATTGACTTGTATGGGCAGAATCACACTATATCATTTAAGTACTTCTTAGAAAAGACAACAGCATGGATATAGGGTCTGAAAGCAATTACAATTATCAAATGCATGTGATAATCTTAGATCCTTCAGGGATGGAATGATGCCTAAATGCATTCATGCATCATACCAGCAAAAGGGGATAGTGCCCCCTCTGTCATGCAATACCCCAATCACCTTCCAGCACCACATACTGGCCTCATGCCAAATTCTAACAGTCAGCAGTTTTACAAAAACCCTTCCTACTGGGTCATCCCAGGGGTGCGGTGCAGCATAGCGTTAGCGCCTAAATATAGATTACAGTAAAGGCCGTGTCATGAGCTAAATCTTTTAGTGGATTTGGACCACTTTTTGCAAAAGTTACCTTCTGGCTTAGGAGGAGGGCCTTAATGCTGTTGAAGCCCCCCTATGTAGGGTTAGCATAGCCACCAGTGTAACCACCAGCCCCTGATATAACCTATTTATGAGACAAAACCGACCCGCAGGCATCACTGCGTACTGAATTTGATTTGCAAACTACCTGCATACATGATGTTTGAAGGTATTGAATAATTCTGGGACTACTGAATATGGACTGTCATGGCTTGGGCCTCAAGGGAAGCCATGAGTCTATGATACAGTTCATGTGACGGAATGAAAGTTTTACCATAAAACCCGACATTTCAGCCATATCTAGGAATTCTGGCTTTTCTATAATCTGCACCTAGGGTCTGAGAATTTGCCATTCTTCAGTATAATCTATATAAATGTAAACCCAGGATAAAGGCTGCACCCTGAGTTCCTAGGGAGGCTTTAAGGAACAGTAACCCTGCTAAATTGCCTATAAACCATAGCTTATGCATTTGTTTTACAGTGATGTAAGCTATGATGAATTATAAAACGGCTGGCAGTGCTCTGCTGCACGATAGAAGTGACCTTGAGTGCATTATACGAGTGCATGGCTGAGCAAGGTCACCATAGCTGTCATACAGTCAGGTGCCCTTAATTCTAGGTCTAGATATACCTTGATTGGGCAAAAAAAAATATTGTGTGTTTCCAATTACATTGCTAAAATCTCTAGGGTTGGTAGGTCGGATTTTTTTTAAATTGTATATTGTAATGTATATGCAGACACATTCGATTCAATGATTCATCAGTAGAAATATGAAAACATAAGAAATGTGAAGCACATGTAAAATTTATGAATGACTGTTATGCACACTATACCAATAGATCAGGATAAGCTTCATGAAAAATTATGAATATTATGGGAGAAATGCCTAAAAATTCCCCAAAAATATAAAAAATTACCAAAATAAAAATAAAAGAATTCTAGGGTCAGCCCTGTTTTGCTAGGGTCGGTCGGGTAACTGGAAACAAACCTTTTTATTTAGGCCTTGGGTACTTGATTGATTGGAATGAAATGTAGTATAATTCATAAAGACAATAGACAACTCCTTCTTGGCGTCTTGACTATCTGTTGTGCTATAATGCACTCAGATGCATATCGTTGTCTATTCTCTAAATATAAGTAAGATAAGCTCTGTGAGCCCCTCAATATGAATAGCTATTTAGCATAATTGTGATCCTCATGTCAGGTATCTAAGGGAATCACTTATTGAGCATAGATCACAGCTAATGGTCTCATTTGCTCCCACTGACTTTGAATTGTGTTTCTGATTCAGCGAACTGGCCATTTCAGATTCTAGGAAATTTCCAGTACACATACAACAGACAAGGCCGGTATATCAAGACATGATTTCAGTGTACCGCTAAGTGATATACCTGGTAACATGTATACACTGTCTGGCTCCGAGTGACACTCCATCGCTCTCCGTCCTAACTTCCACTAATGAGATAAATTATATATGTCTACAGGGAGCGGTAATAGCTGAATACGATCCAAGTGGATGCAGCGGACACCAGTATCAGTGACACCTCAGACCAGTCTTAGTAATTGGATTCACACCTATCTCCATGTCTTAAACCATGCAGGTCTGCAAAGTGCATTAATGCTTCATCACATTTGCTTGTCATGATGCATGAATGTAGCTCTGGGGAGTAACTCGCCAGGGCTGCATGGCGACCTTACACACACACTGCTGAAGGGTCAGCATGATGCACCAATGCAGTGCAGGTAATTCTTGGTGAATTATGCTGAAAGAAAGAACATGAGCCTGGAGGCACCACCAGGCTCTTGAAGGGTCAAAGTCATTAATCATAGGCAAGCAGAAAGGATATCCCATTAAATGTGCCACAGGCAATCCCTTCTGCTTGCCTGTACATAGATGCAGACACAGAACTTGCTCTCAACTTATAGGTTTCACTAGAGATATAGCCTACCATATTGACCATTGTTTCTGAGAATTAGAGTGATTACAGGTTGGACGGGTAACTACTACTAAAATGAATCAAGGAAATCAAACGACATTTGAATCCAGAAAGTACAACGCTAACCTAACCCAATTTTATCTGAATTAAACTTTAAAAGTTGAAAATGATCCGTTGTCAAGTCAAGTTCTCCTTTTTAAAAGCAAAGTGAATTTGAAAAAGTGATAAGATGCAAGATAGTGATTCTCAAAGAAGAAATGGGAGCAGTAAATTCACCAAAATTAGGCACTTCTCCAAGCCCATCCTTGAAATGTAGTGACTATTAAAATGTAGGCTAGGTATTGAGCTGCCCGTGATGTGTCGGGGGCGGCACGGTCCATACAGGGTGTGGGTGAGTGCATGCACGGGATATGCATATTGACGCATTGACCTGCGGATCTATAGTGGGGTGAGCCTTAAACCATTAGATATGGATATGGCATTAATGCCTCATGCCCACCGGCTGTCATTATGCATTAATGCCACTATGACGAATAACTCACCACAGCTGCATTCATAAACCAGGGATGAAAGAGTTCAAGGTTTTCCTTGATTTCAAGGTTTTTTTCACTCACTTAAGAAAAATAAGTTTTCTTGAAAATCCTCAGAAAACAGGATAAATGAGTCACAAATTACCTCCAGAGGTTGCATACATGCACACAGTCAGGTCCCACAACACTGCATACAGTGGCAGCATGCCAGTTTTTAGTTCAAGGTTTTCAAGGATTCTCAAGTTTTTCCTTGAAAACTTTCCCCTCTTTATTGGTGTTTGTTCCACTCTTCAGTGTAGTCTTAGCAGCAAGCTATAGTTCCTATGCTAGAAGAGTGTCGGATAGTATACCCCTTTTCTGCGTGTTATGATTTCACCATGTAACTGTATTGGTCATTTATTCCCTGCACCCTTTGATCTATCTCTATACATAACATTGTAATTGGTCCCTAGGTCATGTTGCGCAAAGGCACCACTACCAGTAGATCAGGTGGTGCATATTTTGGGTATGCTATCCGAACAAGACCTTGGAAAACAGCTATACAGTAACATTCTGAAGGGATCCTAGGACATACTCTGCAAAAGGGCCATAATGTGCACCTGGGTATAGTATCCGAACAACATCTAATCTTGAAAAACAGCTTTTCCTGTTATTTGAGGACAAACTACACCCTTATACAACACCTACTGCCTCCTCCCCCCCCCCAACCACACAAACCCTGTAACACACTTATGGATGGGACTGGAGGGAATATACAGTGCATTTGAAGTTGTTTCCTTTTTCAAGGTTTTTTGTCATCGTCGACTTTCATCCCTGCATACATCATGCTGACCATGCACAACTGAATTCTGGGTGAAGGTCTTATGAAACTCTAATATAGTGCTGGTGAGTTGACTCCTCTAAGTGATTCTTTGGCAATTGCATGCACTGGGTAGGCCTATGTATATTGCCGCATTGACCTGTGAATATAGAAGGGTGAAGCTAAACCCTGTAAATGCAGATAGTGCATTAATGAGTAAGGTCCATTAGTTGTCATGATGCATGGAAGTAGCAATGGTGAGTTACTCGCCAGGGCTACAGTCCTGGTGATTAACTTACCTGGGTTACATTATTGATGTATACAACATGCTGACCCTGCATGGCTGGATACTCTCTGAAGGTCGCATAATGCTCTAATCAAGTGCTGGTGAGTAGACCTTGCAAGCGCTCCATTGATGAATGCATGCACAGTGTACGTGCATATTGACGCTTAGATGTGCGAATCTATAGTAGGGCGAGGCTTAAACCTTTAAATGCAGATACTGCATTAATGCCCATTAGTCATCATGATGCATGAATGCAGCCATGGCGAGTTACTCACCAGGGCTACATTCATACATCGTGTTGGCAGTGCATGGCTGGATACTCCCTGAAGGTCGCATGCTGCTCTGATATAGTGCTGGTCAGCAGTAGACCCCCCCCCCCCAAGCGGTTCATTGGCAACTGCATGCACCGGGTATGTTTATTGATGCATTGAACTGAGAATCTATAATGGGGTTTGGCTTAACCCAATAAATACAGATAATGCATAATGCCTATTGGTGGTCATGGTGAGTGAATGCAGCCCTTGCGAGTTACTCACCATGGCTACATCCCTGCATAATTCCTGCATAGCGGCGGGATGATGCGCCAATGAAGTAGTGTGCGAGTCTACACTTCATTACTGCATCATGCTGACTTGCGGGCATGATGCATTTCTGCATCAGCTGCCCTTAAAGGGTTGATGTGTTTGAGGCTGGTACATATATGGGTCAGGTGCAGGGTGAAAGTTGTGGGTTATTTATTAGGGTTACTGTGCAGCTATATTCACACTGTACCCAGTGCATGTAGGGTACAGACGGTAACAAGCGGGCTGTAATAATAACAGATCTGTCTGCGGATGCTCTTCTCTGTTTGTGAGAGGTCATAGAAGCTCTCTTCCATTGGGAAAAAAATCATTTACCTATAGATACAGTGTCACATTATATTGGATGAGTCCAAAACTATCCATTTTTTGGCAGTTTTCTTTTTTCTTTTCTTTTCTTTTTATAGACTTTCTTTTTTGTTCAAGTTTGAGACAATTTCACTCTATTCAAATAATTGCACTCAGATTGAAAAATTCACATCCCTTCCACTCAATGTTTTACATTGACGTCCATATCCTGTCCGGAGATAGGAAAAGGACGCCAGGAAGGATACCAAATATCTGGGCAAGAGTGGTGATCCAAAGAGGAAGTCAAAATGAGTCCTAAAATCATGAGCATCCTGGCAAAGAATCCATTAAGAGTTACTTCACACCTTTTGATGGTTTTATAAAGAGCGTTTGATGAAGAAATTGTGACTTTACACACTGGATGACCTCTGCACTATTCCTACTTACTGCTTTGCATTAAGGAATTTATGAAAGAGGATGTCAATCTTGTGTTTGAAATTTCATCCAAGGCGAGTCTCCCTGGAATGGACAAACCTCCTGTTCATAGCAGTGCAGGGTTGAAACTTGAATCAACTTCTCAGTGCAATCAAAACCAAGCTTGGAAGGTTTTGTGTGCCTCCTTACTGGACACATAGGACAAATAGAAGCTTTGTGCCCAATAAATGCAGCAATGGCAAGAAGCTTGCTGCATTCATGTATCATGCTGACCCTACAGGATTAATTGAAAAACCGTTTAGGAATTTCTTCCTCCAGGTTTGAAAAATACCAATCGCGCTGTTCAGCTCTTGGAGGGCCAACATGATGCACAAATGCTGTGTGGGTGGGTTACTCACCAGCACCATATTGTGCTGCACGATGTATAAGCCCTCACCTTGAGAGACGACTAGAAGGTGCACCTGAGGCCTGAAATGGGGTTGCTATTCCTTACTCCGCACCAGGGGTCTAAATGGTCTATAAGCCAGGGCTTATTCGCAGGGTTTTAGGGTACATAAGGAGTTTTTCAGCCTTGTAAATCCCACATATAAGGTACACTCTAAGCTTATCGAGACGCTATAAGCCGCAGGAGGCCTCTGGAATGGTCTATAAGCGGTGATTTTTTTACAGGGGTTTTACGATGGATACCATAAAGGTTAAGTGTGCTTACACCTTTAGATATGAGGCAGTGGTGCCTACAGATAACACTACTAAGACTGTTCATGTGGAGTGGTAGCAGATTGAGTGGGGCTACAGCCGGTGTGTTCCCACCATCCCGCTAACCAATACCCAGTGTGTGGACGTCTGGTACGGCGACATGCTCCATTGACCCTTGTCTACCACAGCTGTACACACCCAGCAGTTCAGTGCTGATTAACCCTTTAAAGGCCGCTATAAATGTATCAATGCATCATACCCACTGATGCATGCAGCAGTGGTGAGCTACATTCATGCATCATGCCGACCATACAGGCTTGATACACCTGAGGGTCGGCATGATATGCTTTCCACACATCATTGGTGCATCATGACGACCATTGGGCATGATGCGCTCCTGCATCAGAGGCTCTGTATAAGCCGCTTCCTCAGTTCAGGGCAATGCTATAAGCCATAGGAGGACTCTAAAGTTGTATACTATATGCCATATCATATAAGCAGGATTTCAGAGTAGTCAACTTCTATTTTTAAATAGAATGAATTTTCCCCATAATGGCTTACATTTCTCTTTTCATTTGGGGGTTAGCTCATAGGTGCAATTTCAGTTTATGGAGAAACTTATTTTTAAACCTGTCTCACTTAGGCCAAATAAGGGTTAACTCATAGGCAATTTTGACCCATTATGTTGCCTGTTTGGGTATCAGTCCTACAAAAGAATCACTGCCTGACTTTATATCTATTGTATAATCTCTTTTGTTTTTAGGTGATATTAATGATACATATAACTTGGCATGTGCGCCCCTGCTGCCCACCTCCATGCCCCCAACCTCCTACCCCCCTCCGCCTACCAGTAGGTTGATCTAAGAGAATTGAATAGTACTAAGCCTATTATCATACATCAGGGCTGGAGCAATGCCAGAAAATCTTTGATACGAATAAGATATATTCGCCTAGCAGCCATTTGGTTGCCCTGCTGCAGTGTCCTTAGCATGCTGCAATCGATAGGGTTAGAGCGGTCCATTCCCTGCCGCATAGGGCTGTGATCCTTTAAGGGCCTCTGATGCAGGAAAGCATCATGCCCACTGGTCGTCATGATGCATGAATGCATCCCTGTTGTGTGACTTGTCATTAATGCATCATGCTGACCCTACGGGGTTGACATATCACCTGGAGGGCTGTAATGATGCTCCAATGAAGTTCTGGTGAGCAGTCCTGCCAGCACTTCATTGGTGCATCATGAGGATCAATTGGCATGATGCACTCCTGCATTAGCAGCCATTTTGCCTATTGGTAGAAAGATGCACCAATGAAGTGCTTGCAAGCAGTCATGACAGCACTCGGAGCATCATGCTAGCCCTCCGGGAGTCAGCAGGATGCATGAATGCAAGTTACTCACAAGGGCTGTGCATTCATGCTCAACGCGTGTACGGCCTGAGAGGGTTAAAGGATTGAGGGATGCCCCTACCGATCCGCCCACCACCAATAGTACAGGAGGATTGATTGCCGCAGAGACCCTTTGAGAGGGTCATCTCTGTAAATAACAGTCTCACACCAATGATTAGCGCCTTCTATACGCAGCATCTCACACCTCCGCAGCCTCATCTGCCACACCCGAGACTTACCCAGTAAATAATGTCCTACCCAACAGCCAACACCGCTCTCACCAGCTCTGTAGAGGGAAGGTTAACCCAAAGACGTCAACATACTTGAGAAGTCCACCTCAGAAATTGGCCGTAGAAATGGGTTTACCCCTGAATCAACATCGCATGATTGTTGTTGGGCATTCAATCAACCAGTTGGCAATGCTGATCCAATAGCAGGCCCACTTTTATGGCCAGTTTTGGAGTGGACATCTCAAAGTGGACGTCTTAGATTATCCTACCCTACTACTGTAGAATTCTATTGAAGCATATCTCCAGCAATTATGGATGTAGGTTTTATTCCCCAGATGTCCAGCTGCTATGTAGTTAATCTACCATGTGCTTGTCTATATGTCTACTTATGTAAGCCCAGGGTATTAGGGATTAGCATGGTGGGTATAGGGTTAACCTTATACTGCTTATCAACCTGCAGTTTGCTGTTATCACGGCCAGGGTCCCTCCCTAATGCACAGGGAAAACATGCAAAATTACAGAAATATGGAAAATGCAGGGAATCTTTCAGAAAGTTGTCAAAACTGTTGCTCCAAGTGTCTGACAGGATCCAGATTTATACAGATTTTATTAAGTAGTCATATCAGAGTTGCTAAAGCTATCTCCTATCAGGTTCACGTTCATGAAGTGGTGACTTTTGTTACTGGTATACTGTGTGGCAATATGATAAATATACAGGTTGTAGAGAGGGGGGTTACTATGTATGCAGAGTAGCAGATGTTGCAAATTGAGGCAGGAAGTGCTTGATGAGGCCATGGGTAGTGCCCCCCCACACCTTCACCCTCTACTCAATTATTGGCCCAGGGTATCCCCTGGGCTATTGGAGCCGGGCTTTCAGCCAGATCCACAAATTTGTAATCACTAACTTTAGAGTGTAATCATTCAGTGATATACTGTTAGTTTACACATATTTCAAAAGCCAAAGGAAAGTTTCAAATCTCATCTATCAGACAACATTTTGTCCTTTATGGTGAGTGATGTCTTTCTCTACGAAAAAAGCTGCTGTACTTACGTCATGTTTTTGGGAGCTATACTGACTACAAGTCCTTTAACCATTGGGTCTATAGGTCAGATAGATTTTGGCGATGAAATTAGCACATGGAGTCTTATGGGTAATCACCAAGTGAGACACTTTTTTTTTCAGCAGGCAATGTTTACAGTGTCCAAGCTATACACATAACACATTGGGGACTGAGCGATAAACTAAGCATGCTAAGGATAAAGTTTTCTGTACAACGCCTAACTCCCGGTGAATTGACATTTGACTTGCTCAAGTGAATAGATTTATGAGGGAGGGATTTGGGAGCGAGGGGGCTAGGTGTTCAGGGGGCTAGGTCTCCAGGGGGCCAGGTGTCCAGGGGCTAGGTCTCCAGGGGGCCAGGTGTCCGGGGGCCAAGTGTCCGGGGCCAAGTGTCCAGGGGCCAGGTGTCCAGGGGGCCAGCACACCACAGGGCCAGTGGTCCAAGGGGTTTAGTAAGAGAAGATTATGCCAGACTGGTGTCAGTACATGTATAGATAATAGTATCTATTTGTAAGTAATTAGTCAATATTTCGCAAGTGCTGATTCCTTTGACCCTACAGGGTTGATAGAGGGTTTTATGGTACCTACCCTGAGCCTTCTGTGCTTCAATGCACAATGCCCAATTTTTATATTGGGGGGGGGGTAGTAGACCCTGGGCCATATGTGATATATATCACACGTTAAATTTTATTAAACCCTTTTCTCAATCTTCTCCAGCACATACAGAAAAACTGGGACAATAGTCCATAACAGGATTCAGAATATCCATTGAAAAGGTAAAAGGGAGCGATGATGCTGTAGCAAGGAGGTTAGTGCAGCAGGGACAGAAAAAATATATTGGACGCCTAGAGAGAGGAGGAACTGAAATATTTGGACACCCCTTGGAGCTTAATACTAGCATTTCACAGTATTTCAGTGAAAAAGAGGTATGGTATATTCTTTTCTCCTTATAATAGGGATGTCTGGAGAAATCATTCCGGTTGGTGAAGATTCAAACCTCCTCGGGAAGGGCTATGCCAAAAAGGTTCCCTATAGCCCTTGTATCAATGTAACCTTAGTCATGAGAAGGTGTTATAGCCTGTCTGGGCTGCAGCTGCAGCAGCTGGAGGTGTCAGATTCAGTCTGGGCTGAGAGAGTAGTCTATAATAGACATAGATCATCTTGATTTTTATCCATCCTCTTCACATTTGGGTTATGGTCCTCCCACCTTCAGATTTGATACTCAGCCTAACTTATGGTACAGGTTTAACAACTAGATAGGGGGTTAAAACCATAATCTAACATCCTCCAAGATCTTATAGAATTTGAACATAAATCTAGAAATGATTAGAATTGTAATGGTTCGATCTCAGATTGGCTGGCTACTTGTTTGGAAAGGATCATGAATACAAGAATGTCCGGTTTAGAAGGCAACAACAATTTTTATTCAATATCCTTATGTACAGGAAACTAAAGGTATTCCGAGTGGGTGTATCACCATTTGTATAGTTCTGATTTATGACTACCAGGTAAGGTTTCGGAGTCAGGGAGATCTTATGGTGTTCATGCAGAATCCGGGTGGATTCTGTCTCTTTAGCTTCCGACCCGACTATTATATAGTCACAGGGGTTGGATGGCGACCCCTCTTGCTTAAGCCAGGAAACCTGGAGGACAGTGCTGCTACCATCCGCCAGACGTAACTAGCCTCAACCCGAAAGGACGCTCCACTCGGAAACTACCGGTAGTCAACTCGTAAGCCATAGACGGTAATACTGAACCGTGCCCCGTGACAAGAGTAACTTGCGTTCTGGGGGGGGGGGAGAGGAGAGAACTATTTGATGTGGTGGTTATTACTACCATAGGTGTTCTGTACAACTGCTAAATTAAAATGAAGGTTCATAGTGACAGCTTAGAACAACAAAAAAAAAGAACAAGCTGTGGTCATTTCATGTAACCATCGGTTAAATCAGGTAAACCACACTGCGGTAGGGTTACTCATCCCAAGTGACCCAACTGTGTTGTCTAACTAATTAATAGTAGTCATACTTGTTATCTAAAATACATTACACATAAAAAGACAACAGCAGAAAAAAAAGAGATCAACCCTGAACTACAGCTCAACAAATTGAATTGCTGTCATCCCTACCCCTATGTCCATATGTAGTATTATACTACTATCATGCAGTGATATGTTAATGTAGGCAGTGTTGGTAATCAATACCAGCCTATTATGGGATATAATGAGCATCAAAACGAGGCAGTAAATCACTCAATTCAATCTGTATGGTAATGGGTCAGTGAGGCTGTGTACACAAAGCAGCGGCATACAATCATGGCGCCTGCAGGAGCGGACAGAGCGGCTGGAAGATGTCGAACCATCCTGCTATAGGGAAATAGTGCAATGCTTTTTTTCTCAGACCAGTGAAATAATTCTGTGCTATTAAATACAGATTTTGTGGGTTAATGGTGTCTATCATGCTGCCTATTATGAATACTTGTCTCACCAGTACCAGCTGGTTCTCTTAGGGATCCTGCGAAAGAAAAAAAAATAGAGTAGAATAACAGTTATAAGCTGCAGCTTGTGGACCATTTCAGGCTCTTGGTGTGCTGAACTCAGGGTGCGCCTTATATGAGGGGTTTTACTTATATAGCAAGGAATGACAACCACTTCAGGCCTCAGGTACGCCCTATAATATTCTCCCAAAGTCAGGGTGCGGCTCATATGTGGGTGCAGCTTATACTGTTTTACAGTTTTGACTGGGTGCCAGTATCAAGAATGCTCAGTTTCATATACACCCAAAAGAGGGGGGTTTCTATACAAGGAGCCTGGCAACAGTGTTTTTGTTGTGTTTTAATTTCTATAGGACTGGCTACCTGGTCTAGTTACCAAAGCCTGGGACACAAGAGATGTACATCCCAACAATAATGGCCTTGAAGACTTGTCCATAGATCACTCAGAGAGCAGCAATTGTTGATCTTGATGTACATATTCGTGCTCAGCTAGTTAGGCAATGGCTGCATATAGACATACTCCGGGGGTTTGCTAATAGCCTATGAAGACAAAATAGTCTATAAAGAGTGCCTGTATGGCCTTGTATGCTTGTATACACCGACAGAGATTCATTGTCATTGATCTCAGTTAATTGGCTCTCCGTGAACTAGCACCAGGGCACATCACCTTTCACCTTTACATTGGTGTTTGGACATTAAACGCCCCTTGATTGTTGCTGAGAATTGGCAGTTTGGTACTATCCTTACTGTCAAATATGCAGTAGGAACCACACAAAGCCTCCTTCAAGCAGCAATATCATAAGGCTGTGGTTCACTTCTGAGGCACAGCTTATGCTGTAATTTAAGCGCCCAGGCATTATTACTTGCAATACCCTTCTACCCCTTTTCCTTATTTCTAACAGGTACTCATTTGCATTTTGCTTTTAGTGGTTAAATCTGATTTTGATACCTATCTACCCTGGCTTTTGAGACCCGGACACCTAAATTAGCAGTGTAAGCAGCCCGGGGGTACTCACTATATGATGCTATCTTCCCACTGCCAAACTACTGACCCCCTAAATCCAGGCGATGTGACTGTTCCCAGATTTGGGAAGGAATCCACCGGCCTTGATTTGAGGGCATTTGGAGTTACTGCCCCCTAGTCTCAGGGCATTTGATGGGACTGTACCTGAGATTTGCAGAAATGTGTGCAGCATGGACCCTGATATATGTACAGTAATTTTTTTCTGGAGCAGAGAAGATATTTACTGGCCCCTATTTCTGAGGTATTCACACAGTTACCACCCCCTACCTATGCGGGACACACAGTTACCGCCCCCTAAATTTCTGTTGTACTGCCTCCGCTTCTAGAGCCTGCAGAGGGTTAACATTGTATAGAATTCCATATGTCTCTTTTCCTCCTAATAACCTCTAGCTGTATGTCTATGTTGATGTTTCTGAGAACATTATGAGATTCCTCCGGTGTATGTGCCTTGAATGATTGAGCAGGGACATCAGGTGGAAAGACAGCCGGGCCTTAAATGAGGCCTGGATTGTGTGTGTCGCGACAGCGGGTCACATGAGGATTAGACCGTATTAGCAGACATTAGAGCAGACTCAAGAAGGATGACACTGATAATCAGGTATCATGGCTTATGATTATAAGGGGCATATGATGCCTCCAGCTTCATGCTCCTTGGTCATCATTGATGCAGTACTGGCAAGTCTATTGGGGACACTATTGTGACAAGACGGGGTAGCATGTTTTCCCAAGAGAAGACTCGCCAGCACTTCATTGGTGCATCATTGGCATGATGCAGTTACTGCATTAGGGGCTCGTAATGTAAAATCAACGCGCAACAGAGAACATGAAGGGAGAGTATATATATAGATGTCCATATAGGATGTAGAGTAATGACATGTCACATCCATCAGTAGAAACACGAGATGAGGGGATGTAAGGAGGTAAACAGAGGTATTACCAAGCCCCTGGGTAGATTATTTTGGGTAGTCATATAAGAGATGATGCTCGTCACTATGATGTACGATAAGAAGAATATCCAAGAAAAATGAAAAGCAACAATATGAGACAATATTAGAGAAACCCTCATTCATGTATAAACACACAAAAAAAAAGAACAGATGAAAGGTGACAATATGAGCCAGCTTGGAGTTTCTCGGACAGTGGTGGATCCAGAATTTGGAAAAGAAGGGGCACCATCCTAAAGGAGGGGAGGTGCACCTCCATTTTCAGGCATAATTTGTAGTCGAAATGAGCAAATAAACTCTAGAAATGTAAAAGAAAGGAGGGGTTATTCATCCCCTCAACCCAGTCAATAGCTGCAGCTGCAGGAAACAAAGTGGCATGCCCTATCTGCAATAGTCACTCACTGACAGACCGAGTTGCTCTGCTAACAGCCCACTGACTGAGGGTGCTCTGCCAATGGCCTGCTGACTTCTGGTGTTCTTCCAATGGGGGCTGATTTAAGCTGCTCTGCCAATGGCCCACAGACTCAGGATGCTGTGCTAGTGGCTCACTGACTCACAGAGCTCTGTCAATAGCCCGCTGTCTCAAGCTGCTTTGCCAATTTCCCGCTGACTCATGATGCTCTGCCAATGGCCCACTGACTCATGATGCTCTGCCAATGACCCACTGACTCATGATGCTCTGCCAATAGCCCACTGACTCATGATGCTCTGCCAATGACCCACTGACTCATGATGCTCTGCCAATGGCCCACTGACTCAGGGTGCTCTGCCAATGGCTCCCCAACTCATGATGCTCTGCCAATGGCCCACTGACTCATGATGCTCTGCCAGTGGCCCACTGACTCAGGGTGCTCTGCCAATGGCTCCCCAACTCATGATGCTCTGCCAATGGCCCACTGACTCATGATGCTCTGCCAATGGCCCACTGACTCAGGGTTCTCTGCCAATGGCTCCCCGACTCATGATGCTCTGCCAATGGCCCACTGACTCATGATGCTCTGCCAATGGCCCACTGACTCAGGGTTCTCTGCCAATGGCTCCCCGACTCATGATGCTCTGCCAATGGCCCACTGACTCAGGGTGCTCTGCCAATGTCCCGCTGACTCATGATGCTCTGCCAATGGCCCACTGACTCAGGGTGCTCTGCCAATGTCCCGCTGACTCATGGTGCTCTGCCAATGGCCCACTGACTCATGATGCTCTGCCAATGAACCACTGACTCATGATGCTCTGCCAATGTCCCACTGACTCATGATGCTCTGCCAATGACCCACTGACTCATGATGCTCTGCCAATGACCCACTGACTCATGATGCTCTGCCAATGACCCACTGACTTAGGGTGCTCTGCCAATGTCCTGCTGACTCATGGTGCTCTGCCAATGGCCCACTGACTCAGGGTGCTCTGCCAATGGTCATCTTGAACCCATGAATGGCTGTGATGGTGTCTGCGATAAGAGGGAGAGACTATTACTGTTATCAGAGCTGGCTCGTGTGGACAGTCTTATCAGGCAAACCCTGACCTCTTGTATTAGTCCTATGATAACCCACTCAACTGGATGTCAATGGGACCCCAACCTATACTACAGGCAAATGCCACATCCCAGTATGATTTGCCCACAATAAAGTGGGTAAAGCAGCAAAGCTGATTTAGTCATTTGTGATTTCTGAGAATGTTACAAAATATTGGTCTGTCCTATTCCTTGGAAGGAAAGTGAGTCTCAGAAACGCCAATGATAAAGAAATCAGCTCGAAATCAGGCCAATTAAATGATTTTGGTGGCAGCTTATGAGAAATACACATGGTTATTCTGTCTGCCTATGTTTGAAGATGGTAGAGTAATCACACTAGTCCTTACCCCAAATGTGATTCAATAGGACTAGATGCAGGACATTTTCAGGCCATCCAGCCTACACTGCAGCATCTGGACAGGGTACCTAGGCTACACCCAGTCATCCGAACAGACCATACCTCAATAGCTGCATACATAAGGCCTGGATGGCAGCTTTGAGAGTGTGTGTGTGTATGTGTCAGGGAATGTGGGGGTGTCTTTGATTGATGAGGCCATTTCACGGTGGCCACCCCCATCTAGTCAATACCCCCACCCCATACGGCATCCCCCATATTAACCCCTTAATGGCTGCATTGTCTTTTTATTTTATGTGAATAACTTCTTCCCGTAGAGATAGCATTGCGCGGCCGATCGCCACACCCCCAGTGGCGTAACGTGTGTCGATCCACCACAGCGGCAGATCCACCACTGCAGCCTCGTTCTGGGTGCATGTAAACATTCAAAGTGGCGGACCGGCGCTCGTACGGGGAACTACGGTACCAGATTTTGATAATTTCTCCTTATTAAATATTTAAACCCCCTAAAAACATAAAATAAATATAGAACTAAACTCCCCTGGTGTCCTCGGTGGCCGATCCACCCCTCGGGGGGTGGTCTCCCCCCCCCCCCCGTCAGGGTGGATCGGCCACCTCGTACACCACGGTCGTTTAGTTCTATCTATTAATGCATCACAATATTTGGTCGGTATGATGCATGAATACAGCCGTCATAAATAGAACCATCAGGGCTGTATCCATTCATTCTGCCATTCTTGGTGGCGGATCCAGAATTTCTTAAAGGCGAGGGGCACACTCCTCTTTTAGGTAAAAAGAGCCTTGGTATCCCTTACTTCTAGTTAAAAATGGGGCCTTAAGGAAGCAAGTAAACTAATAGTACAGACAAAGGAATGGCTGTGCCCCTGTGCAATAGTCTAAATCAGCCGCTGAAGCTTTGAGGCTGATGCACTCCCTCCGGGTGATCGTGATGCCCCAATATAGGGTTAGTAAGTTAATCCGCATGGCTGCAACATGACCGAAAAGGAACAGCATTTGGAGCATCATATAGCTTTTAAAGAACCAGCCAATACTACCTCCTCCCCACTTCACGCCCCCCCCACCCCAACATTAAAACAGCATCATATTGTAAGCGAAAAGCACAGCTAGATTTAAAAAAAACAAAAAAAAACAAAGAACATGAATAAACTAAGTGGATAAATGACTGGCAAGATTGTAGAATGATATCATAACTATCACACATGCACGGACTAGTGGTGAATCATGTGTGAGCCGTAGTTTTAGTGGCATGGAGAAGTTATTCTTGTTCTGATAACTAAGATGAAATGTAGGCATTAGTTTCCTCTGCAATTTATCGTAAGAAGACTTTAGTCATAAGCCAGGGGTAGACCCATACCTTATTCATGATGCACCAATAAAGGCCTAGCACGTCTCGTCGCATCACTTCATTGGTGCATCATGTTGACCCTCTGCGAGTGTATCAACATCATGGTTAGCATGATGCATGGATGCAGTGGCACCATGACTACACATGACCAGCAATATACAGTCAAGTCTCGATATATCGGTCTTCAAAAAGCCGGTTGATTCACTTATCAGCCATCTATCTCACCTGACAGATTTGACAAGAGCCATTGTATTCTATTGTGATTATGATTCAGAGAACCAGCCGATTCAGATTCCAGCCAAAATTTTATCTGAAGCGGAGGTGGCCGGTTTATAGAGACATGAGTGTATTTCATTCACTGGTGCATGAGCAGCCCTTAAATGGTGAATGAAACTAAGATATAAAGACGCTGCCACCAAAGGGCCAAGTAGTTGTGGAAGTTTGTAAATGTACATTTATGATGCTTACCACAACACTGCTCCTTCTGATCTTTATCCACAATAAAGCGGTGCAATTAAATTCAAATTCAAAAGATATGTATTAGCATAAATGGCTATTGACAACAGTGCCCTTCATTTGACATACTGTATCTTAGGGTTTTGCTGCCCGGGCACCTATTGTCCTAATTTTTTCATTTGATTTATTGCAAACTCCATGTCTGTTTCAAAACAAAGACACCCCCAGCCCTTATTCGAGGCCTGGCGCCTATTGATTTGAAACCCCTGTTACCCCCGACCCCAATTCAAGGGAGGCCCCTATTCAAAGCCTGGCGCCAAAACGCACAATATGCTATATGGTATGTCATCTTGACAATTAATTAACCATGAAGTGCATTCTTACGTAGTTGTAATCTTGCTTGAGTTGGATATGCTTTGTGTCAATTTGGTTTGACCCTGGAGTTGAAGTGCTTGATCATGGCTCTACTCACCCAAATCAAGTAGGAGACAAGAAACAGTGGCAAATGCATGGAAATTGTGTCTGCTGCCTTTGTAGGAATTACCACCTTTTATCAGTTGGCCAAAATATCCCAATTCTTCAGATATTTGGTATGAATTTCCCTTCTCAGAGTGGCCACATAGGTTGATCTATTGCAACATACACTTATCTATACCAAAAGCTAGGAATGTCTGGTAAACCAGGAGAATTGGTATCTCTAGTTAATGCAGTCTAGCAGGATCCGTTTTGTGGGCAGTTGGAAGGGAATGACAATGTTTTACACTCCAGAAACAATACCAGGGGCAGCCAAACTTTCTCCCCTCCCTAACCCTACCCCCTGGTGGCCTTAAACAGAACTTAAGTTGTGCTTTCCCCGACTCAGCTGTAGTCAAACAGATTCCATGTGTCAGATAGGTCGCTGGTCGATGACTCATGATAGTCCTTTTCCTCTTATATCTACTTCTCAAAGAGCGGAGACTCTTAGGTCTCCGGAATGTCTGAAGGTAAGATTGATATAGGAGCTGACAAGTCTTCTTGTTCCTGAGCTGCTCCCTTGGTCTGAGCTGTTCTGTTTTCTGATGGTCACGCCCACCCACCACCAGCTGCTCCCCCAACATCTGTGTCCTGATTCCCTCAATCGGAGGCCTTTCCCTCACATTGACCTCCATTCACCATGCTCCCCTCACCATGACCTTCTCCCCTCACCCTAAGTTGCACTCCTTACTATGAGCTGCTCCCCTCACCCTCAGTTGCACCCCCTACTATGAGCTGCTGCCCTCACCCTCAGTTACACCCCTCACCTTCAACTGCTCCCCTCACCATCAGCTGATCCCCTCACCATCAGTTGCACCTCTCACAATGAGCTGCCCCCCTCACCATCAGCTGCTCCCCTCACCCTCAGTTGCACCCCTCACCATCAGCTGCTCCCCCCACCCTCAGTTGTACCCCTTACTATGAGATGCTCCTTTCAAGATCAGCTGCTGCCCTTCATAACGAGCTGCTTCCCTCAGCATCAGCGGCTCCCCTCATCCTGACCTGATCTCCTCACACTGAGATTCTCTCCTCACCCTGATCTGCTCTCCTCACACTGAGCTACTCCCCTCACCATGAGCTGCCCCCTTATATTGGGTTGCAACATTTTACCAACCCTGACACCCTTACATTAAACAGACTGCAGAGGGCCTGTGAACTGGTTTATATTGGCACGGTAGCCAGTAGTCTGGTCATACTCTAGATTCAGGCCATACCCCTTCCTCTTCAGCTCAGACAGAATGGCCTCCTTAAGCAGTGGTCAGGGTGGTGTGGGGCAGTACAGTTTGTACCTTGTATGTGGATAGACTATATAACTAGACTGTTACCTACAGTTTCATCTACTTTAGACCAGCAGGTTGTTGACCCCTTCAGCTGTTTTAATGCAGCAGTGCATCATGTCCATTGGTTGTCCAATTAGGTACTGGTGAGGCTTCTGGTGACATTGGCTCACCCTGCAGACTCTTCGGGATTAAGTGAATCAACCCCGTAGGGTTAGCATTATGCACTAATGTAGCCCTGGTGAGTTACTCAACAGGGCTACATTAATGCATCATGACTGCCAATGGGTAGTCGACAGTCGAGATCTTCCTTAGACATTATAGTAACAAGAATGTCATTAACTCGAAAAACGAGTTATAAGGAGACACCCTGGGGCCCTGCACTTTCAGTCATTTTGGTGGTGCGAATAAGTTTTAAAAAAAAAGATGGAAATTTTGTATAAAAGAGGCAGAATTACTTAATGAATTTGTAGTGCCATTAAAGGAGGAGATGTAGAGGTCTTGCAGGAAAAGCTATTTCATTACAAAGTTTTGTAAATTTTGAGAAATTGTCAATATTGTACAGACTCAGTTGGTTGGCAGCCATAAGACGCTTTTTGCCTCCAATGGTGAAGGTATATGATGTTGATCCATGTATCAACTTTCCCGCCTTTTTGGGAAATGTGGTACGAATAGTGCAGTTTTGGCGGGAGATATGTGAATAGTGGCTTGGTGGTGCCAATAACTGGGTGAGAGAGTGCTGATGTCAGACCACAAGCTAGACTTGCTCAAGGCTATTGTTTTATTTCTTTTCGAGTTACCAGCAATGCAAATTGCTGGTTGGTATATTTCAAGTAGTAAAGGGGGAGGGGGGAGTATTAACCTCCCTGGGGCACCAACCCTATGAGAACGGTGGCGGCAAACCAGTGGTGCCCCCTGGGGTGTGACGTATAGGTTTCCGGGTAGAGGAAGCCGTGGCTGACCACGCATTGTTAAACATGATAGATATGTACGAGTGCTGAGCACTGTCTTACACCATCCATCAAACCTCCCTCTATACCACCTACTCAGCTCACAGGGTTAAGGAAGCCCTGGCTGGCCAAACATTGTCATCCTTTTGATGGCCGCTGATGCATCAGTACATCATGCCCTTTGGTCGGCACCATTAAAGTGCTGGGGTGTCTGCTCGCCCTGGCTTCATTGGAGCATCATGCCGACCCCTCTAGGGTGGATTAACCCTGTATGGCCGGTATGGTGCTTGAATGTAGCCCTGGCGAGTTACTCACCAGAGCTGCATTCATGCATCATACCGACTGACTGGCATAATGCATTAGCGGCCCTTAAAGGCCTAATGATATGTACGAGTGCTGAGCACTGTCTTACACCATCCATCAAACCTTACTCCCTCTACACTCCCTACTCAGCTCACAGACTGGTATCTGGGTACAGCAAACCTTGGCTGACCACGCATTGTCAACTATTCAAGGGCCACTGATGCAGGAGTAAATCATGCCCATTAGCCGGCATGATTCGCATGAAGTGCTGGTAAGCAGACGGGCCAGCACTTCAATGGACCAAGATGCAGACGCCCTCAGGAGTGTATCAATCCTGTGGGTTTGACACGATGCATTTATGCAGCGTGCCGACCAATGGACATGATGCATTGATGGACGAGTGCTTCTTACACCACCAATCAAAGTGATCAAACCTACTCCCTCTACTCCCTACTCGGCTCACAGTACACTCAACATGCCATATTGACATGTTAAACCATTTAAAGGCTGCTAATGCATTATGCCGTTTGGTCATCACGATGCAAAAATGCAGCCCCGGTGGCCAACTTACCTTTGAAGAACCGCTGGTCTTAAATAAGCGCCGGGGACATATATCTTAAGTGCTAAGAATATAACTTGAGTAAGTGCCTGTATTGTATACAGACCAAGAGTAACGCTCCTTCCAAATCTCTATGCGCTCAGGTGTTTATTGGCGACAATACAGTATCTCCCTTAGGGAAAGGTCAATATGACAAAGACAAAGACATGGGTGTAAGAACAAGAGACTGAACATATATGCCTTCTCATTCACAAATGAGGCTTTTCTTATTATAAAGAGGCTGTCTTGCTGTCTCTTCACATTTTAGTGCCCCAACTTTTATCAATTTTGAGCAATGATAACCTTTTTCAAAGCTCAGTTTCAGCATTTAAGAATTTACTTAACAACTGCGCTTATACAAGCCTGGGGCTCATTAACCCATTAAGGGCCGCTAATGAATTGATGCATAATGCCCATTTGTCATCATGATGTATGAATGTAGCCCTATTGAGTAATTGTGCAGGGCTACTTTCCTGCTACATGCCAACCCTACGGGAGGATGGGCATGATGCTACATTGAGTAATAATGAAGTGCTGGGGAGCAGAATTGCCAACACATCATAGGTGCATCATGAGAACCCATGGGCATGATGCACTCCTGCATCAGTGACGCATGCAACAAATTTACAATACAGTGAACACCAATTCTGAGATTCTATTCTGAATCTCCACAACCCTATAGAGTACAGACCACACTCCACATGGACTTTTTCACCCCGGAGCTAAGGTCAAGCAGGAGCAGTGGCATCCATTAGTACCATGTCATGCCACCAGGAGGGGTTAGTGTAGCTGAAGGTGCTGTATTGTTGGCGGGAAATGGGGCGGACATCCGGCCATGTGAGGGCTGGAAGTTGTGTAGACTTGCCAAGGTCCCTGACAGATTACAGGTGCTAAAACCTTTCTCTAGGGTCTCTGAATGATCACAGAAAGTTACTTAATTCCCTTTAAGGTATGTGACTGATGAATGTTTGACGGCCCCCATATGTGGAGACCCAAACATCCAGCGTGGGACAGGGACCTGTATGTACCGGGGAGACTTACTAAAGTTAAAGAGTGACTCTATAACCAGTCTCTGACTTGTACTGAGGCCTCTAGTTGCCTGTGAGTTGCTCAGATCCATGGTTGACCCCAAAGAGTTGCTCCCATTCCTCGATGGCTATGCATGGAGTTGCTAAGGTCCATGTCTGGCCATTGATTATTGTAACAAAGTCCCAATGGCTACAGGGATGGCTAAGCTAAGGTCTACAGTTGCCTACAGTGGAAATTAGGTATCCGACTAGTCAATAGATATGGAAAGAAAGCCCTGATAGATGCGAAAGTACCTGTATGGCAAGCCGTTTGGGAAAAGTTTGAAGAACCCGGTTTTTCGACCAGAAACCTGGCCTTTCAACCAAAAACCCAGCTTTTTGGGCCATTACTATGCCTTTCGACCGAAAACCCCAGTTTTCTCGGCCCAAAACCCTACCTTTCGATTCTGTAACCATGACTTTCAACCAGTAACTATGCCTTTTGCCCAGGAAACCCTGCCTTTTGGACGAAAGGCCTGGTTATAGAGAAACTACAGGGCCTTTCGAGGAGGAAAACCTGCCTTTTGAAACTTGTTTTTTCGACCAAAAGGCCTAGTTTCAGGTCGAAAAAGCCGGGTTTTTGGTCGAAAAAACGTGTTTTTTTCCCCTTAAACAGCTCGCCATATACCTGGTCAGTGCTGGTACTTTACAGCAGAGACTTGCTACTGGATCATGGCCACTGATAATTGCTAAGGCCCTTTTAAATACCTAAGACCTCCTTGTGAAAAACAATACAAAATGAAAGTAGATTGACCCTTAGCTTTTGACTTTGTGATAAGACTGGAGCAACAAGTTGGTATTTCACCATATATATGATAACCAGTGCTTACCTAAAATCCTCAGATAGTGGGGTGGCACTGTAGGGGGATGTATGTGGTGATAAGAGGTGGATGGATATGTGCTGTAAAGCGTTGTTTTTAAGCCTTGGAAAATCAACATGTGGAGTTTGTGGATAAACTATAAGCCGCACCTTTCAATTTGTCTATGATTTTAGGCAAAGAACCCTGCCTATAAGCGACATCCTGAGTTCAGAAGACCCCTATAAGGTGCTGTCGGACTCTCAAATGGTGTATACAGTGCGGCTTACACATAGGGTTTTAGAGTAGATAGGCTGTGTGGAAGGCCGGTGTGTTGGTGTGGGTATCTGTTCATGCCCTCTCACTCTGATCATTACCACCAGGGGTCGCCTCTGTCCCCCTCTGACAGCCTCTCTGCCTTATCAGCACACAGCTCATCACAAGGGAGCAGCACCCCCTGACCTTGACCCCTCCTACACCCCATCTACAGCACCCCCGCCCCTGCACACAGGGTCCATACTGTACTGAGACAATTGGTGGCAACAGGGAGAAACAGTAGTCTCTGTGCATGTGCTGACAGTCTTAACCAACTACAACAATCCATTTACAGGATTGGTAGTTTCTAAAATCTGAGCATGATGTACTGACCAGCAGCACTGTATTGGTGCCTCATGTAAGCTATACAAAGAAAAATGAGCCCAGAGACATCATGCAGCCTTAAAGTGTTATCAAAGGCTGAATGTTTTCAGCCATACAGATTGATGTATCTTGCAGAGGGTTGAACCAATTTGAGATGTTTAATGGCAGATGTAGGCCTCATCAGAATGTCCTATGGCTCACAATCCCTCCTACCACACACATAACATTTCCACCCCCCCCCCCTTCATTCCCCTTATCTTAGTCCTCTCCCCTCTCCCCTGCTGCCCTCATGCAGCCCATTGGTCATGAATCAAGATAGCACCTAGCACCATGTGAAGTTTGTGATAAGGGCGATCACAGCTGTCAACCCCTGGTCTCTGTCAACCAATAGGACTACATAGCTGGACTGAACACAAGTTGTTGTCTACAACCATGATACCGTAATGGCCCATTTTAAGCACAGGCATCTCAATTAAGCGCTGGTCTCAAATAAGGAACAAGGGAAAGGAGGGCATTGTGATCTTAAGCATTGAAAACAGCATTCAGATGAGTGCCAGCTGGTTTAGCCCTTAAAGGTCTGCAAATGCACGAGTGCATCAGGCCAAAAAAAAAAAGAAAATATTGTGTGTTTCCATTTACATGGCTCAAATCCCTAGGGTCGGTAGGTCGGATTTCTTTTTGATTTTGTCAGATTCTATGAGTTTACAGAAGAAATCTGAAAAAACATAAGAAATTTGAATCATATACAAAAGATATGAAACACTAAGCTGTCAACTGTATACCAAAATGACCTTAATGAAAAATTACGAAAATTTCGGTAAAAAATACTTAAAATATCCAAAAATTCCCCCCAAAAAAAAAGAAAAAAAAAAGATCCAGGGTCAACCCTGTTTTGCTAGGGTCGATCGGGTAACTGGAAACACAGATTTCTTTTGGCCTCATGACAACTGGACAGGGTTGGTTCAATCCCAGAGGGTTGGCATGATGCACCATTGAAGTGCTGGTAAACAGACTTATCAGCCATTCAATCGGGCATCGTTTGGAGCGTTTGACACTCCTGCATCAGCGGCCCATAATTGGTTAATGTCCCTATCAGTCCAATACTCCCAATGGCATCTGATGTTACTTCTACCAATCTAGGACCATCCTTTCTTCAACCTTTGCTCCTGTTGCTGTCCATAGAACCCCTTACTCCCCATTACCACGTGAACACCCCTCCCTTGGCCCTCTTGTGTCATCTAATCTGATTGGTCAGTTTGAGTGCAGTATCATGTGACCACTGCTGGTTACCAGTCTGTGGTTGTACTTAAAAGGCATGAAGCTGGAAACCAGTTAAGTGTATATATCTAGTTAACCCTCATTCTCCTAATGCAGATCCTTACACTACCATTAACCTGGCTTTTCTGTTATCCTGGGTTTCTGGGTTTCTGCAGTCATGCTATTTGCTTCTTGGTAGGGCCTACCCGGCTACATACTTTCACATCTTTGCTGGTACCCATGTATGTCTAACTTGTACCTTTCATAATGAAACTATGATTGTGGTGGTACCATAGATGCTCAGCTGCCTATGCTACAATGTATCAAAAGAAAAATGCCATTAAAATTACTGTGATTTTCAGGCAACTTTCAGGCAAGAACTTTAAAGTCTTATGACAGAGATTCCTTGTAACAAAGTGCTTTCCTGTTCTGCCATCTTGGGCTTCAATGTAAAAACTACCCTGGTACCCATGCCATGTGCAGGGTTACACTGGTACCCATGCCACGTGCAGGGTTACACTGGTACCCATGCCACGCGCAGGGTTACACTGGTACCCAAGCTACATGCTGGGTTACATTGGTGCCCGTGCTACATGCTGGGTTACACTAGTACCCATGCTACATGCTGGGTTACACTGGTACCCATGCTACAAGCTGGGTTACACTGGTACCCATGCTACATGCTGGGTAACACTGGTACCCATGCGAATGCACCATGGCTCGAGATCGAGTGTACACTCTGAGGTGTACACTCTGAAGTGTACACTTTCAGGGTTAGCGTAGTTACATATATAGGGAGTGGTCATTTTTTATCAAAAGGGGGGGTGGCACACAAACTTTTGACTGCCATCTAGAGGGGGGCCTAAAAAATTTTTGTGCATCTGTTTGGATGCCAGCTGGGACAATGAAAACATTGGTATTTGGGATTAATAGTGAACCAAATAATCTTACTCCAAGCTCTAATAGAACTAGAGACAATTAAAGGGCTAAAGATACTGTCCCTAAGCCGTAAAACTACTTTTACCAAAAATGACTTGCATTTGTACACGTCCCCTCCAGAGTGTACACCTGAAAGTGTACACCTCAGAGTGTACACTCGAGCTCGAGCTATGCTTTTATGACCCATGCTACAAACTGGGTTACACTGGTACCCGTGCTACATGCTGGGTTACACTGGTACCCATGCAACATGCTGGGTTACACTGGTACCCATGCCACATGCTGGGTTACACTGGTACCCATGCCACATGCTGGGTTACACTGGTACCCATGCCACATGCAGGGTTACACTGGTATCCTTGCCACGTGCAGGGTTACACTGGTAATCCCAGGGACACATGCAGAGACAGGGAGCGGTTGTCAGGTACGGCTGTACAAATATTGGTTCTGCCTGATGGAGGGTGGACGGACGACACACAGGAAACGGGGGACATAGCAAAGGATATGTTTGAGGTACACTTGTCTCTACACGCACCATAAGGCCCATTAGGCCAATCTCCCTGTGTTTCAACCACTTTAGTGTGTTGGTATGAAAGCGGTCCACTTCGGGTGAAGCTGCGGCTTGTAAGAAGTATCTGAACTCAGGGTACATCTTCTGAATGAGGTCTCATAATGATAAAGAAATTAGAACAGTGCTAAAAGACTAAATGATAAGGTCAAATAAAAAAAAGGTTTGTTTCCAGTTACCCGACCAACCCTAGCAATATTGTAGCATTTCCTCATGGTGAGACTTGTAAGTGAGTTGCGCCCTCCATGCAAGGACTTTCTCCCATAAACTGCTGGAAGAAGAAAGTCCAAACCATACCCATTGTTGGTAAATGGTGGGGGTCAATGGCCAGATCTGGATCTAGAAATTAGGTAGGAGAATGAAGCTATATGTAGTATAGGGTATATCACTCTTGGAGCCACCATATTGGTACAGACTGCTTGACAGTAGGCTCAAAGCAGACATGGAACATTGCAGACAAAGTGCAAACCCTATGGGCTCAAAGCAGATATGGGACTACAGTGACGGACACTTTTCTACCCTTCTCTCCACAACTTGTCCCATCAAGCTGTAGTGGTTGAACCATTGGCGGACTACCCAACCCCCAACCGCCTGCACTGTCCTCTTCTTGTCATTACTATATAGTGTGTGTGTAGTGTGAAAGGCCTCCGGTCTATTGTAGGACATGTGTAAAGACATGAATGGCAGCCACATGGACAGCAGCTAAGGCTATCTAATTGGCTGCATAGAATTCTTACACCCTTTAAATGTATATTCTACCATCTATTCCATCGCCACATGGTGGCCAAAAACTACCTAATTTTGCCTCAACTGATGATATATACTCATTTCCCTTTTGTATATGTCATTACCAAACTGTTGAACGATAGACCATTGTATTTTTCCTGCCATAGCACTGAGATTCACTCCTGGCCAACTTCATAGGAAACCGTCTTTGCTTTAAGGGTCATTACGAGAAGCGCCGCCCACCCCTAATAGTACCATACACAACTCGCAGCCCAGGTTCCCAATAACATAAATGCCCCCAATTCTACATACTACTCACACCCATAGTTTACTTCACTAGAAATAACTCCATTTCTACACACTACTCACACCCCATAGTTTACTTCACCAGAAATACCCCCCCCCCATTTATACCTATTAATCACAGCCGGGTGGTCCCTCCCAATAACACAATATCTTTTCCCCTCAATGGAGGGGAAAAGATATTGTTCGCTCAATAGGCATTGTGCACACAGGGTTGGGGTTAGGGCTAGGGTTAGTTTTTGGCCTCTCAATGCCATGGGAAGAATCCCATTAAGCAGTCAGGTTCAATTGGGTGGAAAATTCTTGTCAACTAAATGACCTACTCTACTAGAAATATCCCCATTTTAACATACTACTCACATTTTGATTAGCATCATTTATAACAATGTCTCTTACTCCAATACGTGTAATAACCTTACTGCTGTCTACGACCATTTACATCGATTTTTAATATCCACAATCATGTTTAATGCCGTCCCATATTAAGAGGGCATCGAGCAAATATTTGGCTTCAGGAACACCTTACTGAAGCCAAAGCAGTTGCAGTCCTGAATGTTCAACGTTCAATTATTGGCTTCAACAATTTAAAGTCTGCTAGTGCATTGATACATCATGCCCGTGGTCAGGGGCGGATCCAGGATTTAGAAAAGGAGGGAGCGCAGCCCGAAAGCAGGGGGCTCACCCACCCTTTTTTAGGGGATTTTGGTATCCAAAATCATCAAATAAACTCTAGGCAAAAAGGAGGGGGGTGCCCTTGTCTCAATCTGCCATTGATGGTCGTTACGATGTATGACTGTATGAATCCTAGTGAGTAACTCGCCAGTACTGCATTCATGCATCATGCCAATCATCAGCACTTCATTGATGCATCAATGAAGTGCTGATGACTCTCCAGCACTGCATTAGTGCATCAGAAGTACCAATGGAAACGATGCTTTCATACATTAGCAGTCTTTGAAGGGTGCACCTAGGGACGAAAATCGACAAGTACAAGTCATCAAAGAGGTAAAAGAGCCCATTTAGACAGAATGAATTATAAGGAGTGCTAGTTTTCTCTAGTCTTAGACGGAACCCCAAGTTGAAAATGAAGCTGCATGGAGCTTATCTACCCAGCACACTGCCAGACTGGTGCTCTGTAAGCGGAAACTTACTTGTACAGGGAATGCTGGGAAGGCTGAGGGGGGCCTATATGTCTGGTGAGCACCAAGAGGAGGCTGGTGGTGTCTGTGTGCGGGTGGGGGCGGGGGGGGGGTAAGTCAGGGATTGAGGAATTCACTCTTCTACACAGCCCTGGACATCCACTGACCTGCGAATTTAAATATATAGAGATAAATCAGATGTATGGAAAGTCTAAAAACTGTCACCAGAATTGTGTAGCTTGACAGAGTGGACATGATATTGGATGACATCATGGGTGTTATATGCAATGATAGATGTAGATGATAATGTTAGGCATGTATGCATGACGCCTCCAGATTCATGGTCCTCTTTGGTCCTGATGTTTTGATGAGATCGACTCTCCAGCACTGCATTGGTGCATCACGCTGATGTTGGAGTGTGTATCAACCCTGTTGGGTTGGCATGATGCACGAATGCAACACTGGCTATCACTGGTCAGGGCTGCATTCGTGCATTATGATGACCAATGGGCTGCATCAATGTGATATGTAACACTTCAAGAGTCAGTCAGGTTTCTGTGTGAGTAATGTTCGGTACATTGTTAACTTTATTCATTTTAATATTTATTCATATAGTCAATGTTCAGGAGGCGATGAGAATGGTTTGTCCCAGGGAGCAGAATCACCAGCACTTCGTCGGTGCGCCATGCTGACCATTAGACATGAGCATAGTGCACTCCTGCATCAGCGGTCCATATATACTATACGCTGGGTTCATTCATGCTTTTGAGGGCATGATGCCCGCAGGCCATGTCTGATGATATTTTTCCAAGATCCTGGGGAGAAGTACTCTTGAACTCCACTAGATGGGAATATTTCTATTCTCCAATCACAGACTATATCCAAACATCTGTATAGGAGAGACAGGTTGACCATTGGGGTGCTAGGGTGCCCTCTTGTGAGTACGGTTTAAAACAGGGGATGATTGACTGGTAACTTCTTAGACATGGCCTGCCTCTATGATGTCTCCAACAGAGGCAGGTTGCCAGCCTACGGTCCATACAAGTGTACTGCTCCTGCCATACATAAAGGTTTAGACAAGTCTCTATGTATGAGTAGTGTTTGGGTGATTGGTCACTTTATCTTTATTGATGTATTCAATATCCAGAAGACAATGAGAATAGTTTGTATACTTGTGGTGTTTATAATGATATTCCCCCTTGTCTGTCCTCTACTAGGCTGACCACCACCAGCCCCCAATAGGAATGTAATAAAGGGATATGCTATACATTAATTGGTGGCATGGTGCTTTATTGCACTGTGCCAATAAGTCGTTATGATGCAGGAATGCAGCCCTGATTATTGACATACTACATTTCTGCATCAAACTGATTCAGTGCAGTCAAGCCGCCAAAGGGGTTAGTATGATGCAATACGAGTGCCATCAATGCTCTCATTTACAACAACAACAAGAAAACGATAAATGCATCGATAATACAAAGATGCATTCGTGCATTATAGAACAACAGACAGTCTCGATGTGAAGAAGATCGTTGTCTATTCTCTAAATGCAGTACATAAAGGGGTGCACGTGATCAGCAATGAATAGTACCACATAGATCATCACGTACATTTAATGTGAGCGGGCAAGTAGAATGGACGATCTGCTACGTTGCACATGCATGATCTTTCCCGCTTGTCTGCTCACCTTCATTGAAGCAATCTTCTGTAACAAATGCATAAAACTTCTCCTCCTCTGTGCACGTGATCTCAAACAGTACAGATTGATGGTTCTATCTAATGATAACAAATCAATAGCGCCCCCTACTATAGGACATGGAGTCATTCCATATGTAAAAGAAAAATATAAATGAAAAGTAATTGATTCTTTGAGAGTCGCATATTGCCTTAGTGCCATACGGTAATGGCCGCTTTACTGCCTTGGTGCTTATAGATATATCTCAATGCACTGTTTAAATACTATTTTCAATGCTCAAGATTGATTTCGATGCCGCCTTAACCCCAGTACCTCTTAGATACTGGCTCTTATTTAAGACCCTGCTGATGATGACCGCATTGTTACATTATAAGCATGAAGCATCTAGAATCGTGTGGCAATGAAAGGGCTCAAAAGGACAAAATGATGACGTGAGGAGCAGAAGAAGTGAAGAAGGTGGTAGAGAAAATAGGAGAGAGACGTCTTGGTCTGTACATGCACGGAATGTAACAGGCCAGACAATGGTCAAAGCTACTTACGAGGGAAGGGTCCAGAAGGTAGAAGAGACATATTATTAACACCAGGAAACCTCAGATGTCAGACACGCCAAACATACAAGCAACACAAGACTAAGATCAGCAGAGATGCCACTTTTCCTGACCTTTTAGGAATTCCGAATTTTTGGTTAATTCCTATTTTGAATTCACAAAATTAGGAGGATTTCCAAACTTTTGGGGATCAGTGAGTGGCACCCTTAGATCAGGATTTTGTCATTTAGTGTGTGGTACATTGAAGAGTTATGTTGACCCGTATACTTGAATTCATCCCTTACAAGGTGCTTGCCATAGCTACCTTCATACATCATGCTGACCCAAAGGAGTTCGATACTATCCCACCCAGCAATGGTCCCCCTGTGGAGTGGGGACCTTCATGAGAGGGTATGAAGGAGCAGAATAACTTGATTGGGAGGCCATGAAGGAGAAATTCTCCTTCCATTCTAACAGTGGGCATACCAGATGCGTAAAAGGTGACAAACTTGGGGTTTCTTGTGGGGTGAGCATGTCGGCAGCTGGTGTCCATATGCGCGGGCCCAGGTCTACATGCTTGTCTTTTGTCATGGGAGTCCCCCTCAGTGAACCACGTCTAAGTGAACAAAGGCCATGGTTTGTCTGGCCCTGCCTATTGGACCAGGCAAATAAAAGAACACTTGCTATCCTTTGAAAAGGGTAAGGGAATGAAGCCCTGGCTAATGGACATGATGCCGTTCTGCATTTGCTGCCCTGAAAGGATTCACAAGGATTCAACATGACTTCCTTCATGCTCCACCAGCGAAATGGAACCAGTTCGCTCTAGGCCGTAAACACATGCAGTGTCACTATGGGTACCAAATGGTTAACTTCAAAACTAGGAAAGTGGAGCTAGTATTTGTCAAATGGCCGCCATTAAAAGTGATAAGTCACGCTCTAAGAAACGGATCGGGAGTGAAATCACAGCAGAATTGGTTCTGGTGAGACAGATCTGCTGAGCGCAGAGCGAAGGATCGGGGGTGGGGGGGGGTGAGGTGGAGAAGAAGATAGGCCTTTAGCCCTTTTAAGGGTACATAGTGCATGGGTGTAGTGATGGTGAGGACTTGCTAGTAGTACATACATGCTAGGATTGTCATTGATATCCAATTTACTTTGATTTTGATCATCATCATTTTTGCATTGATGTATCGAGACACTGACCAAATTTACACTGATCTGGGCCTTCTTACTACGAAGGAATCATTCAAATGCTCCATTTATAAGTATAGTCATAGCCACTTGTGACATTCCTCCTCTTGAGTGGAAATTAAGCAATTGAATATGAAAACTTTTTTGAATTAATATGAATGAATTTCTATATTGGTGTATCATGCCGACCCGCTAGCTGTGTATCAGCCCTGTCGGGATGGCATGATCGATATAATGTAGCCCTAAGGAATTACTAACCAGGGCTGCATTTTGAGTCACGACAATCAATGGGCATGATGTATAAGGGCTCAACTTTCCATCAGCCTCTGTTGGGGGAAGGCCCTTAAAGGGATACAGTTTTTATTTTATGTGAATAACTTCTTCCCATAGAGATAGCATTGCAGGGCCGATCGCCACACCCCCAGTGGCGTAACGTGTCTCGATCCACCACAGCCGCCGATCCAGTACTGCAGCCTCGATCTGGGCGCATGTAAACATTCAAAATGGCGGACCGCCGCTCGTACGGGGCACTACGGTAACGGATTTTGTTAATTTTCAGTTATTTAAAGACTCTAAAAACATAAAATAAATATAGAACTAAACTCCCCTGGTGTCCTCGGTGTCCGATCCACCCCTCGGGGGGAGTCTCCCCCTCGTGGTGGATCGGCCACCTCGTACACCACGGTCGTTTAGTTCTATCTATGTATAATTCCCCAATGGACATGATGCACTGCTGGCAAGTTACTCGTATATATACTCGTATATCGGTGCAGCGAAGCAGCTGTTCTGAAGTATCAAAACCCATGAGGTTGGCATGATGCAGGAATGCTGCACTGTCGAGTTACCGGATCTGCATTTAAATGCATCATGCTGACAAAGGACATTTCGCGTTGACACACTTTGCGATACTTAAAGGGCAAGCTGGTAGATCCCTATATATATTACCATAGACATATATGTTACATTCAGCTGAGATTGGGCAAGGGTGGTTGCAGGTGTAACTGAACACTTGGACTGAAATTGGGTGCTGACTTCAGTTTACTGGTAATATCAATACCTGAATCTGTAAAGTTTTCTCAGAGTTCTAGGTTTTTTTATGTCATGGCTAATACGATCGTTACTATAGAATATACTGGACTCGCCATATTCAGTGGGGGGCATGGAATACAATGTGCCCATATTCAATGGCCACCACCATAGATATTGTTGATTTTCTTTTAATTAAAAGCTTTCAAACATATGTAGCCATGACATAAATGCAAATGTCAACTGCTTATCTACTTTAAATTCCCATAGGCCTTTCCTATTGAACATTGACAAGAATCAGGATAATATCTGAATTCCCAGCTATTAGTGAGAGTATACGTACAACTGGTGTTATAACCTTGTGCGGCATAGACATAATGCTGACCTGCTGGGAGCCTTGGCAAGTCATATATAGATAGAACTAAACGACCGTGGTGTAAGAGGTGGCCGATCCGCCACGAGGGGGAGACCCCCCCCCCCCCCCCCGAGGGGTGGATCAGCCACCGAGGACACCAGGGGAGTTTAGTTCTATATTTATTTTATGTTTTTAGAGGTTTAAATAAGGAAAATTTATCAAAATCCGGTACTGTAGTTCCCCGTACAAGCGCCGGTCTGCCATTTTGAATGTTTACATGCACCCAGAACGAGGCTGCAGTGGTGGATCGGGGGTGGATCGGCCGCTGTGGTGGATCGGCACACTTTACGCCACTGGGGGTGTGTCGATCGGCCCTGCAATGCTATCTCTATGGGACAAAGTTATTCACATAAAATAAATGCCAGAACTGATACACTCCCAAAACTTGATAATGATGAATCAATAGAACCCTGATGAATGAATCATCAGGAATGCATTTAAACATCATGGTAATAAATGGGCATAAAAGATTCAAACATCTGTGACCCTTAAAGGGTTAAAAAAAAAACACTAACTTTGCAGGCATATCAAGATGTCTGGCTCTCCTCATGTTTTACAGACATGTTTCACAGTGGAAAAGAAGTGTGAAACCTATCCTGATAATGTTACCAGCATGTCATCAGGTTTCCTCCCAGAAATGTCACTTTCCCTGCTTAAAATGCAGGAATTCCTGGTTTTCCTGGCATTAATTTCAATTTCACCATCTTGATTTCGGGCAGAAATCTCAAGGTTACCTTTCTTGTGAACCAACTGACCCGCTTGGTTCACAAAAAAGGGTAAAATTGAGATTTTATTTTTCATTAGGAATAGGATATTCAATACTCCTAGAATCTTTTTACCTCCAGTTTGCTCGGTTTTTGCAGTTGTATTTTTCTTCTTTCTTTTTTCTAAAGTCAGAATCAACCAAGGTCACCCCTTCAGATGATTCTAGGAAATTCATCCAGATCCAATGAGTTGAGAGGCAATGTCTTTTAAGAGTATACCACTAGGGTATGAAATTTCCCAAAGGCCACCAGCATGCCTTTAACAACTTATCAAACTCTCCCAGCCCTACTTGTATAACTGCTCCCACATTTTAAAACCCCAAACTGGTCAATATCAATGACACAGCTTCTTTTCCTATATAGTAGAATGATCCTGAATTAGTCACTCTGCAAGCAAATATTCCAGACTACAAAGTCGTCGCCTTAGTGCAAGTCAGTTGTAACTGACATTTTGACAAAAATGAGTTTTTCTGTTTTAACATGTATTTACCCTTATCTAGCTACTATAAAGGCAGTGAAGCTCTGGCTGCGATATATGTGCTTACAGGCCCCAGTGCAATGTTGCTGTTTCCCCTTTGTTCTGTACCAAATGGAAAACTTCATTTGCCTCTCCTGCAAAACTTGAAAAATGCAGTTACAACCTTCTTGCACTAGGAGACGAAATGTAACATTTTCTTGAGGAGTTAGCAGTTTTTCCTGACCCATTTAATGTTCCTCTTTACCGGAAGAGGGGCATGACTGTAGCCTACTCCCATTATGCTTTCCTGCTTCCTGTGGTACCCTGGGGCTTATACCTCAGGACACCAGATACTAAATCCTATTTCATCCAAAGTTTGCCAATATGATATTTCATTGTCATACTGTGAACTTACCAGTCTTAATTTACATGTATTTCAGGAGTTGATATGAGAACTGCCCAGCATATCTTTTTGTATTTTTGTAAACAATTTCCTTTATAATTTTTGGAGTTGCAAGCCGCGTCAGCGGCCGGGAGCGTAGCGACCGTAGCAACTCCATAATGTTTTCGGTTTTCTCCCTGTCACCTATGACGTCATTGGTGACGTCATGCTGCCTCAGTGACTTCACCCGCAGTGGCTAGTGATGTTGCCATGATCTATGAGCGCAACTCCTATCCGTGGTCCTTGCCACATTTTTCTTGTTCATCATGATATGGAGCAGTACAATAAGTTTCATCTTCCTTCAGGTTACATTTGTATATAGAGAGGGTTATCTTTCAGATCACTATTCTAACCAGTGTCACTTTCTGTGCATTTCAGGAGTGGATGTACGATATGAGAACGGCCTACCAGTGTTGTTGGTGCCCCTGCCGTCCCGCAGTGAAAGATGTCAGTTCACGCTAAAACCTGTCTCCAACACACTGGGAGACCTCACCGCGTACCTAAAGCAAGAAGACCATGGCATCGACAGGGTCGTCGTATACAACACAGGTTAGTGAATCATAGAAAGGTTGTTAATTAGTGCATCATGCCCATTGGTCAACATGATGCACCAATCAAGTGCTGGCGAGTCCGGTCGCTAGCGTGATGCATTATTGTGCATCGTGCATCATGTTGACTAATTAGCACGATATCATTAATATATAATCTTTGAAGAGATTAACAAAAACACTGTAAAATCTCATGCATAAGTCACACCTGCGTATAAGCTGCACCCCGAGTTTGATAGTAGGCTATAAGTCATACCAGGAGCCATGATGACAAACTGTTTGATTGATGGATTGATTTGTGTTTTACAGCACTTTAGCGGCACTAAGTGGCTATCCCGTGCTTCACAGGTTGATAATTTCACAGAGGAATGTGTCAGTGCGACAAACTGTTTGAAACACATAATATGCTGCCTATTGCAATGCTAGCAACTAAGGGTGCTGCTTACACACACTGGTGCGGCTTACCCGCAAGGTTTTTCAATAGCATTGTTTAGTGTTAATGGTGCACTATCATGTTAATGGTTAGAGACAGACATAACAGACTTACAGACAGGTCCCCAGAGCCTCACTCCAACACCACCACACCAGTGGTGATAACAGCTGATGGTCTATCTACCACTGCTGCGCCCCCTGTGGAGTGGGGACCTTCATGTGAGGGTATGGAGGAGGAGAATAACTTCATTGGGAGTCCACGAAGGAGGAATTCTGCTTCCATTCTACCAGTGGGCATACCAGATTTTGGTTTCTTGTGGCTTGGGGTGAGCATGTGGGCAGCTGGTGTCCATATACGCGGGCCCGGATCTACATGCTTGTCTTTTGCCATGGGAGTCCCCCTCAGTGAACCACGTCTGAGTGATCAAAGGCTGTGGTTTGTCTGGCCCTACCTATGGGACCAGGCAAATAAAAGAACACTTGCTATCCTTTTGAAAAGAGTAGGGGAATGAAGCCCCGGTAGCGGTTTTCCCCCTCACCCCTCCTCATAGATTCGGTCATCCATAGATGGGATCACTGCTGTGTCAGGCAAGCATCATATAAATACCTGTCCTAAGAGAAAAGAAAGGACTTCATGTCCGAAATTGAATGTCTGAGTTCCTCGATGGCCCCCCAGATGTAAAACTAAACAAACAAACTAACAAACCACTGCTGCTGCTGTTTTCATGCCGTACCATCATACAAAGTGTGCTGTGGCGCCACCTAGAGTAAAAGTTTGCTGAACTCTCTGTATAGGAGTCTTGAGTCAATACCCAGTGGCACCACTATTTTGAATTTTGTGGGGTCCGCCAAGAGTGGCAAACCAAGCTGTCATGATGGGTACCTTTTCCAGGGACAAACTGGATCCCTTGCTATCAGTACATGTCACCAGAACCAGCCGTTGAGCTATGGTCTTGCATACTGGTACACCCAATAAGTTTTCATGTCCATATAAAATCTCTGCAGTACCGATATAGGCCAATAGACAAGTCCATAGGGGCCAGTTTGTCTGAGTGGGGACAGCATAGAGGGACTTCATGTATTATCCTTATATAGGACTCAGTATGGAGGCCTAGTGGAGCCGCCATCTTGAATTTCGCTGGTTGAGGTAAAACCCACTGATAAGCCATATACCATGATGGGTACCTTCACCCTGGTTAACACCCACTTCCAGGGACATGCTGGTCCCATCTTATCAGTTCTTATCAGTGTGTGTGGTGAGAACCAGCTCCACACCAGCTAGTGGCCAATAGAGGACTATGTCACCCCATCCCCAACAAACAAATCCTCATCAATACAGGTAACCCTATGAGGGCCGCATGATGCGTCTAGTGGTGTATGATGCATAGTTGGCATCATGCACCTATGCAGTGCAGGCAAGCCTTCTTGTGATCACTGTGTTGGAGCATTGTGCTGACCTGTCCCAAGTGTATCGACCCTATTGGGCCTAAGCGTGACTGGAGCTGGTTTCCGGTGGCATGCACTGATAAGAGTTGATAAGATGGAACCAGTCTGTCCCTGGAAGTGGTTGTTATCCAGGGACAAGGTACACAACATAACATGTCTTATCAGTGTGTATAGTCACTTTGAAATAACCATCAAAATTCAAAATGATGGATCCACTAGGTGTGGGTCTTGACTCCTATAGGATCGGCATGATTCAGAAGTTCAGTCCTTGTGAGTTGCTCACCAGGGTTGCACTCATGCATCATGATGACCAATGGGCATATATGGAATACTTGATCTCACTTTATAGGCCTTTATAAAACGGTTGGCAGTGCTCTGCTGCATGATAGAAGTGACCTTGAGTGCATTATAGGAGTACAGTGCATAGTTGTAACCAGTCAGGTATCCTTAATTGGTCTAGATATACCGTGATTGGGTACTTGATTGATTGGAATGAAATGTACAACATTTTATAAAGACAATAGACAACTCCTTCTTCACATCTTTCTGTCGTCCTATAATGCACTCAGAATCATTTGTGCATTATAGGACAACAGACAGTCTCGATGTGAAGAAGATCGTTGTCTATTCTCTAAATAGTACTTCCATGCAACCTACCCTTTGTCCATCATGATGCATGAATGCAGCCCTGTCAGTAGCTTGCTGGGGCTACATTTATGCATAATGCTGACCCTATATCCAGTCTCTCCTTGATACACTCCCAGATGGTCGTCATGATGCACCAATGAAGTGCATCATGCTGAACAATAGGCATGATGCACTAATGCATTAGCCTTGCTTAAAAGGGTTAGACAGCTAATGATGGGGCCCCCAAGGGATCCCCCTGATGTCACAAGGTCGCCAAAATTCAAGGCTTCAGGTCAAATGTCATTTTTTAGGGACATTAAACATGTCTAAAAATCTCAAGATTCAAGGCCTCAAATGACATGTCACTTTTTTAGGGATTGGACATGTCACATGTCACTTTTAAAAGGTACAATGTTGGAATATCACCTCAAAATGGCCAAATGTCACCAGTGGCGTTTTTTATCCCTTGGGGGCCACAATGATGGATGGCTATCGGCTTATCACTCAGAGGGGATCGGGGCCAGATCATCCTTGTCAGTGCCATGTTGGCCTGATTAGTTCAGCTGCTGCCCACTAGGGCTATTTACCCTGTGAGCGATAATGGAATGATTTAGCATCTTTATGGTGAGTTTATGGAAAGTGGCCTGTCCGCTGAAATAGGTTCTCGCCTGACTACTACCCCGTGATGTGGGGTGCTGGGTGGGAGGACGACTCTAGACAATCTGCCATAGCCATGGTATGCAGAGTGCTTTGCTATCTTAGAAAGTGGTAATAGAGAAGGTGTGTACTGAGACTAGAAAGATATTTAGAGAGTAGAAGGAGTAGTCAAGCATAGAATGTGTTCATTTGCAAAGCTCATATTCAGATCTGGAGGCAAATAAGAAGGATTTTCTGATTTAAGACATCAACATTAAAATGTATATGTACTATAGTGGCCCATTTAAATGCCTGGGCGCTTATTGATTTCTATACCTCTGTACCCTGGCCCATCTTGTAGACAGGCGCTTATTTGAATACTGTTTTTAGTGCTTACGATTGTTTTCAATACCCCTGTACTCCCAGTTCTTATTCAAGACCAGCGCTTATTTGTGACCGCGGCGCTAAACTGGCCATTATGGTAGCTAAATGAAAATAAGGCTGTAAACATGAAGACCATTGTAAATAATAATCATTGATAATTACACTACAGGTCTAGTAAATGGAACATATAGCTAATGGGGACAAGATGGCCACCTATTCCCAAAAGACCCCATAGGAATCTACACAGAGTGACTTCTCTTTCTCTATGTCCTCCCCAGCTGCTATCATTAGCTTGATTTGTTGGTTTAAAGCCCTCCTCAAGGTTCCTGGCCGCAGCTTCTAAAGAGGCCAGCAGAAGACAGCTCTTGCCACAAAAAGTCGATCTCCCTGTTGTAGTGTAGATCAAAGTAATAGTGAGGAAGGTCTCATCTCTCCGGTTACTGACCAGTGCCAGACTACCCTGGGTGTAAGCCACCAGGGGCAGTACACTGGCATGCGGTAAGGAACCAGAAGCGTAGGACATGGGGGTAGGGGTTATGCCTCCCTCCTAATCACAGGGGGCCTGAATATGTCTGCCCCTTCCCCCCCCCCCAAGTTTGCCAAGGTGCATGATAAAATGCACATTTCCAATCAATATAGTGGCGGAAAGGACAAAAATAGTGCCCTGGGCTTCAAACCACAAGCAAAAGACGACTTTATCCTGTTTAAAACCCTTAAAAGCCGCAATTGCATTTGAGTATCATGCAGACCCTAGAGTTACAGGAATGTAATAATAGAGGGGTGTCACCAATTTCAGGGTTTAAAACACAATAATAGATGGTCCTTAGTATGGTATTACCTCAACAACAGGAGGACCTTAGTAATGGTATGATTAAACAGGGTTCCCACAGCTCAGGGAAAATAAAGTGGTCAGGGAATCTTACAAAATTGTGCAGTGAATCAGGGAAAGTCAGGGAAAATCTGCCAAAATGCATCACTTTGTTAGGTTTTAGACAAATCTCCCCTGGGGGCATTCAAATAATATTTCCAAAGATAGCAATTTGATTTCTGAAAGTAAGGTTTTGATTCACTTTGATAACTTAAAGTAGAATCTATCATTGTTGTTCTGAATCAGACCTTTGGTATAGATTTACAGTTAAATGTTGGTATTTCATATTCTGTGGTACCATAATTTGGTCAGGGAAAATGACCGTTTTTGGTCAGGGAGAGTCAGGGAACGTCATGGAATTTCAATATGAGATTCTTATGGGGACCATGCTAAAGCCCTAACAAATTAATACCACCATAATAGAGGGGCTGCAGCAAGGCTACTACTACAATCGAATAACTGTCAAGTTACTAAGCAGGCAGTCTGAGGGGCATTGCCTGAAGGGCCTTAGAGCATCTGAAGGGCCTTGCTCAGGGCCTTATGGGGCCTGTCGTCTCCGGTCCCCGCTCTTAATGTGGTCATGACATCTAATTAAAACGTAAAGTCTTGATGGACAGTCTAGACGCCGTGCCCTCACATGGCCATTAATTCTGCTGTCACGTGCTGGCAGAAATAGCAGCCCATTACCTTATGTATAAAGGGGTGTAGGGGAGGTTAACCCTCTCAGGGCCTGAGGACATTAACCCTTTAAAGGCTGCTAATGCATTCAGGGTTCCCACTGGTCAGGCAAACCCTTTTTTCTTTGAAGGTCAGTTAAAACCTAGTTAAAGATATTTTGTGGGAAAAAGATCAGTTCAGAGTAAGTCAAAAATGGTATTTTAACTAATTTAGGGGGTGATGGTCAAGCATTTGCAACATTTATTAAACACCCTTGCATGAGAGTGGGTGAATATTTTTCATGAGCCCTGTAAATCATCCAATATTTGGTCGGTTAAAACTCGAGAAAATGTCAAGTTAAAGTCAGTTTACTCATAAATATTGGAATTCTTGTGCATTAATCAATGATGCACATTGGTTGCCCTGATGCTTGGCATGGGCAGTGGAAAGAGTATACGCACCAACACTGCAATGTTGCATCAAAGGAACATGAGACTGGAAGCATAATGCAGCCCTCTAAAGTGCTTTGGAGCTTGAGTTGTATCAGGAGAAGAAGGAAGAGCATGTGAGAGATGCACAGGCTGTCTAGGCAGTGTGTCATATTGTGTCGGGGAAGAGAGATGGGGAGGGTATAATGGGTAGCAGTCTCGATATGCCAGCCCAACACTGCTCTACTATACAGCCTGGTCTTAGAGCTTACCTTGAATTGTGCTGGCACAGTGGTGCAAAACAAGTTCCTCAGCTGAAAGACCTCCAAGGTCAAGCGGATCCTTTTCTAGATGAAAAGGGAGCAATTAAGATTGATTGAATCATTAACAGAAATCAACAAAACCTTCAATTGAATGTCTGCTTCACTGTTATCAGACCAGTGGGATAGCAGGCTGTCCTCAGACTTAACTCTGAGTTGATCGACGTCCAGATTTTGAAATCACTCTCCAAGCAGAGGCAGCATCATTTCTAGAGCCAACCTAAAGTCCGTTTGGATAGCAAATGCACATCCACCTTCAGTCTGATTCTTATCAGATATTAGGATCGGGGTAAATAAAAGATTTGATTTGAATACACAGCTAGTGAAATGTAGCTTTGACCCCAGGCTATTGGGCCGGTAGGGGTAGGGGCTGGCCGAGGCTGGATGGGTAGGGAAGCGTGTCCAGAATGACAGCAGACAGAGAGAGGTTGTCTGCGGGGACGGCTGCCACTTGTAGACCGCCACAGTCCACTGAACATGGACTTCACGCCTGGAAGGGCACTGTCTATCCCCACCTCTCACCCACCTCCACACACAGACATATGGTATAGCTACACATGCACACTTGCACCCACCACCATGACCCTGGACTTGACCCTCTCCAAGAATATCTTTCTGCCTACAAAAAATACAAAATATGCTTGAAGAGTGAGCATTATTTCCTGTTCCTGCTGACCGAAAGAGATTTATGATGGCAGGTCTATGTCCATGCCAGCATGCCCTGGTTTGCTTATAGTCCAGTCCAGTCAAATGGGGACCAAAAGGGCCTGTACCCAGGAGTAACTGCAAATTTGTCAAGACTGTACTCATTCTACTCACTACTAACAAAATCCATCGAGGGGCAGAGGGCAAAAGTCAAGGTCAAAGGTCGAGAATTGTTAAAAATTGGGTAACATATATTTTTTAAATAAATCCATAAATTCTGTAGCCAGTGCTTTGCTATGTGAGATAAAGATTCTTCTATATATAAATCATAAATTGGAAAACTTGAGTTTGAGTTGTTTAAGGTCAAGGTCATATTCTACAAGGTCAAACAGAGAAAATATAATTTTATATTTGCATTGTTGCAATTCTTCTACTGACCAGAAATATGTGAATTTAGATGAGATAACACATGCAGGGATGTGTTTTTAAAATGCAATTCACAAAATGATGTAAATTGTGTTGAATCTATCAAAATTTGGCATATATTTACAATTAAAGAAGAAAACCCTATAATTGAATAATGAGGGAATTTCCTTTACTGGGACTTTTCTTTGGCATTCTATATCAATTATCTCATATATTCATCTGGCCTATGGGATTCTCTGACATTGCCAAAGGTCAGGATCCCAACAAATATATCCAAAACAACAACAATTTCAAACTCCTCTTTCAACACTTTATCTAATAAAAAATGACTGTTACTTTGGTATCAACCAAAATAGGTCACCAACAGCTTGTGTCTCCTTGGCATTAGCTTACATACAATCTGCAAGTTGTCTGCTTTTCATATTAGTCCAGTCATATTCTGCATGTACACAGATCTAATTTAAAATGTCATTTCATATTTTTTTTTTGTTCTTTAGAGCTACCCAAACATCATAAAAACTATTAAAACAAAATCTATTAAGAGACAGACCATTTTTGAAGGGGTTATGTTAAATTTGAGACCCAAATTCATAGTTTTCATAGGACATGCAAAAAGTCCCCTTATATTCTGAACCTGTGTTTTAATATGCATCTATTAAAGCATTATTAACAAGTCAAGTAATACCATGGATCAACTTCTCCATCGCCTAACGGCTCCATAGAGTACTTGAACTTGTTTACTGAAGGGACTTTTTGAAATCTTTTTTTTTTTTTGCTCCCATTTCTACTAGAGTCTATCAATGCCTTAAAAAATCTCTATAAGGGAAGACCATAAACAAATAGAACTTCTCCTGTGCCAGTTTTTCACGAAATATTTTTCCTGATATTTTAATTAAAAATAAACTGTTTTCTCAGTACCGTAATCTCCCGCGTAGAAGGCGCGTCTTCTACGCCAAACAAAATGCTGCTGGGTCTTATACGCGGGAGGGTAATTGCCTTGAGTTGGGGGTGCGCCTTATACGCGGGTTTTTCCAACATCTCATTTGGGAAAATGCGCCGATGACAGCTTGAACTCATATAGCCAGCACCGCGGCAGACCGGGAGGTGTCGACGCTTGCCGGGGATAAGGCCCACCATGCGCCGATGACAGCTTGAACTCATATAGCCAGCACCGCGGCAGACCGGTCGGTGTAGATTTGCTCGGCGGGTTTGACGCCGACCGTGTGCCGATGACAGCTTAAACTCATATAGCCAGCACCGCGGCAGACCGGTCGCTGTAGATTTGCTCGGCGGGTTTGACGCCGACCGTGTGCCGCTGACAGCTTGAACTCATATAGCCAGCACCGCGGCAGACCGGGAGGTGTCGACGGGCGCTCGGCGGCTTCAAGCCGACCGTGTGCCGATGACAGCTTGAACTCATATAGCCAGCACCGCGGCAGACCGGTCGCTGTAGATTTGCTCGGCGGGTTTGACGCCGACCGTGTGCCAATGACAGCTTGAACTCATAGAGCCTGCACCGCGGCAGACCGGTCACTGTGGAATAGGGGGTGGGGAGGGGGGGGCGCGTTCTACGCGAAACAGCCCCCCTGGGGCGCCTTATACGCGGGTTTTTCCGGAAATCGATCCAGAAGAGGTACGTGCACCTTCTACGTGAAAAGGCCTTCTCTGAGTTGGGGGGCGCCTTCTACGCGAGCTGCCCCTTCTACGCGGGAGATTACGGTAGTTACAAAAAAATAGTGACAGAATCACGCTACTTTCAACTATGAGACAACCCCCTGGCAGGTATAAACACCTGTGCCAGTGTGATCTTTGATTTAATGACAACAGTATTCCATCCTTATTTCCTGTCTTAACTGGACTTGAGTTTTTTAATTAGGATTTAAAAAGAGTCCAACTTCATATTAGGTTATAATTCTTCCACTAGTTGGCACCACAATAATAGAGGCAAACCCCTGTCAGTCATACTGGTCCCAGAGTTAAGTACTAGCGTCCTAGACTCTGGTCTTCTGCCCTATGTATGATGGGAAGGCCATGGAAAGTAGTCTCTGTTATGTATGGATGAAACACTAGAGGGAGCTGTGGTCTGACTGGTCAGCATGCATTGTGAATGGGTTTGGGGAATTGAACACCCTATATGTATCCTGTCCAGAATAGGGTAGTGGTTAGGACACTGGACTCATAATGCAGGGTAACTGAGTTCTAGCCTTGCCTGATGCATTTGTTTTTATTGAATGAAAACATTTTATTTCTAGATTTTGATTGTGTTAATAAATTGCAATCAATATCTATAAATTAGGTGTAATGGATGACTGCTCAAAGAAACTATGATTTTCAAAGCAGAGGTGATGTTTCTGGTAATATTTTCCTACAAAATAGATAGTATTGACCTAGTGGATATATGGTGACTTGAACCCACCTCCCTGATATTGGGAGCTCAACTCTCTACTGCCTGAGCTAGTGGGGCTGTTGTTGATTTGTGGTAGACAAACACCTCATATTCCAGGGCCACATAGGTCTTAAGTCCAAGTTATGTTGAGCTGAAAGCATAGTCACAGGTGATTGTGTTTGAGATGTGTTGTTGTCAGGTTTATATACTAGATGAAACCTCTATACTACGACCCTGCTCAGGTGTGCACTACACTCCTATCATGCACTCAATGCCACTTCTGTCATGCAACAGCTAACATTTTAAAAATCATAATAGAAAATAGCAGGGTCTGTTCTAATCTATTTGAATCATCTACATGTCTTTATGCCTTTCTTCTTATCACAATGCAATTGGATTGGCCACTCTATAAACCATCATTCTTCTAATCAGTCTAGCCTGTTGGATGAAGGAAGGATCACCTTGTATGGAAGGTTTCAAACACCAACCCATATCATGGTGTGCAAATGGAGATTGGCATCATGTGTTGAATGGTACATTCCATGTTTTAGATGCTTTGTGCTGGGCCTACTACAGTACCTCCTGTAATCTATCCATCAAAGACCGCAATATCTTATTTGAAGCACTCATAAGGTATTTTACTCCAAGGTGTGCCATGTACTCAAGGTATTGTTTTTCAGTGTCCACGGCCACCAAGAACACACAAACTCGATTTGTCAGCTGTCAGCTGGTATATTTCTAAAAAGCATTGATAAAGATATGCAAAGTCGGCCAGCTTTCCCTTATTGTACCTACAGTGGATCTGTGAGATCTGGATCCATTACCTCTGCTAAATCCTGTTCAATTGAATGAGTGATCTGTGACTGATTGCCCTTAATGATTTATATAGCTTAGTGATAGTGGGACTGTACAACTTAGTAATAGTAGTATAGAGAAGTGGCACTGTACAACTTAGTGATAGTAGTATAGAGAAATGGGGCTATAGAAATTTGTGGTGTTAGTAGTATAGAGAAAAGGGGTTATAGAAATTTGTGATAATAGTATAGGGAAATGGGACTTAGAACTCAGTGTTAATGTGTAGAGAAATGAAACTATAGAAATTTGTGGTAGTAGTATAGAGAAGTGGGACTATAGAACTTAGTGATAGTAGTATAGATTTAAACCAGGTCCCAGGTTCAAATCCCAAGGGATCCAAACACCATTTTTGCTGTCCACTGTAAGGCTATAAATCTGTAATCTGTTGGTAAAACAAGAGACACTACTGAAGGGAGGGCATTGAAGAATATGGAGAATAAGTGTGTTTGGAAAAGGGGGTTGTGGTATAATTGGGTGTTTACTGCCCCCGACATTGGGTCCATTACATGATAGCACCTTTAAGGGTCACATGATGCCTCGAAGCTCAAGTTATACCCAAGTTACTTGGAAGTCACAATGCATTGCTTGAGAGTCTACTTGCTAATGCTGCATTGGTGCATCATGCTGACTATACTGGGGCGTATCAACCCAGTAAGGTTGGCAGAATGCCTCAATGTAGCCCTTGTGAGTTACCCACCAAGGCTACATTCATGCATCCTGATACCTGCCCGGCATGATGCATTACCCATGCCTTAATGCATTAGTGGCCCTTAACCCTTTAAAGGGGGGCTAGCACCGCAAACTAACAACATGGGTACCGGCTCAAAGAGTGATCATAAAATCGCGGGAACCAGCGGAAAAATCGCGGCGCTCTGATTGGTCAAGGGGTGGTCACATGACTTTTTAATGCTGGCATGCATTACCATGCCAGGGCCCCTTTAAAGGCCACTGATGCATTAATGCATAAGTTTTAGCGCATACAATAACCATCATGGTGAGTACCGTAGTACCGCTTTAAGGGCCGCTGATGCAGGAGTGCTTCATGCCCATTGGTCGTCATGATGCACCAATGAAGTGCTGGCGAGACTACTCACCATCACTTCATTGGTGCATCATGCCAACCCTCCAGGAGTTTTTGTATCAACCCCAGAAGATTGTCATGATGCTACAATTAAGTGATGGGGAGTAGTCTCGCCAGCACATCATTGGTGCATCATGACGACTAATGGGCATGATGCACTCCTGCTCCAGTGGCCCTTAAAGGATTAAGGGCCACTAATGCAGGAGTGCATCATGTCCATTGTTCGGCATGATGCAACAATGAAGTGCTGGCGAGTCTGGTCACCAGCAGTTCATTGGAGCATCATGCCAAACCTCTGGGTATATGTCAACCTTGGAGGGTCGGCATGATGCATGGATATAGCCCTGGTGAATTACTCACCATAGCTACATTTATGCATCATGACGACCAATGAGTAGGCATTGATGCATTAATGGATCAGCGGCCCTTAAAGGGTTAAAGGGATAAGGACTATGGCAGTAATCTGGTGCTAAGCCGGCATGGCTAATTGGTGTTTGCTGTACCTGCCCCCTTGTGTCAGCATGGTAAACTAGATCCTGTGTACACACAGCGACATGTACGCCCTCTGTGGTGGTAGTGGGAATTAAACAACCTGACAGTAGTAGGTGTTAGGCGCAGTTCACCAATCTGCGCATATCGGCAATTCTGCTTTGCGCAAGGTACAAATGGGCGAGATTTTCATAAAGTTTCTACCACATTTATAGAATTCATTTGTCTAATATTTTTTATAGATACCTTTATATGTTATTCAACCACTGGTCTATTGTTTGTCAAGTTTTCCTGCTTAGAGTTTTAAAAAAGGAGTTGAAGTCCAAGACCTGCTCGCCGAATGGCCGATATTGCTGCTTTTTGCAAGATTGGTGCTTTGCGCGGCGCCGATGTTGCGCAATTTGTAAATTGCGCTGCCCAATTCGAGAAATGCGCCGATTGGTGATCCGCGCGGAACAGTAGGTGTATGTATGAGTAGTAGTTCTGTTTATACAGACAAGAGGAAGCTTGTCTATCACTGTCTGACACGGCCTGCTGGCTGCCATCTTGGATTTGTCAGATTTGCAGTACTTATCAAGGGACTAGTACGGATTGTTTTTTTCCAAGACCTCCTCAGACCCCCACCCCATTATTCATAATAAATGATATTTCAACAGTTGAGGTTATATTCCTCATGATAGACATCATTAAAATGAATACTTGTGTCCATGCCGACTATGTGTTGTCAACAAATCCATGGAAAAGGGACCGAAAAGACAGAAAACCCCATCATGGACAATGTTATAACCTATATTGTTACCCATTTGGTTGCAATGATCCATGAATACAGCACTGCATATTCATGGCGAGAACTACATTACACAATTTCACATGGGAATGTGTCAGTGCCGGCGTATATGTGCACCACACACATCCGAGGGATAGGAAAGAGGAGAAATAGACCCTTTTAAGTGGGCTAGGGAAGCCCACATGGGCCTGTAGGCACACATATTGTAGATAGAGCTTCAATACTATCATAGTAGGTAGATAAGGGACAATAGATGTTAAAACAGGAGAAAATTCGATTTTGCCAAAATGTTAGTTACAACCTTGTTGCACTGAGGTAACGATATGCATTAATATGCACAATGACAGTGCATTAAGGTACACTATGTGTCATAGCATCATGGGCTTCCCTAGCCCACTTAAAAGGGTCTATATCTCCTCTTTCCTATCCCCTCGGATGTGTGTGGTGCACATATGTGCGGGCACCGACACATTCCTTTGTGAAATTGTGTAATGTCGTTCTCGCCATGAATATGACCTTAGCTGTCAAAATGGCGTTAAACATCTATTACTCACTCACTCATAGCATCATGATCTTGTGCTATCATATTTCAGTGCATGTCTTGTAAAAGGGCCATTGGTGATCAGACCTCCAAATCTATCAATGCTTGGGCAGCTATTCACGGGCCTACAGTAGCCCTTTATAGGGTCAATCTTGTATCAGAGCTTGCCAATACTGACCCGATCTAAGCGGCTAGCAGCCCTTAGGTCTGGAGTCTATGACAGGCCAGGCCTATCTTGTTATAGACTACAGGAGCACAAGGAAAGAAAACTGACAAAAACCAGCTACCCTAAGGAATAAATACACCCCAGAGAGAAATCAATACATCGCATAGAACAGACCAACCAGGCCTGCACAAGGTATTTGATCGATACTTGTGGTTTTCTGCGAAGAGTTTATCAGTTATACGCGCACCAGGTTTTCATCCAAAGCTCAGTGTTTCAGGATGTATCGAAGAAAGTTTGGAAGATGTATAGAAAGTATGTAAAACTGCCCTAGCCTCAACCCTTCAAAAGCGGCTGATACAGGAGTGCATCATGCCCATCGGTCAACATGATGTAACAATGAATCATTGTGTGAGCATCATGCCCACCCTCTGAGGGTGTATCAAACCCATTGGGTTGGCATGATTCTGACAAGGGCTGCATTAATGCATCAAGATGACCAGTGGATATGATGCATTTATGCATTAACCTGCTTAAAGGGTTCAGGACCAGTGGTCATACTGCATTTAACTAATATGTGGACTACTGAAGGCTATATACTGTGCACACGTCCACTGGTTGTAATGTAAGAAGAGAATAAACCAAAGTACAGACTTGGCAAACAACACCCACCAAAGCACACAGTCATACGCAGTGGTTATCTATCTGTCGTCACCGAGGGAATATAGCTGTGTTGTGTCTTGGAGCCTGATGGTGACAGATGTGTTGACAAGCTCCTTATCAATCATTGTTTGCTACAGATGATGCCATTCAAAAATCAATATAGTATGGTGGAGGAGCAGAGCGGTGGACAGGTCCTGCTCCTTTGGTAATCCCCATTCGCTGAGCCAGCTGTGCGTACTCACTATCCAATACGATGCTCCTCAGATTCTTCATCGAGCACTCCGTCTGTCTGCCTACCCTTCCTGCTCTTGAGTCAGACAGATGGGACTGGTAACAGCAGCAGATGTATCACTGAGATCTGACCAGTCAAGAATCAAGAGCTAGCAGGGTATCAGATATCCCTTGCTATTTAAAATGAAAGTCATAGGAGATGATACTTTAGTACAGAAATTGAAAGTATTCATTGTTTTTCCTTTGGTTTTTTCTGACCTAATCAATATCCAAACTAATGTTGCACTGCCATTTTAACCATTTAAATAGCCAATATCTGGGATATTTGACACACATTCATGAAATATTCTAAAGCTCCTTCATTGGTGTGCATATACATCTTGTTTACTTGTAACAAACATCCACTCTTTTTGTTACAGAGGGGGTACGGATCGCCCAGTCAACACCAATCGAGACATTGCTCCAGAATGAATTTACGCTGTGCCTAAATGACAAGCAGTTCTCTGTCCGCTGCCCAGATGTAGGTAGGTACAACTTACAGTTTATTTAGGTGCCACTAAAAGCTGATGGTATTGAAACTCATAAGGTAATTATCATTGTGTAAGTCTACACATTGTGTAGTTTTATTTCAACTTGACTGTCTACAGTAAAGGTTTTGTTTTCACAGAAATAAATCAAAAGTTAAATTGTCTTGAAAAGGTTTATATGTAATATCTAACTTGAAATCACTTTCTAAAAGAGGCTGATTTGGCTCCGAAATGGCCTCCTGTTAATCCAGTTAAAAAATGTATTTTACTAATGAAAATAAATTCAAGATGACATAAGAGCATGAGTTTTGATATTAAAGTGGAAATCTCATGCTGAGTTTCTCTAAAAGTAATATTAAAAGTAATATTCTGTTTATATAATACAATTCCTTCTTCCCTGCAGAACAATCATCCAGCGAACACGTACACCGGCTCTCTGACGTCAAGAACACGATAGCCCAACTCTACAGCTTGCTCAACGTAGAAGAACACCAGCTAAATCAGGAACGGGACCTCGTAGCCAAACTAGAGAAACTTAAAGCTGAACTAGAACCACTAGAAAAGGTAGGTTTAAGCTGAACTCTTACCTGTACTCTCTACCCAATAAATTCAAGTTGAGCTCATACCTACTCTAGAACCACTCTAAAAAGTAAGTTCAAGCTAAACTTAATTCTGGCCTAGATCTATGGGAAAAGGTAATTTCAGGAATAACGCTCTTAGCTGAAATAGAACCAATAGAAAAGCTAGATTTGGGCTCAACTCAAAGTTGACTAATAACCACCGGAAGGGGAGGTTCCTTTTAAACGCTACCTAGAAAGGTGTAGGATAGAATAGGTATATACGATTATTATAATTGATTGACTTATAAATGTGAATAATTCACACTAAAGTTTCATACAGTACTTACTCAGTATCATACTCTAGTAATAGATTTTAGTGTTTGATATACTCTGTATACATTTTTCCTCACAGACGAGGCTAGACATTGCTGAGAAGGCACAGAAGCGAACCAATGCCTTGTCCTGGGTGGGGCTAGGCATGATGGGGCTTCAGTTTGGGATCCTTGCGCGCCTTACGTGGTGGGAATACTCATGGGATATCATGGAGCCTGTCACATATTTCGTCACCTACGGCACCACCATAGCCATGTTCGCCTACTACGTCACCACCAAGCAGGTCAGTTCTGGATGACAGATTTGTTTAATTAAGAACGGTTCAATTGATGCATTAACTCACTGGGATTATATGCATGCAGCATACCAAATCTAAAGGTTTGATGCATCTTCAAGAGAAATATCACCTTAAGGCATTGTCCCATTTTTGAAGGTCCAATGTTTGATTTGTATGCATCCCCCACCCCCTGAAGTAGAATCTGGCATTGATTGGTTGCATGTTCATTCGAAAAAGACTGGAATTTTACTGTTTTCTCATTACATTTTGCTGTCAATGTTCCTAGGAAGGCACATGATTTTGAAAAGTATCATGCTCTCTTTGAAATGTTAGCTGACCATAACAAACTGCTTTGTCTCCTTCCTTCCAGGAGTACAACTTCAAGGAGGTGCGTGACCGCGAGTTCCTCCTCACCCTTCACAGACATGCCAAGAAGAGGAACCTGGACATCTCCAAGTACAACCATCTGCGGAACGCCATCGCGCAGGCCGAGTATGACCTGGAGAGGCTGAGGGACCCGCTGCAGCTACAGCTTCCCATCCAACACCTCCTCAAGTACAAGAAGGACCCCAAGGACCAACAAGAAGCACAGTAGTACAAGACTCTTCTGTGAACAAAGCGGCACTGTGAGAGAGTGTGACCACTCGACAGTGTCTATGTATGACTGAGGTAGGCAATGTCAGCGTTAACTGCAAGGCAATATATTTGCAGTACTTTGGTGTTGCTTTTTTTGTAGCTACATTGGCAATGGCTGTCCAGACTGCATCAGACAGAGGTTGATTATGCTAGAAAATGGCAAGTCCAAGGATAGAAAGCTGTGAAAAAGCAGTGCACTGTGGTATTACTGCCCATATATCAATTGCCTATTTGTACATTTCATTAGGCACTGCCTAAATGTGGACAAATTGTGGTAACAAGGTATTGCCTACCAACATTCAATAAACCAACCCAGGCTTTCATTGTACACTTCCACCACTGACAACTTTTGGGAATAATCCATACAGTGTCTCTGGTTAAATATAGGTAAATGATCAATTTAGAGTCAAGATTGGACACTGTTGTCATTTGGTGGATTGATTGTGTACTAGTATGAGCATAACCATATGTAAGCCTTTTGAACACTGGCTTGGCGAGCAGGAGGTACATTTCGTTATCGGAGGGCGTGCATTTGATAAACGGCCCAACAGAGGGACACCCTGTTCCTGATGCTCGCATTGCCAGTGTTACTGTCCAAGATGGCTACAATGTTTGTTATGCTTCTGATAAATGATCTTATAAGCAGTGATGCATGAAAGGGAATCTGTTTGTACTACTCCTATTACTAAACTAACTGCTGGCTTGCCACGGGGGCTGAAAGGGACAGGCAGGCAGCGCACCCATCTCAACATACGGAGACAGGGGCCTCCCGTACATATATAAATATATACATAAACCAGAAATCACTGTAAATTCCTCTTTCCTCCTCTGTCATGCTCCAATATTAATCCAACCACAGACCTTTGATGCTGCTTTGGGAAAGAGGTCAGTCCGCTCGGCTTGGTTACCGGCACCTTCACACATATTAATTGCGCTAGAGCCCCAACCATGGTCATCTTATTCACCAATATGGACCAAGAGTATCAGGCCAGTATATATGAGAATCTGTTGTTGACTTTAGCTATCTGTAATAATTGTTAAGGCAAGGATTAAAGAAAAGGCATAAGTCAAGGATGGAACCACACGAGGCACGTGTTATACGGAGCATGATGTACCATGTACTTGGTGTGCTCGACATACAGGGACCAAGACCCAATATCTATTGGCAGTGAGATGGGTGTGAGGTTGGGAGCATGGCAGAAATTTGTACATTACTGGATAAAGGCATGTCGGTTGATCTACCGTCAAGCGTATCATCTATCTACCACTTTTTGTATGACATGTACAGCACAACACATAAAAATCAGAGCGCCATTCATTCATCCTCCTCAGCTTGTTGTTGGCAAGTTATTCCTCCTTCTCCCAACCCGAAGGCCCGGCTAGCTTGTTCACAAATTCATACTTCTATACCAGAATTCATCTAGTGTTCCTGATGGGACCCCTGTAAATGTGTAGACGGTAATTTAGTTTGATAACTCACATAGGCCATGGCTCTTATCCTGAGTATGAGGCCACTATCTGTGAAAGGACCAAATATGATACTGTTAACCCTACCTTTCTCTACTTCTCTAATGAATTTCTTGACTGTGAGGTTTGTAGGAGTTGCCCAACGGGGCCATGCCAGTGATGGTTAGTTCCCGCAGGGCTTTTAGATGTTGAGTGCCAGCGCTGTAGTTTCCAACCACCCTTTCACCTCTTGTTTCCATGACTAGCGGGCTGTAAACCACTGGGAGGAGGAGGGGAACAGACCGAAGGCACGACACCTCATTTCTGGAATCAGTTTTGCCCATTTGTGGCAAATGAGAATGTGTGTTATGGTTTCTGAGTTCCAATCCCAAGTGGAAGTCACTCAGGAAGTTTTCGTTTATATTCTGTATCTACCTAAGTTTCAGTTTTGGTGTTTCTGGTTCCTTTCTACCATGCATGTCTTGAGCAGTGTACCTGTCATTGGTGTTATTCTACTGTACACACTTACCCTGATCTTTGATTCGTAGTAGAACATTCAACAACTTAACTACAGTGGGGAGTAGCAACTGTGAAACTGCTTGGGTAGGTTTTGGATCTCTATTCACATCCTTTAGTCATTTTGAAAATAGCCATTGCCCAGCGGTATCAAGGATCAATAAAAATGTGCCAATCAAGATGGTTTGAAGATCTTTGTGATTCATGTACTGTTAGTGATGCCCGATTCGTTCACCTCCATGTCATTTGTGTACAGAGGTGTGCCATCACCCAATTAGCATACGGATGCACTACACTCTTTGCCATTTTATTGATGGGCCTTTACTAATTATATCAATGGTCAAGGAAGGTTTTTGTTGACATGTAAGTAGAAAATGTTTGTCACATTGAATCATCCCCTTTAAAACTAAGAAAAGGATTGTATTAATAGGTCAGTTCATATACACATATGGCATACTTGCCTATATTTCAAGGTGCGATGAGATTTCTACTTGGGAATATCTTTGTATACTTCTGTGTGTTTAACCTCTTTAAGTGTGTACAAATGAGGAAACCTATTGTCATGTACACAAACATACATGTAGCTAATTACTTGTTCTCAGGTCTGCCAATTAAAAGTCTACATAGCATATGATAAAAATTTAAACATACTTATATATTCATCATGATAATCACGAAACCTCTGCCAGCTACATACCCTCTGACTCTTCACATAGTAGAAAATGGGACCCAACCATTTTAAATGGTGTTCAGAGATGGCACTGCAGAACGGTAGTGTGCTGTTTTGTATTGAATCATCATGACCTGTTAGCCTCATCGACATGTATAGAAAGATATATATGATAAGCTTCCAAATGAGCTCCAGGTCCACTTATAACCAAGCAACCAACACAGTTTATCTTTGCAGATTGCCTCTATTCATTTCAATTTAATACTTGAATATATGTATAGCCTACATACACATACCGCTTTCTAGATGTAGATGAATTTTTAAACCAACTTTTCGACGGCCCCTGTCCTTCTACGGGGCACCAGTTCCCCCTTGTATAACGTTCAACATTATCCTTCTCGCGTATAACATGACTGACGCTCAAGTCTTGCAAAAGGAACCTTAGTGTAATATTCTGCAAGAGTACTAAATGACAACCCCCTCCCTCTAGACCAGGACTCTGCCTTGGTGAGCAGTTGCTGATATGTGATGTTAATACAACCCAAGTACACTTGGCCCAGTGTGTAGAGCTGGGCACATATATAAGTGGTAATGTAATGTGTATGGTAGTTCACTTCTGTAACTTGTCTGATAAGGAGACACTGTACCAAACAGCTGTTGCCAAAAATAAGAAATAACCAGTAAAGACGATTAAGTTTGGTCAGTGTAAAACAGTTGTTCACATAGTGTCCAATGCAGCTAAATAAACTGATGTTTTTTTTTAATAAAATAAAATACGGTTTCTGTTATTGCACATAACTTGCCCGCTCAAAATGCGTCAAGCTACTTTGGTGGACTCCATTTGCATATAACATACTGCTGTTCAGTTCTGTCCATCAGGTTTTTGTCATGATTGTAATGTATAACAGCGAGTCATAAAGAACAAAAATGTCGCCTGTACAGAATGTGTGCACAACATATCATGTACGAGAGTCGATCCAGTGTAAGGTTCAGCGCACACCACTAGTTGTCATTTACCCTGTACCAATGGATAACACAGTTTACACAGTTTTGATGGCTGGGTTTGCTGATTATATACTTTAATGTAGTTCAGTATCTATTTCTTTGGACAGCATGGGTTTCCCCTTTGTATATCGTCCTTAGTTTCAAGTGAAGAAACTGTATGAAAGTGACTACAATTATTACTACTGTAAATTGGATCATACCTTGTACATAGTTTATAATACATTGGCAGAAATAGAAAACAAGCTTGAATTCATGCAAAAGTTTATGGAGTGTCTCAATGGAAGCCATATTGACAAAAATGGAGCCTAGTTGCTAAAGATACCACAAGGTGGCAAGCTAACCTACAGATGAGAAAGGCGTAGTAACCATTCAGTTCACCCCATTCTCCATTCAACACAAAGCGCTTGAGGTCGATGAACAAAATGCACATCAATCAACCACAAACACATAGTAAAATCTATAGGCATTGTATTGATTGCCTAAGTAAGTAGACAAATAACACTATCATAATAAGTGAGGGATTTTGACTGTGTTAGAATTTTATACATACTTCTTTAATTTGTTGGGCAAGAAGGTATTGTTAATGGTTTGTTAATTAATAATGGGTTTACTCCTTTTATGCTGATAGTTTGACATAATATCAAAATGAATATATATCTTCTCTAGATATGACTTATTTACCTTCTTTTTGACTTGTGATATGTAGTGTTTATCATTGTTTATTTATAATGGGATCTTCTGACAAGTACCAAAGGAAGTTGCAAAGATAGTTGAAAAATGCAAGCATTCAGAGCATTAAAGGAACCTGATGATCAGTTTGATGAATATGAAACCTGGTTAATGGCTCGTGACTACAAGTTTGAGGGAGTGTTTCTACCTATGAGAAGTAGTTCAAAAGTAATGAGATTATCAAAACAAATCATCGGATCTCGGTGTGATGATTGCAGTTTAATGTACCCCTTCCTTTTAGACCCTGTTCTAAGTGAATAAGATGTTAATTTGTGCAGAACATACTGTTGAGTTTCAAGACAAAGAAGAAGATTCTCCTACCCTTGTCAATCAGTACAAAGTGCATTTGCCACAACTACTTAGACAAACAGTTCGATGTACAGACCTGTTCAAGTTTCTTGTTGGTTGATTTTGCTCATCCGAGCCTTTCTGCTCGGATTGAAGGAATACCATCAGCCAATGCCTCAGAGTTCTTGCACTCATTCTTCTATGTTTATGTAACGCTCCTCTGGTTTCCATTTGCCTGTTTACTTTGGAACGCACCCTAAACTTGTACTTAAAGCATAGTGGATTTGTTTCTACGTCTAGATGTACTAGTAGCATAGGTTACATATCCTACGACTTCCACTGTTCATCATGTCACTTATATTGTACTCGCATGAACGCCTTTACTTGGGTGATAAATAATGACAGGGGCATATCAAGTGCTCCAGTCTGGCTATATCCATTCATATTCCTCTGTTGCTAGAATTTTAAAATGACATGATAATCGACTTCAACCAGAAGTGCACTAAGGTTAGAGGTATTTAATCTTGGTGCGTCTCATACTGCTTTTAACTACCATGACATGAAGTATAACTAAGCGTCAAGAGGTTCTTATTTAAACTTGCAATTTCACCGTCCTCATCTATTCCGAAAAGTGTACAGCCATCGTAGTTCTCAATGTTTGAGGAACCAAACTCACCCGGTCACCTGGAGACTAGCATTATAACCTAGTAGAGACTGTCAATATAGTGCATCAACTACCAGTTCAGGCCATAGCTAAACCATGCAGAACCAATGGTCAAAATGATTATGAGAAAGGTGTGGATTTGTACGAATGTTTTCGTTTGCCGGGTCCCAACTGATGACACAAATGATAATACAGACTCATATTAAACAGTGACGACTGGCTGGTACCAGAACACATCTCTCCATCATCCCACTGCTGCCATGGCAACACGCACTGGACGTAGCCGCCATTGTTGACAGTGGTAAAACTGTCAGTTGGCACCAGGTGGCACCACACTAGGCTTTACAAAATAGCCACCAGAGGTCAGGGCAATTGGAGGTGGGTGGCGATGAGCTGATTTATGCAGATTTTCTTTGCCCTATCTGTAGATAAAGACATCTTCATGGATTGTTTCTTGTTACTTGTACACATATCTTGTTAAAAAGGTTTAATATGATAATAAAAAAAAATAACATTAAGAATTATCAGTGTTCTCCTTTTATGTTTTTGATTTGTATACACTTGCATCTGGTAAGAGTGTTATGAAGACTATTATAGGGCCCAATGACAAAGGCTGGGGATGAACCCAGGGGAACTAGATTTTGTATTGAAACAGGTGTGCATTTGGCCCTGTGACAGCCCATACCATTAGTGTGAGGGATTTTCATCTAAAGTAGCTATTAACAGTAGGATCTTTAGTGAAAATCTCAAAAATTGCTAAAAGATTTGTGTTGCAATGCAATTTGAGGGAAAAAATGACCCTCAACGAAAGTCACCATGACCATTGGTGAGGTTTGGCAACTCTTAGTAAGAGCATGGACAATTGTCTAAGTCCATGCCATGGTGAGAGGGATTTGGCCTTCCTGGCCAAACTCCATCTCACCATGGCATGGACCCAGACAACTGTACAATGCCATGCTCTAATAAATGCTTAAGGTTACGTGGACATAAATGCTGCCCTCTCGTGAGTCATATGGTATTCAGGCCTGTACTGAAGGGTGTTCTGACTGCTGATTGGTTTAGAATTAGACAGAAGAAATATTGGTAAAATTATTAAAAGAATCACAGGTGTTCCCAAATAGTTAATAAATGGAATAGTAGGTGTGTTTTTATATTATGCCAGGCCCTGGGGATTTTATGAGGCATGCAAAAGTTCATCTGGCCAATGGACATTTTTAGGCCCAAAATAGGGTAGAATGGCACTCACTGCAAATATTCCCTTATTCAAGATTTTCAGGATTAAGCCTATCCAACATTCTGTCACATTGTGTATGAGGGATGAAATTTTTACCAACGAACATTTTAGGCGGCTCTTTTTGTGTGTTACGCTATTTAGAAATATAGAGGAAATGGATTTAGTTCCCCGTGACCTATAGAGTAGTCCTAGCTTTCTCAACAGATGGGGCTGAATGTTATAAACGTGATGGGGAAACACTACAAACCTGCCACCTACTGACAAACCAATGAACTGGCATGCCAGCCTCGGGGTTACATGGACGTAAATGCTGCCCTGTCGTGAGTCATATGGTATTCAGGCCTGCACTGAAGGTGATCTAGGTGCTGATTGGCTTAGAAAACATATGCATGAAATATTGGTAAAATTATGAAAAAAATCACAAGTGACCCCAAATAGTTCCTAAATGGAAAAGTAGATGAGTTTTTATATTATGCCAAGGTTTGGGGATTTTATCAGGTCTGCAAATGTTCATCTGGCCAATGGAGTTTTTGAGGCCCAAAATAGGTTAGAATGGCACTTGCTGTATGTATCACTCCCTTAGTTAAGATTTTCAGGGTTAAGCCTATCCTATATTCTAACACATTGTGTGTGAGAGATGGTTTAATCTTGCTACGGTCAAAAATATTACCAACAAACATTACGGGGGACTGTTTTTGTGTGTTATGCTATATAGAAACATAGAGAAAATGGAAATAGTTCCTCGTAACCCAGATCTTGGACCAGACCATAGGTTGCAGGCCACCAATTGACAGGAGGTGGCAGCAGGAGCGCTTTGCAACTCCACACTAAAGGCTGACAGTGGGTTGGCAAACCAGGCATAGAATTAATCCTTAGGGTGTAAATTAATCGATTTCAGTGTTATTGAGGTTGATATTTGATGTTAAGTTGAGGGGGGGAGGCTCTATTTATTTACAGAATTGATTGAAATCATTCATTGCAAAACCCACAAATCTGGTTATGTCCGCACTCTAAGGCCTATAGCAAATCACATTGTACCACATGCCATGGCCCTAAATTATTGGGAAAAAATGTATATCTACAAGAAAATAATAGTGGCTAAGCCCAGATACTCGCACAAGTATTTTATTTTTGCCCAAAAGCTATATAGGCCAACAGTGGAAAAATAATTAGTGTTCTGCAGCCCATAGGGAAATAGTCCAGGAAATGTTACTCAAAATTGGTACTAACTTAAACTAATGGTAACAAACTATATACCATGATGCATTTTAATGACGTCCCTAGAATTACAGGTATACTAAATAGTGCACCTGGGGGGGGGGGTCGTGGGTATTGTTCAATATTGTGGGCAGGGAGAGAGGCATACCTGTGGGGGGGGGCACTTCATAATTAAATTTTGCTATCACATGTGTGCAGCTGGCAAGGGCAGTTTTGGAACAAAATCCCCCTAACAAGGTTCTATTTTTGAGGACATCCCTCTAATCAGGGATTGCTTTTGAACAAAAACCTGCAAATATCCCATATTTTGTACAAATATTTCTGGGTTTCAAGAAAATTTTCCCAACAATTGGACATTTTTGGATAAATTTTCAAGACATCCTTTTATTCATTAAGGTTCTCTTCAAAAGCATGGCGTTTTTGGCCGAAACTGTCTTAACCTAACAAGGGTTGAATTTTGAAGGTAAAATCCCCCTGACAAGCATAAGGGTTGTCGGGCCCCTACCAGTCAAAACCCCTGTCAAAATAAATTTGAGTGCCACCCCCCCCACCCTTCCCTCCCCCACTTCCCACCTTCATGTAGTAGCAGTCTAATTGTCTTTGGTCATTTTAAGGGACCCGGCTTATGCCTGTTAGTACTTATGTAAATACCAGTGTACACACCACAGGTAAACAACCACTTTGGGGTAGGTAGGTGCTGGCATGGGGGGGGGGGTATCCACATGTTTCACCATCTAGTATGAACAGGAACCGCTTATAACACAAGGGGTTTTGATACCAAAACTGCACTTTTCACGGGTGTGGCTTATAGCTCATTCTCAGTGAGGGCGTTGTGGCTTATGTGCAGTTGAAGCTTATACACGAGGCTTTACAGTAGCCACATTCTCCTCATCTTCCAGGTAAGTAGTCATTATAGAAAGGATAGGGAGTAATCCCCCACCACTCCATGGCCCAACCCCAGGGAGACCTGTTTGTTCATGTCACTGCCCATAATACCCAGGTTTACCATTCGGTGGTCAGTGTGTGCCTCCAGTCCCCTCTCTGTAGTCGACCTGCAACAATGTGGTAAATGTACACTGGGCACAGATCTACACTAGGTTTTCCTTGTAGGGTACAGAAAGAATCTCAACCATTGAACAAACCCTGCAGTGCTCACTTTACAGGTTAGTAAATAAGATATGAACGGTACATTTCTGATAAGGGGATAGGGGTTGATGTACACTGCAAAAATGGTGTTTACCGTAATCTCTCGTGTAGAAGGCGCAGCGCCCGTAGAAGGCGCACCCACAACTCAGGGAAGGCAGGTCCACATAGAAGGCGCATCTGCTGATCCTGAGTCTAATATTTGAAAAACCCGCGTATAAGGCGCACCCCTAACTGAAGGAGCATGGTCCACATAAGGGACCCAACCTAAGGGGGCATTTCAAATATTGTCTATAGATACTTCTTCTTCGCTCGCTTTGAATTTAAACCTCACCTATGTGCCTCAAGGACATGTCGAGGGTGAGAGGTCCCGTGGCGTGAAACCCGGACCCATACACTAAAGGGAGCTAGGGGGGAGTGAGAGAGAAAAAAAAAAAAAAAACAAGGAAGAAAAAACAGCACAGTATCTCGGTTATAGTATGAACAAGGTGTACCATGTGATTGGGTGATCTTACCTGTGTCACCGAACCAGGGAGCAGGACAATTGCCCAGTGCATCGTAGTGCTATCTGGCGTATCCACTCCTAGGGGGCACATACGAGAAATTTACCGAAATGTTGGCCTGCGTTTGGTCAAGGGTGCAAGGCCTGGTCCCCTTGTGGAAGTGGGCGGGGGGTGTATGTGAGACCAGCCAGGCACCTATGTCCATGGGCGGTGCGATACAGTACACCGCGCCGTGGCAGGCCATAATCAGTATGGTGATAGGCACTGGGGCCTAGGTGGGGGAGGGACCGGGGTGTGGGAGGGGAGGATCGCGGTGGAGTGAGGGGTGGGGGGGTGACCTGCTCAAGTGGCATGGTGATCATCTCAGTAGGTGGTGAGGGGGCAGGGTGTTTTGGGGGGAGTTGAAGGGAGTATGGTCTAATGTCTGGGGAGGATGTGACGCATTTTCATCAGGGACTTCCCATATGCATTGAAGCCAGTGTCGTCACAGCCTATGTCTCCCCAGAAGTCGTCCTTTACTGTGTGTATGATTGGTCTGGAGCCCGATTCCAGCAGAGCATTCCTGAAACTGGGCTGGCTCCACCATCGCTCCATAAGGATGTCCTCTAGGAGCAGGCGTCTTGTGGGAAAGTCCATCAGACTATCCGGGATCTTACCTTTGGATTTTGCTTGGCTGGGAGTGGTAGCCATAAGCACTTCATGGGCTTGGCCGATTTCCCCTACCCTCATGCATTTCTCATAGTGGTAGGCATGTTCAGCAGTGCTGAACCATCTGTAGCCCCAGATGAGAGGAGCCGGGTAGAACATGGATAGGATGTGTCCACGTCCAGCCACCCTCAGAGGCGAAGGGGGGGAGGGAATTGGGTTTTTGGGTACAACCGACACTCCCAGTTGGTGCCGAATTGATTCGACCACCTGCAGCTCGGCCTTAAGGGTCAGATGGACTCCCTCATTTATCTTTAAATACTGGGAGGAGTGACCGTATCTACGCTCGAGTGAGCGGTACACATTGGAAAAGGGAACATTGAACTCGAGGGCAACGTTTCTAATGATAGTGTTTACAGCTTGGATGTTGCGTGATTTTGCTTCTACCCCTCTCTTTGTGGCTGCCACAAGGACGACGTTTGCCGTCGGGTGAGCTTGGCGTACGCAGTGAACTGCATGGCGGAAGTGATCTCTGAGAGCAGAAGGATTAAACTGGCCTACCTGAGGGTGTGCATCATTACCACCTATCCAAATGGCGACGTCTTCATGAGATCGGATGTCTTGCCTGTCGATTAGCTCCTGGATGTGGTGGGCTCTTCCTCCGGATTTAAAGGTGCAGGTCAGGTACTGCGAGTTGGGGATGCCCCTTCCTTGGCTGTCTGTTCTATAGATACCAACACCCCAACTGGTCATGTATTTTCTTTAACCAAAGAAAAGGTGTAGTCTAACCCATGGTGCTCAAAATACCCTTAAACTGCTGAATGAAACATGCCATTCTGCTCACTATAAAAGTGTTTGGAAATATATGTACACCCCACTCACTGAGAGTTTTGTTAATTATATTTTTGACCTTTTAACCAAGAGAATCCATGCAGCATTATAACCAATAATCCTGCCATAGTGTGTGCTGCCACCTGGTGTTATGAGCTGTATGTCATTCTCTATTCTCTACATTACAAACTACTGGTATCCCAGCATGCCATGTCTCTAGAATACGGGCCTATTTCCCTGTTATAACAGTGTGGGCCTAGATAATCAATGGGAGGGTAGATTCAAATCGAATTTGTTATGTGTTAATATCTTATCTATAACTTGTTAACAAATAATGCAAATCAGAGCATTATTTCTTTCAAAAATTGAACAGTATTGTACCTTTCAAAATGATGCCAAATAACATCAGTTGTGGGCCATATGAAGACAATTGGCATCAATAGTAGTTAATGAGTTAAATGATTCTTAGAATAACACCAGGTGGCAGCACACACTATGGCAGGATTATTGATTATAATGCTGCATGGATTCTCTCAATTAAAAGGTCAATAGTGTAATTAACAAAGCTCTCAGTGAGTGGGGTGTACATATATTTCCAAACACTTTTATAGTGAGCAGAATGGCATGTATCATTCAGCAGATTAAGGGTATTTTGAGCACCATGGGTTAGACTACACCTTTTCTTTGGTTAAAGAAAATACATGAGTATGTGTGAATCTTTCTGGTTTGGGAAGTGGAGGTACCCCGCGTATAAGGCGCACCCCCAACTCAAGGCAATTACCCTCCCGCGTATAAGACCCACCCATGATCTGATTCGCGTATAAGACGCGCCTTATACGCGGGAGATTACGGTAGATTGTAAATGTGTGTTTAGGTCTAAACAGTTTAAAACCTAAATATATAGGTCAGCACCTAAATCTTTTTGCTAAACATGTCTAGATGTTTAGAGTTTAAACATATTGAATACTAGGTGTTTAGATTTAGATATCAATATGTTTAGATACTTGGATGTCAATTACACACCAGGTAGCAGCACTACCCTTGAATGGACTATCTGCACACCATCACAATCAATAGCTGTGGCAAATAACTCCAAACCCCATGTTGAACATAGTTTCATGATAGACACCTATTTCATGGTATCTTACAAAGGATAAAGCAATGTCCTCCCTATCAAACTGTTAGTCGGGAGGCGTGGCGCAGTCGGTAGCGCGTCCGCTCACAGGCTGTAAGGTCGTGGGTTCGGTTCCCGGCCCGGCCGGAGCACAGTGGTGGTTTCAAACGTCGCCGTAAGGTGTCGTTTGAGTTCCTCCCTGCTCTGGCTAGGCTGTGCTGGAAAGTCTCTCGGTGGTCATGGCAGACAAATGACTTGAAACAGGCATGTCCATCTCTCACTATGCCTATGTAGTGACGGATGTTAAAGAACCATTGCCTCGGTAAATGTGTAGGGGCGTGATTTCTACCTTCCCATAGATGCGGTCACCATCATCCCCCCTCCCCATTAGACTAGGGTCCGGGCATGCAACGCCACAAGGGTAATCTCACTTCGGTGTGGATACAACCCGCGGGACCTCTCACCCTTGAGTGTCGGCCGCAAGGAAGGCACGAGGTGAGATAAAATTCGTAAGTTAATCAAACTGTACTTTCCCAAGTCTCTTATTCTAATGCAATGTCTGTGGCTGACTTCTTGAATAAATAATATAAATAAAAGCACAAACAAAAGATAACCCTATATTTTCTTAATGCATACATCTGTGAACCTAAATTTTCATCTAATCATGTAGACGTCTAAACACATAATTTCTTACAGAATAATTCTAAACCTAAACACCAAGATATCTAAACAGTTAAGCTAAGCATATTGTTTGGCTAATCATGTTTTGGAGGATAATGTGATTACTAAAACGTTGCAAAAATATGCTTAGAACTGTGTTAGGATCTGAAAATCACTTTTGCTCTTGTTTTTATCAAAGAAAAAGCCAGCTCTTAGTAAGGGAATAATGTTTAGCCCAGTACACAGTCCATTATAGCCATATATCACTGGTTGAGTGCCTTGGCCACCGATAAACAGCAAGTGTCACATGAACCAGACATAATTATATTTATTTTTACCCAACATATTTATGTTCCTTGGGTACCTAAGCTTCCAAAAATTCATGCTGGGAATTTTGTTTTCACTTTAGTTACCATGGCAACCGTTTTCCTTAACGCCCACAATCTGCTAGACTAGGGTACACTGTGATCCCAGCGACCCAGTTTTACATTGGATTGGCTATTATTCGAGTCTACAGGGGGAGTTGCTGTTAATACAAATCTAACCACCCTACAGTAGATTGTCCTGTACCAAGTACATGGCAATCTACTGCCTATTTACAATCCGGACTCAGAGTGTAGGGTGGGGTAAGACCCCCCTAATTTACCATTCTGTCATTTCTAAGATACTTATTGCTACTTACAGAATACTTTTTACATTAAGGATGGAATAATTATCCCTAAAATGTATAATATTATGTCAAATGATAATAGCAACCACTCCTACCTCCTCATAATGTGTCTACTTTGCTCATTGGCTTGATTGCAATAGTGGCTTTTTAAAGGATTTCCTTATCAATGACATTAACGTTGATGGATACTATTTATACCTTGCCTTCACATATGCTTCATATTTCACTTACATGGCACTATTGACGAATCAATTTTAATGAACCCAAAAAGACAATGATGTTACTAGCCATAGGGGTATGGTGCGCAGCTTTTGATGTGCAATAGCTTTTTTTTCAGCTGTCCTCTTTAACACAATGTTATTCTGCATGTGTCTCCATAGTTGTTCATTCAAGTTGGTTCTGTGAGTTACCCCAGTGCCCTTGATCTATCAAAAGCAATATTGCGGTCATATTACAACAATTTGCTACAACTCTCCATAGCGACAGTCGCATCCCCTTAAAGCAGTAGAAAACACTGACACATTGACCCCTTACAAAGTGCCTATCGATTTGATCATAAATCTATTCCTATCTGCTTGATGCCACAGTCAATGGCTACATCATTTCAAATAACCATGGTTGCTAAGTAACTATAACTAGTTCCCAGATTTACCTAGCAACAGCTTTACTGCTGTTTTTTTTCATAATTGCTAGGTGAGAATACCCCAGTAATTAAATCAAAGCATAATCCACCAGACAACTAACATACATTTTTTTTAAAGTTTATTTATCTATGTTGGGTAGAATTACACCCACTTCCCAAGAAACTACATATTCCACATTCCTCTCCGCTATACAGGTAGTTCAAGTACGTCATACACGTCGAACATCCTTGTCTTTTTTTTTACAAATCCCAATCATAAGGTGGCCATTTCACCACATTTGACTAATAAATATGGGTATCAGTTTTTGCAAATATGGACGTTTGTATTTGAATATTAAGTCTGTATTTAAATATAACTTGGCCCACAGCCATTCTGTATTTCAAATATAGACGTCTGTATTTCCATTAATCAAATGCAGTGAAACAGCCTCCAGGAGGCCGTTTCACTGCATTTAATACAATAAATACGGTTGTCCGTATTTCAAATATGGACTTCTGTGTTTCAAATTTCTGTCCATATTTGAACACCTACTGCCTCCTACCCCCTCAGCATTTGAAATATACTTCATATTGTAAATGCTTAGGGGGAGGTTTTTCAAATATTGACATAAATCTGATACACGGACGTCAATATTTAAAATATGGATGTCCGTGTTTATTGTATCAAATGTGCCTCCAGACTATGTAATTCTAATTGCAGAAATATCTCAAAGTAACTTTCATCTATTTTCTTTCTTTCAACAGTAACATTTGGACTGGAAATTCTTCAAACTATACCGTTTTGAATGCTCCACAAATTCAAAGAGGTTGATCTTCAAATGAGGCAGCACACAGAAATAGGAGGGAATCATGCACAGGGATCTTCATCAGATTGTCATAAATGAATCTCTGACCTTCCCAAACTAACTAAACACATGGTAACATAGAGAAGGCAGGAACACCATTTTGTGGTTTAATAGACCGTTGTAATTCATTGAGTGAGAGGTCCATAGAGAAACTATATATCTATGTTGAGACTGTTATAAAGCATTTATCTAAAAGGGAACCGTGACCTAAGACACCAGAACATACATCACTGCACATAGTTGACACTTTTTGTATTAGCACAGGGTTATTGAAGGACTCTACATTAGTAAGGTAACATCATGTCTAAGTCGGAAGCAAAACCCCATGTGTGTTTAGACTGTGGTAAAGGATTCGGTGCAAAATGTTCCCTTGAAAGACACATGATGACCCACACAGGAGAGAAATCCCATATGTGTTCAGACTGCGGTAAAGGGTTCAGACGAGTAGATGGTCTCAAATTACACATGATGACTCACACAGGAGAGAAACCCCATGTGTGTTCAGACTGTGGTAAAAGATTTGCACAGAAAGGTGGCCTTAAACTACACATGGTGACCCACACTGACAATAAACCATTTATTTGTTCAGAATGTGGTAATAGATTCCGTACAAATGCCCACCTTAAGGTACACATGATGACCCATACAGGAGAGATGCCCCATGTGTGTTCAGACTGTGGCAAGGGACATAAAACGCTAAGTAATCTCAAATTGCACATGGTGGTCCACACAGGGGAGAAACCCTATGTGTGCCTGAACTGTGGTGTAGGGTTTGCACGGAAACAGGAACTTAAATTACACATGACAACCCACACAGAAGAGAAACCCCATATGTGTTCAGAATGTGGTAAAAGATTCAGGCGAGTAGACAATCTTAAAACACACATGGTAACTCACAGAGAGGAGAAACCATATGTGTGTTCAGACTGTGGTAATGCATTTGCTATCAAAAGTAGCCTAAAAAAGCACATGATATCTCACAGAGGAGAGAAACCTTATAAATGTTTAGACTGTGGTAAAGAATTTGCTCGGCCAGCTTACCTGAAATTTCACATGGAAATACATAATGGAGAAAGACAAAAACCCTTTATATGTTCAGACTGTAGTCAATGTTTCAGTTCAAAAAGAAACCTAAAGATCCACATGTTGACCCACACAGGAGAGAAACCCCATGTGTGCTCATACTGTGGTAAAGCATTTAGAACAAAATGTAACCTAAAGGTACATATAAGGACTCATACAGGAGAGAAATCGCATGTGTGTTTGCACTGTGGTAAGGGTTTCGGTGACATAAGTACCTTAACGAAACACACCAGGACCCACACAGGAGAGAAACCCTATCCATGTTTGGACTGTAGTCATAGATTTACTCAGCTGGGTAATTTAAAGTCACACAAACTTAGAAGGCACAAAAGTAAAAACTGTCAAGTAAAAAATGAGACACCTTCATCAGAAGCCAATTGTAAGCTTGTCAAGAACAGATCAGCAGACCTACCTATTTCAGACAATGAGGGGCAACAAATAAAGCATAGGTCTAATTGGTACAGTCATAACCAGCACCCCAAGTCAACCTCCGTGATCAACACTGAACCTAAACCAAGGAAGACACCTTGTGTTCTCAAAAGGAGTCGGGAGTCTATCCTATACACAAACTGTGATAAATGTGTGCGAGGTTTTGTTGAGGCTACTGAACTTGTACATCACTGTTCTACCCATAAAAATGGTACCATCACACAACCTGCATCTGGCAGGAGTGTTTATGACAGGTGTCAGATGTGTATCGAAGGTTTCACTGACACGACTAAGCTTGAAGTCCACCTTGGGACTCACAGAGTTGAAACAGACAATACTAGATGTCATGACAACCGTGCTGCTAGCAGCAAGTATATGAAGTGTAAAGTTTGTGTACAAGGGTTTACTGAGGTCTCCATGCTTCAGGCACACATAAAAACCCACATGTACTGCACATGTTCAGATCAAGAAGGGTTTTGCTCTTGTGATGATAAAAAAACCCTTTTAAGCAGTGCATTATGAAAGAAAGACCACATAATTATATTATTCAGATAAGTCATGTATGTTTCATACAAAAATAAATGCTTCAATGAATATCAAGGGAAATACTGTAACTGTCGATGCTTACAAAGGATTTCTGTAAATAAGGCTTAATTTATCAACGACCATGGTAAGATAAGGTGTTTGGGGAAATAATCATGGAAGCAATATATCATATTACATCAATAAAGGTCTCCCTTTGATGGGTGTTTTGTTTAACAAAATAATTGCAATCACATGTATGTTCAAAAGGCTGCTCAAAGTGAAAATCAACTCATTGTCGAGCTAACAGACGGCCATTCTTGCTTTTCTCACATATAGTAACTCAAAGGAATGATATTATGAGTTGCTACACTATTTTCTGAATTACATTGTATGATGTACATTTGATTTTTTTTCAGATGTGAGAAATAAAGAGATTCAACCAAAAATCAACTTCATATAGTCAATCTTGTATCTCTGTTCATATATTTATAAGAAGTTCTTCTTGTTGTCGCTTTCCCATCAAGAGGCTCCCAGAAAATTGTCGTGAGTCCTTGTCAACCTGTGTGAAGTGGCTCACACATGTCGCTAGATGGAACATGACGTCGTTATAGCACAAGATCACCAGGAATAGCAATTACTATGCCACATGAGTCTAACACACAGTGGCGAAAGATGATGGAATGAGTTATTACTCAAAAAGGAGTCACCATTGATGACCAATCATGGCGACAGATGACGACAATTTGCCGGGGCTGTTTAACTAATAAATCCGGATGTCCATATTTGCAAAAACAGAAGTCTGTATTTGAGAATTAAGTCAACAAAAACTTGGCCTACGACCCCTTTGTATTCAAAATAACACCATTTTATATGAAGTATGGACATCAATCTTTCATATTTTGGGTCTGTATTATAAATACGGAGGGGGTCTGCGGCAGGTGGTGTTCTAATAGGGACCTAATTTCCAAATTCGTACGTCCATATTTGATAAATCAAATGCAGTGAAACGGCCTCCTGAACACTTTGTCAAATAGTTAGACATCACTTGAATTCTACATGTACATCAATCACTTAACAGATCTCTTAAGCTAGGGACAATATCTGTCTGGCACATGCTGTTTTAAGTTTTGGCTTAGAGATCAGTAAAATAGTCAACTGGTCAACATACTAATCCAGAATTAGCCTTTGCTTGCTTGGGGAGATCTTTTTCCTATACAATCTGCAGGTTCTGAAGCACCGGTCTGGCCAGGCTTCACAGGCCTGTGCATGCCATCAATAGAGTCCAGGCCTACTTATAGTGAGATGTAAGCAGTCACTTTTAAGAGCAAGCATCTAGTCCTAATCTGGGGGGCACTCCTTCACCTTTTTATATTAGCTATGTATAGGCATCTGGTCAGATTAAGAATAATTTCAGTAAAAGGGATACTTTTGCTTTGCTGGTTCCTGAAGAACACCACCTTGGTAAAAAAGGTATCAGTGACTGCTGGTTCCAAAGAGCCAAGAATGCCCCCACCCCCAGTCCAAACCACCTGGCCAGAAGTAGTGGATTCTGCCCATTCTTTGTTCCCAGGCCCATTGTTAGAGCTTATGTAAGTATTAACCTAAATACCCAATGGTTATGGTATTACCAGGAAATTACTGTAAACATCTTTGGTAATCTGCTCAGTGTGGGGTCTGTTTTTTGTAAGGGGGTAGGGAGAGTGCACTCCTACACCTAATGTTAACAGGAAATCAAAGGAAAGGTTTTTATAAATAAGTCTCTATTCTTGAGAAATCATGGCAAGTGATACAGTGTTTGACCCTTCGTCGTTTTATATGAAAACAGCTCTTGTTCCGTGTTTTACTGTTTACTGAGGTATGGGGGCCTCGCTCTTTGGTGTATTATTTCTAAATTCCCTTCCTTGGAATCCCTCTCACCAATGGTCTGATCTATCACCAAAATCCCCCACGTTTTAGAGGTTTTTATTTGGCACATTAAAATAAGTGTAAATTATTGAATCAAAGGAAAACCTGGGATCTGGTTTACAGGGATGACTTCGGCACTGTAGAACAGCACTAGATCTGTAATTGGCAAGGTTCAAGTTCTAGCTGCTGCCACAAACTCAGGGTGCGGCTTAATTGAAGATTATAACACTGCTGGCCAAAGTCAGAGTGCATTATCCTGAATGCTGCATTCTGATTGGCTGATTCACTGTGCATTATCTAGATGGATAATGCACTCCTGGCAAAGGAGATTGGCTTCATCTCACCTTTAGACTTCACAATTGATATTCATGTATTGTCAGGTGGCTGTTGGGTGATTTCTTCTGTGTTATGACACAGCCATGCCCCGTGCATTATTCCCTAATTAGACTATACACTGGGTTACACAGCATTAGATTTGGTTGATATAGAAAGGATAGGAAGGGGCCCCCTTGTACTCTGGAGCTCTGTGAGGCTTGTTTGTACACGTCACAGTACATGTGTAGCCATAAGTGATAGTTAATAGACAATACCAATGTCAGTGCCTCCACTCCAACCAATGTACAGTCATTTAACAAGGCTTTCCTTCTCAAGGGGGTCTGGATGGGGGGTCCCCCATGTCACATGTCAATTTTAAGAAATGGTTATGTCACATGTCACTTAAATCCCCATGTCCCATGTCACCTCTAAGAACCTCTCATGTCACATGTCGATTTTAAGAAATGGTTATGTCACATGTCACTTAAATCCCCATGTCCCATGTCACCTCTAAGAACCTCTCATGTCACATGTCGATTTTAAGAAATTGCCATGTCACCATGTCAAATTTAGTGGTCCACACCCATTCTCAAGGCCAAAGGGAGTCTCAAGGTTTGCAACCAATCCTGCAGTTTTCACTACACAGGTATGTATATAGCATATCTACAATTTTATGGACATTTATTGAATTATTTGTTTTGTTTCTTATTGATCCTTATTGAGGTATACTGAGTTGAAAACATCATTTGAAGGCGATATTTGCGTTGCTGAACATTGATATGCTGTGCCATGTAGGCCTATGGCATGTATTAGTTAAATAATGGCATTGGAAGTGTACTCGGGGAGTTATTCTTTCAATACACTCCCAGCGTCACGAGTTAACTGGCCCTGACTGTATAGATCTAATTACCTATATGTATGCTAGAGACATTATTCCCTGGATATTATTTCTCATGACCTGAATGGGACCTCTGACAACCCCATACTACAGAGGACATACCAAAAAACTAATTCTCCCCAGAAAAAATATTCTTGCGGATACTGAACAATTTTTGCGGATACAGAAACAGTTCTTGCGGGTACTGATCAATTCTTGTGGATACAGAATAAATTCTTGCGGGAACTGATCAATTCCTGCTGGAACAGGAGCTATCCTTAGGGATACAGAAACGATTTTTGTGGACACAGAAACATTCTTGGGGCCACACAAACACTTCTTGCGTGTACTGAACAATTCTTGCTGGTACAGAAACAAAACTTGCAGGTACTGAACAATTCTTGTGAATACTGAACAATTCTTGTAGATGCTCAACAAATTGTTTCGGGTAGTGATCGATTCTTGTGGGTACAAGAACTATTATTGCAGGTACCAGTACAGAAAGATTCTTGTGGATACAGAAACAATTCTTGTGGGTTCACAAACAACCTTGCAAATGCACACATAATTCTTGCGGATACAGAAGATATTTTTTGAGGATACACAGACAATTCTTCTGAGTGCACAAATAACAATAAAAAGCATGTCTGTATGCATGCTGGGGGATCTGACCATTCCCCATCCCAGGGATTACAAGAATCCTCCTGTACCCATCTCCCTGTATCCACAGAAATGTTCCTGTACCCTGGTACCCACAGGAATCGTCCTGTACCCGCAGTCATGTCCCTGTATCCGCAGAAATGTTCCTGTATCTGCAGGAATGTCCCTGTACCCGCAGGAGTATTTTATGCATGAAAAAAAATCTTTTTTTGGTACGTCCTATTAGTGGAGGCTCCACTACGCGATTTTTTGGCACATTCTCACTAACTGCTATCCCTATAGTGCCTTAGCTATAGGGTGTTGACATTCCTATATTGTAAACATGAGATTCAAAAATGTAAACATGATATTTCAGGGGTCATTTCATAGGTGATCTCTCTCCTTGTGTGCCATATTTACAAACTAACCTGCACCTGCATAGACTCTGTGTTTGGGTGGGAGTTCAATATAATCATCAACACAGCAAAATATAAATAACAACACAGCAGTCACACAGATTGCAGGGTCTTGTACTGTAAAAATCAAACCTGTCTGATATTGAGTTGCAGAGACTCCCCCATGTGAAAGTCTGCAATGTTTACATAACATCAGCTTGATTTAGTAAACAAAAACATCTCCTTGACAAAACAAGCATGCTTGAGATCGCACACAATCACATCCCCAGATAAACAAATAGCTCCCTCAACATACACATTCTACCTTGTAATGGTAACAAAAACTACTCTTTAACCCATGTTTGTCTCCCATTTTCTGAGAATTGCTGCGATTCTCTGCAAAAATCGCGTAGTGGAGCCTAACCTATTAGGGGCTCCGTAACTTACCCCTGATGAGAGGGATTTTGGTAAAAAGAAAATCAGTGCATATTTATCTTTAAAACCATCCTTGATTTCAGGAATTATGGTCAAATCTGACCATATTAGGCAAAGATTTTGTGTGAAAATTCCAAAATAGTCTGGGTTGACCCTTAGTGAGAGGGATTTCGACAATAAGTGACCCTAAATGAGAGGGACTTTGGCCAAAAGGTGGCCTTGTAGTCATGATTGACTTATGTTTACATCAACACTGATCACCTATAGGGAATTCATATAAAAAAAATTATACTGCATATTGCATGCTTTGGGCATACTTTTTAACATAAATGTTACTGTAAGGGCAGGAAGGAGACATCTCTGGTGCAGAGAATGACGTCACAATAGACCAGATGCAACCCAGCATTGTCTGCACAGTACTGTCTATATACTTTCTATATACTTATAATGTGATACTTTACATATGCCCTTTGAACCTGCTTCCATTTTCCAGTGTATTACTAGTACTAAATAGTCCCATTGAGTTACCCTGCACTATATAAAGTTGTTTTTCACTTTACTTTTACCATTGAAATTTTATAACACCCCTATGTACAAACAATGCAGCACCTGATGCATCTGGTCCCTTGTGACCTACCATAGCAGATGTATCAAAAAGGCTGCCTGACTCTATTTATTCAATGAAAATATTTCCGAAATAAGGGATCATGGAAATATGGTTGTCTTTTCCTTTCAACATTGAAAATAACAGTTGGAATAACCTATTTCATAGAATCCAGTTAAATTACATTTGAATTTTGATTTTGTTTAAAAACAAATTTTTTTCCAATTAATTTTCGTTGCTTTTCTATCCTTGACACTGCACAGAATTGTTTCTCTCAGTTTTAATATTTATCATATATTAAGTATCCCAGTTATAGATTGCATTTTTTGAAACTTGAAAAGAGGATTGCACCTAAACCATAATAAATGTCTGCAATAATCAAATGAAAAAAAAAACAAAAAAACATTTTACCTACAGTGTTGATTGAAAAATGACTTGACAATGACAGGTGAAATATATCCTTTGAATGTCCGACTCCCCCTTTCCCCAGATTCTTGATGTTTGCAGTGTTGCTGTAAACCTTTTATCAAAATAAACCAAAAAAGGCCTGCCTCTTAGCATTTAACACAGGGCATGTCCCTCTCATGCAGGTCATGTGAATATTGACATTTTAACGTACTCCTATAAACTTCATTATAACTTCATAATCATAAAACAGCTTCAAAATGGTCCTATCCTCTCCTCTAATAGGCCCATTTGAAAAGTTCGTTCACAGGTAGAGAGCTAAGATCATGGCAGGCCATCATGGCCTGCAATGAAAGGCCATATGCTGGCCATTTGCATTCTGCGCTGACAAAAGCTGGTGTGCCACTACAATTTGTTTGAACCCCAATCTTCAGACCATACCACTCTAATCATACCTCCAGGTAACATTCATCTATTTTCTTTCCTTTCAGCAGTTGGCCCATAGCCATGATATTTGGACTGGGGCTTCTTCAAACTCTACTCTTTTGAGTATCCTGCCATTAAAATGCCTTGATCCCTCCTAAAGACAGCACACATGAACACCTACACAGAAGAGAATCCTCATCAGATCGTCATGAATAAATCTGTGACCTTTCCAAACTGGTGACACACTTGAGACAAAGAGGCATTTTGTGCTTCTAATTCATTAATTGGGGAGCAACCTTGCCTACAACATTCAGGAGATAAATCAAATATAATGCTATAAGAGAAAGGTAACAAAAAGAAACGTCAGAACACATATAGTAGACACTTTTTGTTTAATTACAGGGTTATTGGCAGATGATATTAGCAAGATTACATCATGGCTAAGCCAGGAACAAAACGCCATGTGTGTTCAGACTGTGGTAGAGGATTCCGTGGGAAACAAAGACTTAAAACACACATGATGACCCACACAGGAATGAAACCCCATGTGTGTTTAGAATGTGGTAAAGGATTCATTCGACTAGATTGTCTCAAATTGCATATGGTGACCCACACAGGAGAAAAACCATTTGTTTGTTTAGAATGTGGTAAGGGATTCCATACAAAAGGTGGGCTTAAGGTACACATGATGATCCCACAGGAGAAAACCCATTTGGTTGTTCAGACTGTGGTAATAGATTCTGTACAAAAGGGCAACTTAGGGTACACATGATGACCCATACAGGAGAGAGGCCCCATGTGTGTTCAGACTGTGGGAAAGAATGTAGTACACTAAGTAATCTCAAATTACACATGATGACCAACACACGAGCAAAACCATATGTGTGTTTCAACTGTGGTGTAGGCTTTTCACAGAAAGCTCACATTACGACACACATGATGACCCACACAGGAGAGAAACCATTTGTATGCCCAGAATGTGGAATGGGATTCAGAGAGAAAAACTTAAACTACACATGACTTTTCATACTGGGGGCCATTGCACAATCAGCGTGAAAACCGCTTTCCTTGTTGTGCACATGTCTAAGTGTTGCACAAATGTTTTCTCGCAGTGCGATTTGGTCCATTTTCGCAGAGCTCTTTTCCTAGCTGTGCAAAAGTCGTTGTGCTATTTTTGTGTCCACAGCGAGAAAAAAGAAGGCAGTTACTCTTGAGTCACCGCCTTTTTGGTTTTTAACATTGGTCCCTATGGGGACAGTCGTTGTGTCATTTTGACTGTCACAACTACTGTGTCAAAATGGATGTCCCTAGAGACAGACTGGGAAGAAGAAAGAGAAAGTGTAAGAAAAGAGATACTCCTTTTACTTTATTCTCTGACGAAGAGTTCATAGCAAGGTATAGGCTCAGCAAGGAGGTAGTCAGGGAGCTGTGCCAGGACTACAGGCTTCACAGCAAGTTCAAGGGGAGCAAACGTGGGGGAGGCGTCTCATACATAGACAGGGTAAGCTGAAAAATATATTTTTTTTCCTGGGGGTATGGATGGGGGGTACTCCGTCTCACATGTCAATTTTAAGAAATGCTCATGTCACATATCACTTGATTCCCCATGTCACATGTCACCTCTAACAACCTATCATGTCCCATGTCAAATTTAAGGAAGTACCTATGTCATGTCACTAATTGTTTTCCTCATGTCTCTAATACCCATGTCACATGTCGATTTAAAGAAATGGCCATGAAACCAGGTTGAATTTAGTGGTCAACACCCATTCCTGTATGTTCTTGAGGACCTCTTTTTTCTTCTTCATGTCAGCATGCCTTTTCAATTAAAAATAAAAGACGACAGTGGATGGGGTGAAATAAATAAATTTTCCTTCAAGTTATTTTATCTTTTACAGCCGTTGCTCCAACTCTGACATTGACTTCCTTTCTTTTTTTTCAGTTCTGTTTAGTGTTACGGTATTTTGCCACTGGCAGTTTCTTCATGCTGACTGGGGACTCCCAGAAGGTGTCCAAGTCCGTAGTATGTAATTCAGTGAAAGATGTGGCGCAATACTTCATCAAGAACCGGCACAAGTATGTGAAGTGGTCAAACTCTTTTGAATCGAAACTGCAAGCGGCCTTGAAGATATACCGCCACAAAGTGAAAAGGAACAATAGAGAAGTTGAACAAGAGACACCGTTTGTATTCGGTTTCGTGGATGGCACCCACGTCCCAATCAAGTGCCCCACCAGAAACGAGAGCGCATACGTCAACAGAAATCAGTATCACTCCATCAACACGACTGTGAGTTTTTCTGCTTTTTCTTATCTGTGTGGTCCACTACCTTATTCATTTATTAGGAAAAGAAGCTTAATTTTTCTCTTTTTTCTTCTGCGGTGCAACTAGAATTATTTTGAACCAGATGATTTAAAAAAAAATTTGTTTCATGTAATTTATTTACCTTTTCCTGATTTTTAAATAATTCTTTGTACAGATTGTCTGTGACTATGACAAACGGATCTTGTTCGTAGACCCTCGGCTTATTGTCTAGCGGCAAGCCCCGTAGGAGATGAGCTGGACCAGGAGAAGTGGGGGGATTTTGTTCTCCTAGGAGACTCAGGGTGAGCTTCCTTTCTTTGTCTTACATGAGCCTCTGCTAGAATCCCTTTTTTTCCCCACCAAGAAAAATATGACTGTTTTCCCCTTTTTCTCTAATTTTCCCTCACATCCTTCTTCGTGGAAGCTGCGATGTAGATATCCACTCCCGTATAGAATGCACCGTGAATTTGACAAAATATAATTGGACCCATCAGGGGTAAAATATTGGGAATTTTTACTTTACTTTTTACTGTATTATCATCCCCTGCAGGATACTCTGTAAGTCAGCGAACATAGTGTACGTTCTAAGGGTGTTATCTTAGTACACAAGCCGCCTGTCATACACTATTATATATGGTAATCTTGTCCTGTTTGTCACAGATATGGGCTGCGTCGGCACCTATTCATGCCCTATAAGGACGAGGCTTCACCAAAGAAGACCGCTTTCAACAAGTGGCATAAGAAGAGCCGGGTGCGAGTGGAGCAGTGCATCGGTATCCTGGAGCAGCGTTGGAGGTGAGAATTAGACTTTCTAACTTATGAGAAAAAGAACTTAACTTATGATCTGCCCTTTCACATATAACCTGCCTTTTTTCTCCATTTTATTTTTTTTTCTATCTCACGCTGTCTCCCTGTGTGATGCTACATGTTCTTTTCTGTGTGATATTTTCTTTCAGGATCTTGGACTCCTCCGCAGGTTACATGAGGCACGAGCCCAAGAGGTCTTCAGACATTATAATGAGTTGTGCCTGCCTTCACAACGTGGCCATGGATCATGGCATAAGGATTGTGGACGACCCAGCTGATCCCTGGACACCCGTCCGTGTTTCCCTTCCCCAACCAAGGCAGCTGTCGCGAGAACAGGAGAAGGATCGTATCAAGGCTTTCCGGGATGAGTACTGCAACAAGTACTTCTGAAAAAAGCACCTTGCTTGCTTTAAGTTATGATGAAAGTACTTTTGCACCTTATCTTTCATTCCTAAAAATTACTATGTTGTACACATGTATGTCACAACATGAGAGTTTCATTATATTTTAATTGAATAAAACATCTGTGATATGCACCTTAGTGTTCATATAGAAGTACCTGCCTGACAGGCCTCACATAAAATCTTTATCTCGTACTATTTCTACAATGGCTCTTGTATTTGAAAACCTGAAGACCTGCTCTGAAATAAAAATAGTTTAATTTGTGTAGATATACATAATAACATGTAAATAAAATGTATATATTTAAAAATTCTCTCTGATTGTCCAGTTTTCTTTATGATATATGGTGCAATTCAGTGAGCGATGTTCACCAGCCTGAGAACCAATAAATTCAAAAACTCAATATTACTTTATGCTACTTTTATTTATTGATAGCCCTATATCTTGGCTTATTAGAAAGGTTGATTCAAGTCACCAACTCCAAACGGGTCAGTTTTTATAGCCCGTAGCGTAAAACCATAGATTTTTAACCTCACGTACATAACGTTTTTATTCAGACAGTCATTAAAGCTATTAAATATCATGCTATCTACATCATATTTCATGTCCATAATGGTACAATATATGTCTTTAAGTGTAGTGAAAATCAAATCCCTCAGTCAATAACTTCTTTTGCCACACTTCATCGCCAACTTTGTAGATTATCGAAATTTTTTAAAATGTAGATTAGTATTCTTAACTTTACCCTCATACCTTCAAAAAAGACTAAACCTGTCTGAAAATGAATCTCCACCATCTAGAATGTTCATACTTTCAAGATATGTTGCTCTTTTGCAACAATATTCGATATGGCCGGTATGGTCCAAATTTGTGTGGACTCTTCCGAATGCCGAAAAATGTTACGGACGTGAGGTTTTCGGTAGAACTTTCCAAGTCCACCTGAGCAGTACGTATAAACATCACAGATCATCTTCATCACTTTATCTTGTAGAGAATGATTTTAATTGCTATTTTAAAGCCATATCCAGACACTTTGAGTGTATTATGGGTCATTATGACTGCTCGGAAAATAAATTCTCCCAATTTTGCAACACTTCCAACATTGAGCGGGAGTCCAGTCCTACCTAAATACAGACTAGGGTAGCTCAAATACTCTTTTTATACAAGGCACATATCTCTATTAATAATTGCAAACAGGAGAATCAATATACAACATCAATCAGGACCATATTGTTCATTCTACTATGACATGTCTAAAACGCCCGAAAACGTTACGGACGTGAGGTTTTCGGTAGAACTTTCCAAGTCCACCTGAGCAGTACGTATAAACATCACAGATCACCTTCATCACTTTATCTTGTACAGAATGATTTAAATTGCTATTTTAAAGCCATATCCAGACACTTTGAGTGTATTATGGGTCATTATGACTGCTCGGAAAATAAATTCTCCCAATTTTGCAACACTTCCAACATTGAGCGGGAGTCCAGTCCTACCTAAATACAGACTAGGGTAACTCAAATACTCTTTTTATACAAGGCACATATCTCTATTAATAATTGCAAACAGGAGAATTAATATACAACATCAATCAGGACCATATTGTTCATTCTACTATGACATGTCTAAAACGTTACGTATGTGAGGTTTTCGATAGAATTCCAGAAATCATAGAACATCTGCATCATAAAAATACACTTGTGAACGACAGACAACTGATCTGGGAGAATGATGTGATATGAAGCATGACAGCCGGTTAGGAGGTCAAATCGTCGCGCTTCTTCTTTAGCTTCATGTTGGCAATTTTGATGGTGAGGCCTGCGATCTGGTATGAGACAGTGCGTGATGAGGTGCCAAACCTCTTTGGGGTATACTGTACCCTTCCTATGATGTCATCACTGTCCAGACACCAGACGTTCTTCTCCCGCGGCCAATGGAAGGCAGTAGCGTCCTTCTCGTGCCGCACCATCATGCTGACCTCATATCCGGCGTCATGCCTACATATCACTTTCCCCAAGTACCAGGTGTCCTCCTTGGGAATAGATTCATGCAGGAAGGGCACGGCGACAAAGTCACCATAGTCGTACTCCTCCTGCCATAGAATCTGGGCTTGTTCGATGGCCACGGGCTTTGGGTCGTCAAATCCTGGAGGGGACGTTGGTAGATCTGGTCGCACTCGCTTGTTGATTGGGACGGCGACGGCATTCTCCGCGGCACGCTTTCGTGCTGTGCACGGAGGGACATTCTCCTTGTTGGTTGTGGCAGCAGTAGGCACACGTTCACTTCGAGTGCCCTTACGTGCCACAATTGGTGAGCCGTCCCTAGGGCGCTTGTTACACGCGACCGGATTGTAGTCAGGGTCCACCTGCTTTGGTGGGGGAGGAGTGGTGACATCCGCGACGTCCACCGTAGCAGGGGCACGGACGGGTCGGGTGTTTTTCCACCGTGTGCCTCGTGTCTGCTTTGGTGGGGGAGAGTCCTTCTTGGTGAACTTGAGTTGATGTGTCACCCATCCCGGACATCCACGTTTGGACTCACAGGTTTCATGGTCCCAGCAGCAGCTACCAAAGCAAGATGTGTCACGGACAGCGAGTGACTTTCCAGCTTCGGCAGGGACAGCAGCATGGACCTGCATGGTGCCCTTCCCTGCCTTGTCTGCTTTTGCTGAGACCATGGTAAGGCGGGCGGCAGCGATGTCTACAACTGGAACGCAGATGTAGCGGACAAGGCTGTCGAGTTGGTTTCCCTCATCGACAAACTCTACTGCGTTCCTGATAAGGTGTTTCCTGGCAACGAGGTTGTCTGCATTACGCTTTGCAGCAGCGCCGACCCCGTCACAGGGACCTTTTCCATGGCACGCCTCAAAGTAAGTCCAAGTCGCTTGGAGACCGCCAAGTAGCTCTTCGTGGCGTACCAGCAACGAGAACACTGAAATGTTCCGGTACTGGCTAGAGGGAGAGTCCGATGCGTAGTGGACCATCCTGACCTCAGGCAGGTTTTCACGGAGGAACACTGCCAGGACTTGTAGAAAGGCCAGGATGGCACCAGTGTCATGTTTCCTGTCGTCAGTACAGAGTGCCAGAGAGTGGTGTTTGGTGGTGCCAGTGGGTTCATCTCTATAGTGGATGACTGCAGGGTGTAGCGTCACCGGCTCCTTGGAGTAGTACACACTCTGTGGCGACTCGGGGTATGTTACGAGCCAGTTTTCGGCAAAGTCCATCTGGATCGTAACTTCCACTGAAGACAGGGTCTCCCTCAGCTGTCGCATGACGCGGTTTTGGTTACGAGCACGGTACACATGTTCAGCCATGGTGCCAAAATCATCTGTGAGGTTTTGGATGAATTCAGCTCTAGGCTCTGCCTCAACAACATGTGGGCGGAGCTTCATCACTGTTTTGTTGTCCTTCCCATATACAACAGCCTGATGGATCCACGTCATGTACTTGATGGTCTCCTTGCGCACCTCGGTGTTCAATCTGTGTGTAAACTGCTCTAAGGTGGTAGATGTCACAAGGTCGTCCGGACAGTCATTTATGCCAGCAGCTCGGAGCCTGAGCACAAAGTTCTGGTGCTTTTCGCACAGGCACTCATTGACGGGCTGATCTTCGATGATGACAAACCATGGCCATGACTGTCTGATTTTGTAGAATGTTGTGCGGCCAATGGTCAGGTCAGGGTTGGCTTCATTGTACTTGTCTGCGAGTACATGCACAAAGTCCCGCAGATTCCTCTTTTGGTGCTGAATGCCGTTGACTGTCTTATAGTCCTTTTTCCCTGCCAGCATGGTGGAGTTCTCTGGGTCTGACAAGAACTCCACCACGCGCCTGACCTTTGCCTCTTGGTCCACCAAACGCTTGTTAGGTTTGTCCACAGGGGCTTTGGCAACAGTGCTTTTATCAACCCCCATAATCCCTGCCAAGTCGTTAGCATTTTCCTTACGGACTTCGAGTGGCAGTGCTTGGCGGAGGAGGTTAATCTTGGCACGGCTGTCCAACTGTGTGATGCCCTACAGCAAAACGTCACAGACAACTGGCTGAGCTGAAGTGTGGGGTAGTTCGCCGTCGGTTGCAACGCGCTCCTCCATGTGCGCTACAGCCGGGGGTAGTTCGCCGTCCGGTGCAACGCGCTCCTCCATGTGCGCTACAGCCGGGGGTAGTTCGCTGTACGGTGCAACATGCTTATCACTGTGTGCAACACCGGGGGTGCGAGTGGCCTTGGCAATCTGGGTGCGCAGTTTCACCACCTCCCGTTCGGCTTCCTCCGCCCGCCTTCCAAGCAACCGTTTCTGGTAGTTGCGCCGGTTTGTTCTTGGGGTTGTAGTTTTACGTGATGTATACTTCAGGTTTGGTGGGGTGTTCTCGGTCATTTCGGGGGGCGGTCCTGGGGTTGTCATCTCACCAATCCATATGCGTGGGCTGGAAGGTATAGAGTACATGTTAGTGATAAATCATGGCATATTGAAAGGATGAAGTCAATTCAAGCAGTCTGATTATTTCATGCACTGTTACACTGTCAATATCTTTCTAATCAAAGAAATATACTCTACAGTTGAAAATTCATAGATAAATGCTTAACAATGTCAAATAGTGATTCATATGATCTCTGATGTTTAAAATAAGTGCTTATCGAAAACCTCACATACGTAACGAAACCTCACATACGTAACGAAACCTCACACACGTAACGAAACCTCACATACGTAACGTTTTGAAACAATTGAACTCATTTAACAGGTAGGTAACATGCAACTATTGAACATGCTTTCCAACTATTTACTAGAACTATGGATAGTTACATTTCACTTATCACTGGCATTTTTACGGATGGTCTTCCTGTAAATAATTGCAACATTTAAAAACATATATTACTTTAAGGTTGATAAGTCAGAAATGCACAATTTTGATTTAAAATATATTATAATGCCAGCACTTCATTGGTGCATCAATCCCATAAGACCAGCATGATGCATCAATGTAGCAAGGGCAATTTTATAATACTTACACTATCTCCTCCATCAGGGGCAGGTTGTCAGGCGGTGGAGGAGAGGCATCATGCGGCCGATGGCCGGTCGATCTGCTGCTGCTTCTCCGTTCCCGGGGGGGGGGGGGGGTGGGATTGCAGCCTGGCGGACCGGTCGTGTACGGGCGCATGCGTCCTCGTCCTCCACACCTGCGTCTGCTGCCTTGGCTGCGGCGGGGACCGTGGGTGCCTCCTCATCCTCTGATGACAGGAGTAGTGGGTTCTGCAGAGTATCCTGAAATGTAAAAAATACATTAGGATAGCTTATACACCTAAACTACACAGGTTATGGAATAGCTAGTTTCATGAATGCATTTAGATCAATTGTGCTATTTAAATCACAACATTTAAAAATGTATAGATTATGGAATATTTTGTTTCATCATGAAGTTGAATGAACATGAATCCTTTAAAATGACAAAGCATCCTTATTTAATAAATGATAATGCATATCAATCATTGAAGGCTGTCTTAATTCTCACTTACACCAGTAGTGTCCTTTTCCTTGTGGGTGCTCGACACCTGCTGGAACCGTGGGCGCTGGGTAGAACCGTGGGTGAAGAGCGCCACAGGCATGCGGGAGCCCCGGCCTTGGCTGGGTCGGCCCGCAGGCGTGGCGCTCGTCTTCCCACGGCCCTTCCCTTTACCCACGTTACCTGCAGGTGTCTTACTAACCCCTGTGGCCTGAGGAGTAGGTGCCTCTGCTGCTGGTCCTGTGGAGGAGCCCTCTCCAGGGTCAGTGGCAGGTGTCACTGGTCCTGTGTAGGTGCCCTCAGTGCCAGGAAGGGTAACCACCCCCTGAAATGGAAGAGTAGCATTGAATACAAAATGAATGCAATGATAGCAAATGACATACCTGCATTGCTATTGAACTTTAAAAATATTCAATCAAGGAATTTATATACTTATTACCTTCTTAATCTCACATTACATAAAGGGTACATAGTAGCAAATTGAAGAAACACAAGTCTGAGGGGTTCCAATACATATGAAGTGAAAGCTTCGTTGGCCATGAGGTTATTCCTCAAATACCGTAAGGTATCCACAGTCACAACATATCTATTCAAACTCAGGGGAACCCATCAGTTTGCACTACCTCTAGCTACTGCATGTACATTGTGAAACTAATGAGTAATACACATTTCCCATGTCAGATTTCCCGGGATAGACAGGTAAAACAACTTTAATATCCTATCTATAATAATAATGTCAACATAAATTGTAATAGCTATATCAGATAACAACAGATACAAATGTTGCAGATTAGGGAAATATAAACAAATAGTTACCCTTTCACGCCAGTACTTGGTCTTTTGACGTAGGGCGGCCTGTGCCCTCTTCTTGGCGGCGTTGGGATCACCCTCCTTCTTCAGTCGCTCACGCAGGTCCTTCTGCCTTTTCGCTTCATCAGCCTTATCCTGCACCTCCCCTTTCTAGGCTCTCACTTTGGCACGATGCTTCGCTGCCCGCTCGGCCGGGGTCATGGGGACCTTCTTCTTTTTCTTCTGGTCATCAACTCCATCATTGGGTGGCTTGTCACCGCCTGTCGCAGACATACTGCCAAACATAAGGACAAATTATTGAACAACCAAGGTGTGTAAGCTCAATGAAAAATACTTCTATATTAACAGAATATGTATGGATGATGATGACAAAGTAGGAGTAAAAAATTATGTATGGATAGAACAATAGACAGGTCATTACTGTCCAGTAGTTCAGCGGAACCCTAAAAATTGGCCACCATGAAAAATGTTGGGATTTTTTTTTTCAGAATTGCTACAACCAACATCATTTAGGATGAGGGGCCCATAGGCGCATCTAATGGTGAATTTAAAATAGTCTGGGTGTGTCTGAGGTACATATAGCAATCAAAACGAACAAAACCTCACCTACGTAACGTTTTCAAATTTGTGTAAAACTTGCATAAAATAAGGTGGTAAGTGCTTTAATTCTGTCCAGCATATTAGGTATGGCCACTAGGGTGTACATTGTGAAGCAATTTAATTGAAAAAAGTGACATGGAGGTCTATAGGGCAACATATCTAGATAACGACTCACGTACGTAACGAAATTTGAGGAATGATGAAAAATAGTCATTGCTGGCAAAATACATACCAAATGTCAGGTTATATGAACCAGAATGATTGATTGTAGATCTTGGGGCACATACACCAGCCCTTCTCCTCTCACTTGAATAAATTATTTGGCCTTTTTTTAAGCCTCAGCTTGTGCTGATTTGTGTTCAGGACTTTCTCTAATGTTCATACTTGAAGTTGGCCAACCCTTTTCACCCACCTTGTCTCTCTTTGGTGGCATTTCACCTGTAGATTTGGACATCTTGCTCCACGACGTTCTGTCAATTATGACGTCATACATGATATCGACAGTGCTGCCCCCTACGCACAATGACCTTTTGTTTAAAAAAAGTCGTTGTGAAGGAAGGTATAGGATTTGATATGAAAAAGAAAGCAAATTTAGTCTTCTACTTGTTAAATAGTCTATAGAAGCTATTGATATTGTTTAAAGAGGAATAAGAGGTAAGACAGGCTTTCATATCAAACCTTTTATTGGAAATCATGACCAGAAAGTGACTCAGTGGTGTGTCCACTTCAGCACCTGATTTTAATTAAAATCATCGTGTGGTCGAGGAAAAGGCTATGACTAGTTCAAAGGTAATTAACTGTTACCTACACTGTACCTCATGACTTTTCTGGTCAGGCTACTTAGTATAGGAGTCATGGTCTTACAGATCAGTCACTTATCGTGTAAGCAAGTATGTGTTATTTTAAGCTTAATTTCTAGTAACCAAAAAAATAGTGGGTGTTCTCTTTTGTTCACCAACAAGAAATGTTTTCAACGTCAAAATATGTCTGTCCACTATCCATCGGCATCATGCATTACAGAAGGAGTCTCATTGTGGCAAAAAATAAGAGACCTCAATGGAGGTTTAAGTTAATAAAATATACAGCTTCAATATCAGTTTGTTTCTCTCTTCCTCTACTTATATTTTCTTACACTGAAATTGTAGTATTATTAAAAAGTGGAATGGCCGTAGAAACAGGACCATGTCAACTATAACTATGAAGGTCACATAAAAGTCACTTTTTCTATTTCTTTTTCCCTCCATTCTTTGGCCCCTTCTTTATTTTCTTAGGCTTTCCTTTTGTAGCCTCTGCTACCCTTTTCCTGGTAGCAGGACCCGGGAAAGGATCAGCAGCCAGGTGAAGCAAGTGGAGAGTTTCTGCCACTTTCATGACCTCTTTGTCAGGTTGAGGCTCTGTTACTTCATCAAGAGTCTTCTCCTCCTTCAGAACCCCTTCGATATTACTGCAGTCGAGCACAAACCCCCCCTGTGATATATCTATGTGGACCCTCTTACTTTTAAGCGGAGGGGGGTGTGTTCTGGCACATGAAGAAAATACCACACATAAACCTAGTGTTCCTGCTGGAACGTCATCGTCAACATTTATAAGAGAAACGTTGAGGTCTTCTTTGGGTTGTTCTTTCATCTCTTTGCCTCCCTCTTTTTTGCTTTTTTCACCTTGTACACTTTTGCTGTCGTCTGCTGCCTGACAGTTGACACCTTCAGTCGTATCTCCTTCTCCCGCCTCATTCCGGATGTCAGTTCCTCCGACAGTTTGGCCACCTTGACCCGCATCTTTATCCTTGTCTGTACTAGGCTCTGTTTGTTCTGCTTTCCTTTTGTTGTCATAGACGTCATTCCCTCCCTGTTCTAGAACTTCATTATGAGCCTGCATGTCACTGATTCCCTCATTTATAAGTTCATCACCTGGCTCTGCTTGGACGTTAGTACCTGCATTACCCGGCTCCGTGAGGTCAGAATGGGCCTGGTTTCCTTGCTCTGTGTCCTCGATATGTTCTTCTTTCCCTGGCTGTGTGACCTCGTTATGAGGGTCATTACCAGGCTCAGAATGAAATTCAGTCCCTTCTTGTCCCTCCTCATCATGAAGAACCTCTTTGTAATGAACCTCTCTGTTCAAGTTGTTGCCCGCTTCTGCTTCTTCTTGCTCTAAAGGCTTGCTTTTGATCTCAGAACCAGCATACTGTCAGTAGACCGTTATAGGTATTGTACTTATCATATTTATTTTTCACCTTTGACTCTACCATGTAACCCAGTGTCCGAGTCTACCCACAAGCCAAACCATACCAAAGACCAAAGGCTGGCGGCGTCAACTGCACTCAGTGACCCCGCCTCCTCCCACTGGAGGATACGCCGTCAATCACAAGCAGCTCGCTGCATGCTGGAAATTCCTAGCAGACAATGTTTAGAAACAACTCCCCATGCTGGATGACATGCCCATTGATCATGAGCAGCTCACAGCATACCGGGAGTTCCCAGCAGCTATATTTAGAACCACACTGAACTCTGTGAACCCCAGTGCTATGTTTGGGATCTCCCCTACATACCTGCACTGGAGTTCCCCAGTTACTATATTTAGCTCACCTGATACTATTTTTAGGATGAGCTGGGTGAGCGGCTCCTACTACAAATACCTGTGGAGGGAGCAGCTCACTCATCTTTCCACCTTCATACTTCACACCTCACACACTCACGTGAGATCAAGGCCCTTGGCTCAAGGGCTAGGCTTGGACACTGTCGGGCACCTTTATACTGTATCACCATCTATACCTCGTGGACTTCTATGAATAAAGTGGATATCAACTGGATTCCTGATTCGTCTGTATTCATCCTTATTCATCATTTACGGACTCGTTGACAATGGTGGAAAACCCTCACGTATCATCCCACAAGTTACCACCTCTCATGAGCCATGGACAACAGTGAGACCCTACCAAAGGAGCCAGCCCCACAACGTATCCCTACATCTCAAGACAGAGACCAGCAAGAAGCCACCAATACACAGTACACCACCCCGATAGACTCCTCGCCAGACGCGGTCCAGCTGGACCCAGTGCTGCCAGTCCATAGACGTACGCATAAACAAACACCTGTGAGTTCAAACACCCTACATTTTTCGTCCACCATAGTGGACACCAACACAGGTGCACCTACCAGTACACCAGCAGGAGCCCCACCACCAGGTTTAAACCTCACCCTACCTGGTTATTCACCTTCAGAATCACCACCCCTAAGATTAGGTGGTACCACATATAGCACGCCTGAAAATCAATCACCTGATCACCTCCACCTAGATAGCCATCTAGAAGAAGTCTAGGGATCCAACACCAGGCAGAAATGACAATAAAAAGACCGGAAATAACCATCCCGACAACCAATCTCCTGATTCTGGACAAGGAGATCAGTACAATGACAATATTGAATAGGACCCAGGGGAGGGCCACCTATATCTTACGGCCCCGCCCCCCACATTGGACAATAAACTTGGAACGTCCCCCACATGCCATATTTCACAAATGAACAATGGAGCAGAATTAAATTCAGCAGAACAACAGGACCGCGACCCCCACCTTGTGAATTGTGATGAAGACTCCTCACCAGACAGTGGGGACCTTTATGAAAACCACCCTCCAATTAAAAGTCGAGACCACTAAGTATGGGCAGCAAGGTAAGACCTCTTACATTAATACTGAATTGACTAAAGGTGCAGTTAATGTTGATGTCAATGGCAGTTCTTACAGAGCCCTAATGGACTCTGGAGCCTCCCTTTCCGTTATCAGCCAGAAAATGGCAAATAAAATAGCATCAACCTCCAATTTCAGACATGGTAGGAGATCCCGTATGGTAATCCTACTAGCTGATAAATCCTCAGTTCAGGTCAACAATTCCATCACCATAACCTTCTTAATCGATAAGACAGAGTTTAAAACAAGACTACATGCTGTCCCAAAGCTAAATCACCCCCCAATTCTTGGCGTAAACTCTATGACCAAATATAGGGCCAAAATTTCCTTTGGAACCAAATCTCGTTCACCTCACATCATAAGAGCAGCCAAAAAGGGCACAATCCCTTTCAGCCCCATGCCCCCCAGAAAATCAAGAAAAAATTCCTAAGCGTCCATTATAGTTCACAAGACATTGTGTCAGAACACTCCCCACCCACAAAAACCCCCTCCATTAATCCCTACAGGCGCTACGCGCCCCAACCAAATTAATCAACCATCAATAGGCCAACCACTTGAACACACTGACAGCAACAGTCACAGCCCAACGACCAACCCATTAATACTAACAACCATAACGATTCCTATGTACACAAAACCAACACTATCTTGATTAATTGTATATACAACTACCTACCCCTTCTAAGTGGAACGCCAAACACTGGCAAATGGATTATCAGATAATTAGGTTAGGTTACCCATGCCACATACCGACCGCCCAAGGCAGCGCTGTATCCTCGGTTTGTGTATAAAACACACATGCGACGGCTTGTTACCACTTCAAGACCACTATTTCCAATGATAAGCCTATTGTAGGAAGATGGACCTCTGACACCCATACCCCATGTTTACACCACTGTTTTCGCCAACCTTTAAGTGCTGTGGTGGCACATATACAAATCAATAACACGCCACCCTCAAGGTCTTTGAGGACCACAGGGTTGCCATAGTAACCATATCACCTTGGCTGGGGATAAAACACCCCCCCCCCCGCCAAGCTCCCCAATATTCTATTTTTTTTTTTTTTAAGACAATACCTCACCACCAACCAATCCAGGCCAGGATAACCCTAATTCGCATAAGGGGCCGGACAACCCTTTTTGCATCCACCCAATAACATTTGGCCTACGCCCTTTTAGGGCAAGACATACCATCCAATGGGAGATCTGAGACTGAGAAGTAGCCAAACCCAATCTCAGGTTCATAAGCGCTTGCCCACCCCCATCTGATCACAACATAACCCACAACCAATACCACCACACCTTAAACACAGCAACAAGTGTCTGGAAAGGGATCATGGCAGACCCATCGTGCAACCAGCCCAGGTAGGACTATCTCATGGGTCTATTTTAGCATTTAGGATTTTTAACAGTCGTTCTAGCATTGTACATGATAGTAGTTTTATTATCATGGTGCCCAGGTACCCCTATTAACCAATGGCGGTGTGAGCCCAAAGTGTGTGTAAAATGTGGAAGAACTTCTCCACTATCCTATAATTTTTAACACTGATAACCCAACATACTAAACCTCTTCAGCCAAGCAAACTCCCCACCTTTACCTCTCCCCTCACTCACAACCCCCGACCCCTTGTAAATACTTGACCCTACTAACCTCCCATATTTTGTGACTAAGCCAATGCTGTTTAAACAAACCCCACCCATTACATCCAGTGGTGGTAGGTTTCCTTTGAACCCCTCCTTTGACCCTCATGTGGGGATCAAAACAAACCACCGGCCACCCCTGACGTCCCTCAATAATGGACTCTCCCAGTCACCCAGTTCACCGGACAGCCCCACCTAGAACCTTTATGTGGGGATGATTTCCACATCCTTTATAATTCTAGAACCTGTACATCAACTTATACTGCCTAATCACCGCCTTACTTGTCATTTTGGTATTTTTGTTGGTCGCCTTGTGAACCATACACGATCACCGATTTTGTGACTAAGAATCCCCCCCCTTTTTATTTCTTGCTCTGTTTCTCTATATGGAGGCCAGCGACCTGATGGGGGAGGCAAAGACATCACCGACAAGCCAACATCCAACAACCTCAGCAGTGGTAGACCAGACACCAGAACTTACCACCAAAGGGTCTTGTGAACAACAATCGCCATAGAAAAAGAGAATAATCTCAATAATAATTCCTAAATCTTTAATATTCAAGCTATTGTTAAAACTTATGGACTAAAAGTGTAGAGACACGCTTTCCTTTCTGACCACCCATGGACACTACAAACACTGACCCAGTCAGCCTAGTCAACTGATTATGAGGCCAGTCTTTCTTGTTCTTCACAAGGCCACGATACATAACCAAAACAACACGCTGCATTTTTATTTTTTTTTTCTACTTAAGAACCTTATGAAGACCACAAGCCAAGCAGCAAATTTTTGTGATCTTAAGATGCCATAAAGTTCTTTTCTTTTCACACTGTACCATTTCAAACCCAACCATGTCAAAATATTTATGGGTTTTAGCTAGTTTATATTTTTCTAAAAATTTTACAAGGAAGCACTGGCAAGCAGTATTTTTGCAGGATCAAATGAGATCCAATCCAAATATCAGCCAGAGCCACCATTTATTTTTTGTATTAACCTTGTCCTTTTCAACCAATGATAACCCCAGGTAGACTGAAGGCTAAACATGCTAAATTTTCCATTAACTAAGACAAACCTTTCTACAAATTAACAGAAACTTCTACAGATAAATAAAAGACCAAAAATCCAAAATTTTTTTTTTAGAAAATTCCTTAAACATATCACCTAAAAGCCTTCAGACTCCCTAAGCCTTACCAGTATTATAAGGAATGATTGATCGACTCGCCAGCCATCAATTACCTTACCTCTGTTTTTATTTATTATATTGTATTGTATATTGGCTCAAGACCTAAATAATAAGTGCCTACCGGTACTGAAACAAACTTCAGTATTAACTTGTCTACCTCAAGGTCTGCCTTAAAGCCAATAACTGCATGTTTTAGGATAGTTTTTGTTTCCTTTATCTTGTGTGAACTTTAGTGCTAGATAATAATCCAGCCTTTGTATCCTACCACGACCTGAATTTTTCATATTCTTCTTGTCAAAATTACAAACAACACCTCTTTGGCACAGTTTCGTTTTGTACTGTTTATAAATTATTCATGTTCAATCAAAAACCAATATTAAATATCTCCTTAATACTGCAAACTTTCAACTTAAATGATAAGATGTAATACCTATTATTACACATCAAACATATTGTCAGTAGACCTTTTCTCACGAACTTCCTCCTTAAAACCTCGCGTGGAATCGAGTAGGAATGTGGGGATTTGTCAGTAGACCGTTATAGGTATTGTACTTATCATATTTATTTTTCACCTTTGACTCTACCATGTAACCCAGTGTCCGAGTCTACCCACAAGCCAAACCATACCAAAGACCAAAGGCTGGCGGCGTCAACTGCACTCAGTGACCCCGCCTCCTCCCACTGGAGGATACGCCGTCAATCACAAGCAGCTCGCTGCATGCTGGAAATTCCTAGCAGACAATGTTTAGAAACAACTCCCCATGCTGGATGACATGCCCATTGATCATGAGCAGCTCACAGCATACCGGGAGTTCCCAGCAGCTATATTTAGAACCACACTGAACTCTGTGAACCCCAGTGCTATGTTTGGGATCTCCCCTACATACCTGCACTGGAGTTCCCCAGTTACTATATTTAGCTCACCTGATACTATTTTTAGGATGAGCTGGGTGAGCGGCTCCTACTACAAATACCTGTGGAGGGAGCAGCTCACTCATCTTTCCACCTTCATACTTCACACCTCACACACTCACGTGAGATCAAGGCCCTTGGCTCAAGGGCTAGGCTTGGACACTGTCGGGCACCTTTATACTGTATCACCATCTATACCTCGTGGACTTCTATGAATAAAGTGGATATCAACTGGATTCCTGATTCGTCTGTATTCATCCTTATTCATCATTTACGGACTCGTTGACAATACGATCCTCCCTGCTGTACCTCTTCGTGGGCTGCAGGTTCCAGCTGTACCTCTTCATGGGCTGCAGGTTCCTGCTGTACCTTTTCGTGGGCTGCAGGTTCCAGCTGTACCTCTTCATGGGCTGCAGGTTCCAGCTGTACCTCTTCGTGGGCTGCAGGTTCCCCCACTAACACCAAAGAAAGAGCGGACCCAAGGTTTACCGTCGGCCCTGTAACTAAATCTCCATTCCCATTTACGTGCAGGAGGTTTTGGGCAGAGGCCGACTGCTGGGCAGTGGGATCGAGCGTCAACACTGTGAAAGACAAGGAAAAACTATCTTGGTGCTTTTTTCATAACGAGAGTTATACACAACGATACACAGGTGATAGGATAAATGTTCCGTTATGTCCTGTTGTGGACAATACAGACCTTGACCCCTTTTTCTTTAAGATACCTGCCAGCTTTACCATCCAGCTCAGTTACTCTCTCTTTACGGTGTATTGTTTTATTATGAAGGTGATGTCAATAACATACAACTTGCCAATTTTTTTGGTCACTAACTTAATAAAGAAGCTGAGATTGGCCAACAGGTTGATATAACACAATACAAAGAGACCATAAAAAAAACATAAAATATTTACCTTTTAATTCACCTGACGTGGAAGGTTTAACTACAAGGGGATATGTCGGAAATTCAGGAACAGGCGGGGTCTGGGTGGTTTCAGACATCTGTTTGACAATAGGCCTGGTCTGGAGCCCCTCTGTCATGTTAGGAAAGACATTATGTTGTCCACGTTGTCCCGTCTGTGAACTTCCATAGTGGTCATTAAAGACTCGATGTTGGCTAATTTAATCTCCTGGTTCTTAACCTGCTGAGCTATTTCTTCTTCTTTCCTCGTAGCATCTATGTCTTTTGATTCAAACAGTAATTTCTTTCCTCTGCCCGCAGAGTTTTTCTTCTCAGCTATCCGTGGACTACGCCATACTCCTTCCTGTGGGACTTCCGACTTGGGAGTAGAAGTGAAGGGTCAGGTCCACTACGTTTGTGTCTGTTGAAATAACGTCTACTGTCATGTCATCAGATCTATTGTCTTCTGTCAAATCAACGTAGACGTTTGCAGTGCTCCTGACTACCCAAACCCCTGGTTTCTTGAAAGCAGCCTTAGTAGCCCCTCTTGGAGAGGGAGATGCAGCAGGTTTAGCTTTCGCTTCCTTCTTATTGGCAGCTACTTTGCTCTTAGTCGGTTTCTGTGTGCCACTAACCTTGGACCCTCCTGCGGCAGCTGCAGCCTTAGCCGGTTTCTTCACAGGGACCTTCGACACCGGAGACACAGTAAATTTACCTTTCTTTGGCATCGGACACTGGAACTGGGCTAACAGCTCTTGCTCGGAAGGCACTACCAATACTTTAAGGGGAGAAGGAGCAGGACCTTTAGCTTTAACTTTAGAGGGTACGGCAGGGGACATTTTGGCCCAAAGAAGACACACATCGGTAAGAAGATAACAACGTGAGTTATCGCTACGACAGAGAGAAAGATGAAGAAAACAGGTTCTGAAAACAAACAATATGAGGGCTATAGTGTTTAACTCTGAATTTTGGGCAATAGGGGCTCTTTTCAGGTTTCAATAAATGTTTAAATCATGTTGATATTGCTAATAGAAGTCAAAATGTGGTTGTCTAAGCTAAAAACATGGGTATGATATCATGAAATCCTGATTGTCATTTTCTATTAAGATAAGGGAGATACAGCTCAGATAACAAAGCATTCATTTTCTCAAAAATCTTCATACATACATGCATTTTTCAGGAACCCCTTTGTAAATTGAGAAGAAAAAAAGTGCTTATGATGAGATTCCACTTTTTTTTAAAGAAATGTAAGGATGCTGAAAAAAAGTGAAATATAGGCCTTCATGAAAAGTTTTAGGACATTTCTTTTTGTCTTACCAGCTATTTTGGCGACTCCCTTATACTTCAACAACATCATGTCCGTTAAGGTGCATCCTTCACAAGGTTTTCCTTGCTCTATCATGTCTAGATATTCCTCGTTCTGAAAAGCATTACATAATTATGAGAAGAAGAAAACGACATTTCCTTGGCAAGGAGGTGACAATGAGCCACAAGAATTAAATTTAAGAAATAAATTTAAGTTATACTTACTGAAATATTTCATTGTTTTGTTAAGGACAATCAAGAGCAGAACATCTTTTTTTAAGCTCACCTTTGTCTTAAGCTTAGAGAAATAATCATTGATGTGATGCTGCATTTTGTCTAACTCCCAGTTAGCATTCTTGATGCTGTTCACTGTGGCTGTGAGAAAGAAAAGGAGATATAGTATATGTGAGAAAAAAAAGCTCTCTTCATGAAAAATACACTGAAGGGACTTCTTTCTGTTACACTATTAGGAAAACAGATATGAAAAAGGTTTTTAATTAATTTTTTTTTCTCGCTGTGCAAGAGTCTCGCTGCAGCAGCGAGGAAAGCAGAGCAAGGGTAGTTATTTTTTTCTCGCTGTCACAATGACTCTCGTTGTGAAAAGGCAGAAAGTATTGTGCAACAGTCAGAAATAAGTCTCTTTGTGATTCTCGTACTAACGAGAGAAAAAAACAGAACGAAGGTACACTCTTTGTGCAACGACCTCCTGGAGAGATGTGCCATGCATGTTCAGACTGTGGTAAAAGATTCAGTCAGCTAAGTAACATGAAAACACACATGCTAACTCATAGAGAGGAAAAACCGTATGTTTGTTCTGACTGTGGTTTTGCATTTGCCATCAAAAGTAGCCTGACAAAGCACATGAAGACTCACAGAGTAGAGAAACCTTATGAATGTTTAGACTGTGGGAAGGGATTTAGTCGACTAGCTAACATGAAATCACACATGAAAACCCACACAGGAGGGAGAGAGAAACCCTTTATATGTTCAGACTGTGGTCGAGGATTTAGTTCAGAAAGAGAACTACAAAGCCACATGATGTTACAGGGGAGAAACCCCATGTGTGTTCACATTGTGGCAAAGCATTCAGAGCCAAATCTACCCTAAGAGTGCTCATAAGGACTCACACAGGAGAGAGACCACATGTGTGTTTGCACTGTGGCAAAGTTTCAGGGACATAGGTGACTTTTTACAAAACACACCAGGACCCACACAGGAGAGAAACCCTATCCATGTCCCGATTGTGGTTATAGATTTACTCAGCTGGGTAACTTGAAGTTACACAGACGTAGAAGGCATAAAAGGAAAAAGTGCCACCAAGTAAGGAATGAGACACCCTCATTAGAACCCAAGTTTGAGCTTGACAACAACAGATCAGCACACCTACCTGGTTCACACACTGAGGGGCAACAAATAAATCATAGTTCTAATTGGTCCAGTCGTAACCAGTACTGCAAGTCAACCTACCCCATCAACACACAACCGAAACCCAGCAAGACACCTTACATTCTCTCTAGGGAACCGTCTGGTTAGCAGTAAGTATACAATATGTGAAGTTTGTGTACAAGGTTTACAGAGATTTCCATTCTTCAGGCACACATAGAAACTCACATGTACTGCACATGTTCAAATCAAGACAGGTTTTGCTCTTGTGAGGATAAAAAGCCGTTTCATTTTGATATCCAGCCCTCACCCAGCAGGCCTGCTCTTAGTGTTAATGTCAGGTGTCAGAAGTGTATTGAAGGTTTCACTGACATGACTCAGCTTGAAGTCCACCTTGGTACTCTAAGAGCTGAAAGTTCAAACAAACAGTATAGATGTGATTACAACAGTACCCCTAGCAGCAAGGATATGAAGTGTGAAGTTTGCGTACAAGGGTTTACTGACATTTCTGTGCTTGAGGCACACATAGAAACCCATCTGTACTGCACATGTTCAGATCAAGATGGGTTTTGCGCTTGTGAGGTGAAGAAACCCTTTTAATCAGTGCATTATCAAAGAAGACAACAAATGTGGATAACTTGGATACGCCATGCACAACTTCAAAAAAAGGTTTCATATGCTGAATCTTGTATCTTTATTTATGTATTCTGAATTTATTAAATCACCAATGTCATGTCACTTAATCTTCTTTAATGATGTCAGGGTCAAAAGTTTTTTACGCACCCCCTCAGGAGCAGTGAAAGGTTTTTACACCTCCTATAAACCCACCTGCCCCACCCCCACCCATTGATAAATAATGACCGCTCCCTTAACAAATGGCCATGACTCATCAGCATTGGCAGTGACGGCTTCAAAGTATGCACCCAGCAGCCGTGTGTGGGAAAGGGATGGGGGGGGGGGGTACTCACTATGACTCTGAGAACTGACTAGGCCTACCCATAGATAGCCTTAGATATGTAAAATCAACACAGAGACACGGCCACTTCTTAAAATCACCACAGGGTCTTAAAATCAACTGGGAGACAATGCCACTTCTTGAAATAAACAAGAGGACAAGACCACTTCTTATAATCGACGAGGGGACAGGGAATCAACAAAGAGTGGAAACACCCACCTGGGGCCCTTTACACACTGGTCTATATATTGAAGCAGTATTAGATAAGACACTAGGTCTATGAAGAATGGACATGTATGGTATAGGCCTCCCCTCGCATATAAACAGTATACAGTTTGTGGGCCCCCCATTGCCCTTCCAAATCCCGCTTTCCATTTCCCCAACTCCCTGTCCCCTTTTATAGTTATCCCAACCAAACCTTTCCGCAAATGTAATAATAGAATATTCATAGTGCAATATGAAACAGCGTCATTACACTTTGTATATTTTATTAACTTAAGCAGTTAGTTAGATTAAAGAAGGCATGGACGATGGACGGCAGGGGTCCAGTGTCTTGTTTGTATGTTTTTAACACACTATACCGAGTGATCCTAACAAAATTCATGAAAAACAACAACAGTAAAAAACTAGTCTATGTACTGTGTATTATGCAGCCTGCACAGTTTGTAGGGTTATTGCTATGAGGCACACCTACAGGTTGGACATGGCCAACTACAAGTCTCACTGTGTAGAAAGTGTGTTATTTTATTAATCTACTTTATTTCATTTATCATTTTGGGTAATATTCATTATCAAAAGTCAAATAAAAGTTAAAGTGATGACAGAAAATCTGTTTGTCAAAAAAAGATTTCTAGGGTGTCCCATTATTTATGTATCCTCTATGTGTGGACCTGTAAGTTGCTTTTGCATTTCAAAGCAGTTCAGTTTACTACCCTTCCCTGCAACATTTCCTAAATGATATAAATGTAACATAGGTGCTGGAAACCAAGCCCCCAAAACCTTTTCCAATGATTTCCGGTGCACATTAGATTGCCATAGATCTGGGTGTGACCCCCCCCCCCTCCCCACCAACCCCGCCCCCCCGGTGACCAACCCAACAGTGGGTGTGAGGGTTATTTATAGCTGCCCTAGATATCACAACAAAGGGACAGGGGCTGCATGAATAATCAATATGCATACGGTACCCAAAGGGAGGGAATCCAGTGTGAGGCCCTCAGGTGGCAATCAAAGGCGTAACCATAACTACTGAGACTATTCAGTGGTCAGTCAGCAGAGCCTATGTACACCACAAATCTAGTTGATTATTACCATAATTTTCAAGCATAAGCATATGGTTTCCTTGGGGTCTCCGTTATCTTTTCTTCACTGGAAATATCAGACTATTCATTTCTAGGTGCACACTTATGAACCTCTATTAATAAGATTATAGGATCTTCTCAAAGTAGACTTACTATGGCAAATCAGAAAACAAAATGACACGTCTCAAAGATGTATTGGGTAGATGGCTGAAAAACTATTCATTGTAACTACAACCATGAATCAATGAATATGTGTGGATATTAAGTAGTTTGATACAGGATACTGTGGTCTGTGTTTTATGAGGTCAATGGGCCTGTCCATTGTAGTTCACCTAATCCCCACTAGATGCCCTCGCCCCAGGGGGGCACTTAAATTCTTTTTTGATACGGGTGTGTGGCTGAACCCCCGACTACCCTTACCCTTGCTAGGGCACTTGTTCGCGGGGTTTTTCTTCCAAACCCTACCCTTGCTAGGGAACTTTTTACATATAAGTCTAAGATTTTGCTCAAAATATCTTAAAATGACCTTGTTTGGGAGAAAACTGTATTTTGTTCATGCTATTTTAATGAAAACTTGGAAAATATTCATGAAAATTTCTTAATTTTCCATGTGAATCGGGGTATTTCGCTTAAAGTTGACCCTTTCTAGGGACATTTTGCTCAAAAGTAGACCCTTGCTAGGGACATTTGTGGCTGAAACAGGAGGCTTGCTATGGACTTTTCCTTGAGTGCCCCCCCCCGGGCCCTCGCACTGGATTCCTCCCCCTTCGGTAGCCACCTAGACGCTGCTACTGCTGCACCTGCTGTCAGTGGGCCTCCACTCCAGTGCTGGTGCTCGAACAGCTTACAGAGCATTATTTTTGGATCTTCTCTCCAAGGGAAACAGCACAAGCTTTTAACAATCACCTTCATTTCTGACCATTCAGCAGGTTAGTAGTTTTGTGTTGTTGTTTTGCCTGTATCCTGTATATTTTGGTTCCAATGACAAGGCTACAAAAACAGTGACATGGGGTTGAGTAGGTCCTGAAAAATCCCAAATGAGAACAAGGGTGAGTGTGAATGCTGTCACAAATGCAAGGTGAGGGCTAGCACCCTGTTTTTCTAGTTTCGCAGGCTGAACTCAAGAAAAGCGTTTTTTTTTATAAGCTGAGGTGATATGGCTGTTTTGAGTTGAGAGTTTAGATTTCTAAGCTATGTTTTTCCTGCCAAGGTGTCAATGGCCATCACCTGACTTAGGGATGTTATTGACATCTAATTTTTGTTGATTCTGATCATCACAATTTTTTGTCTCGATATTCCGATTTTTCCCGATTTTATGGTACAGTAGAGATTTCTTTCAATTGGACCCAAGACATCCCAAAATGATGGGATCCAACTGTCAGCAGAAATGTCATGTTAGATTTCTCAAAAAAATATCATTCCGAGTTTTGACAAAGATTTCAGAAAAGTATTTTATGAACTTGAAATTGCATGGGGAAATTGTAGCAATACAATGATCTTTTTTATTCATACAGTACAGTGTGATTATTGGGGATTTTCTATTGCTCATCATCCCCAAGAAAATTACAGAGTTGGAAAGCAGCACATTACACACACATATACCCATCCTGAGGCCACATCTATATATTTCCATTAGCCATTAGGCCTAGCAGAAAAGTGCAAAACCAAAATAAAAACTTTGTCACGGGGGAGGCTTCTCTGATAAATGTTGAACTATGGAGGTCAACACAAAAGGGGGGTGGGAGAATAAAGGGTACAATATTGGATATCAGGAGCCTTGCTTGGATGCCAAATATGACTTTTGTCATTTCTGCCTAGTATGGTATGCTGGAGAAAATAAAAGAGGTTTAGACCAAGGACACCTCCCCCTCTCCTCGCCCCTCCACCCTAGCAATATCATATTCAACACACTTTAGGGCCTTGTTTGGATAGAGCTATAGATATTGAAGGACCAAATTCATTTCAGTGGAGATTACCATAACAGTATCGTGGAAATGCAAATCAAATGCCGCTCATTGTTAGTTACACCATAAGGTTTTATTTGATACTAAACATGTCTATACATGTCATCAGATCTTAGGCTATTCCATGTATCGATATTGCAGTAATATTGATACAATATTCACTATTTTAGTATTGGCGATGCTTCGATATTGTGAATATCGATGACATGTCTTTTCACCGGTGGGGGGGGGGGGCAAATTTTGTTTAAAATAAAAAGGCTAACCCTGTATCTGTTTTTTTTCCAAATGTGTTTATTGATCGCTCCACTTGCGACCAAAAAAATTTAGGCTCAGTTTTACTTGTTATTTTGTGTATATAAAGACATGACAGTCCCATCCTGATTGATAGGACTTGTTACATAAAGATGAAATGATGCACATCGAGATGAGAGAAAAGATGAAATTTTGAGTTGTTGTTCAATGTATAACCAAGTATACAACTCACTTGGTGTGGTGAGTGTTTTGGTCTCAATTTCACTGACTGTTTATAGACACAATACATTGAACAACAACTCAAAATTTTATCTTTTCTCAATTTCACTGACTGTTTATAGACACAAACAAGGCAAGTAGGCTGCTATATAACAGTCATAATAAAAATATATAATATATACAGTACTTGGAAATTAATACAAGAAAAATACAAAACACAAAAAAAGTATCAAAGTATAGCTTGCACCCTGATAGTACTTGGTAATCAATGTGGAAATTTGTAAAATAATGCAATTTGAAGAAAATTCCGCATCAGTAATAAAAATATAGATCAAAACACATTATTATTTACAAGATTATTTACAAGATTTAAACATGACCTCATTGAGAAAAGCTACGGGGAACATTCGAGAAAGGATTAATGAAGATTTGAGGTAGACTAATCAATATTAGCCCTAGGTTTTCAGTTTGAATTTTAGTACACTACACACTTGCAGACTCCATCCATATAAGAAGTGATATTATATATTATAACAGATATTTGACCATGGGAGACTTGAAACTGAGCCAAGCCAATTACCAATTGCAACTTGCTACAGATTGAAATGATACAAGGTAATTTATGGTTCATCATCGCTTTCATCAGAAATATCAGCAATCAGGACTATCACTTCAAACCTTGGTTTTTGGCTTTGTTTATGTAGATCTTGTATTTGATATATTCGGGCCTTGAATTGTGACTTTTGCTCAGCGTCTTGATGCCAGTGTGATAGTTTGTCTCGTTTTGGCCTTTTCAAATCAAATTTCACCTTACCTAGTGACCTTGTGGGCCTAGCTCCAGTGTTGTTTTTCACAAATTTGCCTTGTTTGGCATATTTGTACATATATACTAACAGGGTTTCATCCCTTCGTCTGTCTAGTTTGGGTACATTACATTTGTCATGCAGCTGGTCTATGGACATACCTCTAACACTGGTTCTCATGCATATTCTCAATCCTCTATTTTGCAAACGTTGCAATCCCGCAGTCAAGTTAAAATTTGCTCCTGAATGCAAGAAGCTTGCATAGTCAAACAAGGACATGATTGTTGACTTATATACCATAACATCAGCTTTCTGTGTCAAATTACATCTTATTTTTGCAAACTTGAAAAGCCGGTGGTTCACTTTTTGTATCACCTCCTTGACTGAGGGTCTAAGGTCATACACTCGTCAAGCTTAACACCTAAATCATGATTTATTTTTGGGAGGGTTTGCCAGAACTGTTTTAATTTTTTCTCTCGTACCACTCATCATGAATTTTGTTTTGCTGTTGTTCACAGATAGACGCATTTTTTTACATTTAGATTCCACTTTGTCTATGTCTGTTTGAAGATAGGTTACTGCATCTTGTCGATCTTTGGCTGCACAATATACTACAAGATCGTCAGCATACATAATCGACTTACAGTGGTCTAAACCTTTAGCCATACTATTTATGTACCGTAATCTCTCGCGTAGAAGGCGCAGCCCGCGTATAAGGCGCACCCCCAACTTAGGGAAGGCAGACCCGCATAGAAGGCGCATCTGCTGCTTCTGAGTCTTATATTTGAAAAACCCGCGTATAAGGCGCACCCCTAACTCAAGGAGCATGGTCCACTCAAAGGACCCAACCCAAAGGGGCATTTCAAATTATGTCTGCAACTATCAATACCCCAACTGGTCATGTATTTTCTTTAACCAAAGAAAAGGTGTAGTCTATACCATGGTGCTCTAAATACCCTTAAACTGCTGAATGAAACATGCCATTCTGCTCACCATAAAAGTGTTTGGAAATGTGTGAACACCCCTCTCACTGAGAGCTTTGTTAATTACACTATTGACCTTTTAATCAAGAGAATCCATGCAGCATTATAATCAATAATCCTGCCATAGTGTGTGCTGCCACCTGGTGTTGTATGAGCTGTATGTCATTCTCTATTCTCTACATTACAAACTACTGGTATCCCAGCATGCCATGTCTCTAGAAGACAGGCATATTTCCCTGTTATAACAGTGTGGGCCTAGATAATCAATGGGAGGGTATGATATGAACAAATAACAAATTTGGTTTGAACCTGTCTTATCTATAACTTTTTAACAAATAATGCAAATCAGAGGATTATTTCTTTCAAAAAATGAAGAGTATTGTACCTTTCAAAATGATGCCAAATAACATCAGTTGTGGGCCATATGAAGACAATTGGCATCAATAGTAGTTAATGAGTTAAATGATTCCTAGAAGAACACCAGGTGGCAGCACACACTATGACAGGATTATTGATTATAATGCTGCATGAATTCTCTTGAATAAAAGGTCAATAGTGTAATTAACAAAGCTCTCAGTGAGTCAGGTGTACACACATTTCCAAACACTTTTATGGTGAGCAGAATGGCATGTTTCATTCAGCAGTTTAAGGGTATTTAGAGCACCATTGTATAGACTACACCTTATCTTTGGTTAAAGAAAATACATGACCCTGTGTACATCTTTCTGGTTTGGAAAGTGGAGGTACCCCGCGTATAAGGCGCTCCCCCAACTCAAGGCAATTACCCTCCCGCGTATAAGACCCAGTCACGATCTGATTCGCGTATTAGACGCGCCTTATACGCGGGAGATTACGGTAGTAAATAAATGTAGTAAATAGACCCCTGAGGCACCCCGTAAGTAACTGGAGATAGTTTGGATTCATACTCTCCAATCCTAGTCTTTTGGTACCTATCGGTCAGATAGCTACGGACCCAGCAATACGGAATTTTTTCCAAGTCTAAGACCCTTTAGTTTATGTAACAAATAGAAGTGGTTTACTGAGTCAAAGGCCTTTTTCATGTCCATGTAGCACAAAGCTGTTGAGAGACTATTATACCTTTTCATATAAAGGTCAGTCACTAGCTCAAAGATAGCATCTCCAGTACCTAAATTTCTTTAGTAACCAAACTGTTTTGATATAATTCAAGTCCTCCATTCTATCTAGCAGGTGGCTATATATAATTTTCTCTGCTATCTTAGACACTACAGGAAGGAGAGAGATGGGCCTCCAATTTCCTACATCTTGACTATTCCCACTACAGGAAGGAGAGAGATGGGCCTCCAATTTCCTACATCTTGACTATTGCCACCTTTAGATAATGGCGTCACTCTAGCTACTTTCCATTCATCTGGAAATACACCTTGACAATTAATTAATTTCGGACGGAGCTAGGGAGAAGTAGACTTGATTGCAAGATGCGACCACTCAGAATGACGGTTTACCCTTGGAGGTGTGACGTCATTCAGAACACTGTTGCTAGGCAACAGAAGTTGTGTACACATCTCCAAGGGGAGGTGGTTACAGCTTCCATGGTTACTGGAGTGGAGTGGGGCTTAGATACAGTATCTACGCCAATTTAGAGCAGTTTCTTCCTGTGGGGAATCATCAGGCATCTGTTTGTGCTGAGTTAGACAAGTGATATTGCCTAGAGGGGTCCCAGTCCCAACTAGGGGGGGCTGGATGTGAGTCATTTAATTTACTCAGGTAAATTTACAACTCTGGCGGCCAAGCTATTGAGGGATAGGTTGGGCGCTCAGGGGGGGGGGCAAAAGTGGACCCCCCCTTTTTATTTTGTAGAATTTTAGAGATTCAGACAAAATAAATGAAATAAGACTTCGTCCTATTTATTGTTTATCAACAGCGTTCCAGTATTTATTAGCCAAAATGTAGAATTTTAGCCGAAAAGATTTGGGCCACTCCCCAAGATCTCAGACCCCAGAAAAATTAAATAAAAATACACCTTGACTAAAGGATACATTGTACAGCTGCATTAATTCTTCAACAATCAGGTTGAGATATTGCTTCAACACAGTACAGCTAACTTGATCCATGCCCGAGGTTGTACTAGTGTTTATATCACTTATCAAATATGAAATAGTTTCCTTATTTACATTTATAATCTCATGTAGATCCTCATCATCAGGGACTGGGTCCATACTCAAGATCTGTGTCATCAAGGGGATACTCTTCCTGTGTAAGATTGATAGCTTTTCACCTACACTGGCAAAGAACTCATTCATATATTCCACTGAATCAAGATTACTGTTCACGATACCATCAGCACCTTTTAAATTTGGAGGCAGGACTTCTCCCTTTGGTTTTAGTAGGGAGTTGATGATTTTCCAAAAGGCTTTGGGATTATCACTGTTCTCATCCAATGCAGAAGTAGTTATGTTTGATTTGGAATATTTGGTCTTTTTCGAAATTAGGCGCCTGGTTCTTTTTGCTCTTTTTAGACAATCAACAGATTTTCTTTTAAAAAACTGGTTCATTAGCCTCTCTTTCAGCACTGAGATGGAGGATTTCATCTCTTATCTGGACTTTACCCTTATCCTTATAAAGTCTTGACTCAATGGGGCAGAAATTGTCTAAGTATTCGAGTAGACAGTTTTCAATACAACTCCACATAGTAGGGACATCACTCTCTTTCCAGACTGGGTCCCAGTCCCAGCCTTCAATCCAATCCATTAACCTGGTTTCAGTATGACCTTTGTAATTCCTAGCTTTATATTCCCTCAGGCAGACTCCCCTCAGTCAACGCGGCAAAAACAGGAAGGTGGTCACTAACCAGATAGTTGAGAACCCCTCCAATGACAGGTTTTGTGGTATTTGTTAGTATGTGGTCTATACAAGTGCCAGTATTTTCAAAAGGTCTTGTGATTTAATTTATCAGATTGCGTAGTCGGTAGTCCCTACATAAATCATGTAACTTAACAGCTTCATTTGCATCTTCATCAAATGTATTAATGTTAGTGTCACCTAATACCCATAACTCAATATCAGGAGAACTGTAAGCGACATGATGAGATTCTAATTCATCCAAAAAGTCACTGACCATGCAATTTGGAGGTCTATAGACAGTAGAGAAGACCAGTGATTTTCTGCCTTCTTGATTAAACTTGATGGTGACTTAGTATAACAATGTATGACAATTTTGGTAGCATTTTTCACTATAGAACTTTTCACATAAATAGCTACCCCACCTCCCTTTTTATGAGATCTGTAATTCTGTTAGCCAGGATTCACTGATGCATAATATATCTATACCTTGGAAGGCCCTAAAAAGCTCAATCCTCTTCAGATAAAAGCTGTGTGTATTATAGTGTACTATCCTTAATCCTTTCAAGTTCCATAGCTCACTCAAAGTTGTGGTCATGATACAAGTCAATACAATGGTACAAAAATCAATTCAAACCTACATGGCAAAGAAAAGCGATAATCTCTGAATGTATATCTCAATGGCGGAGACCACTAGACAAAGATAAAGAAAAAAATAACAGGATAAATTATTTACACAGTATCATTCAATTTCAAGACAATGAAGCCTAGTATTCCAAACACATTTAGTCAGAGTGTAATAGATGTCATGGATGACATGGGTAAAATTGAGCTGGTGATAATGTATGCAGACATTGCAAGTTGGTAGACACACTACTTTGATATGCAAGACTTGGTTCATGGTAAAAGCATACAGATTATTTAAAAACAAAGTGGGATTCCAGTAAGAAAAGAGACAGTAAAAAAAAGCACTAGAGAACAGACATTGAGTTTCATATACTAAACATGTACTTATTTATTTAATTATTTAATTAGGAGAAATACCAATTTACCAATTTATCTCAGAAATACCCACAAGGAGATGTGACACTCAAATATGTTATCACTCCAAAAAAAATCTTCTCAATCAAATTCACATGAAGCGAAAAACAATATCATTCCAGTATGACAAAGAGATTCAGCTAGTTTGCTGTATCTAAGAGATTCCACTTGATTGCTGTATCTCAGAAATACCAACTTACCCACAAGGAGATGTCACACTCAAATATCTCATCACTCAAAAAAAAAACAAATCTTCTTAACCCAGTAAATTCACACGAGGCGAAAAACAGCATCATTGCAGTATGACAAAGAGATCCAGCATATTTTTGTGTATTTCTTATAGAATAGCATGTGATAATCATGGTTGGTTACCCTAAAGAGGCATCAAAACGATAAGCTGACTTGTGATATCACATGTAATAAATGATATAGAGAAAATACATTTATGCAAAAAAAAATTTAATGTCCAATGGATTCCTTGCTGGAAAAGTGAGGCGAGCGAAAAAATTTTATTTTAAGAAAAATTTTGCCAAACATCACAAAGAGAAAACTTGTAGAAAGTGAAGCGAGCCAAATCCGCAGACGAGATTTTTTTCAAAGAAAAAAAAATTTGTATTTCCGAAAATATGGAGAGAAAATCCGTAGACCAACTTATCTTTTGGGTGTGGCCTTATCAATGTGGGGATGGGTATGAGAAGGGTTTCAACCCTGCAAAAATTGTTCGCTTGTCTGCACAAGAACGCACTCCCTCCTGTTGATAGATAACAATCACTCCATTAGGGAATAGTAATTTGGTTTTTGAGGGGAGTGTACAAACTTTTGACCCCTCCTGAGGGGTGGGGAGTGCAAAGATTTACCCTCTTTTTAGCAAAAAAAGCTAGCACACTATTATAGATCAAAGAAGGAGATTTCTCATGCCTCCAGCATTGGATGTGGGCGCAAATGATTTTGACTGCCATAGAGGTGGGGGTGAAAACAATTTAACTCCCTTAGGGAGTAGTAATTTATTATTGTCAGTTGGGCATGTTTCATTTGAGGGGATGTGGCATAAAAAGTTTTGACCCCTACTGAGGGCAGAGGGGCGCAAAGATTTTGACTGCCATATGAAAATTTTACTATTGAGAATCCAAATGGTGCATTCTAGTGCTTTTTGAGGATGGCTGATACCCTTGTATCCAATTTTCATCTAAGGACCCCCCCCCGCCCAAATAAATGGTAAAATGATATCTTGGATGAAGTACAAAATTGGCTGTAGCCAAGCACATTTCCTCAGACCGACACAAAACTATAGCCTGATACGTCTTTTATCATTTTCACTTCCATTTGGATTATTTTTCATGGGTTGCTGAATAATATGCTGAATAATATGTAAATTGCAGTAGTATTCTGTCATTAGTTGTCAGAGATCCATCATTTGATGCATTTAGTAGAGGGGACTAATGGCGGAAGTATCAGAATTATTCTCTTGTCAAGTACTCTTAGGAGAGTATGCCTTTCTTTGTTTATAGATTTTAAAAAAAAATTGATAGAATTCATTTATAAAGGATGACATTTTATTTAATTAAGGATCCCTATATTACAAAAGACCTTGATATTTTGAAGAAGAATCTAGTTAACTTTGAAAAGAGTAGAACATTTATCTAGCCTCTTTTGGCTTATCTGTTAAAGTAACTTTTACCTGTTTTCTTCCTCTACCAGTTGATGTCATACCATTTGGACTGAGGAATCTACAAAGTTAACAAACATCCTCATCTCATCAGGTATTCCTCAATTTGAAGAAGTTTAACTGGAGCGTGATCCATAGGAACTGACAACTTATCTACAGCCAAAAAATGCATTCAGAAAACAAAATATTTAGAAAGCAATGTATTTATAAATTCAAATAATATCAATTTGAACAGGCATTCTGTAGTCTGAACACTGTTTGTCTGGTAGCTATATGGTATCACCTCCTCTTTAAATAGATGAACAGTTCAATAGGCAAGCAGCTCTAAATGCACAGAAAACAATAAATAGAGGATCCATATAGATTCCTGTACAGGTTGTTTTTTGAACAAATCAGTTATTTGTCTGGAATTGATGAATACACTATGGCACACAGAGGAGAAAAACTCAATGTGTGTTCACACTGTGGTAAAGGATTCACATTTAAACATGACTTAAAGAGACACGTGATGATCCATACGGGAGAGAGGCCCCATTTATGTTTTCAATGTGGAAAAGGATTTATTCATAAAAATCACTTGAACAGGCACATGATGACTCACACAGGGGAGAAACCCCATGTGTGTTCACATTGCGGTAAGGGATTTAATACTAAGGAGGGGCTAAAGACACACATGATGACCCACACAGGAGAGAAACCCTATGTATGCCCAGTCTGTGGTAAAGGATGTACCAACCTTAAGAAACACATGATGACCCACCCAGGAAATAAAGCATACACATGTTCACACTGTGGTAGGGGATTCAGTCAGCCAGATCACCTCAAGATGCACATGCACACCCACACACGACCTAAGCCCCATGTGTGTCCAGAGTGTGATAAACGATTTACTGTTGCATATGATCTAAAGACACACATGATGAGTCACACAGGAGAGAAGCCCCATGTTTGTTTATACTGTGGTAAAGGCTTCAGTGAGAAAGGGCGCCTAAGAAATCACATGATAACTCACACAGGAGAGAAGTCTCTGCCATGTTCAAACTGTGGTAAAAGATTTAAAAAGAAAGATCAACTAAAGTCTCACATGAAGATCCATACAAGAGAAAAACCCCATGTGTGTTCATATTGTGGTAAAGGATTCAGGCATAACAATGCACTAAAGAACCATATTAGGATCCACACAGGAGAAAAACCCTATTTGTGCTCACATTGTGGTAAAGCATTTCGGCAACGAGGCAACCTGATGCTCCACTTGCCGATACATAGTAAAGAGAAACCCTTTGGTTGTGTAGACTGTGGTAAAAGATTCACTATTAAACATAGCCTAAAAAAGCACATGATGCTCCACACAGGGGAGAAACCATATGTGTGTTTAGACTGTGGTAAATCATTTAATAACAAGAGTACCTTAAGGAAACACATGAAAACCCATAGAGCCAAAAAACCATATTCATGTTCAGACTGTGGTTTTCAGTTTACTCGACGCTCTTACTTAAAAGTACACAAATCCAGAAACACATGTAAAAAGAAGCCTTCATTAACCACCAGGTTTGTCAAGAACAGTGCAGTACCTCAAGCAGGTTCAGATAATTACAAAAGATGTTTAACTCATACTTCTGTGTGGTCCAGCCATAGCCAGATTTCTATGGTAACTGTTCCTCTCAATAATCAACATTTCATTTCCTGTGGTAGAAGATCAGCAGATATTTCCAAACCCGCTACAGAAAAATTGTGCCACCCTAAGAATCAGAGCTCTAAACCCCCTGTTACTAATGATTTAATGCAAAACTTGTTCAGGTTTGCTTCATCTAAATGTCAGCAGATTTCCTCTACAAGCACACGCTGTAAAACATGTGTGCAAGGTTTCGATGACATAACTGAACTTGTACAGCATTGTTCTACTCATAAAGATAAGCCTGTGACCACTGGCTCTGTTCTTTATGTTTACTTCAGGTGTCAGACATGTATTGAAGGTTTCACTGACACAACCCAGCTTGAAGACCACCTTCAGACTCACAGAGCTGTAACAGACAGTATTAGACATGATGACAACTGTCCTGTTAGCAGCAAGTATGTGAAGTGTGAAGTTTGTGTACAAGGATTTACTGACATTTTCGTGCTTGAGGCACACATAGAAACCCACTTGTACTGCACAACATCAGATCAAGATGGGTTTTGCTCTTGTGATGATAAGAAGCCCTTTTGACGTCTGAATTATTCCAAATTTTGTTTCTGGTGCTAATCAGTGTACGGACTTAGCAGGATTAATTATCAGCCAATGAGATAATCTCAACTATTCACTGTGGTGCTCTCGAGGGCCAACTGGTACCAGCAATGGCCGTGTCCATGGGACAACCTGCTACCTCGGAATAGACTACTACTTTTTCAAGATATTTTCCCTATCTAAATATGTTTCTTTTGATTAGAACTAGATACCAAAGTGACATCATGTAAGTTTGCAACCTAAGGTTTAAACCATAACCCTAGGCCATATATTGATTTGAACTGGAGCTCGTTAGTCCGTTAGTACTTGTGCAACTTGACAGTTACCATATCTATCCATTGAATATTCAATATGCCTTTTTACTTTTAGAATCATATTATCTTACGCTATGCATTTGGTAGTCTATTTTGATAAAAGCCTGAAACCTGAAATTTTAAATCAATTCACATATATTGACTCTTCTAGAAAGTCAAAATCACTGCCACCTAGGTTATGAGAAATGGCATATTGGAATCTTCTGACACTGGAAATGTACCATAAGTAGAGAGTTGACTATATATTTTGAACTCAAAATCATGCTTAATAAATTGATTATGACCCGATTTTTCAAAATCCTTTTGGTGGCAAGCTTGTTGATGAATATCCAAGAGAGAAAAAAAATTAATAGACTTGGGCCAACCTGTGAAGGAACGTAGCTATCTGCAAACGGTCTAGGTTCTTAACAGTAATTTTCATGCAACAGTTCCCATTTACACACTAGGCCTTAAGCCACCCTGAAAAAATATGCCCGTTTCCTGTCCAGAGGGTGGGATTTTTCAAATCCATGAGGGAGGGAGGGAAATTTGTTTTTAGGAAAATAGTTTTATTACAAGTAATTGTACAGCATGTGCATAGGAGGCGTAACTTTGCCATTGCGTTTTAAAATTTTGTGATGCGAAAACTTAGATTCTTGTGCTGATTTCCTAGCCTTTGGACAGGAAACAAACATATTTTTAAGGGTGGCCTTAATATATATATATATATATATATATATATATATATATATATATATATATATATATATATAACATTATTTGATACACATAGAGATTAATGATAATAGTGTCAGCTGTAACAGGTTCATGTAAGAGGCTAATTGTACCACAATCATTGAAGCCGGTTGTTATAAAAAGTGCAATATATATAGAGAGAGCAATCATATGGTGGAATCAATTGAAAACCAAATACACAGTTGTTGAGAACTTTGAGCAGTTCAAAAAGGAAATTAAAAAAGATTATCCAAACTGTTTATGTAAAGAGGTAATATTGTGGAATTCAAATTCACTTCATCTCATCTAATTAAATGTAGGTTAGTAAATTGTACTCGCATGAATGCTTTCATAGACTTTGTATCATACACATGTGAGACAATGTCATGGTTTTTTAGGCTATGTATACAGTATATGTGCAATCAAGGGGGCGTGACAGAGGGACCATAATGTGTGGACGTCAGGTATAAATACATGCTACTCTGTAACTGTATTTTCCCAATAAACTACTTTAAGAATATTATACCCAAAGTCCACTTCAATTTGTATTAACTAAAAGTTGCCTAAGTCATAGGCCATCAGACATTATCTAATGATGAATACAGAGTATTATGTATGGGTAATTAATGTAGACTCGGAATAGTCTAATAAAATGTTTTATTAGCGCTACTAGTATAATAGGTAGGCCTAGTCCCTTAAGAACCCTTTAACTTAAGGGAGTGGTCATTATTTATCAACGGGGTGGGGTGGTAGGTTTTCGAGTGGATGCGTAAAAATCTTTTCCGGCACCCCTCTTAACAGTAGTCAAAATTTTTGATAAATAATGACCACTCCCTAACTTAAGGAGTGCCCAATGGTCAGCATGATGTGCGCACCGATTGGGTGGTGTCTATAGCCTGCTCTCCATACCAAACCTCCAGGGGTCTATAAGGCCGGTAGGATTGGCATATTAGGCAGGTTTAGCGACACAAGAGTACATGGCCAGATGGACATAGACGCAAGTATTTTGCGTAGATCGTCATCAAAGGGTGTGCAAAACTCATTCAACCACGACGCCCTACCAGCGGACCATTCAATGGCCCTTGGATGACCCTCACAAAAATCACATAGGAAATCAATAATGTAATACCTCATCAAAACATTCCATGCCTAAGATGTGTGGCTAAATGTAGCTTGAATTGTATTACAAATGTTTGAGTAATATAAATAGAACTAAACGACCGTGGTGTACGAGGTGGCCGATCCACCACGAGGGGTAGATCGGCCACCGAGGACATCAGGAGAGTTTAGTTCTATATTTATTTAATGTTTTTATAGTCTTTAATTAACTGAAAATTAGCAAAATCCGTTACCGTAGTTCACCGCACGAGCGCCCATCGCCATTTTGAATGTTTACATGCACCCAGAACGAGGCTGCAGTGGTGGATCGGCCGCTGTGGTGGATCGGCACACGTTACGCCACTGGGGGTGTGTGGATCGGCCCTGCAATGCTATCTCTATGGGAAGAAGTTATTCACATAAAATAAAACACAGGGTAACCCATAGAGAGGAAAAACCACATGTATGTTCAGTCTGTGGTAAGGCATTTGCCATCAAATGTAGCCTAAAAAAGCACATGATGATTCACACAGGAGAGAAACCTTATAAATGTTTAGACTGTGGTGAAGGATTTGCTCGGCCAGCTTACCTGAATTGCACATGAAAATCCATAATGGAGAAAGAGAAAAACCCTTTATATGTTCAGACTGTGGTCACTGTTTCAGTTCTAAAAGAAACCTAAAGAGCCACATGATGACCCACACAGGAGAGAACCCCCATGTGTGTTTACACTGTGGTAAAGCATTCAGAATGAAAAGTAGCCTAACCATACACATAAGGAGTTATACAGGAGTGAAACCCCATGTGTGTTCACACTGTGGTAAAGGTTTCACTAAATTCGTTATGCGAAACTATGGCACTGGGTTAAACACGTACAATGGCAGGCTCCGGGGATTAACCATTGAACTTATAGTGATAAACAATGCTGACTACATATTTTCTCAAGACATAAACATAAACATCATGTGGAACCATATATGTACATAAATTCTCCATACATACCATCTCAACGGAGGAATCCATAAAAAACTTCAGCAGAATAGTGGCTTGGCATTAGCAAATCCAAGATGGCGCCGCCCATGGTTTGTTGACATTTCGTTACCGGCCACCACCAAAATAGACAAACATCCTATCTAAAACTCTACACTGCTCCTCAACAAATACCATACATGCAAATGCATCCCTGAATGAACAATTCTACCATACATAAAACTATCACTGGAAAAATTCTATTTAATGTCTGGACGTACGAGAAGTACGAAACTATCCCCGCATCTGCAGCTAAATTCCAACATGGTGCAGGGCACTTCCGGAAAGCACAAAAATCCAAATCTACATGAAGAAAATGATGAATATCATGACGAGGAAGCGAAATTTCTTCCTAAATTGGACTATAGAGCCTCTACAAAGGTACTGGTTGACAAAATAAATGAATTAGAAGACCATATCACATCACAAGAATAGAGGTACAGTTCGCATACTCCAAGGTATGGAGGCTAGGCTCTTTGGCCCAAATGGTTTCCCTGATAAACCAACCCAAACAATTCAAGAACTTGAGGAAAAATGCACTTCAGTGGCAAATTCACTCTCCACATATAGCAACAAAATCGTTAAATCAGAGGAGGAGATAGGAAAGATTCAAGAAAGTTCCGAAAAGTTCGCTGAGCAATTTGCAAAAATAGACTATGACAAAAAAAAGAAAATCCTACTGATTGATGGAGTCAATGAAGATACACCTGGGTCCCTAAGAGACACACTTGACCAATTAATCAACGATGTTGGTCTAAGTTTCAATAACTCAGTAGCAGATGCCATTTATAGGAAAGGGAAGAAACAAGTACCTACAGCTCATCAGAAAAAAAAAATCCAAACTTTAAACCCAGACCCAGACCTATAGCAGTTGTCTTTTCAGCAATGCACTACAAAACACAAATTTTTGGGAGTGTTAAAGGGGAATGAAGACTATAAATAGGACGGAACAGCCTGTGATCCCACAGGGGGTCTCATATAAGGTGGGGTAAAGAGCTCTGGTCAAATATGCCAAGTTATCCTAAATATCTCTGTCTTTAGTGAATACTATTTTCTGCAAAGTGCATACCATATGTGTGAGTACCTCAATGATAGGTATAGCTGAAATCAGCTTTTTCTGATGAATAAAACAATCAGAAATTGAGTATTTTATTCTCTCCAACTGTCAGAATTTTGAAATCAGGCTGTTCCATCAATAGACACCAACCCACCTCTGTTGGGTTGTTGGTCAGTTTATGGAGCTGCTCCAGCCTCCACCCCCAAACCCTAATGACCCCACACAGACCAAACTTCAAACAGGACCACCTGTGGGGCAATAAAAATTAGCACCTCTGTGTGGAAGCAGTATACACATGTTGTAAGGGCACAGCAGGACTTCAGTTTGTATGTACACCAACGGAATCTATCCCTTTAAGAATCTGAAGAACAATATGACATGGAAAGGTGTACACTTATCTGATGACATCTCCCCCGAGGAAAAGAAAATGCAAAAAAAACCTACGTTCAATCCAAGCACTGGCAAAATCCAAAGGCATTGACTGCTACGTACAAGGATCCACTATCACAGTAGCAGGTCACCTATACCAATACAAAGACATTGACAAACTACCTTTTGAACTCACCATGGCAAATGCTAAGACAGTTGAAACACCGGATGGCCTAGCATTCCAAGGGGAATTTGCACCTTTCTCAAACCTATACCAATGTATGATCAAGTTTGAAGGTCATGAATACGACTCTATAGAGAGAGCCTATGCTGCTAAGATGTGTTTGATATCTTAACAAATGAATGTCCTCCGACGAGTACTTGCTGCCTCAACTCCCATAGATGCCATGTATGCTGCCAAAGGATGTATAAAATCCAATGAATGGTATGATATGGACCAGGAAGTCATGGAGAAACTTATCTCAATTAAATTTGAGCACCCAAACCTTAGGGATACCCTATCCAAAAGCAGAGGAAAGTACCTATATGAAGCCACTCCGCACAAAATCTATGGTAAAGGTCTACACTTGGGACAAAAAGAGGAGATAACTATCGAGAACATAGCATCCAGTGAGTACGGTAACAAGTTGGGCGAGCTACTGATGAAATATAGATACACCATCACTGGAGAAAAACCACTCCCTACTGCTGAAGAAACCAGGCTACAAAAAGCAAAAGACAATGCCAAGACATGATCAACTACATAAACACTCAACATATATATAAATGTTGAATTACTTTATATGAACCACTACTTCAACTTATAATATATAAATTATCTAGATGTAAAATAGACGGTTAATCAATGTATCCCGACAGTTTCCCCATCCGTGTGTTCTACAACTTTAACACTCAATTAAACCATGTACTGGGGTGGCATTAAGGCCTATGCCCCGTGGATGGTAATCATGAATATATTCTATGTGAAGACTTGGAGAGGAAAGATATGTCAAAAAATCAGGACACATTCTACTATTTATGATGTGCATGTACTTATCTACTACATGAACACCTACTATGCAATACAACTCAGTTGATCAATTATATGGCTCCAGAGGCCTTAGACTTCTGCACCTTAATGCTAGAAGTATAAATTCAAATTATGCATCGATCTGTGCAGAATTGTATCCTGCCAATTTAGATATATATTCCTTCTCTGAAACTTGGTTTAAAAACGAGGACGATGAATGTAGTTGCCAATTGGCCGGTTATGTAAGATATAGACTAGATAGACAAGTATTAAATGAAAAAGGGAATATCAAAACTGGAGGTGGGGTTGCTTTGTATATTAAAAATTCGTTGAAACATGATTATCAAATGTACTCTCATCTTAACATATCAGATGAAAATATTGAAATTCAAAATGTTATTATTACAAAATTACATATGAAACAAATTATTCTGTTTAATGTGTATAGGCCACCAGATGGTAACCAACGTGCATTCATTGACGCTCGAGCTGATGTTATATCACAAATTGATGATAGACAAAACTTTGAGATTATCTGTATGGGTGATATGAACTTCAATGTATGTGAGGATTCTGACATGGTAAATAACTTACTAAACAGACTAAAAGGGTTTGGTCTTAAACAAGAAATCAAAATAGCACAAGAAAAAATGCAACACTGGATCTTATTTTTACTAATATACGTCCAAATTTTATAAATACTGGAGTTGCAAATAACTTCATTTCAGACCATTTACCCATCTTTCTTATAAGAAAAAAGTGGAAGATAAAAGAAGAACTTACCTACATTGAAGGCAGATCTTATAAAAAATTACCTGATAAATTATTACTAAGAGAATTCGATGCCTATGACTGGACAACCTTTAATAATACTGAAAATGTAAATGTTGCTTGGAATGAAATGGAAAATGCAATAAGAAATATATTAGATCGTATCTGTCCTCTTCACAAATTTCTTGTAAAAAAGTATAGAGACCCCTGGATGAGTCAACATGTATATGAAACCATACGGGACAAAAATAAATTATTATGGTCAGCCAGAAAATCCCCAGATGAACGCAAGTGGACCCAAGCCTCAAATTGTCAGAATAAGACAAACAAAATAATTGATAAAGCCAGAAAAAATTTCTTTAAAGAACAAATTGAAGAATATAAAAATGATCATAGAAAATTCTGGCGAACCATCAATAATCTTATACCTGGACATCCTAAAACGAAACAAGAGATTAATCTGGTAGATCATGAAAATAATAATACCCCCATTCCTACTGACTAAGTCCCTAACTTTATAAACAATTACTTCACCCAGATTGGTCCTCTGCTTGCAAAAGACCTATATATTCCCTGGAAACCCTATGACACTACCTGTTTAAACTCAATTGAGCCTTTTACCACTAACATACAAGAGGTCTCTAAACTGATTCATGATATAAATACTATAAAGTCATCGGCAATTGAAAACATATCAACCAAGGTCTTAAAAACTGTGTTTAAACATTCACCTGAAATGCTCGTAAAATTTTTTAACCTATCTTTCACTACTAATACTGTAGCGGATTCATGGAAATTATCCAGAGTAACCACGATCCCAAAGTCAGGTGATACAAAACTTGTAAATAATTATAGACCTATTTCCCTTCTATCGTTACCATGTAAATTGTTGGAAAAAATTGTGCATAACCGAGTCTATGGTTTTTTGGTTAGACAAAATATTCTGACCCCAAAACAGGGTGGTTTTCGAGCAGGATACGGTGACCGTATTCATTACCCCAATGAATATGATTCTATATTGTTGGTAACAGACCATAATTAGTTCTCACACCACCCACTAGGGGGAAGGTTATATATACCGGTACTGTTCCCACCTTGGGCGTCTTCTATGGTTCAAGGCCACTACACACAATTTTTTCTCTGTTCGTGGGCCTTAGGGCAAATGTATTCACTCTCCTTTGTGTCGTTACAAGAATATAGCACAGTACATACTTTATCTAAATTTACTGATGATATTAAAAGGGAACTGAATGTTAGAAATTCTACTATTTCAGCCTTCATTGATCTCAGGAAGGCTTTTGATACAGTAGACCACTCTGTCCTTCTAATTAAATTACACCACTATGGAATTCGCTCTGATAATTACCATTGGTTAAAAAAACTATCTTTCCAACAGGCAACAACTTGTATATGCGAATGGTTTAAGCTCTGATATGGAAAAGGTAACTTGTGGTGTACCCCAAGGATCTATTTTGGGTCCTTTATTATTTTTAATTTATGTAAATGATGTAATTAAGTGTACCAAGACTTGTAATATTAGACTATACGCTGATGATACAGTAATATACTCATCACACAACAGTTTTAAACAAGCTAAGATGGAATTACAAGGTGACCTAGAAAGTTATTATACTTGGTGTATTCAGAACAAACTGTCTATTAACATCACTAAAACAAAAATTATGTTATTTACATCATCAAATCAAAAATTAAAAACCTTAGAAGCTAACATTACGTTGAATAATCAAATATTGCAAATCGTCCCTAGTTATAAATACCTCGGTGTGACCCTTGACCCTCTTCCATCTTACAAATACCACTTAAAAACCAGATTAAGACTTTTGCTTATAAAACATATAAACTGTGTTTACTAAGGAGATATTTAGATGTTAAGTTATCAGTAAAGATTTATAAAACCACTATACTTCCTTATATGGATTACGCGGACATCTGTTTTTCAACAACTTATGGAAAATATCTGGATCCACTACAATATGCTCAAAATAGATGTTTAAAAATATGCCTGAAAGTACCTCATATTACAAACACAAATTTCATACACAATATTACTGGTTGTAATAAATTAATAGACAGAAGATTTGCTCATACAATAAACTATATGTATAGTCGCTCGAGATCCTTGGATTATATGATTGTAAATAGATTACAAACCAGACAACATGATGCCCCTTTATGTAAAACAATTACTCCAAATTGTCTCTCTTATATCAGAAGTGTGGAGTTTCATGGTGCCATAACATGGAATACTTTAACATGTGGTAGAAGGAACGCTGAAACCTTAGAATTATTTAAAAATGACACAAGAAAATATCTTAAATCCCTTCTACCATACAATCAACCTGTGTTAAATTAATGTACCTTACATTCTTACATACATTATCAGATCCTCTCCTCATACCCTGTCAAATATCCTTGATTTTCTAGTGTCTAGTTTCTTACTTTATTAAATGATTATATAAGCTAGGACCAGAAGGATCAACCCATAACACTAATCTAGTGGGGATGAGGTCCATAGCTTTCTTTTTCCACATGAATTATAGACAGTTATTAAGTACCTGATACAAATTTTCACTGTTTTCTCTGTATTACTTAATACCCTTGATCTATGCTGGATACCCCATAAATTTAGAGTGGAATACCAGTCTAACTGTTTTTGCCTCAAGATTATATTTTGCTACTCTGTATATATGGAGTCACTCCTAATCAAATGTATTAAATGTGTGGTTATAAAACTGAAACTACATATCCTAAGAATTAAAGGTGGAAGACCTGATGAGGCTTCCACCTTGTGTGTGTTTAGATATTATATATATATATATATATATATATATATATATATATATATATATATATATATATACACACATAGGTATATCTTCTAAACCAAAGTACAAACTATGTGAAATGATGTACTAAGCATATGTACCTTGAAAATGAATACCAGCATTTACCGTATGAATGGACTGAACAAGACCATTAGCTAAGGTGTTAACATTGAATTTATACCAATAACATACCTTATTGGCAATAAAGAGATTTAAAAAAACCAAAAAACACCAGTACCTTAATGAAACACATCAGAACCCACACAGGAGAGAAACCCTTTTTGTGTTCCGATTGTGGTAAGAAATTTACTCAGCAAGGTAACTTAAATTCACACAAACTCAGTAGGCATAAAAGTAAAAACTGTCAAGTAAAGAATGAGACACCTTCATCAAAAGCAAATCATAAGCTTGTCAAGAACAGACCAGCACTCCTACATGGTTCACACAGCGAGGGGCAACTTTCAAATCATAGGTCTAAACAGTCCAGTGATAGTCAGGACTCCAAGTCAACCTCCTCAATCAACACTGGACCTAATCCTTGTGTTTTCTCTAGGGATCAGGATTCTATCCTACATTCAAACTGTGACACATGTGTGTGAGTTTTTGTTGAGGCTACTGAACTTGTTTAGCACTGTTCTACCTTTGCAAATAATACCATTACTCAAACTTCACTGCTCTTAGTGTTCACATCAAGTGTCAAATATGTATTGAAGGTTTCACTGACACGACTCAGCTTGAAGACCACCTTGGGACTCAGTACCAAAACAGACAAAGCTAGATGTTATTACAACCCCACTGCTAGGAGAAAGTATAGGTGAGGCTCCACTATGGGATTTTTTTGGTACATTCTCACCTAATTTTATCCCTATAGTGCCTAAGGTATAGGGTGTTGACATTCCTATATTGTAGACATGAGATTCAAAATTGTAAACATGAGATTTCAGGGGTTATTTTATGGGTGATTTTTCTCCTTGTGTGCCATATTTACCAACTAACATGCACCTACATAGACTCTGTGATTGGGTGAGAGTTCAATATATAAACATCAACACAGCAAAATATAAATAACAACACAGCAGTCACACAGATCGCAGGGTCTTGTACTGTAAAAATCAAACCTGTCTGATATTGAGTTGCAGAGAGTCATCAGGGTGAAAGTCTGCAATATTTACATTAGGTCAACTTGATTTAGTAAAGAAAAACATCTTTTGGCAACAAAAATGTGCCTAAGATTGTACACAAAGCCTTCCCCACATAAAGAAAAAAACTCTCTCAACCTTCTATTTACACCTTGAAATAATAACAAATACCACTTTATAATCTGTATTTGTGTGTGCTTTTGTGAGAATAGCTCCAATTTTCGGCAAAGATCGCATAGTGGAGCCTCACCTTATGTGAAGTGTAAAGTTTGTGTACAAGGGTTACTGAGATTTCTGTACTTGAGGCACACATAGAAACTCACATGTATTGCACACGTTCAGATCAAGATAGGTTTTGCTCTTGTGAACAGGGATGTAAGTCTTCAGGATTTATCAGGATTTCCTGATTTCTGAAAATGTTGAATGCCATTTACTTTCCTTATACGAGTGGTAAGGAGGGATGTTTGGAAAAATAGAAGGCTTTTATATCAAGTAAATGTCTGGCTTCCTGATTTTTGTCCATGCCTGACTTACATCCCTGTGTGAAGATAAGAAACTATTTTCATGAGTGCATCATAAAACGAAGATTACATGTATAATTTTGTTAAGTTGATAAGCCATGCTTTCTACAAGAAAAGAAGAATCAATATTTCAAACATGAAGTTCAAATACAGAGTCTTGCATTTTTCTAGTTCTTTATCCATCCTGTTGTTTGTAAGGCTAATAGCCTGGACAATAGGATACCATACATGATGGAACAATAAAGTATTACCAACATTAGAAAAATCAGGGAACAGAGGGTGGGTATGTGAATGGCATCAGTCTTTAAGCAAACCGTTAAGGTTACTCTTTGATTTAACATTAAGAGCAGTGTATATTGAGACTTTCCGAAATCTTGCTTATATGAATTATACAATGTTATTTCTGCTGATATGATTTGTGAAATATTATATTTGCTTCTGTAATTTGTACAATATTATTTCTTGTTGTCATACTTAATTTTCCCATCTAATAATAATTTTCATACCACTTGCTCAACCTATCTCTGAAGTTATATCTTTCTGGTAATTGTACTTTTATTTTTATTACGAATTATCTTTTATTGCAGTAAATGTTCTGTACATCCATTCATCCTCTGATATTGTATTTTATTATCACATACCACAACAAAAGCTGGAGAGGTACAGTTTAAAGGTAACTGGTTTAAAACCTCCTCAGTGAAAAATGGTGATTTAACTAGGTATATTTGGCACAGGCGGAAAACAAGAAACTAAATTGGTTTGTCCAGGTGTGGTTATTTATTCATTATTTACTGTTTTTTGGCTGTTTGCTGGCACCCTTGTCTGAGTTTGGGCTTTGAAAGTTTCTATTCTCGTATCAAAACAGAAGAGTGGTCTCCCTATTTTCAAGAATTCGGGTTCGGCTAAAGCCCTCAATGGTCCAATTGTTCATCACAATAAGAGTACATCCATATGGAATGTGAGCTGTACCTGTAATCAACTTGCGAAATAAACTATATTAGGTACATAATCCAGACTTATGTTGTCAATATCCTCATGTATTTAACAATTACAGTATAATGTCTCCATTCTGATTAATATCTGAACTAGTTTTCCTTACATACATGGTTATACATATACCTATAGGAGAATCTCAAATCGCACACTAGATGGTCTCAAACTAGTCTAACTCTCTGTGCAAATAAGTCATCACAAACGGGCGCTCAGGCATTCCCAAGTGTGTGGATAGGACACTAAGAAAGATTATTATTTTCGCTTAGAATGGAAAATATCATATTTGTTGGGATAGGGATGTCTCTTTTTGTGAACATCCTATGGCATTTACTGTATCTACATACTCCATCAAAAACTCCAAGATTTGAGTAGAGCGTCCCAGCAGATCTTCTGGAAAGCAACAGCGAGAAGTTCAGCCACTTCTGGAGTGTCGCTATACAGTGGCATTACTTAGACGGTAACCCCTGCAAGACTTGTGTAAGGTACCCCATCCTTTGATACCATCAAAAGCCACAATACCAAGAGCAAATCCCAGGGCCCACTCTAGGACCTGCTGACAAGGCATAGGATGGATCTTTCTAAGATCATAAACTACAATAATGTCAATATCAACCTCTTTATAATTGATGATTTTATATGAGCTCTGGTTTCCTCCTCCATTTTTGACAAACATTTGTTATCGGAAACTCTCTTGTGAGTAAAGGAAATGTTGCGATCTTGAAATAGACTGAAGCGTACATGTCTACTTTCCATACTTCATTGACACCAATGATCCTCTTGCCGAGGGCCTTGATGCTGAGGTTGAACAGTTTCTACCCAATGCCTTGTCCTCTGCAGCATTTCTTGTAAGGCAAAGTGTGATTTGCCCATTCGCATCATCCAAAGGGACTGATGCACAGACACCTACAAGAAAATAGTAAATGATCTATATCTATAAGCTGGAAACAGATTTGGGGAACAATGAGTATGTCTACAAAGGTTAGGTATTAGAGTATATTGAGGGGCTGTAGGTGGGAATATTTCTTTACTATTCATTATTTTCATTTCTTTATCTTTTCCTTTATGTACTGCCTTTATGGCTGTATATGCTCATGCACTGGGCCCCAAATCGGTCTTAACACTACTAAGGACACTGGATGACTACCCAGAACTCCACCAATGTTGACATGTAGATCTAGATGAGGCATTATTGTAATACCTTTTATATGTATAAAATGAGATATGCTGATTTCTGTACACTGTATAAAAAATGCTGCCAAAATAACGATGGAATCCTCGCCCCAACGTTGCCAGAGATCCATGGTTATTTTCACATAGAAGTCATTATTTTCACAGAGATTCCTTGTACCACCGTACTGCTACATAGGGCTTCTTGTAAAAACCAACACTGTCTCCCTGATATGTAATTATGGTGGTTCACTGTTCAGTTTTACAAGGATCCCTTGTAGATTCAACAGTTATTTTTCACACTGAAGCCTTAGAACACCAAGCTGCCTGTATGTTCATTGACAAACAATGTGCCGTGACATATACCAAATCTGCATAAAGGGGTGATTCCACGTCAGGCAAAGTTTCAGTCAGGCCAGCCCATCAGTCACTTAACTTTTGCTTGAAAAAGTCAAACCTGATTCCACTAGAGAAAGTTAACTTTTTCCTTCAAAATTTCACTTTTTCAGTCAAATATCCTGACTTTCTAAATTCTAGAAGAATTCTAAAATTGATATGAAACATAGAGGTATACCTCAGACATCATATTAAATAAGAATTTGGAAGTATAACATCAATAGAAAATCTTTCAGCCACATATGAAGAGAAAAAAGAAAATCCTCAAAATGTTGTTTTTTGTCTCTCATTTCAAAAGCCTAAACATAACTTGATATTACTATAATATAAATGGCTTATCATACAATAAATTCCCATGAATTGTCATATATTCCAATCAAAGTGACTGATCCTGACCTAAGGTACTGCATGCTATATAAGAGAAAATACTTTGCTTGATATCATTCTAGTTTTACCCTAACTTCTATTGCCCTGATAAAAGAACATGTAAATATCTTATTCCCTATATGTTTCTATATGTTTGGCAGTGTTGGATCCAGGATTTTGAAAAAGAGGAGGCGCACCCCTTATTTAGCCCCCTAATATTAGTTAAATTCTAGGCTAAAAAGAGGTAAATTATAAACTCTTAAGTACAGGGAAGAAAGAGGGGGCGTGCACCCCTGTGCCCCCGTCAAAATCTGCCATTGTTTAACATATCGCTGAAATGATAATCCTACTCAGTACGAGAGGAAGAGCACTTTTCCATGCGAGGACTCAGTGCATGTGATAAGGCTATGAAAATGCTTATTCCATGTGACAACCTAGGTCTCTGTCTCGATTGGCCTCACAAACAGGAGATTTGTCTACAACAGATGGACTCTCTCCCAGCAGTAATCACTAGCGACAGCTATTTGCAATATTTTTTTCCTGGAACAGGACAGTACATTTCCAGAAAATATATTAGTCCTATAACTGACCTGAAAAGACCTGAAATGGGACTGTCCAACTATGCAATATTGCAGAATTAGTCAAAGTCCCCAAACAGGACTGCCCAACCATGCAAAAGAAACAAAAGAAAACATAAGTGCTCAGATTCTAACTAAATCTGGTATGATGAAACTTCATATATGGAGACGGCAACCCATGTAAAATTTTAGATCTGAGAACCCTGACAGTTTCCAAGATATGATGTTTTGAAGTTTCCGAATAGGACTGTCCAACTATGTGCACCTAGATGATAGGTTGCAAGTAGATGCACCTTATAATGTAGGCTCAAAAAAATAATCTGGATCATGCCAGAAATGGTGGTTATGGGTTTGACAATGTCCGAGATACAGCATTTAAATATTTGAAATGGAACTACGTGCATAGCTGGACTATCAAATTATGTGTGCCCAAAATTTAAATGTTTCCATCAGACCAAATTCAATGTGCAGGCACCTACCATGGCCAATAGTGTGCATGCAAAGTGTTAGCTGTGCCAGTTTCTGAGATACAGCATTCCAAAATTTTGAAGTGCAGACATTTTCTAATTCCCAAAGATAGCCTCCCATGGATAGTTCTTGACTGAAAAAGTCAACTTTTCAAAATTTCTAAAATATTTGATATTTCCTGTCGGGCAGACATTAATCAGAAAAGTCAGAAAGTTGCCTGAAAAAGTTAGGAAAACCCAATTCCACTTTCAGTCAGGCATCCAAAGTTAACATTTATAGTCAGATTTTGCTGACTTGCCTGTAGTGGAATTGGGGTTTCTCCTTCAGTCAAAAGTTAGCTGATCAGACTGATGGAAAAGGTCCATTTTTGACTGAAAAAGATAACTTTCCATGGAAAAAGTTAACTTTTTCAGTCAAAAGTCAAAGATAAAGGACAGCTATCTGACTTTTTAGTTGGCTTTTGGTGCTTGACTGAAACTTTGCTTGATGTGGAATAGGTCCTTAAGCTATAACAAAGCATGTAGTGAGGGTAATGTGCCCCTATGAATCACTAAGCTTATTGGCATGATTTTGGACAAGGATCTAATCAATACAAAGGGATAAGTGTGATTGATACTGATGATATATTCTCAAATTGTCTATTAATATGTCTAATAATCAATCATAGACAGTAATATTTCACATCTTTTTATCATATCACCATATGGGTATATTTAGCAGGCACATGACATCCTGATTTGATAGACCTTACACTGTGCCTTTAACTAAAATTTGTGGAAACAAGTCTAAATAGTTTTTAAATGCTCATCTCTTGTGCCATGCATACATTGTTACAATCACTGCTGGCCCATAGTGCCTCTAAATTAAGTTTCTAATCACAACACAATGCACTTAACTGGATGGCCCTTGACATTCCTACTCACCCCAGTACCACCTATTGGCTGGTCTCACAGGCTTTTAGTAGTGTTTAGTACACCTTGAGGTTGCACTACACTAATTGATGCTAGCTAGCAGCAAGTCACACAAGCTAGACCCGCACTGAAGAGTGTTGTACAAAGATTATTGGTCTAAAATCGACAGTGGAAATTTAAATGAGGCATGAAATTAATCCTTATACTGTATACTAACAGGTTTGAGTGGTACCTAAGATGGAATTTGATGTTAGATTGGGCCTTTGAGGTGAAAAGGAATTATTGATTTAATGAAAAATATTCACTGCAAAAGTGCATGATTTGGGTATGTCCGTAGGAAATGGCCTGTAAAAAAAATTAAGTCACAAAGCAACCATGCAAACGGGTCTAATTATTTTAGGTATATTGTGCGGCTATAAGAAAATCATAGTAGCTAAGCCCAACAAACAGCAAGGATATTTTATTTCGGCCCAAATCCTATATAGAAATATAGAGATAAAACAATTAGTGTTGTGCAGCCTCTACACACCTAATAGCTGCAAAATCCTTCAAATCTCACCATAATTATTTTTTTCTGCTTTGATTAGACTAGTTTCTTGGGTTTTAGGCCAAAACGATCAAAGAAATTGCCGAATTTTGCTCAAAATGGCCAAATATCATGGTTGCGGGGTCTAGCTCTCGGAGTGATTTCCACAAGATTTACTACTGTTGACTCTGAAGCTCAATATGTGTCCCAAGGTATCTCTAGGCACTAAATATGTGCTTTTCCCAGTAAAATAACATTGACATCATGTTTACCAATTGTTTTCATCCATATATATGGATGTGGATGCTCTATGGGAGGCCCGTTCCAGCCACATGAGAAAACTTTTTCTGCTGCCAGACTACGCAACAAAGAAACAGCTACTAGCCTTGAAAATTAGTAACTTGAGGTGATCATGCCTCATGTTCTTTGATGTCACAACATGGGGGAACATGATTATTTGCAAAAAAGAGGTCACAGGGTATTTAAATATGCAGAAAACGTCCATTCTAGGTGAAATATTCAGTTTTAGAGGTTTATTTATCGATTTTCCCTTGCATTCTACCCATAATATTCTATAAATCCCATTGTTTAGAGTATATCTGGCATTCAGTCCATGTTGTCAGGCCTCCTGGTAATCACCATGTGGAATATAATGGTTCTGTAACACTTATTACTTCAGGAAATGACCATAATGCCACCCAGTACTCAGAATAATTCTTTTACTTGATAACTCTTGTGAAAAGGCTAGTAGAATCCTGGTTCAGCAGCACATAGGAAACTGAGTCTGAGAGAGAATTGAGTCATCAGATGGGCATAAAATTGAGGGATTTATGAGAAAACATATCTGGGACTATGGAAAAAGGGTTTTTGGACCCTTGGCATATTCATCAAAACTCCAACCTTTGGTTCTAGAATTAGGACTGGCTATTCATCCACAGCACCAGACTCCCTCTAGGGGAAATCAGACAAATCTGATTTATTACTAGGATAGGAATAAATACAGGACATTAGTTTTCTTTGTTTTGGAGCAGAAATAATTCGTACAATCATTAGATATTTTAACACATGGGTTAGAATGTTGTCTAGATAGTGAGTATTTTTACTGTGATAGCGGACGTGCCAACTTTAAGTGGTGTGTGAACCTGTTTTGATGGCTTAAAACATGATTAACCGTCTATACTCCAGATGTGGTCAACAATAGTTTCTGTTGTTATGTCAAATGTGCCACTGAAAGGCAGCATTAGAATTATTTTTATTTGAGTTTAAAAATGAATCAAAATACCACAAAATTTGCCTGTAAATTCATCATCTTTATTTAAAATCATTTTTGTATATATGGATCCTTCAACAGAAAGACAAGATGGATATTCACCTAAGGAAGACCGTCAATGGATATGGAATGATGCTGTTTGGTGTCATCTGCTGGGTCGCCTCTGGTACTGCTGTGCAACTCCTAGAGCGACAGGTACCTGACTTTCAACTTCGGCTCGTACGATATAATATTAGCATGCTGTGTGCTGCACTCCTTATGTGCTTTAACAAGAAAAGAGAACTTGGTACTCCAAGGGAATCAATCCTACATACATGTGATATTGATGGGAATCTGTATAATCTGCTTCAATTGCATGTATTTCTTTGCGGTGGCATTTGTACCTTTGAGTCACGTCTTTCACTTCAGTTTGCATCATGATTGTGACAGCTGCCATCATGAGAGGAATGTTTGATAAGACAATAAATATAATCATGTTGATCTCAATCACAGGCTGTATACTTGGCATGTTGTGTCTCATTCAACCATGGAAGGATTTTTTTTCATGGATTTACGCCTAGATTCATTACCCTTACAGTAAATGACAACAGTACCTCCCCAGTTAAGGCTACCTCAAGTGAACCTCTAGCATTAGGCTCAACATTGGGTCTTGCATTTGGATATCCCAGTCTTTTTGGAGCTGCAGTTTTTGAGTCCTTTTATATGATCCTAGCTGGGATCTACCTTAAAGGTGTAAAACCAGTCCCGCTGACTTTCCTTACTTCGGGCGTGGCAATCCCACTAAGCGTCATTTGTATGCTTTTCCTGGAACAACCAGTGTTGATTACTGATCCCTATGTAATCCTACTGGTGTTGATACATGTGGTCACAACAGCAGTCACACCTCTCTGTCAGGTAGCAGCCTGCCAGCTGATAAGCCCCATACATATTGCCATAATCATCAACCTGACTCCTGTGCTTAACCTTATACCACAGTATACCATTCTTGGTAGCTATTTGTATGGTAGGAGGAACTTATTGGAAGTTGCCGGGTGTGTTGTCATAGTAGCATCCATTACTCTGAGTGGCGTGGTTAACAATGAAGAGGTACATGAAGACTTTAAGAGGATTTGAGGTTTCAATAAGCTTACATTGTAAAAGAAATGCTGTCAAATTAACATTGGTTCTGACAACCTTGGGACTACTATTTCACCATTATTTTCACTATATCCCCCTTGTAAGACAGTGCTATACTGTACAGTCATATGGGGCTTAATTGTAGAAACTATGCTGCTTCACCACATAATAATGGTGGCAGTTCACAATTCAGATTTATGAGGATAGATTCAACAATGGTTTCTAAGAGTTTACCTTTGACCACCTTTGAAAATGAACCCACTGTGTATGTCCCTGCACATGTGCAGGATCACCTTTTGGTATGGATATACCCATGTGAGTGTTTTATGCCATAACGTTTTGGGGGGATTTTGAGAAATAGTGAGCATTATGACACCTTAAAAACGAATTGGTGTGCATAATAATATGCCTTTGCTATTGACATTATAAAGACAAAGGTTTTGACTTTAAATGAAACAAATGGTCCTCTGAATAAACAATAAGGTTCTCATCAATGGATGAAGTTCTGTCATTTATTAACAGAATTTAATTCCACTTTCATTACCTCTATACATGTAGTACAAGATAACTCATTTTGATTACATTTATTAATTAATACGGACTATCATTTGACCCCTTTACAACGAGCATGACGCATGAATGCAGGGCTGTATGATTACACTGTACAACAAAATTTCACTTTTAAAAAAAACAGAGCCGAAACCCACTAATTCCTATATATTTTGACCTGGCAGCTCTCAATTTTGAGATACCTACAAATGCCCATTTTCATCCTCGGTTGCCAAATTCATATTAGTGCAAACTGTACAAACACCAGATTTCACATCAAATCTGGTTTATCTATTTTTGATTACCATTTACAAACCTATATCTAATCAATTATTCATCCTTTGCCTCAGTAATATGCAGAAAACATAGTAAATATGCTCAAAATATTAGCTAGAGGACACTTGTTCGGGACTGCCTTGCCTGTCTCTTGTACACAATGTTCGGGCTCATACAACATCAGACCCCATTACTAGCCTGCTAGAAGAAAAGGTAACTGCTATCTTTGGTAGCATTTTTCCATCTCTGAGAGGTCCCGTTAGAATCTCTCCCCATTTATGTCACTTACCGAGCCACAGCTTTTTTTAAAAGGATGGGGGGGGGGGGGGTCAGATGCAGAAAGTGGATCTTCATGGACATCTTGCATTTGAGTTTCTTATATGTGGCAGCAGTGTACCCACACACTCTGCAAAGTCCTCAGCCCTCTTCTTTCCCAGAAATCCTGTTATGACTGCACTTTGGTTGTAATATCAAATTACCCTCTATCTAATCTCATGATTATGGCTTATCATGATGTTTAGATGCAGCCTTACTCACCATAAATCATGGTTGGATGCTCTTAATGATCCAGAAGTCAATGTTTCAAGGAAGTAAACATGGCAGTATGTCCCCGAAACAAAGGGTTATAATGCAATGTACATGAAATCATTTAGTGTGGATAAATATGTCTTGACCCCTTTTGACATTATCCAAGATGGATTCTTGCTTCTGAACTACCAAAACTGCTACAACCTTGCATATTGAGTGTGCTAACACTGAACACATAATATTCCATAAAACTGGTTCTGATGCTCAGAGTGATAGAAGCCGAGGAGCTACTTTTGGGTGAAAGATGATTAACACAAGTGTCAAAGCTATTGATATTACCCAGACAAATGCCAGGAATGACATGATTTAGTGGAATTCACTGCAGACCCCTCAGGGGGGCAGATGGTACCCAACTGGTAACAGTTACCAGTGATAACTGCTGGTAACAAGCTTTGACAATGGACCCAGGATTTGGATAATCCACTCCCTCTGTATACGAATGTAATATATAATGATTAGACTTGAACTCGTTGGCTTCAGGGGGTGATAAAAGCATGAGCCGGAGGCAGTGCCACAGGTACTATTGACAGAATGGCGAACATGCACGGCCAGTCACTCGCTTCGAAAGTTTAATCTTTTTATATATCAAATACAGCCATACTATCAAGGAATCTAGTCAACAGGCAGGTAGTATATGGTTTCAACTATGTTATTCCAGAGCATTTCGAACATAAGCTTCAAAAATGGAGGATTTACTTTCATGTCAACTCGTTGTCAAGGTATGTCTGGTCCACTGTCAATTTTGGGTTTCTTATCCCGAAATATCAGAACGTATATTATCCATTTTAGGAACTGAAATCATTGCCTAAACTCGATAACCATGTTATATCAAGGTATAAACTGGTTACTCTGCCAGGGAACACCACACCACCTTGTGGAAACAGGGAGAATCATATATGACTAGCCTGAAAGTAGTGGGTGGTTCTGGTGCGCCTCGCACAGCTCAAGGATGTCAGGTAAAACACTGCAAAAATCCTTGTGTATATGATGCACCTTACATACAGGATGCACCCTGAGTCTTATGGACCTCTTCCATATTATTGAAATGACATTTTTTATTCTACTTGATGGAACTATTAAATAGGCCTAATTATTCTGAAATCCTACAGCGAGAGGTCTTACTACGTAATAAGCCATTTTTCTAAATTCCTCCAAAGGGTCCCCCCACCTTTTTAGGTGGTATAGGGCTGTAGGGGGAGCCCCGAGCTCCCATTTGGATTTTGAAATTTGAGAATCTATTGTCTAGAACGAAAGTTATATCATTTTCAATTTTTCAAACATGTCAACAAAGTCTTGGTGCATCTTATACTCGGGATGCACCTTATAAATACGCAGGGTATTACAGTATCTTTAACATTGGCACAAGTTTAATTACACCGATTTAGTGGTTGTCTCTTCCACAGACTTGGAAGAGATCTGTGAGCCAGCAGGCAGAAATGGGGGTTCCTGTGGAATTTAGTTCCCAATTTAGCCACCAAGGGGCACCACTATGAGCTAAAATATGGAAAATAAGCCTAAAACTGCTATAGGGTATTTTTTGATAAAACATTCTTTTCTGTTGCCATGGAAACAGGATTTTCATTATAAATAGGAAAAACAAAGAACCCATTTTAAAGAATGTTTCATAAGGTTTACTATGGTGAAAACAGAATGAAAATACCATTTGTAGACCAAAGTTATGAACAAAAGAATACAAATTTTATGCTAATTTACCTAATTTGATTAAATTATGCTAATTATAGAGATAACACTCATTGGTAAAGACTCTCAAGGGGATGCTTTATTATTTTGATTTATAGGCATATTTTCTTTTTTGGACTTTCTAAATTATGGTATAAGAGTTACAAGCACCAGGCTGCATCTAATACACACTTGCGCTTGTACCAGAGTGCCATGATTTTAGTTGATCTACTCAGGGCCTGATACAGTGGGTCAGAAGTTGGCTTCCACTGTTTGGCAGCTTCCTGATTCTATAATAAAATGAAGCAATATGTATAAAAATTTTGATACAATCATTGTGAAAGATAATACATTCTCTTCAAGGCGATACCCGTGTCATTTTGATTCATAGGCACTTTTCTGACAAAGGAATCCCTGATGTTTTGGATGTTTAGTTTTATGCCAAACCATTCATGGATAATAAAGCAGTACCAATAAATCTAGATCTATTTTGTACGTGTTGACTTTGAAATAATGGAATATGACAGAACAGCACAGCAAGAGTTGAACAGTGTTTAGGGTAGATTAACCTAAAGACGACCACATACCTAGAGTTTACCACCTGTCACCTTGTTTTTCTCACTTTCACATGTAATGCATTGGTCTTAAACCCTAATATCATTGAAAAAGAGGTGTTATAATACCCCATAGAATGATGTCCTGGAATCTATGAGGTAATTGTCATTGTATGGTAATACACTAAAGTTCCCACGTTTGAATGATTTTTATCATGACCAGCTGGTCATTTCATGAGAATTCTCCAACTTTGGTTCGATAATTTGAAGATGACAAGTGCTCACGTATACAACATTTTGACTCTAGGCATAGATAAAAATCTTTGCAAAATGATAGCATAAGGAAACATGCAGAAATGTTAAATACTTTCTGTATAGGACTTATTTCCAAGAACTTACCAATTTCACAATGAGATAGCATTACATCCAAAGATTAATATTTAGAACAGTTTCAGATACAAAATTTCCCTGGATAATGTTCTAATACACACATTTCAACTTTTACTGGAATCCTACTACTAGTAGTATGTAGAGTAAGTTTGTGATACTGAGAGCATGATTATAAAATCAAGAGCTGGGTTATTATAGTGCATATTTCAAATTGATTAAAGCACAGTTAAAACGAAGCTTTTTTTAATGCAGGGTTAGCATTATCACCTCTGTTTTGATGAGATTTACAATATCAATGGGCATGCCATTGTTCCAATTTTCATTTTATTTTAGCCACTCTAAATCATATATTTTCCTTATGGTGCAGTATCTTTGACGATGCTATTTTATTTCATATATATTTAAGGAACTTGTTTAATCCTTAATTTGATGTTTTAATCAAAAGGGCTTTATCAAAAGGGTGGATATTAGGTGGTCAACTCTAGGTGCAAAGTGGTCATCTCAAGGTGAAATTGAACTAAATGGAATGTTTGTAGTAAGGGTGATAAACTAGAAATAACATATATAAATGGATTTTTGAAATATAACAGGTACAAAATCCTAAACAATTATCTTTTATTCAGTGTATTTTGGAAGTCTGAAGACCCAAAACTTCCAGAGATATTAGCAACTACAAACACCTGATTGAAAACCTGCACAGGAATGGTCGTCTTTAGGTTAATCTACCCTAGTCCTTCTCTTATGTTTCAAGTAAGTTAATGCTTTAAGGGCTGTTGATGCATTCCAGTACTCAATTCGATACAGTTCTGGAGGGTCAGCATGATGCACCAATGAAGTGCTTGTGTAGTGGTTCGTTCTTTTGGTTAGATGTCAAATCATAACGAAAAGAGAAGTTTCCGGGTAGGCAACCGAGTGTTTTATTCTGACCTTAGTTACATACGATCACAGCCTATAGAGACTACATGCTGGATGGCATTTGGTTACCCGTAGGTAACAGTAGAAGGGTGCTGAGCAATGATAGGACCACTACTGAAGAACTACGGTAGGAACTGCTCTTATATAGGGCGTGTGACGGACGAGTGGAAGGCTCCCTGGTGTAATGGATACGAACCGGAGGCAGGTGCTGCCACCGGTCATCTGAACTCCCCCATCACACCCGGTCCCACGGGTACATGAACGTTACGATTGTAATATTATAATACATATAACATACCCCTACACTGTCCCTCTTAGACAATAACTTGGGGGTAATTAAACTGCATTGTATTAATAACCTAATAAGTAATTGTCTCACAATACTATATAAGGGGTATTAATTACACTCACTCTATGTGAAATAGGCTATAGTATGAGACTATCCTATTTCTGATAATTCATACAATAATAGCATCGAGTATCATTCATAACAGTTCCGTATGTAACCTTACACAGTGAAACATGTCAATACATATTAGTGATCATAGCAACCGGAAAAGTTTGTGTAACTTTTTACATTTTATGGTTACATCACAGGCCACATTGACTTTGACTATTATAGAGTCCTGAAAAGGACTTGTGGTATAAATTATGACATAATTAGAGTGACTACATGCGGAAAAAACTAAATTTTGACAATTTTTTTAACAACCTTATTCACTATAATGTGAACTTGAACAATGGGTATCAGGAACCAGTAATTATCCTGATGATCAATGACTTAGTAGAAAAAACTATATAGCACCCACACTAATGTGCTTTTCCCTTTTTATGAACACAATTAGGTAATGATATGACCTGAGTGATAAAATATTTAGAGATGTCCATTTGACTGTCTCTAGTTATATATAGTTTATGAGACGCAGCTCAGATATATAATTACCGTGTGTTTTATACAAGTAACACTTTACAGAAAAAAATAGTCTCTGATATACAGAGACCAGGAAAGACCTATCTGAACAATTGTAGGTCTATTTAACCATTTATAACATTTATATACCTTCGTAAAAGATATTAATTTACATGAACACCAGTTTCACATAATTTATGATATGAATATGACTATACAATGTAATAACAGATGATTATGTTTTCTGTTTGTAGATGGAGAATTTCGAAGGAGTCGGATGCTGCTGGAGTTTTGGGTGTAGCTAAATCGTGATGCACTGTAGTGCTAAAGTTCATAATCCTATGTGAAGTGACTTGATAGTATATTTGGGCGAGCTGAACCCTGATGCCTGAAGTGCTATTTCCATGATTGTGGATATGTTATAAATGGGCGTAGCTAAACCCGGATGCCTGTAGTGCTAGCTAACTGGTGTTTTTTGTAGCTGGATTCCAGGTGTGGATTAGACGAGTGGGCGTAGCTAAACCCGGATGCCTGTAGTGCTAGCTGACTTTGTAGTTATAGTCCAGGAATAGATAAGTTATCCAGTGGATAGTTCAGCTTTGACAATAACACAGTATACATACTAGCATAAGAGCTAGTGATGTGTTTGACACAAACTGCAACATTATTATGCAGATATAATATAGTTTTTTGGCACATCCATGGATATTTATATACAGCATTGTACTCCATCATGTTTTCGGCTTAGAGTTTCCGGATTAGGATATAATATATATTACCAGGTTAGATAGAAAAATTAATTTCTATCTTATAATACTAGGAGAGTCAACTCCATATACGGGACACTTATTTATGTCCAACCAACATGTAGCAGATTTACTGCTCCATGTTCTCCTCAGGTTGATCCTGGTCAGGTTGTTGAACAGGCTGATCTGAATCTGGTCCAGATTGACTTTCTGGTGAGCTTTGAAAAGATCGAAAGCATGGCCAGGGGTGCCATCCCAGTTGTCCAGAATAACTCCAAACACTTTGACGAACTTCTGTTGGTTCCTCATGTTTATTGCTCTCTCAACTTCGAGCATCTGAGATGCAGTCTCCTGGTCTGATAAGGCATCTTGCCTCAGATTTGCAGCTTCCTGCTATTCTTTGGCAACCTCAGCCTTTATCTGAGCAGAGATACGTTTTATCTCAGATTTCTGGATGGCATCAATACACTGTAAGGTGCTTGATACCGTCCGACGATACATATCCAAGTGGAGGTTTTCCATATGGTGTTGTAACATCTCAAATTGCTTGGTCTGGATGGAACAAGACAATTTCTCCTCCTTCTTAAAGAAGGTATTGGCTGTTTGATTGACCTTTGGCCGATGAACCACAGCATCAGGAGGAGGTACCTGATTCTGTGGCCTCAGGTTCTGGTGTCCAGATCCACTGGCTGAGACAGACACCGCCGGATGCGTCGAAGCAACCACGGTTGTCGTCACACTAGCAGTGGGCATAGGAGGTCCCTGGTATTCCCTGGATTAGGGCCAACCTAGCCAGCTCCCTTCTAAGCTGCTTAGCAGTAATAGGTGCAGCTGGTAATTGCTGCACCACAGTACTAAGAGTTGGTCGTTAGCCTTGACCTCTCCCAGCCAAAAGTTTCTGTTTTGCCCTACCATATTAATCAAAGACTTGCATCTCTGGTCCGGATGGGCCCATAGGAGGAAACTGCTTTGGATCCCTCGGATTCAGCTTTGGTCGTGGGCAAGAGGCATGGCCACCCGGTCCACTGACACCAAAGAAGGTTGGGTTATGAGCACCACCTTGCGGTGTTGCTGCTCTTCCATAACTCATGGGAGTTCCAGTGGGGACAAGAAGATGTTGCTTCTTCCTGCTCGAGCCATATGACTGTTTCTCCAGTGCTTCCATGGGTGGCATGCATCGGCTAGAAGAAGCAGAGGCCTGTCTCTTCCTGTCTGCAGCAGAGAGACCTTGACGGTAATCTCTGCGGCAACGGACTTGCTCTCCGGTTGGAGTAACATAGGCTCCACCACGTTTGCTGGCCTTATTGCTTCTCCACTCGTTCAGCAAGTCGTACTCCTATGGTTAGTACCAGGAACCGTTGGCGCAAACTGCTTCATACTCGGGGTGAGTGAAGACAGTTTCTCGGGGTCCAGTTTTTGAAGGTTATTGTTCAGAATGTACCTTCATCACTCTATCAATAGCATTGTCCAACCCTTCTCCATGAGCGGATACCCAATGCCAGATCATATATCCTCACCGGGGGTGACACATCCTGTGCACTTAGCACATTTCTTGCCAGCCTCCGGCCTCTGGTGCATGTGGAATTCCACTAGATGGCGTAAAAATGTGTCTTTATCCAGGAAGAGTTCCACTTTGCCCTCCATTTGAGTACAACGTTGGAATGGGCAATCCTTGTGCTCATCCCCATAAGACTCCTCTAAGGCAAATTTTAACTTCGCCTTCTAGTCGTAATTGTGCAGGTTGTTGGGGGAAGTCTTTACGGATTCCCAATACAAATAGTACATGTTGGCTGACTTGCAGTCGGAAAACTTCTTGCAAAGCCATTCCTCCATATCCTCATACCCTTCACATGTCTTCTGAGGGGGCAGCCTCCAGACGGATTTGCTACCCTTCAGATATCCACGGTACAGGGGAATGAAGTCCTCGGATGGTCCAGCAGTCGGTTGCACAACAGGTTGTTGACCTGCGAGCACCTGGGCTGCCATATCCTGAGCATCAACATTCACATCGGCCATGATGTCGTGAAGTTTGACAACCGGCACACTGGTTTCTATTTTTACAGTAACAGGGTTATCAGGCACAGCCGGTGAACTTGGTGGCTGGGCTTCTACCTCTGCAGTTTCGGGTTTCCGTTGTCTGGAACGTTACCATAGAAGGATTCTACATTGCTGTCTTCCATTCCAGAGAAGTACTGATCAACGTTCATGCGTTGATCCATCTGATCACAGTCTTCATCATACTGTTGATCATCATACGAACATGTAGGGCTCCTTGGAGAACCACTACCATATTCCGGGGGGGGGGGGCACCGCCAAGGCGAATGGCCTCTTCCGCCATTGGCAGAAGTGGCTTTTGGGGATTTAATATCCCTATTCACTGGACAAGCAGTATAAACTGCTCACCCAGTGATACGGTCTGTGCCTTTTAATGAGGGCACCGCTCGAACCAACACATAGAAAGGCTTCAAACTCCCAAAAGAGTTTGACCGCCTCGGGCCACACCACATCTTCTACCCTTGCAGTAATAAGACAATATGGTGGGTTTCTCGAATTTGAATCGCTGTGCATGTTTGAACTGGCACGTCACCTGACTGACCTAAATGGGTCAAGTCCTTCCTGTGCGCCCTTAATTAGGTCACACATTTTACATATAAACAATACAATACCCAAGCGGTCATCTGCCCATAATCGTGTCTCAACTGTGACAACTCGCAAGGTATTATGGAGTTTATGGATAGCATAGGCATATCCACCAGATTATCTGTCCATAACCATGGGTACATTTTCACAGGTCATTTTCCAAGAACTCACGATCGGCTCGGGTATACATTGAAGTAGGTTACAATGTATAACAATACACAGTACAGGACACCACACTCGTTGTGTTTAACGGGTTAGGTTACGGCAGTCCCCAGCAACCTAGGACTGCGTCGAAGAGGTTTAGAGGCCTCTTTTATTGACCTGATATCCATAAGAGCCTTTTCCAAGGTTTTCTTAGCCTTAGAAGAATCATTCCTCTTATTTTTACCTGAGCCCGCCCAGACTTTCTTTATTCCCCCTGCCTGCCAGATGTAATGACAGGGGCACTCCTGACTTCAGGTCTACAACCTTCCTTGGCCTCCTGGGTCTTCTCTTTCGGGTGGGAGGCATTTTGAGTTGCTCTACACGGTCTAGTTCAATCACTTGTTCCAGACCATCGCCATACATTTTGGTGGAGGTATCCCCAATAACCTGATTTATAGTGAAAGGTCCATCCCAATTACTAGCCAATTTCAGGTTGGCAAGAGGTTGATAAAGACGCAGTACTCTATCCCCCAGATTGAAATATCTGGCTTTTAGGCCTGTATCATATCCAACCTTCTGCCAACTTGCAATTTTCTGCAATTCATCTCTTACCCTTTCATAGGCTTGTTTGAAGTTATCCCTTAGGATTCTACAAACATTACCTGATAGATGCTTCTGGATTCATCCTTACTACGCCAAAGACTAGGTCTGCAGGTATAATTAAATCCTCTCCAAGTACAAGGAGATTAGGCGAACAGTTTGTACTTGAATGTACAGTGCTGTTATAAGCATGCACAACAAATTCACACTGATCATCCCAATCATCCATTTGCTCATTTACTAGAGATTTCAATACCTGGATCAGAGTCTTATTGAACCTCTCTACCTATCCATCACTCTGTGGCCGATAGGGATTAGTTCTTGTCTTACAAATTGCAAGGCAATTACACATCTCCTGCCACAAAATAGACTCCAATTCTCTGCCTTGGTCACTATGCAACATGTGTGGTACACTTAGGTGTAATACCCACCCCTTTACAAAGGCCATAGCACAAGTAGCAGCTTTGTGGTCCGGTAACGGATACACTCAGATGTACTTGGTATAAGTCTCACATGACAATCATACACGTGTTTCCATTAGGATATTTTTATGCCACTAATAATGTCAACAGCCACTCTAGCAAATCTGACTTGAAACAGTTCCAGGGATAAGTGTAATTTGCCTAACCCGGGTCCTGGTTTATTTCTACAACATTCTGGATAGGTCTCCGCCCTCCACCCAGCGGGTGAGATCTGTAATTATACCAAGCCAGTAGTAATGCCTGGTTAAGCATTCTAATGACCTTTTCTTTCCAAAGTGCCTGCTAGTTCTATGTCCATGACAAAAATACATAATGTCATGTCGCATAGTGCTAGTTATGACAACTTGCAAGGATTTCTTCCTATTAGAATAGTTCTTCCATCGAAACAGAATACCATCAAGGACTTCTAGCTCAGCCCATTGAGCTAGGAACCGTCTCATTTCTCTGTTCTCCAGTGACATTTCAGGTTTTGGAGGACAGATACCCTGATTAAGAAACTTAATCAAATGTGATGTGACCATATCAGCACTTTGGAACTGTTAAATTGTCTCCATGGACCAAGTCAAAACATGTTCCGGTTGGGTATTGAATGGAATCCGAACCCTGGCCAATACAGCATTGAGTGCACTCAGCGTTTGCGCATTTTCTCACTGGGACTCTAGACAAAGCATCTGCATTGAGATGTTTTGCCCGGCTCAGTGTTCAATCTGGCTGTGACTTAGACCAAATTTGGATAGGTGCGCTAGCCAGCGACCTATCATCCCCTTCGCATCCTTAAAATTCAATAATCATCTGAGAGAAGAGTGATCAGAATAAATGCTTGAATTTTTTCATATAGACCACCACAGCCAACAACTCTCATTTGGTGGGACAATAATTTCTTTGAGCTCTGCTTAACGTGTTACTAGCAAAAGCAGTAGGAACCTCCACCCCACCCGGGACCTGGGATAAGGGAGCTCCTATGCTATCATTACTAGCATCTGTATCTAGAATGAAATAATCTGTCTCCGTCAGATATTTCAATACAGGAGTACTAGCAAACAAATCCTTTATTTGCATAAAGGCTTCATCTTGCTAGGATCCCCAGGGAAAACGTTCCTTCCTAACTCCAGGCATCCAGTGGGACAAACTCTGTATAGGAAAGGCGACCCTGGAATATCCTGGTATAATGTCTCTATAGTAGGAACAAAAACTAAGGAAGGATCGAACTTCTCTAGCATTTGTAAGTGCTTGCCAATTTGACACAGCGTCCAACTTCTCCTGTTCAGCTTTAATCCCTTCATTGGAGATTATTCTTCCTAAGTAGTTAATGGATCTCATGAAGAGATCGCATTTCTTAGGCTTCAGCTTAAGACCATTAGACATGATTCTTTTCACAACCGGGCCTAAATTTTCCAAGCATTCTTCAAAAGTCTTGCCAAAGACTATCACATCATCCAAATAGACCAGACATTTCTTCCAATGTCGCGGGTGCATTACATAACCCAAACGGCATTATGTTATATCGGAATAGTCCAATATGACTAGAAAATGCTGTATTTTTACATATCTTTCGGATTCATGCCCACTTGCCCATACCCGGATTGTAAGTCTAAAGAGCAATACCATTGACGGATGGTACTATCTTTCTTGGTCACCATGCACACAGGGCTAGACCAAGTACTGGAGGATGGTGTAATAACATCCTGTTCAAGCATTTTAGCTATCTCTCCCTGAGCAACCCTTTTCTTGGCTAGAAGAAGTCTCCTATATGGAATCTTAAAAGGTTCGTTCTCACCTGTGTCAATTTTATGAAGTACTGTGTCAGTACGTCCCAAGAGTGGTATCCTTCTGAATTCTGACTTTCCCAGAAAGTTCTCGGTCTGCTCGACATAAGACATCACAGGTGGTACCCGGTGGGATCTTAACCGTCTGTGCTACACTGGCTACACTACTTACTTGTCAAAGTACACATTATACTTTGAGATGGTACGGGTCTCTTACTTCCAATATTCCCCTCTGGGAATCTAACCTTGCTCGATACAATGCAGCAAAATCCAGACCTAATATACCATCATCACCTGAAGAGGCTACTAGAAATTTTTTTTCTAGTAGCCTCTTCAGGTGAATGACAAAAATTTCAAAAACTAATATACCATCATCCGCAATGTTCGCTACAGTGAGAGTAAGAGCATTGTGCTACCATCGGCCGTACGAGCATTTCCTTCCATTGTGAACGTTTCATGACCCGTAGGCAAAAGATCATAGAGCCTCTTTGCAATACAGGAGTGGCTTGCATACTTAGCAAGTTCCGTCTTAGTGCCAAGGTCAAATCCACATCCCTTCAAATACTCGAGACAAGGATGACCTGGTGAAAGCTGGGCACACCCCACCCTGGCCAACCCATTGGCCACTCCCTCTTGATTGATATCGGGTTTCCCCACTGTGTTCTTCTGACAGTTCTTGACACCTGGTGTACTATTAGTCTCCCCAGCCTCATGAGCAAGAAACTGATCAGGTTCCTAAACTTCACTGCTGGCTGAACTCGCTAGAGGATTCTCACTTATACCACAAGCGGTGATAGGCTGGCAATCATGGCAATCACTCACTCTGGGGTTTATTCGGTTGCAGTCATGGACACCCCGCTCAGTTTTCCTTCTTAACTGAGTCTCCACTACCCGGAGTATTTTAGTATCATGAATTTCTATACACCTGTCTTTTTGCCTCAATGTTTCTGTCTGGCCTAGGCCTTCGTAGATTTTCAGAAATCTTCTGTACCAAGGTGGTAACCAGGTCCTCTGATAAAGACGGACTGGTATTGGGAGTCTTGGTATCTGGTTTTGTCTCAGGAGTTTTTGTGATAATCACTTGCTCCTTGACATAGCCCGGTTTCTTTCCCCAGTTCCCGTTGTACCGGGGGTTGCTTCGGCCTATGGCCCCGATGTTCTCATCATCTTCAGTGCTACATGATTCTGATAAGTCATTGTCGGGTATCCCTTCAGGAACTATCATTGCTGACATCCGTTGGGGTACCTTTCCAGCAAATATCCGGCTTTTCTGATCATAGTGATCCAGGGCTTGGAACAAGTCTGTAAAGGAAGCATCATTCTTCCAAGCGTCACATGCTACAGTCCTATGTTCCTGGTTATGTAATCCGTCGATGAATTGTCTAAACATTTCATCAAGGAAGTGCTCATCGTTCATCCTCCACTGAGGTCTGGCCTTATGTAGCAACTGCTGACATTCTAGGCCGAAAACTTTAGCAGACTCCTTGGGTCTTTTGGTGAACGTCAACTAAGGGTCTGCTCCCACAATATTCCCATATAAATATGAGGCAATTTCAATTAGCTCATCATATTTTTCATGGGTGGGGATCCCTCGAATTTGGGAATCCCTCCATTGTTCTATGGCTCCTTAACAATCACATTATTTTAACCAGATAGGGTAGAGCTTCTTCTTTTCCCCATAGGGAGGGTAGCTCCCTCTAGGTTCAGAGGACCCACTAGCATGTTTCCTCCTGGTACTGAGGACTGATTTACATTATGAGAACCAGTACCTCCTGACCCCCGGCCCCCGGATGCTCCCGGATGATGGCCCCCGGATGATGGCCCCCAGATGCTCCCGGTTGAGCTCAGGGTTGTACCTCTGGTACTACCGGTTCGTGAGTTTGTCCCATTTTGAGACTGACCCCATCCATGTTGGGAAAAATAGCCATTAGGTCCTCCCAAAGGTGCCTGTTGAGATCCAATTGAAGAAGCATCTCCAGAATATCCGGATGTACCGGGTTGACCCGTGTTTCCGGACCCCAAACCTATATGGTTTGTGGTGTTGTCTATAAATTTAATGTGATGATTTTTTTCTTTCGTGCTACAAGGCATAGTCTCTTTAAGAGCATTGTGCTACCATCGGCCGTACGAGCATTTCCTTCCATTGTGAACGTTTCATGACCCGTAGGCAAAAGATCATAGAGCCTCTTTGCAATACAGGAGTGGCTTGCATACTTAGCAAGTTCCGTCTTAGTGCCAAGGTCAAATCCACATCCCTTCAAATACTCGAGACAAGGATGACCTGGTGAAAGCTGGGCACACCCCACCCTGGCCAACCCATTGGCCACTCCCTCTTGATTGATATCGGGTTTCCCCACTGTGTTCTTCTGACAGTTCTTGACACCTGGTGTACTATTAGTCTCCCCAGCCTCATGAGCAAGAAACTGATCAGGTTCCTAAACTTCACTGCTGGCTGAACTCGCTAGAGGATTCTCACTTATACCACAAGCGGTGATAGGCTGGCAATCATGGCAATCACTCACTCTGGGGTTTAGTCGGTTGCAGTCATGGACACCCCGCTCAGTTTTCCTTCTTAACTGAGTCTCCACTACCCGGAGTATTTTAGTATCATGAATTTCTATACACCTGTCTTTCTGCCTCAATGTTTCTGTCTGGCCTAGGCCTTCGTAGATTTTCAGAAATCTTCTGTACCAAGGTGGTAACCAGGTCCTCTGATAAAGACGGACTGGTATTGGGAGTCTTGGTATCTGGTTTTGTCTCAGGAGTTTTTGTGATAATCACTTGCTCCTTGACATAGCCCGGTTTCTTTCCCCAGTTCCCGTTGTACCGGGGGTTGCTTCGGCCTATGGCCCCGATGTTCTCATCATCTTCAGTGCTACATGATTCTGATAAGTCATTGTCGGGTATCCCTTCAGGAACTATCATTGCTGACATCCGTTGGGGTACCTTTCCAGCAAATATCCGGCTTTTCTGATCATAGTGATCCAGGGCTTGGAACAAGTCTGTAAAGGAAGCATCATTCTTCCAAGCGTCACATGCTACAGTCCTATGTTCCTGGTTATGTAATCCGTCGATGAATTGTCTAAACATTTCATCAAGGAAGTGCTCATCGTTCATCCTCCACTGAGATCTGGCCTTATGTAGCAACTGCTGACATTCTAGGCCGAAAACTTTAGCAGACTCCTTGGGTCTTTTGGTGAACGTCAACTAAGGGTCTGCTCCCACAATATTCCCATATAAATATGAGGCAATTTCAATTAGCTCATCATATTTTTCATGGGTGGGGATCCCTCGAATTTGGGAATCCCTCCATTGTTCTATGGCTCCTTAACAATCACATTATTTTAACCAGATAGGGTAGAGCTTCTTCTTTTCCCCATAGGGAGGGTAGCTCCCTCTAGGTTCAGAGGACCCACTAGCATGTTTCCTCCTGGTACTGAGGACTGATTTACATTATGAGAACCAGTACCTCCTGACCCCCGGCCCCCGGATGCTCCCGGATGATGGCCCCCGGATGATGGCCCCCAGATGCTCCCGGTTGAGCTCAGGGTTGTACCTCTGGTACTACCGGTTCGTGAGTTTGTCCCATTTTGAGACTGACCCCATCCATGTTGGGAAAAATAGCCATTAGGTCCTCCCAAAGGTGCCTGTTGAGATCCAATTGAAGAAGCATCTCCAGAATATCCGGATGTACCGGGTTGACCCGTGTTTCCGGACCCCAAACCTATATGGTTTGTGGTGTTGTCTATAAATTTAATGTGATGATTTTTTTCTTTCGTGCTACAAGGCATAGTCTCTTTAGTTTCAAAAGATTTCTTTACCTCGTCTCTCTCCCCATTAGAGTCATCACGGTCTCCAGCTATATTTAGGACAATCCCTGAAACAGTAAAGTTAGGTTCCAGAGGGCCAAAACATGGCCTTTGACATCTGGATTGCCTTTGTTTCCAGTTCAGAATAGTCATTCAACATTTTGGACTGTCTGTTAGTCCAATTGGTAGATTCACTTATCCATTTAGCCATGAGATTCTCATTTTCTCGGCTTTGTTCGTGATATGTGGCTCTAGCATCCTCGAAGGCTAATTTTTTGTAGATCTTCCTGGTATTTGCTAAAAGCAGATTGAGTTGAATCTAATTCTTCTATTATTTTATCCAACTCCATACGAGAGGATTAATATTCTAAATCCGCCTTGTATAATGCATCACGATATTGTTCGTGCTGGAGTTGAAAATCCATTTTTTCTTTTTCAATCTTAGCTGTTTATTCTTTTCATTGACGGCTAAGTTCATGGTCCTCTTGTAGTCGTTCTGCCATAAATTTTCTGACAGGATATGATTTCGAGTACCATTTAATACGATTAGATCTTGTTGGATCTTTTCGTATTCAGCTTGCATATCTTCAAGCTCTTCCATCTTACTTTTCACGAAACCACACTTTTGGTGTTTAATCCGAGAACTGTAAGGAGTTTCAAACATGCCTGGACTTGGCTTAGGAATTTCAAATGGTAGTTTACCAAATTGAGCAGTGCTCCTATGCATGGGTGCAGGCTTCTTTGTACCACCTAGCATGAATAAGGAATCTCCAAATTCATCCAGGTCGTCATGTAAGTTTCTTCTTACATTCTCAAAATCAGCTACCCCGTCCGGGTAGTGTTCCTGTGGATTTCTCCATTCCCCAGCTGGTGATCTTATTTCACCATCTTCCACCGGGGAGTTTAGGTCCGTGTTTGGATCATTTCCCTTTACTGGGCTCGGCTCATTCATTACTGACTGTGCATACCCTTGAAAATCCTGGTCATGGCACCAGTGTAGTGGTTCATTCTTTTGGTTAGATGTCAAGTCATAACGAAAAGAAAAGTTTCCAGGTAGGCAACCAAGTGTTTTATTCTGACCTTAGTTACATATGATCACAGCCTATAGAGACTACATGCCGGATGGCATTCGGTTACCCGTAGGTAACAATAGAAGGTCGAAAATCATAGAAGGTTTGCATATGACGAATTTAAAGGTATTCCAGCCCCTACTCTTCGGATTTTAGTTTCCCCCTCTATTTCTTTGGCTCAAAGTGTCAGGGTGGATGAGATCTTCATGTTACATATGGGTTTTGATGGTCCCATATGCATATTTTGGCCTCCAGGGGGGTAAAATGTGCCCAAAATGACCAAAATTGTCTGGGCGAAATTGTGTCTGGGAGAATGACATTTGAGTTAGAAGCCATGTTGAGGGCTTAATTTCCTACAGAAATAATCTTCATACCTCCATGAAAATCTCAGGTCCAGACTATATTGACCTGTAGATTACGGAAGTTACATTATCATTTATGTCTGACATGTCCTTGCAATTGTAAAAGAAGCATATCTATAAGAATTCTTTTTCTGGGCACATGTCTGGCCGAATGACATGTAAGGCCCCATATGCACACTTTCTCTGATTTGTGACCAGAAGGGTGCTGAGCAGTGGTAGGACCACTACTGAAGAACTACGGTAGGAACTGCCCTTATATAGGGGAAAAGCCTGCAAAACTCAGACCCGCCACATGACGTGTGACGGAGGAGTGGAAGGCCCGCTGGTGTAACGGATATGAACCGGGAGGCAGGTGCTGCCACCTGCCATCCGGACTCCCCCATCACACCCGGAGACCAGGGTCTGAGTCCCACGGGTACATGAACATAATAATATCATAATACAAATACCATACCCCTACACTTGCAAGAAGCACCTCACTGGAGCATCATGGTGCATAATGCACTCCTGCATCAGGAAGGTTAATGCTCTAAACCTTTTATCATAAGGATAGAAAGGAGTCTTGCATATTTAGGCACTATCCCATCCTTAAAGGTTTAATAGTTATCAATGATAATGAACATACTTTAAAAGGTTGAGGCACGGCTCTGGTCCAGGAGCTATCTTTACGTCGATGTTCCAGAACAGCCTCCTTAAAATGAATCTTATCCCTGGTTGTCAGGCAAACAGAGCAAATGCTGCAAATCTGTAATAAAGTAAATTGACAAATCTTGTAGATTTCTCTGTGACTCAGAAATAGGCTTACTCCTGTAAGGCATGTTAATTATGTATCACTTAAATGAAATTAAACCAGAAAAAAAAACAGTAGCAACATTTCTGTAGTCACAATCTAGTTTGGAAATGCATTGTTCACAAATATATTCGTAAATCCTTGTTGTGGCCACTGTGGTCAGAGACATCTGTCACTCTCTATGAGACGTCAAAGATGGCATATCTGCTACAAAGACAGATCTTAAAATTTGTGGAAACATGTATAAATAGGTTCTCAATCCTCATATCTTGTGCTATGCATATATTGTTCCAATCACTGCTAGCCCATGGTGTCTCAAAATGAATGATTGAACTGTAACACAATACACTTCATCAGATGGCCCTTGACATTCCTGCTCATCACAGTACCACCTGTTGGCCAATCTAACAGCCCTTCAGTAGTGTTTAGTACACCTTAAGAATTAGTAATGGCTATTCATCCACAGCACACAGACTGCCTCTAAAGGAAATCAGACACACCTGATTTATTACTAGGAGAGGAATGGGAACGGGACATAAGTTGTTTCTTTTTTGCTTTGGAGGAATATGGAATAGTTCATATAATCATTATATATTTTAGCTTAAAATGTCGTCTAGATGGTGATTGAAGAGAAACCCAAAATTTCATACTGTGGACATGCTCACTTCAAATCAACCCTGTAATGAACTACTGGTATGTGCATCTTTAAAATTTAAAACTGATACCTACCTGACTTATGTCACACATATTTGGTACACACTTAGTGCATCCTTCATGATCCACATTTACTTCATTGTCTGTGACGGTTTCTAAGTCAGTCATTTTTGCTACATGATGCTCTCTGTAGAATGTATATAGAACTGAATTTAGAGTCACCAAAGCCCTTGGGGATTTGGTTGAAATTAAAAATAGGACTAAGGATGAGAGTTTAGCTCATCCCCCCACTGCCACTGCACTACGAGTGCAATTTTCAATTTGAGGGATAATGAGTCCCTTTCATTATCAATTCTCATTATTCTTGTGGGATATGATACATGTTGGAATATTTACAACATGTCACTAAAGACAATTCTGAGAACAAAAAGGGGAGAAAACTTAGGCCATTGAATGAATTAATACAATTGAGGAAACTCAACTCACGGCCATAAAGCATTTGCCAGACCAGACAGTACCAATACACTAGCATACATCTCTGAGGAGTATGTTCTTGGGTATCGATTGAACTAAAAAATGAAATAGTTAGAAATATCTTAACACTTCATATGCCCCATTTTGATATCAGAAGTATTACATTACAAGCACTTGTGAGCAAAGTATTGTAAGGTATGTCCTGTGACTGTGTATTAGGCAGAGTTTATACTTGAGGGCACAGACTACATAAAAGTAGTCAAGCATATGATCTTGAACTTAGGGTGCGTCTTATATGGGAGTTCCCATGATAAATAGTGGACACTGTCAATATTACTGGTGAACTGCCAGTTCTGAAATTGTGTCTCGTATCAGCTTATGATAGACGCTAAACATTGAATATGGTCATTTATGCTTGGTGTCATATACCATACCCATTCTAAAGAGCACACATGCCCTGATGAGAAACAAGCCCTTTTAAAGGCCTAAGTGCACACTCCTAACATGTTTGTAGGGGGGGTGTAATTACTAGACAGGTCTGAGGCGAGGCTGAGAAGAAGACCCAGACTTAGAACACAGCCTGTATCAACATGTATATATATTTCTCTTAGATCTTTTATCAGAAAATTGTTAATAGCTTGAAATGGGAGGTCCTAAACATTTTAGTATTTTCTTGTAGAAGAGGATTTGAGCTTTTACATGGACTTCAGGTTAACACCAAAATCGGAAATATGTTACAGTGTTACAGCCTACAGGTACACTTTATGGTCATTTGGACCCAAAATCTATGACTTAATTTACATATTTACTGTGATTCGTCATGCTGCATATATATATATATATATATATATATATATATATATATATATATATATATATATATATATATATATGTTCCTGGGTAAATAAATGTTCATTTTTTATGTATAGCAATCATCATAACCATAGACATATTAGAAACTGGTAAAACGATACATTATTCATGTCACTATAAAATCATCCTTGGCCCCATTATCATACTGAATGCAGGGCTAGAAATGGCCACGGTCCTACATCTAGGCCTGAGGCAATAATTATAGAGTGCAGTAGACAACCTGTTAGAATGAACTTTGTTCTGGGTTTGAGCATCAAAATATTATTTTCCACACATCTTTGCACATACGTGATATGTATTTAGTGTACGTGCAGCATAGAGGTTCATAATGGCAGCAAAATAATGTGAGCTTACGGGCCTCATGGAGAGCTATAGTTTTGGTCGAAGAGTTAAAGCAGTACCTCTAAAATGGACAGAGACAAGTCTTCTTGTATCGACACATCCGCCCTCATCAGCTCAAATCCACGTCTGAAGTGATAAAATTGGCTTGTAAAGACAGGTTATTTATCTCAAATTGAATACAGCAGCCATATTGATTTGACCAAGGAGCCATATTGGCCACAACCTGTGTCTTGAATAGGCTACAGTGTTGAAAAAGGGTGAGGGTATGAAATCTATGAATGCCCTGGCCCTTATACAGACCAATACAATAGCCCTTCCCCTCATCCCCTACATAATTACAGCATTTTAAAATATCCACATAACTACATGATTTATTTTTCATGCCGACTGAATAGAATTATTGTAAAAAATGACAGCAGATAAAGGTCCTCTCTCATTCAGACCAATTATCATGAACCTTTGTCTGTAGACTTTGGACCATTGAGCAATAGTAAATTCACTTGATTTCAAAACCTCTTTCAGGAGCCCACCCATCACTTTAAAAAAACGATACTAAGAGCCAAATTAGGCTTCAAATCCCAAATTTTGGTTGGATTTTGAAAGAGGTTTTACAGCACATATCTTTGGCTGCCATTGCTACATACATGAATAATTGATATTATATTTGTGAAATTTGAAATTTGACTTCAGATAATTTTTGTTTCAGTTTTTTCTTCTCTTTTTGGATAATTACAAAGATGAGTGATTTACCTGCTGAGGAATAATCAAATAATAGTGGGAAATATTTTCTGAGATGGGATGACCATTTTATTTGATACAAAGGGACAAAATCAACTCACTGTAAAGGAGGAATCTGTCCATATTTCCACGCAAGGTAAGCCATTCTCTTTTCAGTGTTACATCCGACCTCAGTAAAAGCAGTTAGGATGTCATTTTCAAGTTTAGAGCTACTGTATCCTGGAACCAAAAAGAAACAATATACAGCATGTTTAGCTGTACTCCTGCATTGTTTTATGAAAGAGTAAACCACTTTACATTACATCCGGTTTATAATTCTATTGCTGCCTTTTCCTGGCCCCAAAACCCTCAAGGTACAGTTTCAAAGCACCGCTGGAGGTTTCCAAGTGTGGTTCCACTCAGTCATGTATCTATTGTGCATGGATTTAAAAAAAAATAAATGACATGATACTATATCGAATGGTTTAACTTTCACCCATTAAAAAAACTTATATTAATTCCATATAGTTATCCTTACCTTTTCTTTCAAGATATTCAAAAAGGATTTCCTTATCTGTCTTTAACCCTGTTGTTTTTATTATATTCCTGAGGGCTGGTATCTGTGAAAAAGTATCGAGCAACCATTTAATGTTTTAACCAAAACACAGATGATTAGATAGTTTCATGGTGTTTTTTTATGTTATCTAGAGTGAATGTGACCTCAATAAAATGTGGTTACATGAATTCAGTCTAACACAGAAAATGTGTTTAATCTTATCATGTTGGAATACACTATTATCAATGACATTTTAGTATATTATTGGTTTGCAAGTTCTAATCGGGAAATGTTTTGTTTTGATCCTTCTGGTACTATAACCCACTTTATCTAAAGTTGGGAAAGGGTGAGATTGCTGGAACTTCAATTCAACATCTGGATCAAATGGCAGGTAGTCAACTGTGCAGAACCTAGTTTAGAAAAAAAAGGAACACACTTCAATTGGAACATAATTGAAAGTGTTACGATGATATCTTTTAAACACAGAATTTCAGAAGGCTACATATGAGGTATATTTTCTTTAGATTGTGTGTGATTTGTCAAGCATTACCCACCATCTGTTTGTATATCAAGCAGTTTGAATAATTTATAAAGAATATATAACATATAGCATTGGGAATATGTTCTAACGATGGCTCCACCTACATATTCTGACATACTGTAGTATCTTGAAAATAGGGCATGGCCCATGGATAAGACACACTCTGGGTTCATACAAGACACGAAAAGGCAGATCTGGAGTCATTTTCTAGGTGATTTAGCACTGATCTATAGCATCTTATCTTTATTTTCTGTATGAAGGAGCAAGGGACTTCATGCACTCATATGCTGAGTCTTATATGCTAGGTACCACAGTGGACATACAGAGCAATGTTAAGCGCATTTATCTTACTTGACTTTGAGATCTGCTGTGTAGAGGTAGATACGTAAAGGTGCAACTGACGTTACCAGGCAGAAGATCTCCAGGTCAAATTTCCTGTACAACACATTGTTTGGATTGACCTATTTTAGTGAATGTTGTCCAAAATAGAACAACAAGTATAACCTTAATGTTGCCAAAAGGCAAAACACTGGATGAATGTTGAAGACATTAGTACACGCTATTAAAAATTGTACCCTTTACACACAAGGGCTACCCCAAAAATCACACAAAGTCTTCAAGGTGATGCAAAGCAAAGTGATACCTCCTTTTAAAAATAACAAACCGTAATCATGATGTGTTTTTATAGCCCCAATGAGTTAATTGTCAGGTCTGAATTCATTGCAAAAGATTTGAACCTTTTGCTCACCTATTGTTTATTAGCAGGGGATTAGCCAAGAATTCCTGAACCAAATAGCTACTAGCCTTACTGCCAACAGACAGCATTTCTGTGGAAGATAAACCTTTTGATAAAGCATGCTTATGAAGTGATCATTTCTTTAACAACAAAATGAGAGGGGTTTTTGACATTCAAAAAACAACAAAAGATTCTGACATAAAACATAACTAAAAATGATTTAAAAATGTTTGTGCAATGTTTATTTTCTATATGTTTTTCAATGTCCAATAATACATGTATTTCCAACAATTCTTGACATGAGAAAGCTTTTCCTAATGCCTTGAAGTATTGAATTACATATTTCTCCTAAAAGGGTAGAGACCAAATGAGTAGAAGTAAAGAAGATGTGTAATACCCTGTGTATAAGGTGCACCTTATATGTGAGGCTGCATCCCTAGTGTACCTTAAAGGTGAAGAAATTAATCTTTCTAAACTTTCTGAAGGATTCCCTTCTCGTGAAGAGTGGTATGAGCTGTGTATGTGGGGGGGGGAGGTTTCAGCTATCTATAGGATTTCAAATTTCAAAAACCCATAACAGGAGAACTTTGTGTCATTTCCTAGCATATTGTAGTGGTTTTGTGTCCCGGTTATGAAAGAACAAATGAGATAGTGTCATATACGGAAAACTCTTATCATTTTACTACATGTATTAGCATAACATTATATACTATACATCGCTATACCGTGTGTACACTTTACCTTTACTCACATACATAGTACCATACACCCACCGTAGGGGGTCGCCCCAGTCGCTACTATAGTCTACCTGCTGCGTCCCATTGTACCGGGCAGACCAGCACCGACTGCTACCATGAACTGATATACCTTAAGACTCTGTACAATATGCTGGAATAAATACTACTGCGTCATCAATTTACATCGGTCTTACCTTTAGTCATACATTCCTAGTCTATAATTATACGGACATCTGGATATGACATGTGGTGGAGAACTTCCGATTCTTTTTTTTAAAAAAGGTGCACTTTCACCGACCAGTGAGTTTAAAAGTAAGTTTGGCGCAAGCAAAAAATTTTTGCGGTAGTTTGACCTATTTTCAACTACCTGCGGTCTAGGTAACATCATCGCCTAACAATGAAACATCAGTTCTGAGCCAAACAACCAATATGAACTTTAATGGCTGAGAACACAGAGCAGAAGTTGAATCAACCCATAGCAAAGAGACTGAGGTCAACCACCGGCAGACTTCCAGGACCAGTTGGAGAGGTTCTGACGGACTTGGTACAAGTTCTACACTCCACTCCAATCCACAAGACACTACAACGTCTGCCAGGAGGATACATCCCGTCGCACTGTGAATCAACTTTAAACCCATTACAGCTAAGTGACTCTGAATTATCTGATATTGATAGTTCCATAGACAATACTGTAGTTGGCAGTGATCACAACGCGACATCTTTGTTTACTGGTGTCTACGAATCTTTAGACAATATGAGTGACAACGAACAGATTGTAGCACTCCAGAAGGAGTTACATGAACTTAAAGCTAACTATGAAGCTGCAATCCAAGATGCTAATGATAAACATGAAGCATTACAAGGTGAGAGAGAGAGAGAGAGAGAGAGAGAGAGAGAGAGAGAGAGAGACTGAGAGAGAGACTCATGAAAGGGAGGTTAAGCAGTTACAGGAGAGTGTTAAGAAACTAACTCTAGAGAAGGTCCCAACTGAGAACATTTCAGAAGATCCTAAAGTATTAGGGGCCCAGTTGATTAGGTTACAAGGCGAAATGGCCGCCCTGCATTCAAGGGTAGGAGATGCCAACAAGTTAAATCTATCACTAGCCACTAGTGCCGCACATGGCCTTAAAGGTGCTGACTACAGCAAACACAAAGAGACAATCAATAAGCTAGGTAGTAAGCCAGAACCTTTTGAAGCTGCTACAATCCTTAAATCTCCAAGGCAATTCATGAGGGAATACACCAAGTATGCCAGTGATATAAATAACGATAGAACCTATTGGTTCTCAGGTCTCTCTAGATTCCTCAAAGGTAGAGCAAAGACATTCTATGACACCTATTCAGAGAGATATAGGGAGCCCATTGACTTTGATAAATGGACAGAAGATTTCTGTGACGAATTCGGCAGGCTAGACAACACTGAATTAGAAAAGGGATTCATGAATAGGAAACAACAGCCAGAAGAAGACGTAACAGTCTATGCCACTGACATTCGTAGGTTAATGGATAAGGAATGCATCCCAGAGGAAGCTCAGGTTAAGATATTTGCCGCCAATCTAAGCCCTCACTCCGAAAGTTCGTTCAGGATGCCGACATTGTGAAAATGAGAGTAGCCATTAAGATAGCAAGAGAGGAAGATAATAGAATCACAGGTTACTTAGAGGCAGCTGAAAAGAAACATCAGGAAGAGAAAGAGCGTTTAATGAAGACTAACGCCGAAATGATGGCCAGGATAAATGCAATAAATAGCAAATCAGACAGAAAAGTTGATTGGGAAGATAGATCACGGTACAGATATAGATTTAAAAATCACTATAACAGCAGAGATAGATCAGATAGCAAGGATCGCCATAGATCTAAATCACCCAGCCCCCGCGACTCTAGGAGGGATTCTCACTATAATAGCAGAGACTCTAGGGATAGAAGTGAATCAAGATCGTCACCCCATGGAAATGGCCGCAGATATAACAATCACCATTCAAGGGACAGATATAATAGCAATCGCTCCAGTTCAAATAATAAATATGATAAACGCCGCCATAATGACAGCAGATCTCCATCGCACGACGGGAGCAGTAAATCCTATGATAAAAGGGAAAGTCAGAGGTCCAGGTCCTCCAGGAAGGATAATTTAAACTAACAAAGTCTAGAGATAATTGCAGGATCCCTAGACTTAGTTCTATGACTGATGGAAATGAGATCAAAGATGATTTAAAATGCGATTTGGAAAATGGCGCATTAAATGTAAATATTTGTAAATATACCCTACCAGCACTGATAGACACAGGTGCATCGATCTCATGTATTTCTCAAGGATTGTATAGAGCTGTTTGTAAAGAGAAAAACTTCGAGACTGAAAAATGTAAAGTCAGGATATTTCTGGCAGATGGTACTTCACAAAGTGCGCACGTTAAGATCAGATTGCCAATAGTGATAAGTAACAACACTTACATGCATGTGTGTCACGTAGTACCTAGACTGAATAGATCAGTAATCTTAGGTGTAGATTTCCTAAGGAAAACTAGAGCTAACATTATATATGAAAATATGGATACTAACACCCTAACCATTAGAGCCAAGTCAAGTATGTCAATACCACCTAACAGTGAATGTTGTATTTCAGCTATGGTTCTCTCTGACAAATCAATGCACAAAACCATTGGTGTGACTGAAAACCTAATGAGAACTAGTCCAGTCCCATTTTGTGTTAAGAGAGGTGTTGTAAATCCTGTAAAATCGACAAATGAAATCCCCTTGGTTCTGTTTAACACATCCCATAGAACATTCCAAGTCCAAAAGGACTCTATCTTAGGGTTATACTCAATAAGGGTTGAGGATGATTCTATGGGTCCTGAAGATTTGAGGGAAGAGCCAGTACAGGCTTACACAAAGGATGATTTCAGAATCGATGAGGAAAACCTCACGGAGGATCAGAAATCTGAACTCAGAGCGTTGTTAGAGAAACATTCAAAATCTTTCATTATTAGTGATGAAGGTTTAGGTTTAACCACGGAATACACTCACAGAATTGACCTAAAGAAAGACTACAAGCCCATTAATATCATGGCTTACAGAACTTCCTCCGGCAGAGTGGAGATCATGAATAAATTGTTGGATGGCCAGAAAAAAGGCCGGCGTCATTGAGAGATGCCCAGGGCACACAGAATGGTGTAGTCCAGCTTTCCTTGTAGAGAAAGGAAAAGGTAAAAATGGTAAAAGATCATTTAGGATAGTCGTGGACTTCCGCCATTTAAACAAGAAAATCAAGAACCAAGCCTTTAATTTCCCAAGAATTGACGATACTCTAAACAAAGTAGGAAGTTTAGGATCCAAGTATTTCTCCACACTAGATGCTTACTCTGGATTTTTCCAAATTCCATTGAGAGAGCGCGACAGAAACTTGACAGCATTCGCTACTCCAGGTAAAACATGGCGATACAAAACTATGCCAATGGGATTATCAACTTCCCCCAAAGCATTTCACAATGTTATAGAAAACGTTATCAGACATCTGCCATCTTGCCTACCATATGTCGATGACATAATAGTAGCATCACCAACATGGCATGACCATTTGACTGATTTGGATGGGTTGTTTAAGTCTATCAAAAAGGCCAACATCAAATTCAAAAAACCAATATGTAGTTTTGGGTTCAGGAAGTTGCCATTCCTGGGATTTGTTGTATCACCAGATGGAATCTATCCTAACCCCAACAAGGTTCAGTTGATTAAGGATTTCCCAGTCCAAAGACCCCAAAGCAAGTAAAATCATTCAACGGTTTAGCCACATACTACCAGGCCTTTATCCCACATTTCTCAAGCACAATGGATCCATTATATGGCCTGACAAAGAGAAATGTAAAGTTCAAATGGACAGATGTACATCTGCGCTCATTTGACAAAGTAAAATTGTCACTAGCAGAAGACGTTGTACTAAAGTATCCAAATTTCTCAAAACCATTTGTAATCGCGACTGACAGTTCCAAGTTTGCAGTTGGCGCATGTATTTCACAAAGAGATTGTGAAAACAACCTCAGGCCCGTTGCATTTGCTGGCAGAAAACTATCAGTTGCCAAGAGAAATTACAGTGTTACTGACCAAGAACTTGTTGGAATAAAATTTGCCATGATTAAGTTTGAACACTACGTTATCGGGAGACCATTCACAGTGTTAACTGACCATGCTGCATTAGTAGCGCTAAATGGTAAAGTTAAACTGACTGGCAGAATGCAAAAATGGTCCGAATTTTTTGCCAAATTTGATTTCACAATCAAACATTTGAAAGGCAAATTGAACGTTGTACCTGATGCCCTCTCCAGAATCCCATACAAAGATATTGTAGAAGTGAGCAATGCAAAGCCCTTTAAGAAGGCTAGGTTCAACTCAGTGCACTCCATCAAATACTACAATCAGGGGGATTATTTCGAAAATTATCCTATCCTAGTGTACAAACCAAAATCAATGATGAAAAAACACACCCATTTGAATGCTGTCACTAGGGCCCAAGCTAAGCGCAAGGCTTATGATGAATTGGACTTTGATAGCGATAGTTCGGACGATTCAGATCAGGAAGATAACAACTTTGATGAGTTAGAGCCCTCATCTGACGAATTCCTTGATTTAGATCAAGATGACAGGCCGGCCATTGAACAACCCTTGGTGAAACAATCCAAGCGACCAGTGGTTACATCATCAAAGGCCAAAGTTAAACGCGCCAAAGCTGTGAAGTTGTGCAAACATGACAGAGCCACCTCAGCGTTTAAAGATATCCTAGATCTGTATAAAAACCCATTTTCAACCCAAGACTTGATTAATGAACATAGGGACAAGTTTTGTTCCAGCGTCATTGATTACATAGAATTTGCCAAATTACCGGCTGACAACAGATTGGCTAGAGGCATTCTATTGACACACAACCATTACTTTATAAAAAATAAAGTATTATTCAAGATCAACACAAAACTGAATGAGAAGCATCATTTCTCGCCTCAGTTTGTAGTCCCATTGAAGTTAGTACCCATCGTCCTTACTAACTTACATGACATGCCATCCGGTGCACATATTGGTATCACCAAGCTGACAAGTGTTATAACACCCAGATTTTATTGGCCAACAATGAGTTTGGACATTTATAACCATGTTAACACCTGTGATAAATGCCTAAAATCAAAATATGTGAAACACCCATTGACATTGCCAATGACGTTGCATGATAAATCACCAACGCCCTTTGCTCATTTAATGATTGATACTGTCAGCCCGATGCATCCCACAAAGCATGGAAACAGATTTGTCCAAGTAGTGGTAGATGTATACTCAAGATTCATCATATCTTGGCCTACAAAGAACATCAAATCATTGACCTTCACAAGGGAGTTCTTTAACAACGTCATTTGTGTATATGGCCTACCATCAGTAGTCTACAGCGACAATGGCACAACTTTCAAATCAACTTTTCAACAATCTTGTAAAAAGTCTGGCATTGAAAACAGATACGGGACCCCATATCAATCCCGGAGCCAAGGATTAGTTGAGAGAGCAAACCAATCACTAGTCCAATCACTGAGAGCTTTCACAAATAAAAATCAGGACAATTGGTGTGAATACATACGCGCCATTGCTTTTGGTTTAAATGTGAGTTCGTCATACAGTCTTGGATACAGCCCATATTTGTTCCTGTATGGAAGAAATGCTCGTCTGCCACCAGCCAAAATCTTTGAAGATTTAGATACGGATTCAAAACCTGTTTTGAACATTTGATGAAAATCATTCAACAACAGGACGGCCTCACTTCTGAAATTGAGAAGAACTTTGAATCGTCTCAAAGGAAAATGAAAGAAAGATGGGACAAAGATAAAAATCACCACACATTTTCTGTGGGTCAAGTTGTATATGGCGCTGTATCATGAGTTTGATGCAACTTTTGGATCCATAGGGATCGGGAAGGGGTCAGACCTAAAACTCTAGTAGGCTTAAATCCATCTGTATGAGTAAACTATATTTATTGATGGATGACCATACAAGGTTGTTTTTTCTTAAATATGTGCACTCCCCCCATGGCACCTCTTCAGACATATGGTACCCCATTCTGTCCCGTTCCCAACCACTTTTATCTTGTTCTCATAGATAGTCTTTAATATCCAAACCTTCTATACATTTTCTGTGCAAAATTATTTGGTCATGAACATACTTCATAGCTGTAACATCCTTTCCACTTATCTCATTAGGGATTTAAGACCCCAGCCTCCCTAAATTTGAATTTTCACCCCTTTTTTTTGCAAGAATTTATACTAAACTTTGAAATTAAGGTAAACAAATAGGGCCAGAGTAATACTTTTGGTCCCAGGGGTACTGCAAAACCTTCCCCTTAAATTGTTATCCTGGGTGAGAACCATATCCATAAAGATGTTTTCATAATTTTCAATATACTCAACCATGTAAAGTGGTTGGGAACGGGACAAAGGTGATTGGGAGCAGGGTATGATCAGGATATACATATGTAGGTGAACTGACATGTAAGGCCCTATATTGTCAACGGACCATTACAAGTGGTGAAGTGATTATACACGGAATCCAGAGAAGTTCATTTGATCCTTTTATTGCGTAGCTGACATGAGTGTTTCATAAAGATGGTAACAATGATAACACTCGCCAATATCCAAGCTCTGCCCCTGATCCTATAGCTCAACCTGTTGTAGGTTCTAGGTATAGGTGTAGGGTGTAAGCTGGAAGAGATGATTGGGAGCTGCTCAAGCTGCCTTTTATATTAGGGGCTTGAGCAGCTCACAGTATTGTGAAATATTCTATACACGTGGTTCAATAAAATAGAGACACGTGTCATGGATGGAGATTGCCACCTGTGGGTGAGTCATGTTAATGAGAATTGAGAGGAGATTGTGAAATATCCTCCCATTCCAAATATGGCACCACGGGTGTATCGCACTTCCTCCAGCAGGGCTGTGTGGGTGTAGATAAGGTTGGAATGTTATTACATCCGTGTACCTTATGTCACAGAGTCTCATGGAGGAAGTGTATTCGTGATAACTTATGGATCCTGGTTCCTGTTGGGGAATACAGGAGGTTGTTGAGTGTGGATCGTGAGCAGAGCTTAGGTTTTATATGGCGAAGAAATTAGTAAATATGAAAAATAATTATAATACCCAGAATGGTCCATTGACAAATCCCCACATTCCTACTCGTCTCTGCACGAGTGTAAAGGGAGAAAAATAAGCAGAAAATAAGGCTTTGCCAAGTCCATTGACAATTATGGGTATTATGATACATATACAGGGTTTTTGTGAAAACCTGATGAGTTTGACATTATATGCGGTATAAAAATAAAGCAGTTCCTTTATGGAATTACAGAAATACGGTTTGTGTGGATCAAGTGACTTAATCTATGTACAGGTTATGAATGCAGGGACATGTGCAATGCTTATAATATATATGTATGCTTTGTTAAAAAATGAGAATTTTTCTGGTTTGATGACAAGGTTTGTTTTATACATTAATATGCAATGGACATATCCAGGTGAGAATTAACTAAGTTCGGTAATTCTTGGTACTGTAGGGTCAATAACCAACACAAGGGTGATAAGTTTTTGGCTCCACACTACCAAGGTGTACAACCGAAGTTGTGTAGGGTTTGTTTACACAGTTGGATACAAGGTATAAATCAAAGTGGTATTCAGTGTTTGACAGAAACATGATAATTTCCACTAAAACATATGTAAATGGGGTATATAAAACTTATTGCTATAGATAAATAATTTGACTAAAACTCATAAATACATGTCAAAGCTGAGTTTGAAAAACAGTGGTGAAAGTGATGAACTTTATAGCGCCTAGAGAGGCAAGCCAGGAGGCCACTTTGGTCTGTCTCTCATAAAATTCATCAAAGAGAAATCTTAAGCTGATATATACATTGGCCTAGGGAAAAACAGGCTTAAAGAATCCGGTGAAAAGGATTTGACATACCAAAAAAAAAATTGACATTTTCAGAAAGTGAGTACATGTATAGGTGGGGAGGGGGGGCTGTTTACAATCGTGTCTCAGCGATTTGGATATTAAAACATGGTTATGCAACAATTGGTTCTGAAAAAAAAAGTCTATTTATGTGTCCTGAAATGTCGTTGTGGGTGTATGCTGTTGGGAGGTTAGTTCTGATGTTCCTTGATATTGAAGTCTTTGAACCTGCCCTCAGTTTTACGATGGGTCCTGGATCTGATGGGCCTGAATTTAGAGATGGTAATGTCAGAAAAGTCTAAATACACTGATGCTAAGTCACCAGCCGTGGCCACATCTGAATCTGAGTTAGAATCAGATTCTGGAGGGGTGGTGGGCTTAACTGGCATGGGTTTCCACATGGTTTTGGGTGGAGGTCCATGTCTGTTGCCACTTGGTTTAAGTTTATCGCCGTAGGCACAAGGACACAGGAACCTATTTGGTTGGTGGTAACATGGTATGCACAGTTTGGCAGCAGACACCTGCCCATTGGTGTGGCGGCAGTAGGCGTTGTTATGCTTGTAGGCTGGTGGCATATGTGTGCCAGGCCTAAAGGCTGCCAACACATAGGTTCCCCTGGGTGTTAGAGGGGGCTTGTTGCTCGGTTCCCTCCATTGTTTGTTGGGAGTTGGTGCTGGGGCTCGGGGTCTGCGGTTGGTGGGGTCTGATGTTGGTTGTCCTCTTCCTCCCTGTCTCTTTCTTCTGTTGCCCTCTTTGACAATGAAGGCTCCGGCTTGTTTTTGCATTTCGGGGCTGCAGGGCCGGCGGATGGTGGGGCTGCCAGGTCTCCAGAGGAGGGGGCTGTAGGGAAGAGAGCAGTGAAAACAAACCATTAACAGAGGTATAGAATCCTGCTTGGGTCAGCCGGTGGCCTTGTCAATACAGGATAACCAATGAGTGCAATGAGTTTCTGCTATTTGACACAAAATATTAACTGACAGAGCTCAATATGATTGTAAAAAATGGAGCGCGGTAAGTGTAACTAAGCAAGCTTAGTTGGTTTATTTGTTTTAAGCTAGGTGGCGGTACCGAGCTGTCGCTTCACCGTGCCGAACCTGATTTTCCAGATAAAAATTCTGAAAAATATTTCAAAACGGTGGCCTAAAATTCCAGAATTTGGTTGAAACAGGTTAAAAATGGTTTGAGTTTTGACATTCTAGCATGAGATTTGTTAATTGGTGTTTAAGGGTGAGAATCTGAAAATTTTGAATTAAATTTTGAGTTTTGATGCCTGTAGCCTTGGCCCTATATAAGATATGGGTGCTGGCTATCTTATCAGTAGTTATGCAAGATGGATATTGTGCAGGGCATCCTGTATTTCCCAGACAATCAGGGCCTACTAATCACCGTTTTCATCGACGAGGATGGGACGTAAAAGTAATTTTAAACAAGTGGCCGTGTGAATTTTCTTTGGGATTTTGAATAAGAGAATTTTGTTTGGGAGTTTTGGTAACTCAATTTTGGATTTGTTGTCTTGCAGGATTCATCAGGTCACCTATCTACTGCTGGCGCCTCAGGTGCCGGCAGTGAGTTATCCCTTTTATCATGATGCTCAGGTTGTTTGCACGTGTTGATGTTGTTGTTTTTAGCTAGTGTATCAAGTCAGAACGATCATGTGACCGAAACTAACCATCATTTGCATATCACGAAGCCTTTTAAAAATGGCAACGCCGGGTCGCGACTGGCGCGAAAATTTTGTGCAGACGCCGTTGGTGCGTCTATGGATTGTAAAGCGTTTGTGCGTCGTCATTGATTAGGTTTGTGAGTTTAAAGTGAGGCAACGGCAGGGTGTTTGCGAGTTGGTGGGCGTGTTTTAGGTATTAGGTCGAGATGGGGGTTTGTGGGGGGTCCTTGGGGGTCTTCAGGAATTTGGCGGATAGGAGGGGGATCCCCACATCAGCATTTACATGGCTATCCGGTCTGCTATGCAACACGTGCTTCAGCACCTGCCATCCCTACATAAGGGTGGTGGTACCATCCAGTGTTGTAGCTTCAGGCTTGTGGGCGCTGGGGAGAGTCCATTATGGGGGGGGGGCCTCGGGGGTGGCCGGTGGAGGTCGCTGAGGATGCTGAGCGTTCTCAACGATCCCCACATCAGCTGAAACTAACGGTCTAAAACATGAAAAACCTACCATCCATGGTGTCAATGGCCCTCTCAGCCAGTGTAGGGTCAAATAAATATAGATCCTTGGGTGGTTGGGTTTCTCTGAATTGTAGCAGGGCCATCTCTGCCGGAGTTGTCCCACTGGTGGAGGCTTTAGGGGCTTCCCGCCTGGGTAGGTCCTTTCTCCGTGTCATAGGTGGCACTGGTTTAAAGCTGGCCGAAAGTTCATAATCACTTGGTGTGAGTTGGAAGTCAGGTTGGTTTTCCTGTACAATGGCCAGGGTGACCGTGTGGGGTCTGGATTTGAGGACGATTGCGAGAGGAATGCGCCAGAGCAAAGGGCAACTGGGGTACCTCTCCAGCTTCACCGTCCTCAGTCTTCCACCAATGATCATTCCGACCTCTGACTTCCAATGCGCATCAAGATGACGGGCTAGAGGGAAGGTTAACCTGGGTGGTGCTAGTTTGGGTGCCAAGATGGAGACTGGCCAAAGGTTCCGTCCATATACCATTAATCCCACTGGAAAGGCATATGTGTGCCCTCCAGAGTGTATCTTCAGCACGAATCTTGGGGTGCCGGGGGCGGGGTCCTGTCTGCCGTAGGGCCAATGCCTGAGGCAGCGTCTCCCTGCGGCTTTGATGAAAAGCAAGATGAGGATGATCCCCAGGAAGGCGATCATGGAGTCATACCTTCCTGGCATTTGGATCCAGTCAGGTGTTGTTATTTCCTGGGGTGTGGTCCGCGTTGGCCAATTTTGGTTGGTGTTCTTAATCATTTCCTTAAGCTTATTCCAAGACGCTGCGTCAGCCATCGTTGCTCGAGTGTGAATGGTGATTAATTGGGCCAGATATGCCACGCGCATGTGCACACGACACGTGATCAAGCAGTACAAGATGGCGATGGCTGGCGACAACAGGTATAACCAAGGGGAGAACTCCAGGTGATATCCTAGATGCATGAGTGAGTTGGTGCTCAGGATGGATGATTTATCATGTATTTTGGTGGCAGCGCCCTTTAAGTTTAGAATGTCATTAAATAGGGGTAGGAATTTTTGGTTGTGGAGGCGCTTAAGGCGCTGAAAATTTGGTAGGTTCAAATGGGTCGGGGTGGTTGCTATGGTTACCCCTGATATATTGTTTGGTGGACTGTCGAAATGCCGCCATAGTGGCAAGTTTACGGGCACTTTGGCAATAGGTTCTAAAGTATAATTTTGGGCGCAGGACAAATTGGAATTAATCATTATCATGCCTCTGTTTCTAAGTGAGCAGAGGCATGGTACTGAGATAATAGAGTAGGCTGCATTTTTGATTTCGATTTGGCCTGAGTTTGAGCATTGCATTATTGATGGTGAAGTGCTAGTGATCAGCATGTAGGAACTTTGGGAGATGGGCTTAATAATGTTAGGGATTTGTGCTGTCATATGGGCCTGGAAATTGCAGGTGTGATGTACAGCGTTTGGTAAGTCTAAAAATAGAGATAAGCTGCAGGTGGGGTACCTGGGAGATAACATGGGCAAGGGCAGATTACATGTAAAAAAACATTTACGTCACATAGACCTAGGTCGGTGTGGTCAAGTTCGATGTAGTGTGACTGGGATACAGACACGGCTATGTAATCGGGCAAAGACTGTACTTGTGTAAATCCAGTAGTGTTTATATTGGTGGTATCAAATGGGACTGGGAAGGCTTCCGCCCTGTAGATGGAGTAGATGTTGTCTCCTAGTCCTATGGGTATTGGTATTGTGATGTAAAGTTTGTTTAGGTTCTGCCAGTGCACATGCACTCTCCTCTTGTAGTAGAAACCGGTGGGTACATTTAGAATTGTGATACCTTTATGGGCCTCATACAAGGAGCTTGATAGGTTATTAAGTCCATCTTCCATGGCTTTGTGGGGAATTAATTTTGGGGGTAGCTCACCTTCCATTAAAGAGGTTAGTGAGTCTAGGAGTGTGTCTAAATCGTTCTGCAGATTCATTAGCGCTTCAATTTGAGAGTTAGCTGCAGTAAATAACATTGAATAATATGTGTCCTGTCTGCTTTGTTGTTCCAGATTGAATAAAATATTCGATATATTATTACTTAAACGCTGGAGGTTAGAGCTGAGTAAAGACAGGGCATCATCCGTGTTATTTTGTATACTGGAGAAAACGCTCAGAGATTGGTAATTAAACTCAGAAATGTTCAGTAGGAAATGCGTGGCTAATTCTACCACATGCATTTTAGTAGCTAGTGTTCTTTCTAAGTCTGACATTTCAGAATTCAATAGATCTACTTCAGGTTGCGCGCTCAAGTCAATTGACACTCTCAAAATGTCACCTATGATTTGTCCTGGGGCACCTCTGGGTATCTTGGTTTGGGGGTGCTCTAGAAATTTTATTAAGAGGTCTAAAGATTTCTATGATTTCTGATAAAGGTTTGCCAAAATTAGATCTAAAGATTGGGCGGTCTCCGATATGAAACTTGGGGCATTTCTGCTGATTAGGGTGGTTAATCTGTCGCTGTAGGGTTTTATTAAATGATAGGTCTAATGCGAAAACTAATGGGTAGTCCATATGTCCTGAGATCATTTTCTGGGTCATTTTGGTGAACAAAACGCCATAATTTGGCCTGAAGATGGTTTCTCTTTTGGTTACAAAATCCTGTGCTCCTGACTGTTGGGTCTGGGCGCACGTGAATAGGAAAAGTGCTGCCAAGCAGGCTGCTATCTTAAAAATAGAAATTTAGATAATCTTATGAGAAATGAGTAAATAAAACCGAGATAAGACTGTAAAAGTTGGATAGGGTGGTTCTTTTTGAGGGGTTTGGGTTGGGGAGTTAGCTTTGTGTGAGGTGTGTTTGTGTTGGGTGGTTGAATGTGATTGTGGCACTTTGGGGTGTGTTACTTAAAAGGTTATCAGGTTGCTAGGCTGATATCTTAACTAGCAAGGATGTCTCCAGCTTAGTCATAAAAAAAAAATTGGCATGAGAGAAAAGAGAAATTGAGAAAGATAGGTAATTGGATATTCAAACTGTGAGTGAGTAGGGAAAAATGGGTCAATTCAGGGATGTGAGCTTTTGACTATGTAAGGGGCGTATTTGACCATTTCAAACGCTGCCAGCTGAGTCTGAAGATTTGTGGTTTGGATTATGACGTTATGTCTGCCAATACTAGTTTCATATCTTGGTAGCTCGTTTAGTGGCTTCTCTGAGGCAATCAGAGTCCTGGCACATAGAAGTGCAATGTAACTTGATGTTTCTTCACTGAATCTATCCCATAATGGGATAGTGGGGAAGTCTTTGCATAAGTCAAATATTATGGCCTTGGTGGCTGATAATACAATGGGGTCTTGTAGGGTGAGCTCTTTTTGAACTGTTTTATTGTTTAGGTATACACCTAGGTCATTGCTGGATATGTGTTTGATCATGTCTCTTTGCTCCATAATAGTTATTCTGATCTCGAACAGATCCATAGCCTTGCTTTTTATGCCGTTTGGGCCTAGAAGACTGTGGATGGTCCACCCTGAGTTGACTCCATGTCTAATCTCTGGGGCGCTAAGGCTGTGTGAATAAATGGTTTGATAGGTTTGTGGTTAGACTAAGGTAGATGGAAGGGTTGATGGGGGGTTTTGTCAAGAGGTTGATAAGTAAAGTTGTGAAAAGTCAGGCTGCCATACATGGTTTCGAAAAAGGACTGCAAATTCAACTATTGCATTTTACAAAGCACTCTGGGCGCACACTACCATTGGCATGTAATGGGTATCTGGGCAACATGATGGTTGATTCCATCATTGTCATGCTAGAACGATTGATGACGCTACTAATGGACACATAAGACCAATCCTACCTGGGCTTGTTGCATGGCAGTCCCGACACTTGGGTCCTGTGGTCTCCGGATGCTTGCTCCATAGCTGCTGGATGTGGTGAGTTTGGTTTGTATGATGAGAGTGGTTAAGATGGGGGTGGTGTGAGGCGTCTAAGCACTTCATGAGGTTGGCTAATTCCTCATTACATGCTTCCTGATGAGGTATGTCTCACCCATATATGGCGCGGGGCCTAGCTATTGGTTGGTTTGCATATACTTGCGCACTGATATGCAAATTTAATGGACCCTTGCAGGGGTACTGATGATCATAGGATGATCTGAATATTGTAGTATGGTTAGGGGTGGGGGGTGATGGTCGTGGCGCTGAGATTAGTCAGCTTACCAGGGGTGCACTTGTTCCTGTTATGTTAACACAGCAGGGAACCGTGCTGAATTATTTGATTAAGTGTCTCACCAAACATTCCAGTACTGATGGTAAACAGAGGCATAAACACGGATCAGGATGTCTAGGTGCTGCTCTCCTACGATAGGTGGTCATTTGGTAATACTTTAGGGTATAGAGGAGTCCTGAGCTTGTAACAAACCGGCGCATGCGTGTTCCTTAAATTAGGATCCACGAATCGAGAATACGCTGTGACCTTGGGTAATTTAAGTGGCGTGCCAACCTTAATCAATCATTATATGACTGTCTGAGTTTCAAACTCTAGATAAAATTCTTGACAATGTCCCATCAGTAAAAATAAGCCAGAATGCTTTGGGGTTTGTGTAAAAATTTTGAAAGGTGTAGGTAATTTGTATGATCTTGATAGGGTATAAATGAAAAAAAAATTAATTTGTGGGGGGAAAAACATCATTGCACAAAGCAACACTTGACCAAAACTGTCACTGGGTGGGGACAAAAAGGTAGAGGTATGTGTGTGAGTGTGGGGGGGATGGGGGGAGTTGGGGTTGAAAAAGGAGGAATTTGTGTGTTCTGAAAATCTATTTCTTTGTCTTGGACTTTTTCTTTGCCTTCTTTATTGGGGAAGGGGCAAAGGTGACAAGTCCTTTCTTTGCAGGTCGTCCTCTTTTCTTTTTGACTGCGGGGGATTCTGGTTCACCAGTATGGGTGGAATTTAGATCAGGGTCATATAAGGAACTAATTGGCCCAGACTGCAGTCTTTTGATTACAGCCTTGGTGCTAGCCTTGGTGATCGGTCTCCTTAATCTAGATACGTGTATTGATTTCTTCAATACTTTGCCATCCTGTAGCCTTTTTAATTTTGCAGTTACTGGTGAAGTCATTTTCATGATGATGTATGGTCCACTGTAGGTGGGCTGCAGCTTTTTGCTTGTTTGCTTGACCAGCAGGTTAGGTATATGTAAATACACAAGCTGACCTGTGTCATAGGTGCATGGAGAAGCAGTGGCGTCATATCTGGCTTTCATCTTTTTGTGGTATTTAACCATGCTCTCAGCTGCCTTGAATTGGATGTCATCTCTTAAACTGAGTAAGGCGGTAACCAATTTTTCCTTGTCTTTGATCTCTTCTGTTTGTTAGACCAAGGATAGGGAAGATTCAGTTGGGAGATGTGTTTGCCTTCCAAATACTAAAAGATTGGGTGAGTATCCTAACACGCTGCATACAGTGTTGTTTATGCTGAATGCTATAGCCTGTAGGAAGGTTGACCAATGTTTCTGTGATTTGGAGACAAAGGCTCTGAGTGAAGATTCTATTGTCTGATGTTGACGCTCACATAGACCTTGTGATTTTGACCAATGTGCACTTCCTGTCACATGTTTGATGCCGAATTTTTCACAAAAAGATGTGAAATATTTGGACACATACTGTTGTGCATTGTCTGTGTTCAGGACTGATGGGGTCCCGAAAACACAAATAACCCTTTGGAAAAATCCTAGCGCTACTTCAGCGCTGGTGTTATCCTTTGTGGGTCAAACAGTGATGTGCCTGGTAGCATGGTCTGTGACAACATGGATAAATGAGGATCCATCCACAGCAGGTGTGAAAGGACCGATGGTGTCCATGGTGAGGTGGGTATAGGCTGTTAAAACAGGGTCCCTCAGGGTCATTGGGGTTCTCAAGTGTTTTGGTCTTTTCTTTGTTGTGAGACATGTGTGGCAAGTGCCACAGTAGTCAAAAACTTGTTTGAACATGGAACGCCAAAAATACCTGGATCTGATTGCTGCATAAGTTTTAGTGGGACCAAGGTGTCCTCCTAGTGGCGAGCAGTGTGTGGCCTCAATTAGTGATTCTGCCCATTTCTCTGGCATCACTATTTGTAGTGTAGGCTCCAAACTGTCTCCATAGGTTGATTTGGTGATTCTGAATAAAACTTCGTCTAAAATCATGAACTGGTCATGGTTTAGCAGTACCTGTTTGCTAAGGCTGGGGTCTTCCGGTAATTCACCCTTATTGATGTATGACAACATGGAGTTTGAGAAAACATCCTCTTGCTGTGCCTGTATCAGTGTCTCCCTAGATGGGGTCAGGGAGTGGTGTTTACATAGCTGGCTTATCGCTCGCTCAGCCATGGGTAGCACTTTGTGTGATAGCTTAGCCCTTCTGGTGTTAGCTAATCTCACTGATACTCTGGGTGACCTGGATTTGGGTGGGCGGCCCCTGGGCTTGGTCTTGGTGGCCTTGACCTTAGGGGGGCGGGTCTGTTTACTCCTGGTTGATATGCTGGGCTGAGGGGGTGTGTCTGGGTCTGGTAACTTGGCTTTAGATCGAGTTAAAATACACAGCTCGGGTTCAATTTGAATGGAGCTGAGCTTTTCTCTCTCAGAGCTACCTTTCTTGGCAATCACACCCTTTGGCTTCTTTGAGGTGCTACCCCAAATCTGTCCTCCTTTTAGTATGGACCTGGGTGGTCCCATGAGGACTGGATTATTGGGAATTGGGTCATTTGATTTGAAGACTTTGGTCATGGTAATGTCAGAGAATTTAACTGATTTAGGAGGGAGTATTATTTTACCTTGAGACCTGATGGGAATTGGGTCATCAGAGCCGGGCAAGTACTTCCTTCTGGAAAGAAAATCTGCCACAATATTGGCTCTGCCTTGCAGGTATCTGACTTCAAAGTCATAAGACATGACTGTGTCAACCAACCTGGCTAACCTTCTATTGGTTATATTTTCCTTTTTGTTGAAAAGGGAAACCAGGGCGGTGTGGTCTGAGTATACTTTGAAGTGAGTTCCATCCACATAATGGTGGAACTTTTTGACTGCAAAGACTATTCCCAACAGTTCTTTATCAGTTATCCCATACCTGAGTGATTACAGCTCCTAAGCTGTAGTTGCTGGAATCAGTAAAAATGACAAAAGGTCTGTTATAGTCCGGGATTGCAGCTTTAATTTTCTCAAAGGCTCTCTGACATTCAGTGGTCCATTTAAAGGTGCTTTTTGTCGCCTCATAAAGGGGCTTCATGACGTGGGCAAAACCTCTGATGAACCTCTTGTAAAACTGCGCCATACCATTGAAACATCTAAGATCATGGATGTTTTTAGGTGGGGGGAAAGTTTTGACGGGTCCTATTTTGTCTGGGGATGGGGACAATCCATGCTGGTCTACATTGAAACCCAAAAATTCCATTTTGGTAGTTCCAAATTTGCATTTCTCTGATTTCAGTTTGATATTTCCCTTGATAAAAAGCTTCAAAACCTTGTCCAGATCTTGTAAGTGCCTTTCCCACGTGGGGCTGTAAATGGCTACATCGTCCACATATGCTACAGTATTTTTATACTTGCATTTCATGAGGAGTTGTTCCATTACATTCATGAAGGATAGGCCTGAGGTTTTGAGTCCCATGGGGAGAACTTTGGCCATGTATCTCGTGCCATTGGCAGAGAAGGTGGTAAGTGGCCTAGATTCTTCCGCTAGTGGAATCTGGTGATAAGCGCTGTAGACGTCCAATTTAGAAAAATATTTGGCGCCTGTCCTGCCTATCTGCTGCATGAGGTCGTCAGCTCTGGGGAATGAGTAGGAGAAGGTTTTTAAATTCTCATTTACCCATCTGTAGTCAACTACAATTCTCCAACCAGAGGCTACTGACCTGTCACCTTGTGGTTTTGGCACTAAAAAGGCAGGTGAATTCCACTCACAGGGCTTGGTACACTCTTCTATCACACCTTGTTCTAAGTGTTTCTTTAGAAGTTCCCTTTGAAAGATTTCTTTGTGGGGGGACATTCTATAGGACGGTCTGTTGCAGGGTTTGAAGTCTGGTTTTAATTCCAATTTGACTTCATTTTCTATAGCGCTCTCATTTAGGACAAAGGCTTGCCTGTTTGCTTCAACAATGTTTTTAATCTGTTGTTTTTGAGCTTCAGAGAGCTTGTCACAGATTTTATACTTCAAAGGTTCATCTCCTTTGGGGAGTTGGTCCATAGGGTCCTCTCCGCAGTTAATGGGAAATAAGTCCTTTTCAGTTGTAATGCTGTTGAGTGAGTGGGCGCTATTGAGTGTGCCAATGGGTACAGCCTTTTTGATGTTAAAGAGCCTAAATACACCAAGGTTCATGTGTCTTTTTATCTTGATGGAAAAATCATTTGGGTTAGCTACTGTTACTGGTACTATTTTAAGGTCAGACCTAGGTTTAACTATGGCATGCTTAATTAGTACCAGTAGAGCAGAACCTGAGTTCTCAGTCAATCCAGTTTTTCCCACGATGTTGTTATTCCCTACCACAACAGCATTGAAGGTGGCTTCAGTATTTGGTGGGATATCAACATTCTTGTTTGCCCTGATGTAATTGGGTGATGGGGGAGTGGGTCCAAAGGAAATTTTTGCCTTATATTTGGTCATGAAATTTACTCCTAAAATTAGGGGATGGTACAGTTCAGGTACCACATGGAATCTGGATCTGAATTCATGGCCACCAATGAGGAATGTTACGGTCATGGAGTGATTTACTTGGATGGGGGTTTTATCAGATAGTAAAACTGTCAGTCGCGCGCGTCTACCGTGTTTAAAATTCGGTGTGTTAGCGATTCTGTCAGCCATTTTTTGGCTAATAAAAGAGAGTGAGGCGCCAGAATCAACAAGAGCTCTATACGAGTGGTCATTTATGTCAACAGAAACTGCACCTTTGGTTAATTCTGTATTAACGTAAGTGGCCTTACCTTGCTGCCCATATTGCTCAGATTTGATCCTCAGTCTCAGGATTGAAGTCCTCTGGCTCTGGTCCTCGTACTCGTCCTCGTTATCACTGGAGTCTGAGTTCTCATTGGTATTCAGGAAATTGGTGTAACTGGAGCTGGATGATTGAGAGTCTACTGAATTCATTTCTGCATCAGCATTTTGAGAAGTGTCCTTGGATAATCCAATGGTCGTATTCCGGGTGGGGTCGGGGTCACTAGGTGCTAGAGTGCCTTCCCCTGATCCCTATTTATCTTTTGTGTTGTTGGCGTTGTCATTGTCGGCGTCAGACTGAGATCCTGAATGGCTCCTGGAGTAATTCCTGCCTGGGGTTGGATCTCTGGACTTCTTTAATGACTGTTGTACCCAGTTGTCTGGGATGGTGAAGTCAGCTGGGACCATAAAGGAGACATTTTTGCTGTTATTTGGCTGTCCAGCAACTGGTATGAAAACAAAACTCTTGTTGCTCTCAGATGATCTTGATCTTTGTTCTGACCTGTCACCTGACCTGTCTCTTCCTGGGGACTTGTAGTCAGATCTATTTTTGGAATTGGATCTGTAGTCCTTGGGATTGAATCTGTCTGAAGACTTGGATCTTCCTCTGTAGCTGTTTTTGAATTTATTTTCATACTGCTTGCTGTAATTACTGCTGGGCAGTCTGTCCTCTTTCTTGTGGTCGCGCTGATATTTATCCTTTCTGGATCTGTTGTCGTCCTTGTTGTAGCCTACTGCACATAATTCTGCAGAGCTGTTCTGAGCAATTTTTATTCAATTCCTGATTTATGGCTAACTGCTCAGCTTCCAGCAAGGTTTTGGGAGATTTAGTTACGACGACATTTTTCAGCTCGGGTCTGAGGCCATTTACAAGGTAGTCCACTTGTGAGGCTTCATCCAGGCTGCTGTTGGACAGTAACATGGTCATGTCTGCGAGGTAGTCCTCAGTGGTTTCATTTGGCTTCTGTTTCCTGGCTCTATATCCTTTGAGGATGGTACTGAGGTCGGGGGTGCCAAATCTTGCCAAGAAAGCCTCATAGACTGCGTCATTGTTTTGCATGATTGGCTTGTCCATTATATTGCTGAAAAACCACTGGGCTGCCCTCCCTTTGAGAAAGGTGTACAGGCATGTGGCATGTAGGTCGGGCCTCTTGGCGTGCACATTCCTTATGAAGAACTTAAATTCAGTCAGAAATTTTGCTGCAGACCTGTAAGGCGTCGGTTTATCAAAGGGTTCAGGTTTGTTGAATGACCCCAACTGGGCAGATGTGAGCTTGTCGCTGTCCATTCTACTAGGGGAAAGTCTGGTATACTCAGCGCCATGGTATCCTCCCTGGTGCACTACCGGTGTGGAGTGTGCTATATAGTTATACTTAGGAGGATATGGTAGCCCAGAGTGGTTGCCTGTCTGTCCCTGGGGACTGTAAACACCATTAACCACATGGCCACAATGTTGGTTTAGATTAGGCGCTGTGTTACATGATGCTGTCGCCCCCTGGTGGGTGTTTAGTGCACTAGCTGCTGGAGATTGGTGTAGTGCATGGGAGGGTGTGTTTTGGTTACTGTTGTCCATGAGGGCATGTGGTGGGCTTAGCCTTGCTCCTGTCATGTCATTATGGCTGGGACTGTAGTCAGGTGCCGTGGGGTAAGGAGGAGTGGACTGTATGTGTCCTGGATCACCTTGGGCGCCGGTGGCAATTTGGCTGGAGCTGGTGGCGTTGGCATTGGTAGATTGGTTCTGAATGGCTCTCATTAGGTCAAGCCTCATTGAGTCCATGTTTCTGCTAAGCTGGTCAGTCATCTGGTATGTGAAATCTTTAGATCTTCTGAGAACTTCCATATTACCTTGTTCTGCCTGCTTGAAGTTGTGAGCGGTGTTACTCTCCATGTGCTCCTTCCACCGTTCCATGTCATCCAACCTGAGGTGTACTCTAGCCAATTGACCTGAATGTTCCTGTCCATGATGTTTGATTTCAGTGGATAGGGCGCTCACGTGTTTGGCTAGCAGCTCAGAGAAAGATTCACTGACAGCGTTAGTACAGTCCCTGACGAGACTTCTCATGTCTTCATGGTCATACTGAGGGGGTTGACCTCGGGACATTGCCATATCAGGTCGGTGGGGAAAAGTTATTTCAGTATCCTCCCCAGGTAGACTGATAAGGTGAGGTGAGTTATAAGGCGCTCTATTGCCTCTATTGAGTAGTGGAGTTGTGGCTACGAGGTGAGATCTGCTAGTAGCTCCGTCTACACTTCTCAGTAGTCTGTAACTGGTGGGGGTCCTTCTTCTAGGAGGTGAGCTTGATTGGGCCCTCCTTCTAAATCTAGAGCCTTGTCTGGATGGTGAGTCCACAGACCTGGTCCTAAGTGGCTGTGTAGGTGTGTACACAGGTGGGGGGTACAGGTCCTCCTCTTCAGAAGTGGATCGGTATTGGTTAGGCTGGGTAACAGTAGGGTCAAGCCACTTGTCCAACAGTCTGTTGATGTTGAGTGAAAAGTTTGGATTGTCTCCTACTTGGTGTCCAGAGTTGTTATTGGATACCCTGCCTATACCGTTTTCATATGCTGCTCTCCACCTGGAAACTGCTGATCCGATTCTGTCTCTCCAGTAATCAGCGTCTAGGGAGGTGTCAGAGTCTTTATCCACAACCACTGGCTCTTCACAAACCAAGGGTTTATGTGATGTCACACCTGAGTTGGTTGGGTCTGTAGATACAGAAACACTAGGTGTGGTGGGTGGTGGAGGTGTGATATCCTGGAGGGTGGCTTGAAGCTCTGGTGGTCTATCCTCCAGGTGTGGGTCGAGGTACAAGCGGTCCTGTGTGTTGTCCACTGGTACTTCAGAGGCTGGGCTAGTTATACCAGAAAGTCTTAGTGGCGGTGAATTAACTTGTGAGTATCCAGGTAATGTGAGTTCTAATCCTGGAGCAGGTAGTGATACTAGTGTACTTGTATATGCTCCAGTATTGTGGTCCACTATTGTAGAGGAAAATTGTTCAGTGTTGGTACTCACAGGTTGTAACACGTGGGCCTGCAGTGCTATTGGTAAAACTGGATCTAATGCCAGTGCGTCTGGAGATGAGGTCTGCCTCTGGAAGTGATGTGTAGTAGCACTTGTGGGGTGATTGGGTGTGTCTAGCCTAGGTGATGTAAAGATGCGTTGTTTTGAAACTGGCTCCTTGGGTGATGTCTCACTATTGCTCATGGTTAATGAGAGGTTGGTAGTGGGATATTCTTGGAGGGTTCATCCACCATCGTGTCAACGGACCGTTACAAGTGGTGAAGTGATTATACACGGAATCCAGAGAAGTTCATTTGATCCTTTTATTGCATAGCTGACATGAGTGTTTCATAAAGATGGTAACAATGATAACACTCGCCAATATCCAAGCTCTACCCCTGATCCTATAGCTCAACCTGTCGTAGGTTCTAGGTATAGGTGTAAGTTGTAAGTTGGGAGAGATGATTGGGAGCTGCTCAAGCTGCCTTTTATATTAGAGGCTTGAGCAGCTCACAGTATTGTGAAATATTCTATACACGTGGTTCAATAAAATAGAGACACGTGTCATGGAGAGAGATTGCCACCTGTGGGTGAGTCATGTTAATGAGAATTGAGAGGAGATTGTGAAATATCCTCCCATTCCAAATATGGCACCACTGGTGTATCGCACTTCCTCCAGCAGGGCTGTGTGGGTGTAGATAAGGTTGGAATGTTATTAAATCTGTGTACCTTATGTCACAGAGTCTCATGGAGGAAGTGTATTCGTGATAACTTATGGATCCTGGTTCCTGTTGGGGAATACAGGAGGTTGTTGAGTGTGGATCGTGAGCAGAGCTTAGGTTTTATATGGCGAAGAAATTAGTAAATATGAAAAATAATTATAATACCCAGAATGGTCCATTGACAATATGCACACTTTCTATGATTTGTGACCGAAGGTATAGTCTGGTAATTAACCCAGGGTAATTAACCTGTATAGAGTGAGACTCGATCTACTGTGTATAACAGAAGGGGTAACTATATAGCTTCATTTACAGAAATATTATTTGACACTGGGTTAATCAGAGTGAGTTATTATATGTTACATTCTGTACTAGGTTGTAGTTAAGTACATGATGTGACTGTGTTTACTGCACCTCTATACTGACCTGGCTGTTTATCTTTCACTTTCAGTATCTCAACATTTATGTAATGGTTATCTAGCCTTTACTCAGAAAAGGGAATTCATAAAAAAAACAAGCAAATTTCAAACACTTCACAACACAGACATCTTCCCCAGAATTTAGTTTCCCCCATGAGAATTTAGTTTCCTGCATGGCACCTCTTCAGACATATGGTACCCCATGCTGTCCCGTTCCCAACCACTTTATTTTGTCCTCATAGATAGTCTTTAATATCCAAACCTTTTCTGTGGAAAACTTTTTGGTCATGAACATACTTCATAGCTGTAACATCCTTTCCACTTATCTCATTAGTGATTTAAGACCCCAGCCTCCCTAAATTTGAATTTTCACCCCTTTTTTGCAAGAATTTATACTAAACTTTGAAATTTTGTACAAGGTAAACAAATAGGGCCAGAGTAATACTTTTGGTCCCAGGGATACTGCAAAACCCTCCCCTTAAATTGTTATCCTGGGTGAGAACCATATCCATAAAGATGTTTTCATAATTTTCAATATACTCAACCATGTAAAGTGGTTGGGAATGGGACAAAGGTGATTGGGAGCAGGATATGATCAGTATATACATATGTAAGTGAAATTCTAAAGGATACATAGTAAGAAATTTGTCATGAGTTAGTGTGAAGGAAGGGGAAAGGATATGGCCAGTGGTAAGTGATTTTCATGTGTGGTAGAACTGTACAAAGTCACATTTAAAATATGGTTGGGAACGGGACAAGAAGTGGTTGGGAACAGGACATTTTCATTATAATGACTGGGGTCTATTCATCATATTGATGCAATTCCATGTGCTGAGCTAAAGGAGGGATGGGGCCAGAGGAACAGGTGCTTGTGAGTGAGGTTCATGAATGACAAAAACCGAGTAATGTTACTTTTCTTTAAAGAAGTGGTTGGGAACAGGACATAAGTGGTTGGGAATGGGACATGAGTAATGGAGAACAAAATATAATGACAGTGACTAGGAGTAATTCAATAAATTGACATAATTCTATGCAATCAGTGGATGGGGGAACAGTAGCCATGGGATTGGTGCTGGTGATTGAGGTGTACAACTGAATGTCACTTTCAAGAATAAAGTGGTTTGGAACGGGACACAGAAAGTGGTTCGGAATGAGATGCTATCATTACAGTGACTGTGATTTACTTCATTATACTGAGACAATACTATGTCATGAGTTAATTGGACGACCAAGGTGAAGGGATAGGTAATTGCGATTGAGTCTCACAAGAGTTATGATTGAATAATGTTACATTTGAAAAAAATGGTTGGGAACAGGACACAAGTGGTTGGGAACAGGACATTATCATTACAATGAGTGGCATTTTCTTTATTTTTATGTTATGAGTGGATGGGAGAACAAAGGGGAGGGAATATGTGCCTTGGAGTGAGTTTCATGCATTGTAGAACTGAACAATGGTGTGTTATAAGAAGTGGTTGGGAACAGGACAAAAGTGGTTGGGAACAGGACACATGTGGTGACTGATGAAGGGTTGCAGAGAAATGAATGACCAGAAAAGCTCTATATTAAATTTTCTTTTAGGGCTCAAATAGGGCTAAATTGTGCATATTATGCAGACAGTTAAATATGAAAACTATGGAGATACTACTATCTTAATTTTTTGTGGTTGGAAACGGGACATAAGCACCATGGTAAGTTTGGAAGATCCTGAGAATGGATAAATAAGGAGACAGAGGCTAGGAAAGATTGGGCATTGCTTCAGTGACATATGGATTTCACTTATAGTACAACTATTGTAGCTTCAGGAAAATCATAATTAGAAATATGGTGGGAAGCATTCATTTTTAAAGACTCTTTTAAAAAGTGGTTGGGAATGGGACTTTGCTATTTTCTCATATATACCTATACCATGTCGACCAGATTGCTTACTAAAATATGCCCATAGGTTAAAATGAAAGCCAATGGTATAGACATAAATATGAACACAAAAACACTTACATATAGTGGATTAGCATTTGTTTTCTATAGTTATACGGACATCTGGATATGACAATAGGGATCTAAGTGTATGCCAATGGGTTTATTAAGACCGGATGTGTTACGATTTCAGCTACCCAGAGGTAGCAATTAACCCAAGACCCAATGTTTAAGTCCAACCCATCACGCTGAAGACTAAAGGGCTTCTGCCACAGTGACTGTAGTAGTAAGTATGATTTTAATACCTGACACCCCTCGGAGGGTGCACAGGCAGGACCCATAGTCCGAAAAGGCGGGTCCACAGATACCAGGGGGGCTACCTGCAAGGCGACAAGAAAAAAAAACACAGTACAGTGGGTAAACGTCTAGTCCGCGGGCCGAAGGTCCCCCAGGCAGCGACAGACTTCAGCATCCCCTCCTCCAACACCCCCAACGACCTCCACAGTTGACCTGAGTTAGGAGAGTGACATGCCCCGACCAGTAAACGTGACCAGTCCTCACAGGCCAGCCCTGCATAGTGGTGCAGAAGCTGTGTGTGACGGGTATATGCATACTCCTCCAGGCGTGACCTCTGGGCTCTGGTCCAGAAGGACGCCAAGGTGAGAAGTCGGCAGAAAATCCTCCATCCATCCCCGGCCGGAGGGCCCATGCCCCGGTAGAGCCCCAGGATGCCAACCAGCAAGGACCGAAACCCCCACTGATTGCCAACCCACAGTGACTAAGCCTGCAGGGGTTTATATACCAGTGCCGGCATATGTCACCAGCTATTGCCACAGGCCTGGATTGGTGCTGCCACGTACCAAGAACCTGAGGAACAGGGGTGACTGACTCAACCGCCCCAACAGACCCTATTATAGCGTATATGATATCAAATCTCTACACCATCTATAAACTTTGGGTGCGCCTTATACACAGAATGTGCCTTATATGCAGGGTGCACCTTATATGTGGGGTATGACGGTAGTAAGGGATTGATAAAGGTCAGTACCAGTAGTGTTTCTGATGTGAACGCCACCATGTGTACAGCTCTTTTTGACCCACAAAGGTTCTCTGTTAGTTCTCTTCCTGTTCATTGCCTTTGGGTGTAAAAAGAAATATTAGTATTTCTTGAAGATGTACTACAATAATGTTTTTTTTTTTTGTATTTCAAATAAATATCTGTATTTGTAGGTAAAAAACAGGATATAACATTGTAACTAACAACTCTGAAAAATGTTGAAAAAACAAATGTCGAAAAAATATACATCGAAAAATGTTTTTCAACATTTTTTCTTTTCACAATTTAATTTTTTTTAGCCAAACCCTTTCCAAACTTTGTCATAAGTTATGACAAAACATACTCATAGTTCATCAATATACAATATACCCTCAGAGGGGTAGAAATATTTCTACAATATGTCAATCAACAAGACAACTCACATATTTCAGGAATGTAATCCGTTGTTTCGGTAATACAAAGACAGGCGGGATGACAGACATGAGACCTACAGTCAGAAATTTGCTTTTTACATGTAGCACTGCAGTTGCCTCTATTTGGTTTATCTGAAGTTTAAACCACAAAACATCACAATCCATCAAATTCTATGATCACTTTATACCCAATTCACCCTATGTAAGAGACCAAGGAAGGACAGGCCCAATAACACTTTTCATATTTATTTTACAGCCCAGAAAATGTATATCTAATGTTAAGCTATCCTCATTATAACATAACAGAATCAATGCGATGTTAGAAATACTGCTCCACTCGCAAAAAAACACTGGGGTAATGGAGTATTGAAATCTCTATATATGTACCCTGTGCCCATGTCCATGTAAGAGGCCCATGACTGTATGGCTTTCTTTGAGTGCACTAATTTCAAAGATTGATATCAGAGATTGGTCATACCATGTTTGCTTTGACGTTGAAGCCAGGTGGTAGATGTTTAGCCTTTTTCAGGTACAAGAAATCGACTGTGTCGATAGCGTCAGTGTAGTTAACGATCTTGTATCCTAGACTGGTAAGTGCCCGACACTTAGTGTGTCCAACTTTAATATAATCCTGTGTTTAGAAAACATGAATGGGTTTTATTGAGAGAAATAGATGACTGATTGAGTGAAACACTGGGGGAACATTAAAGCATTGTATGTTATCGATTCTTTTGCCTCTAATCATTTCAAATTGACCATTTTTTCCATTGAATTTTATTAGTTATCATTGGCTATAATCAAACCAAACCGGCCATTCCTTTTCTAAAGGCTTTGATGGGATCACGACTTTTATGCCAATATTATGAAATGATTATAAGATCAATATAGATAAGCTTGTGAAATATGGACTCACCCCTTCACAATTAACCATGGCTGTGTGTTTCAGCATTGCTGGTGTATCTGGTGTTAAGGTAATTACAGCCGTACTTTGCTTAGCATGTTGTAAGCCTGTTAGCTTCACAGTCCCAACATTAATATATGTGATGTGTTGTAGAAAGCTTATATACATACATATAGCTGTAGCCACCATAATGATGATAATGGGCACCTTCCATTTGCGATAGAGCCTAGCCATCCTTACACTCCTAGATATAGCAGTAACTAGAACAGTATTTTCCAATGGCAGCCAACCGAGGCACCACTACATTAGCCTCGACACTCAGTCCCAGGCACTGAACTTCTTATTATTCTCCAAGCTGATGTAGCCTGCAGTGAGAAGGCATAAAACAGCTCAGAATATGTATGGAGAGTCAATTACAAGTAGTATATACATGCACACTGAGCGCAATGGATTAGCTACTAACTAGGTCATGACCTACTGGTAGACCGGAAGTGACCTAGTTTCAGCCAATCACAGGGCTGGATTTGACAGGAAGTGACGTCATAAGGTCATGACCTATTTTTTTCAGCCAATCAGAGAGCTGGATTCCATTTGACCTAGTGACCTGACCTAGATGCATAAATTAAGAGAATTGCGCAATACCTAGGCTTGACCTACTTGCAAACCGGAAGTGACCTACTAACCTACTTGCGAAAACGTATGACCTACGTATGAAGGTGTATTGCGCAATGCTTGTAAGAAATTACACAATAGCCATGACTCATTTTCTGATGCAATGTTTCTATGGACTTACGCAATACTTATGACTCATTTTTTTGATATCAGATTAAAATGCAACAAAGACACAACTCGGTTCTTTTTTAATTCAATCTTTTTTATTCTTTCTTCGAATCAGAGTATATGCTAGGTATGAATCATTATAATCATATATGCTTGCAAGCAGAGTACATGGATATTATATGGAAAATGAATTCTTGTTGCAGTACCAACTGCACCCGGTCTTAGCTGGAGTAGGACTTTGACTACGATCCTCTAAGGCCCGCATTCTCTCCATCAAATCCTTCAGGGCTCTTCTTCCTATGTCATTCTCCTCCAGGGCTACCACTTTGTCCATTAACTCTCCCATAATCATGAGAATCTTGTCTATTACTTCCGCCGTGCTCTGAAGCCCGTCTATCATGTCCGATTCACGTTTAACTTATTCACGTTTAACTTTCCCTCTCACCAACAGGTTGCTCACGTCTGTTTTCACTACTACTTCTTCTGGACTCATTTCGAAATCCATCTGCTCTTCTTCTCTCTTTTCCTCAGCAAAGGTCTTACTATTTTGTCCATTAAGTTGAAGGGCACCTGAGAAAACCTTTTCATAGTGTGGTGTGGGTCCTTGGTCCGACATGTCTGTATCAGGAAGTTAATGCAGTGGGCTCCACACGTTTTAGCGTAAAAGTTTTGTACTTGTTTTCTGCTGAACGACCCGTGGCCATCTGACGACTTCTGCATGAACCTCTGGTAATATATAGTTAATGGAGGTAAGCCATAGGGATCAAAGTAGAACACATTCCCTTCATGAGAAACGTAAAATGCCACCCAGTGCTGTCCAGGTTTAGAGCTTCGATCTGTGTTACTGACGAAACACGTAGAGGGAATTGGTTTTTTAGGACATTGATCACTGGCAAAAGTTCCCAGGTAGAAACACCTTGTGTGTGGATGGTTTCCCAGTGCAGCTGTTTATGTCTGAAGTTCTCATTTTTTCTCAGTTCATGTGGTAGTCTGTGACAGGAAGACAGTCAGCCGTCAGTTGGATGTTGTTGTCATAGAAGGAGCACAAGACGGCAGATATGGCATGAGTAGTCGGGGCGGCAAACCTGAGGGAAATGCCCAGCTTTCCTTGCTTGATGAGATTTATACAACTGTCTTCAGGTGCTCTGTCTGGGGTGAGGTCGAAAACAAAGAAGGAATACCCACCTTTGAAATCTTCCAAAGATTTGCCACATTCTTGCCCCAAAGCCGACAACCCACTGTCTATGAACATTTGACTGTAGGCTCTGATGCAGTTGCCTGTTTTGAAGTCAGTCTTCAACTCAAACTTCTGATCGTCATATCTCACGCAAATTTCCTTCACGTTGAAATGTCTGCAGTTGAAAGGATTTTCTGTCTTAGTCCCAGCAGCTGCTGTTTCCTTTATCATACACAAGACTATCCTGGTGGGGATTTGAGTAGTGTCAGGTTGAGTCCAACTGTAGTCTTGTGAGTCGCCGTCCAAAGTGTGTTTAGTGACTTTACACCTGGCTATGTGATAGTTGAAAGGTCCCCAATGTGGATTCCTCACACTGCTGAAGTGAGTTTTTACCACCTCGTCGTCGACACTTTTTTGGAGAAGTGACATTTCAGCTTTGGTGATTTTGACCCAGTAGTTTTGATCGGCTGCTTGCATCATGTAGTAATTGGGTTGATTCTTTTCGAAGATGAACTTGATTTCACAGTTCGGAGGCAGCACCTTGCACTGTTTGATCAAATCCAGGTGCGGCTTCATAACTAAGGTATGTTTGTTGCGGGCACTGAACTCTGCTCTCCTTGCTGTCCATCCTGCATTGGCGCCCGCTCTGGCTTCCATGTGTCCACAGGTGTCTTTCATGTACTTTTGACATCCTTTCAGCCGAGTCTCTTTGTCTTCTTTGTTGCAACAAATTGTGTCCAAAATGTAGGCCTTGAGACCATAGTCTTCATTGTTGCCGGTGACTTTCTCTCCATTTATGAGCAACTGACAGGATGCAAAGAGAGCGTGTGCCAAGTTGTTGACTGGAGCAGCTTCTATGTTGACGGCAAGGTGAGTTGTTCCATCGGCCGCCACGGCTTCCAGTTCCATGTACATCTCAGTTTCTGAGAGGTCTGTGTACAGGTTGCTTGGTTCGAAGGTGAAGTCAAATGTTTCAGTGTGTGGAGTGAGGGCATTGTTGGTGGTCTTGGTTATTACTTGGCACTTTAAAATGTCCTTTTGAGTGACAGGTAAGGCGTGTAGGTCTAGTTCACCTACTGCACATACTTGACCCTTGGGATGAATGAGACTCATGTCTAGAACAAGGTGTTTCCTCTGCCTTGACCTCTACCTCTGCCTCGTTGCCCCTTACGTCCTCCACGCTTGCCGGTTGCTCGTCGTTTGGCTGGAGGAGGTCCAGATGTACCTTTTAGAAGAAGCAGCCCTTTTGAGTAACTGCTTACCTGTTGCTTTGCTTCTCCTAACTACACTTTTTTTTAAACCTTTTCCTGCTACCACATCTGACAACACTCCAGCTCCTGTAGAAAGCAAGGCTTTACCTGCAGATTTGGCAGCTGAGCGTCCTATAGTACTTAAGAGGCGAACAGCTCCTCTCAGTAAACCACCTATTAACGATCCCAGTCCATGTCCTCTTTGTCTACCCCTGCCTCCGTATGCTGGTAAAGCGCCGTTCCCAAACTGTGATTTTCTGTAGTATTCAGCATACTGACCCCTAGGGGCCAGGTAGGGAGGGGTTCCATAGTAGTGAAGCATGGTGATATACCCCTATCCTTGAAGAGGTCTGAAGGCAAGTACCACCGACACTGATCCGCTTTCAAATGGTATCGGTTCCCCAGTCTTGTCTCTTAAGTATATGCCTATCTGTCTGAAGGTGGTTTTAGTGAGGCAAGGAAATTACACTTTTCATAGTGTATTTGTTGTAGTGAAACATGGTGGCTTTGTTGTTCTTTCTGTAGTTTCTTAGTTTTCTTACCAACATGCTCTGTAGTATATTTATGGTCCTGTTCGAGTATCCTATCAACTCTGAGTTGCTTTCCAGGTTGACACCTTCTAAGGCAAACATTTTGTAGGTGCTCCCTTCCTTGAAGTAATACTTAGAGAGGAATCTACTTATTTCTTTGAAGCGTGTAGATATTTTCACAGCCTGTAACTGACTGGGAGACAGAGGAGAAACATGAGCAGAGTCTGTGAAGACGGCATTTTCTTCAAAATAAGAAACAGATCTTTTGTCCCTCTCATCCATTGACATCACTTCAGCAACAGCTGGCGATATTTCCTTCTTCTCTCTCCCTGCCGTGCCACGTTCCCCCTCTTCTTTCGTCTCCTCCTCTTCTGGTGACGGTTGGTTAGGAGTGGATCCTCCAGATGGTGTCTCAGTCGCAGCAGCAGAAGGCGGTTAACTTTCACTTTCAGGACCAGCAGGAGGAATGGTTTCAGAAGGTCCCACAGGATCGACATGACGTAGGTTCTTTGTTATTTTCACTCCTCTTTTCAAAGCAGATTGGGCTGTTAGATTCGACGTAGAGCTTGAAGATCTACTGAAGACACTATGGGCTCCTGGTTTTCTCAGAGGAAAAAATTCTCTTTTGCGTTTGTTTAACAAAGCTACCACAGTGCGGAGGTTGTTTTTCACGTCGTTTTCTACCTCTGCCAAGAGAATGGCTTCTTCTTTCACATTGTACCACGTGGTAGGACAGGTTATTTCTTGAAGAGCACGCTCTAACTGAGTAGGAGAGCTAATGTATTCTGCCAATATAGTGTTGCAACTTGTTAAAGTGTTGTCAGGAAACACGTTCATAGACGAGTTGCTAGGTAGAGTTAAGGTAAACGCCATTTGCCTATGTTCTTAACAGGTTCCCAAGAGTTAAACTTGTCTCTATAACCCTTCCACTTGATAAAGGCTTCTCTTTTCTTGCCTTTTCCTCTGTATTTAACTATTTTTTCTATGTTGTAGCGTCTTCTGTGACGGGCTTGCACCTTCTGAACTTCAGGTTCGTAGAAGCTTCCTTTTATCTCTTCTCCAAGGAGATCTTTGAGGTGGTACCCTTTGGGTGAAACACCGTCCACTGTGTATATTTCCTCTGTCCAGTTAGGTTTGTACCCTCTGTTGAATGTTTTCTTTGTTTTCAGCATTCGCACTTGATTTTTTTCTTCAACTTAAGGACAGGAACTTGTTTCTTTTGAGGTTGATCGTACAACCTGTAAAACAAGACTTCTGAGTTGCCTTTATTTATGTCTGAAGGGGCAGCTCCTAAGGTTTTGTGGTAAGTTAAATTGTAGGACTTAACCAAGTCGGGCAGCAAGTCAACCCATTTGTAGTTATTGAAATGAGAGAAGCATCTCCACATTTTCCCTTGAATAGTATAGTTGAACCTTTCAGCTAAGGCACACTTCACGTCGTCGTTTTCACCTGTGAAAAAATTGATGTTTTGATCTTCACAGTGTTTCTTAAAAATTTTGTTGACAAACTCTTTGCCCTTGTCAGTTTAAATTTGTCGAGGTTTTCTTTCTTTGCTCATTTTTTTGAAAGCCTCTGTGACGTCATCAGCTCTCTTACTTTTGACATGTTGCCCAAAACCATACCTTGAAAACACATCTATTTCCGCTAGGATGTACTGATATCCTTTGTTTTCCTTTGAAAATTCTCGCATGGCTATAAGATCAAGTTGTCACTGTTTGTCTATGCCCCATGTTTGTGTGTTTCTTCTAGGAAATTTTCTCTTGTAAGGTTTGTGTCTGGTGTATGCGTCTACAGCTTCCAATGCTTGTTCTATGTTTTTTTTCTTTGTTTTCTTGAAGTGATGATGTTGAAGTTTAGAAACACTGGTGAAACTTACAGGTTGTTTAGGATCTGTGTAAAACCTGAGGACATCTTTCTTCAAAGCCTTGTGCGCCATATCAACTTACGTCCAGTTCCTTTTTGACTTACTTTCCTCTTCTTGATAGGGGATGCCCTCTTTAAGGGACTGCCAGCAAAAGAAGGACTGTGTCCTGCGAAAGCCGACTTGTTTTTGACAAATTTCAACGTGGGGTTTAACCTTTTAACTGCTCTTATGAAGACCTGGCTTCCTTTAGGTTGGTCCTTCCTCAACGACTTTGGTCTGGCAGCAAAAGCTAACAAATCTGTTATGTCGGTTCCAGGGACACGCTCCCCGTTGACATATATTTCCCCGTCTCTGTTCCAATTCAATGTCTCACTTCCATGACGTGATAATTCTCTGTAGAGTTTTTTAGCAGTCATTCTGTAAGTGGCAGGTATTCTTTCTTTGATGTCGGCGTCCATACCCACTGTGTTGTCTTTCGCATGAGGTCCAGGTACTCCCCCCCCATTAACTTCATCTACACTGTCTCCGTCTGAATCGTCAGGAAGTTGGGGAACATCTCTAGCTTCTGTGAAAGTGTCGTCTTCGTCGTCGTCGTCGTCGGTGTCTTGTTGTTAATACCCCTTGCTGCTGCTGCAGGTCCTTGTCCTACTGCTTGACCAGGGTAGGGTCGTTCCCTACGTTGTCCTAAGGCCTTGGCTTTTTTAGTTAAAATTCCCAACTTTATCATAAGTTGATTGTACTGCCTTAACTTGTCCTTCAGTTTGAGGTTAGGAGAGTTAAGCACCTCGTATGCTTTACTTTAAAGGTGGTTCAGGTCGTGAACCAGGCTGGAATCAGGAGTTAAACCTTCTCTTAAAAGTTGAGTGCTGTAGTACTGGTCTTGAACACTAGGTCCAGGCTGGGGAGGAGAGGTAGCAGTAACAGGAGAAGGGTTTTTTTTCTCGGGGAACAAGATCCGCCCTTACGAGGGCCATCCTTGAATAAGACATGCTCTTATCGACATGCTCCTATGAGACCTGTTATCAGGGGTAGGGCTAGACCCAATATGGTTCCCAAAAATCCACCCTTTTGCTCAAAGGTTTTCCTCTTCTGCTTTACGGTAGCCTTGTGCCTAGTGACTGTCTTCAGTTCTTTCTTGTAGGGCGTTAGACGTTTAACTGCGTTCGATTCGTTACGCAACAGGTTTTTGTTCATGACGTTGACACAAATTTGACTCATTAACCTGATGACCTCATCACTCAAGCCTTTTATGATGTGGGAACACTCTCCCTAGGAGCATTTGGATATGTGTTTCAACAAGTGGTAATGTTTCCTTAAAAGTTTTAATTTTCCTCCAGCAGCAGATTTTTTGGTAACCATTCTAACGTTTTCTTTTTGAAGCTGAAGCTTTAGGAATGAAAACCAAGGTATTCCAAGGAGTTGTTATGCTGTTCCTTACCCTCAGCTCGTTATGTGTGCTCTGCTTAAAGTCCAACAGGATATATGAATGCTTCTCTTTGGTTTCTGAGTTATATACCTCCGTCAGAAAGGATTTTTGTCCAGGAAAGGCCTGTTTGCTGATGTGTCCTATTTGACTTATGTCTCTAGGGTTTTTAAAAACCACTAGGTAGTGTGCATTTAAGCTCAATGTTCTGAAGGCAGGATTGTTGAAAAACAAGTTTTGTGTTATAAAAATTACACTTAAACTGCGATGGTGAGAGCCCAGAGTGAAAAGCTTCATTATGGTAGGAACGTACTCGGGATCAATAAGGTCGTCTATTATGACCAGTCCATGTTTAGTCACGTCTCTTTTATCCTCAAACAAAAAGTCTTCTGAAAGAAGACCTTTGTTAAACTTAACTCCCAACTTCACCATTTCGTCGAATCCATCTTGCCATTGACTGTAGCAGTAGTATATGTCATGCATTTTTGGAGACACCAGCTCGTCTACACCTTTTATCAACTTGAATACAAGTTGACTTTTTCCACAAGAAGTAGGTCCAGCTATTATCATAGTGAAGGGACTTTGTAGACGTGGGTCAAAAATGATCTCCTCTTCCTTGTGATCCATGTTGGATGAAATCTTATACCAGAGTGACCAAAGGAGCCGCCTCTTCCTCTTTTAAGTCAGAAGAACCCACTCTTAATCCTTCCACGTAAAGTGCTACATCAAAAAGGCCCATGTTGTTCAGACTGGCTATCAGACAGCTTGGATGAGATATCTCTCTATGTTTCCACACCATTAGGACTTCAAAAACAGGATTTCTTACACCTTTCTTCGCTGGAACAGGGGTGGTTATAACATCAAGTTCGTGCTCGGTGAAACCCAGTTGTGTTCCCAATTTTCTCCAGTCAAGCATCTTTAACTTGTCTGCCAGGTCCACGAGCAAAGTATCAACTTTCCACTGTTCTGGAGGTATTTCACAATGATCCACTACGTTGTAATACTGCATGTACCATCTACAGAATTCAGAGAGATCGTAACGACCTATGTCACTTAATGCATGTCTTAAAACCATCCACTTGCAACGCACGTTCTTTCTGTTCCATGATATAAGCATTTCTCTCCCTATAGAACGAAGAGATGGTGTTTTTTCCATGTAATCCATCAAACTTAGTCTGATTTCTAAATAAACCCCTAATCGAGGGTAGTCTTTTTCCGATATTTTTTTCACTTATCTTGAATAACAACTCGTCCGAAAGGTGAAACTCCATAGCAGCAAACAGGTGTTCAGGAAGTTATGTAGATAGGTAGGTAGGCAGGTAGGTAGGTAGGTAGGTTATGACAGGCTAGAAAGCATACAGTAAACTTATATAGGGTAGGGCAGTGTAGGTTAGGTGGGTGGGTGGGTTAGGTGGTTTAGGTGGGTGGGTGGGTTAGGTGGGTTATTTGGGTGGCCAGCCCGTGCCAACAAGCCCCCAAACCCCCCATACTTGAGGGGTGCCCCCACCCCCCCACCCCATAGTTTTTTATACCCACCCCAACCCATCCCTACCCTACTTTACCCTACCCTACCCCTACCCTATCCTACCCTTTATTACCCTACCCTATTCTACCCTATCCTATATTACCCTACCATACATTCCCCTCTTTAGTTTTGCCTGTTGCATCGTTCTTCATTTGTTTGGATTTGTTTTCATGTTGTGTGTAAAGCGAGCTGATTGTGGTGAAAACAGTGAGTAAGGGAGGTGAGCTGGGTGCACCACATAGTTAGATAAGACCACACTTTTTGTCTCTCCTCCACACTGAAACGATCCAGGGACGATGATGGGATGTGAAATATGGGGCAGGACGAAAACAAAGTTTTGGTTCCTAAGCTTTCAGCTAGAAGCTCCAAAATAGACATGAAGAAATCAAGACGATGTTTAAGTTGGCGGGGATTTTCTTTGGCGTGATGATCCTCTGCCGTTTTCAATGCTTCCAAATAGAAGGGGTTTTTCAGTGGGCCCTTTCCCTTTCTTCCATACATCAGGGCATAACCCAAGGTTTCCACCGCTGAAAATTTTGACAAGTTATGACTCAAAACCATTTTCCTCAAGGTTTTTCTGTCGTTGGATTTAAAACTTGATTCAACTGAAGAAAAAACTAAGTTTAATTTTTTCCGGTGAAGAATAGTTTCTTTCAAGTATTTGCACACATACCTGAAACAGCTTGTAGTGCAACATGTAATTTCCTTTCTTTTCCTGACGTATGTTAGGACTAGAGTGTCGTCGGGGTAACGTTGTTCTAACACACGCAGCAGGGAGTAACGCGGCATGGCAGGACGAAGGTTGTTGTATCAAATGATGGTTTAGTCCCCGTTTAACCTTTATAAGAAACCTGTTAGTTTTTCCTTATCGCACTTTTTTGATATGATTTATTGCTCTAGGGCGAAACAGACGTTAGGGTGAGTGGCTGAGCATGGTGAAAGAGGGGAAAACATGAAGAAGGGTGGGTTTAGCCCTGGGGCCTTACCCGGAGGCTCATCGTTTATTTTTCAGTTTCATTAGGAGGACCAAAAATGAGATACGGGGTAGGCTGTCACCACTTTGAGCTGACTTTTTTCATGGGAGGCAGTGATTTCAGTTATGACTCTCACAACATGAGAGCACCCATGGTAATTGTGTCCAATCTCTGTTCTGAATCCTCTTTCATAGAAAGTTTTTGTACCTACAGAGTGTAATTTTGTCTGGGTGAAGTAAAGTGGCTTTAATTAATGCCTTCACCATAGTAGAATCGATGAAAACTGAATTACCAGGTCCTCCGCCAAAAGGTTGATCCCTTAGAAAAAAAGGGTTTTTGTCTGTCAAAGATGAATTTTTTTGAACTTCCAGCCGAAATAGAATGCCTCGACATTAAGTGTACCATGGCACCATGTCCCAAAACAGTACCTGAAAAAAAACTTTCCCCATTTTCTGAGATAGGTTTTTTCACAGAGGGTCCACTGGGAACCAATGCAGTGGTTTCGTTGTGCAAGAAGCATTGTTTAAAGTTATAGTTAGGAGGGATGTAAAGATCCCTGTTGAAATTTTCAGGACAGAATCTCCACACAGCCCACACCTTACCTTCTTCTACGCCCCTCCTGATGTCTGAAATAAACACCTCCTGACGCCTTTTGTGACCAACGGTCAAGGACAAAGGCAAAGGACAAAAGTTAGCCATGTCTGCTTGAGAGAAGCTCGTTTTGAAAAATGACAAATGGTCTGCGTTAATCACAAAAAGGTTACAGCCAGATTCGTCTTACACGCCGAACGCTGAACTTTGACTGAGCGTTATCACGGTTTTTAATTGAGTTCAGTTTATTACTTTTTTTACCATAACAACGCTGTCTGAGCGTAACACATACTATGAATGGAAAAGCACGGTTATCTACGACTCATGGTCGTGGTTGTACGTTATCTGAACGACAAGGGAACGTCCCAGGATCGTATGAGGCTAGTTACTATAAAGAAGGCTTGAGCTGCTCGGTCTTCATCAAACCTTTCCTGACGTTTGTCTGCTGTTTGCCATCCTGCTCCTGCACCTTCCAGCCCTGCAACCCTTTCATCTGAAGGAGGACAATGCCTGGTCGCATGAAGACAGGACTTAGTGTCAGGAGGGTAGCAGCTAAAAAACTGGCTCCACTAGCTATCCCGACACCTAAACCGGTAGTGGAAAAAACGTCGGGCGTTGCCCCTCCTCCCACTTCTCCAGCCACCGCTGAGAAACCACCTGCAACTTCTGCTCGGCTTCCAACTGAAGTGCCTGATGCAGGAGAACAGGAAGCCGCTCTTGCAGCTCTTCATGGCGAAATTAATGATTTCCTGGATTGCGTCCGGGATCGCACTCCTCAGGAAGCTGGCGATGGCCATTTCGACATCAGGGAATTCATCAATCCCCCCGCACCTCTAAACTACCAGCCCCCCACTGAAGCACCTATGTCCGCCACTTACTCGCCAGCAACTCCGGAGGAACCTTCTCCCCAGGTCAGTCCAATAGAGGTCATAGACCTCACGTTATCATCACCAGCAGTTCACCCCATCCAAGTGGTGGATTTAACTCAAGGGACACCTTCACCTGCTCACCGAGGGGGGTAGAGGTCATAGATTTAACTGGCCCTACTCCCCGATACTCTCTCCCGGTTTCGGTAGAGGAGCTGCTTAATACCCCGCCGGAGAAAAGGACCTCTCCCGGTGAGAGTGAAGGGGAGCCCAAGAAGAAAAGACAGAAACGCGCCTACAACAAGAAAACCCCTGCCTCTGCCCCTGCTTCGATATCCTCAGGTACTTCTTCCTATGCCGCCGAGCCAATTGGTTCCGCCCCAGGTATTCCATCTGCGAAAGACAAGTCACAGAGGCAGAAGTTTGGGGAGGGCACTGCCCCCAGTTTTTCCAGCAAGCTTGTGGGCTTCAGGTTAGTGCCTCTGGTGGTAAAGAAATGGCCTGCTCGATTTGGATTTCAAGAGAAGTCACCTGCCCCCGACCAAGTTTTTTTATCCGGAAGGGGATAAGAACGCCTGCATAGAAATATACAGGGAACCTAGTATCAGGGGAGTATGCTTGAGGACGTACCTGGACAAACCTTACGAGCGGTGCTTGAATTTAGAGGCACGTGAGTTTAGGAACTTAGTGGATCAGATAGAGTGCATTCTTGGAAAGTACAAGGACCTACACCGCCGAGCTGCCCTTGGAGAGAGGAAGGTAGACAATCTCCTGTTGTCCTTGAACGAAGACTGCACCGACCCCCGTGGAGGACGGGCTATGATTTTGGTTAACCTGTACAAGGGAACACCTAAAGTTCATATAGGAACAACCAGCTACGTTGAGGAGATGAACGCCTCGTTGTCTTCCAGCTACAGAATGCCCCCCTCTGCCACACACTGTGGCCACACTGTGTCCCCCTTTATTTTGGAGGACATCAAATCACGTGTTGGCCCCTTCCTAGAAGACACAACCCATTTCTACTCTGGGTAAGTAGTCAACTTTGTATAGTGTCTGGTCAACAGCTCCTTATTCAGTACTTTCACATAATCATGTATGTTTAGTCGACATAGCCCAGCATAGGTTTTAGGTCTTAAGTTAGACCTGAATGTACTCCATGTTAAGTCAGGACAGGTTTTAGTTTTAAGTTGTATATTGAAAGTAAAGTGAAACTAGAGAAAGAAACCACAAAAAAGAAAAATGCCTCCCAAAAAGGTAAAACAACCTTACACCGTCAACTGTCCAATGTGTAACACCCCTAGACCTCCACGTTTGGTTACTGTAGAAAACAGTGGTAAAACTCTATGTAACTCAGTTTCTTGTAAGAGAGAAATTTTTTTCCGACAGCATAGAAATTCCAAAAGAAATAGAAATAAATTCTTTGCATAAAAGCAGTTACCTTGACAACTTCAAGTCCATAGCTTCAGGTTTGGCTGTGCTTGGTAAGCTTCAGTCCATTTTCAATGTGAGAATGACAAGTTTTAACAAAGACTTGGGAGCAAAACAGGTCATAGAAGCTCTTACCTCTATTCATCGAAATCAAGTTATGGCTTACAAAGTGGCTGTCTCTTTTGGAAGTTTGTTGTCTTCCTCTAAGGAGGAAGAAGAAGAGAAAGTAATGTACTTTCATGCTTCTGCCAACAATTCGTCTTTGTTTTATGACAGTGAAGCTCATAGAGACCCTTACATTTTCATAAGGGCCGACAAAAAGACTTTGCAGAGTGTTTAGATTTGATTGAAAATAACATAAAAGAAGACACTCAAAGACCCTCCACTAAATGGAGTGTCATAGGCAACGTGAATGCCAACATTACCCTCATAAGGGCTACGGGAGGAGAATATCTTTTAGGTAGAATGAACACTGTTCCCCCAGGTTTAAGGCAAAGAGGAATGCAGCACTTTCACAGAGACCCTAAAACCAAAAGGGGATACAAGGTCAACTTGTGTTTCTTTAGATGTCTGTCTTTCTTCCTGTATGAATCTTTAGAAAAAACTCAAGAGCTTTTCCTTGAAGCCTATCCAGGGGTGAACAAGGAGACTTTTGAGGACGTTGACATTAAAGATTTAGACAGGTTAGAAAAGGTGTTTGAAGTGAACATAAGAATTTTTTACCTTCCCTCTTTTGGTAAAAAAAAGAGGTGACCTAAAATTATAAGGTCAAACATGTGTTCATCCAAAAAAATCATGAACTTGAACTTACACAGGAACCATGTAAGTTTGATAACTAACATGGGCCTGTATGGTAAAATGTACCCCTGTGAAAAGTGTCATAAAGTTTTCACTCGTAGTTTCCTTTTAAAGCAACACAATGGGGTGAAAAAAAAGATTGCACCAAAGTCAGCTTCAGGTACAAAGGTGGAGCTTACAATCCATCCAAAACAGTTTTTCAAGTTCTAGAGGAACTGGGAATAGTTTGTCCACCTGAGAAAAAAATATACCCCTATAAAATTGTTTTTGACTTTGAAAGCTACTTTGTCCAACCCGAGAATCCATCCCCAGAAAATGCTAACACTGTGATAGAAAAAACACACATACCCCTTTCTGCCAGTGTAGCTTCTGATTTTCCTGGACATACAGAACCAGTGTGTTTTGTGAGAAATTCCAACAGGGACGATGATCCTTTGGTAAAAAATGTGTTGGAGCACATAAACAACTTGGGACAGATGATAGGAGAACAGGTTAAAGAGAATTTTAGAGATGTTTTAGACCAACTAGACTCTCTAGAAGAAAAACAAAAGGAATTAGAACATAAAGCTAGCAAAGTTTTTCCAGCGAAAAACCAAAAAAAGAAAAAAAAGCTGTCCCATGTTCTTGAAGTGAAGGAAAAACTTCTTACCTACATAGAAAGAGTCCCTGTCCTAGGTTTCAACTCTGGGAAGTATGACATTAATTTGATAAAAAAGGAATTTCATTCTTTTTTTATAGACACAGACAAAACAGATATGAAAACCATAAAAAAATGCAACAAGTACATAGCAGTGTACACAGACCATCTTCTTTTCCTTGACATGTTCAACTATTTGGCACCAGGTTATTCTTACGCAAACTACCTGAAAGCCTTTCTCAAGGGGAAAGCTGAAAAGGTTTTTTTTTTCCTATGAGTGGATGGACAACATAAGAAAACTGAACAACAAAGCTCTTCCTCCACGCCACTGCTTCTACAGTTCTTTGTCAGGTGGTGGAATAAGCAAAGAAGATTACCTTGAATGTAAGAAGGCCTGGGCAGAAAACAAGATGAAAACTATGAAGGACTACTTGATATATTACAACAACTTGGACGTGAAACCCTTTATTTTAGCCATAAACGAGCACACAAAATTTTTATAGACCGTGGGGTAGACATGTTCAAAGATGGTTTAACTTTGCCAGGTCTAACCTTGAAGTTTCTTTTCAACAACACTGCACCTAATGCCACACCTTACATTCTTTTTGGTGAGAAAGAAAAGGATGTTCACCCCTTGCTTAGACGGAATTTAGTAGGGGGTCCCTGTATTATATTTCACAGACATCACAAAAGTGGAGAAACAAGAATAAGACAAAAAAAATACGGGTCACAAAGCAAAGTATGCAGACACATAGTAGGGGTAGACGCTAACAGCTTGTACCTCAAGTGCATGGGTGAAGAACACTGCACAGGTTATTATGTAGTGCGCAGGAAAGAAAACGATTTTCAAGCTGTCTGCATCAACAGATTAGCTACTCAGCCACAGAATGGTTGCGCTACAAAACTGTCACAGACAATGTGAAAATATTACACCAATACAACTACGGGGAGGTTGTATTAGGTTCAAGAAAAATAAAAGTGGACGGATATGATCCAGCTTCAAAAAAAGTATACCAGTTTCACATGTGCTACTGGCATGGTCACATGTGTCACCTCACTAAATCCGTTTTGAAAGAATCCAACAGAAAGGCATGGTTAGAAGAAAAAACCAAAATACGGTTTTGACTACCCTATATCTTCAAGCATTGGGTTTTGAAGTAGAGGAAAAGTATGAGTGTATGTGGATGAAAGAAAAAACTGAAAGCTTGTGTAAAAAAACAAAAAGTGAATGGGAAATTAAAAGACCATCGTGCCAAGGTAGGAAAAGTCAGGATGAAATACTGAGAGGTGTTTTAAAAGGAACAACTTTTGGACTTATCCAAGTAGACATAGAAACACCTGAATCTTTGAAAGAAAAATTCAGCGAAATGACACCTATATTCAAAAACTGTCTAGTAGGAAAAAAAGACGTAGGTGAACATATGAAACGTTACTTGGAAGCAGCAGGTAAGCTCAAGCAGCCACAACGCCAACTCATAGACAGCTACCACGCTGAGGGAATTTTGTTGGGAACTCCTCTCTTGAAGTGGTACCTGGAGAAAGGTTTGGTAGTTACGACAGTACACCTTCTAATAGAATACACACCAGAACAGACTTTTTTACCCTTCATGGATGAAGTCACCAAAGCTAGGGTGACGAAAACATCGACTGTAAGATTCTGTCACATCTCTACAAACTTTTGGGAAATGGTTCATATGGGAAAACCATATGCAACAAACAAAACTTTGTTCAAACAAAGTATCTTCACCCCTCTAAGGCAAGACGTTTGGCCATGCACTGGTCAGTGCAAGACGTGCAAGACATAAGCGACAACACGGTAGAACTTTCCCATTTGCCCACCTCCATCACCTACGACCTCCCAGTTCAAATAGGTTTCATGGTATACCAATACGCCAAACTTAAAATGTTGGCCTTCTATTAGGACTTTCTCCTTGAATACATAGATGAGAAAGATTTTGAAATGTGTGAAATGGACACTGACAGTTTTTACTTTGCTTTAAGTGCAGAGAACATAGAAGATGTCGTTATTCCTGAGAAACGTGAAGCTTTCTTCAGAGAACGTCACAAATGGTTGCCCTCTGAATCATGTGACAACAGTCACCAAGAGAGACCTACGTTCAAACCAAAGTGTTGGGTGAGCTGTGGCTACCTCAACCGTGCTGTAAGAGCCGTCTGGCGTTTGACAAGAGAACCCCCGGGTTGTTCAAAGTGGAGTGGGAAGGTGATGAAATGACTGCCTTGAACTCCAAATGTTACATAGGCACAGGAGTGAATGTGCCCGTTAAAATAAGTTGCAAAGGTGTAATTCAAAAACAAAACCCCCTGACCACTGACAAGTACAAAGAAGTACTGGACAGTGAAAAAGGATTTAGAGTAGTTAACCACAGCGTTACCACTTACTCTCAAAGAAAACAAGGTCTAACCTATCAGTACATAAAGAGACAAGTGTGTGAAGACAGTGTAAGCACCCTACCCCTTTCTATATAAAAAAATGGTTTCTTTTTCTAGCTTCACTTCCAGTTGTACATTTTGTTGAAAGAAAAAGTTGTTTTTTTTTAACAATTTTAAACAAATTGTTCAAATGAACATTTTTCTCCATAGAAAACAGTGTTAAAATGAAAAATGTTTTTTTGAACAATTGTTCAAATGAACATTTGTTCAAATGAACATTTTTCCCCATAGAAAACAGTGTTAAACTGGAAAATGTTTTTTTGAACAATTGTTCAAATGAACATTTGTTCAAATGAACATTTTTCCCCATAGAAAACAGTGTTAAAATGGAAAATGTTTTTTGAACAATTGTCTAAACGAACATTTGTTCAAATGAACATTTTTTCCCATAGAAAACAGTGTTAAACTGGAAAATGTTTTTTTGAACAATTGTTCAAACGAACATTTGTTCAAATGAACATCTTTCCCCATAGAAAACAGTGTTAAACTGGAAAATGTTTTTTTGAACAATTGTTCAAACGAACATTTGTTCAAATGAACATTTTTTCCCATAGAAAACAGTGTTAAACTAAAAAATGTTTTTTGTTCAAACGAACATTTGTTCAAATGAACAACAAAGGTAAAAAATGTGTACTGTATCATGAAAAAAAACTGACAAAAGTAAAAAAAAGTGAACTGTATCACCCAAAAAAATCCAAAAAAACTTTTCACAAAAGTGAACTCTATACATGTTCACCACAAAAAATAAAAATCCGATGCTAAAGAAATTAACTTGGAATTGAAGAAAGTGGTACCAAATTTCTTAACTCATTGCGTCACGTTCACCAGATTTTCAGTATCTGGTTAGATTTAAGCTACCATTTAACATGGAAAGTTTAGAAGCTATGCTTGTGGAGCAAACCACAGAAACTCCACCTTATGACTATTACATGCGTCCAGTTTTACAAAGTGTTGCTTCATATAGTCAAGCTTCTTCTATAACCCCTGACAATGACATAAGTTCTATAGCATGTGGATGTTCAGAGAATTTCTTTTGGGAAATAATACCTGCAGAAAACATTGGTTATTTTAGAGGAGCTGAACCAGACACTGTTGAACACTGTATAACTAGTGTTAAAATGTACAAATATTTCTCTTCAGCTTTTTGGGACGCCTACAGAAACTGCATGTACTATTGTCCAGTGAAAAAAGTTAACTTGATATCGCATGATTGGTGTATAGGAGTATATCAATTGCACACTGAGCCTGGCTGCCCCAGACACTACACAAGGTACACTTTAGGAAGTGTAAGAAAGTTTGCTGTTAATCTCAAAGAGTTAGAATGTAATCCCATAGTAGGAGTGTTTTGTCAGTGTAACTGTAAACTGGAAGTATCTGCTATTGCTAAAACTATTTGTTTCACATGTCTACAGGTCTCACTGGAACCTCACGCCTTAAGTATACCTGGAGTGAAAAATCATTTCTCTTTCGAGGTAAACTTTAAGGATGGCTTTTTGTCTGGTCTTTTACCTGGACCCAAAAACAGCCAAACTTACTTCCTGGCCCAGGCTTTGTTCGAGCATGCTATATCTAACATAGCCAAACTTAACAGTTATTGTTTCCACAACACATGGAAAACTAGTCTTACTGGTCAAAGCTGGTATCAAGCAAGTAAATTCACACACAACAAAGGTTTCTGTTGTATACGTGCACGCCCCGGAAATGGAAAATCTGTCTTCATCTGTAAATATTGTGTCTAATAAAAATATAATCTGTTATGTGAATTGAATGAGTTGTGTTTTATTTTAATGTATGAAATAAACAGAGATAACAAAAATGAGTCATAAGTATTGCGTAAATCCATAGAAACATTGCATCAGAACATAAGTCATGGTTATTGTGTAATTTCTTACAAGCATTGCGCAATACACCTTCATACGTAGGTCAAACGTTTTTGCAAGTAGGTTAGTAGGTCACTCCCGGTTTGCAAGTAGGTCAACCCTAGGTATTGCGCAATTCTCTTAATTTATGCAACTAGGTCAGGTCACTAGGTCAAACGGAATCCAGCTCTCTGATTGGTCAAAAAAACTAGGTCATGACCTTATGACATCACTTCCTGTCAAATCCAGCACTGTGATTGGCTGAAACTAGGTCACTTCCGGTCTACCAGTAGGTCATTACCTAGTTAGTAGCTAATCCATTGCGCTCAGTTTGCATGTATATACTACTATTACAGATCCAAATTTACACAGATTCTTATCTTGATCAAAGGGGCTAATCACAGTGATATTTGGAATACATTTTTAGTAGAATGACTCTTCATTTTTAGACTGACTATATGACTGGTATTGATGGTCTCTGGCTGGGACAAGACCCTAGAGAATTCAGAACACTCCTCCCAGCCAGCACAACCACATATGGTATTCCTCTGGGCTTGTGGGCTGGCCCAGATGGGTAAAAGCTCCGTGCATGTGATGGCTACTCTTCCCATCCTCTCCTGGCATTACCAATATCTCCATCGAGATATTGGTAATGCTGAAAAAAAGTGGTCCAGCTGGCTGCCCTGACATTTACCAGCTTTTACCCATCTGGGCCAGCCCACAAGCCCAGAGGAATCCCATCTGGGGCCCAAGTGGTCGTGCTGGCTGGGCTGTTATTAAAACACTAATATATGACGTACCATTTTATTATGCCAATAATCTTAACATATTATCGTATTAATAAAAAAATATATAAGAAATTAATACACATATGTCCACATGAGCGTCCACGGTCCACTGAACACCAGCTATGTGAATATACATAAGTTATAAGACCAAAGGTACTGGTCTCATGGTCCACTGAACATGAGAATTAGTATATATAATTATCTAATGGTGAAAGCTACCGACCTAATGGTTCACTGAGCACAAACAATGGTGTATATAATGTTTAAAAGTGAATGCAACCGACCGTCACAGGTGGCAGAGCACTGCTGACCGCCGTCACGGGTGTCTGAGCACCAAAGACTGAACAATGCCAATGTGTTACATAAGGGACAGCATTGTGAACTTCCAGCAGCTCCAGAGCCGCCCCACGGCCGCCCAGCTCAAATATGAAAGCTGTTATGCTGCTTCGAATGCACCACAGACAAACAAGCGCAAGTTATGCGCCCAGAAAACCGGGAGTGGAAATCTGACATTTTCTACTCCGTGCATATGCAATTTAAAAGCTCTAAACACATAAACGACAGAGTTATGAGAGTCTGAACATGCCAAACCGACCGGGACAATAAGGGACGCAGCGGCGCTTATAGGGGTCCTTTGTGCGCCCACTGAGACCTGAATGACTCCCCACCAATGGCTAGAGAGAGGGGAAGATGCTACTGGCATCAGTCAGTCTGGGGGGCCAAGCCAGGGGTAGGGTACTTATACCCTGGTGGGCACCTCTGGAAATCAGAATCCTGATCATCATCATCATCATCATTATTATCATTATTACACAGGTGGAGTGGAACATTACCTTATACCCATATTATAATTACTGTGTGTGGAAATTACCTGCATATTAACATTTGTATTACTGATACATAACATGTTCTGCCTAAGCTGAATAAACTAGTGATAACTGGAATAACACTAATAAGAGCTTGATATTCTTACTCTCTATAAACCACTAGTCATATGATATTTCTCATATGACAACTTGATCATGCACAGTCTCTAGTATGACAAATACCCTGTAGTGGCCAATGTAGGTGCCCGGGCACTTATATAGCGAGGATGCTGGATGATGTGTGTAGGCAGACATGCTGCCACTTGTCTTGTATTTCCCCATGCAAACATTACCATTAGCGTGATGCAGTGTCATTGTGTACATTTCAGGACACAGCGTCATCACAAGGACAGTACAGACATTTGCTCCCTACGTGACCTGGTACCCCCAGCCTTTATTTGAGGTGCTCATTTGCATTCTGTTTTTATGCTTAAGGTTAATTTCGTCTTAGATGTTCTTTATTCTCTATACAAGTGTGCAATATGCCTAACTACAGTGTTCATTTTATGCCGATCAATGCTTATGTCTCTTCCTTATCCTCCAACTCAATAATTCATCCATCAATATCTAATATAGATTTTTTTTTATTATATAATATATACATATAGTAAATAGCTAAACAGAGGCCAAAAGGCAGAGATTCAAGACTTGAGTTATAGTGCATTCTTCAATTCTTTACCCGGGCACTTGTTCAAGACCAGCTTTTATTCAAAAGCCATGTTCTTAAACAGGCCACTATGATAAGCTGATATTATAAACACATTTCAAGTTATATAAGCTATGTTGATAAATCTACATTAGTTGAGATGGCCTTTAAGGGCTGCTAATGCAGTAGTGAAACAGGGTCATTGGTTGTAATGATCCATTAATGAAGGGTCGGCATGATGCAACAATGAAGTGCTGATGAGCAGACATGCCAGCAGATCATTGGTGCATCATGCCAACCAATGAACATGATGCACTCCAGTGATGCCTTGGAGTATCATGCCAACCGATCATCAGTGTATCCACTGATGTATGATGCATAAAGTGGTAGAGCATAATTATGTGCTATCTCATTTTCAAAGTTCTGGATTGTTGTCTGTTCAATGTTGCCCTGAAAAGCATAATATATTTGACAGCCTTTGAAGATAAACAGAGCATGTAAATATGACCACACCTTGATCCATGAAAGCCCCAGACCACAGGTTTTCCACAAACATGTTCAACACAAACATTGCATAGGATTCAATGTTAAGTCAAGTTGAAATACTGTTATACCACACATATAAGGGACACCTAGAGTTTAAGGATATGTTAGAAAGAAACTATATGTATTCTGATCAATGGATTTGTAAAATTCGAAATTCAACATGTGGCTTAAAGCTTCTCTCACTGCCTTTTTATCACTGTTCATGAGTAGGGAATCCTTGAGGAAGTTTGAAAAAATAAAATATTTCCTACACCTCTAAGGCACATAGGGGTTCATCTTCGTGTACAAGATGCACCCTATATACAGGGTATTTTGGCAACCCGGGTAACCTTCTAAGGTTTCTTTCAAAGTTTCTGTGTTTTTGCTGTTGCTTTGTTTAGTGGCATATTGATACGCAAAGTGAGTTCTTCTGATATCACCAGCACGCTATATGTTAAATATTTTCAGCTCTTAATACATGTTGATGTTCTATAATAAACTGAATGCGAGGTTTAAATATGGAGTTTATTGAGACTTCTAAACACAGAAGTAGGAGCCCTGTAAGATAAACGCGAAATAGAGGAGCACTGTAACTTCAACACATGGGCCATGGTAAGTGAGGGCCAAGGTATGTAACTGCCAGTTATCATTTAGGATGAACGAGAATCGTAGGTAATGTGAAATAAATCTTGGTAAAGGAGTGGGTGTGGGGGGGGGGGGCTTTATTAGTATCTAGTATCACCATCTATTAGTACTTATACCCCATGTGTAAGTTGTGGCTTATATATACACCAAAGGTAGTCTCTTGCTTCATCTTATATGCCTCAGTATGGATGCCTACTGGGTTAGCCATCTAGTGAGATAAACACTGATAAAAACCAGCATGTTGGGGACTAGGTTTTATATAATATCCTGACATGATTCACCCAAAGAAGTTTGCAGTGAATACAGGGAATTACCTGACCGGTGGATAATGCATCCTGGGATGACCCTATAGAATCTACCTGAAGTATGGATGCAATTTGTATATACCGTAATGCCCTGTTTAAGCTGCCCCGTGGTCAGTAAATTCAATACTTCCATACCCCACCCCGTACTTGAGACAAACGCTTATTTTAATACTGTTTTTAGTGCTTAAGATTAATTTCAATACTCTCATACCCCGGTGCTTGTTTAACACTGGCACTTATTTGAGGCCCCAGCGCTTAAAGATCGCATCCCAACAAAAATTTTCTCAAATTTCAGTCATACTATTTTTGGATGAGTCATACCATCTTATAAATCCTCCTTGAGTTTCAAAAGAAATAGGCCCATTATCACACAGAATTTTTACTGTAGGTCGACACTAAAACCACCGGATAACATAGCACATGTTTTGGTACTTCATGGATGAGTAACCACCTGTGAAGTTTGCAATCCTTATGGCCCATTAGTGCCACCTTGTGGCTAAGGTATGCACTGCATGCCCTTAGTACAAAAACAAGTTTATTTTTTTAAACAAGAGTTTACATATATAGGCTGCAAAAGATGGACTGAATCCTATACCTTTAAACATTATAGACCACTTTCAAAATTGACCTGGAGGAGTATAACCCTAGAGCCCCTAGATTTATGTTACACAAACCCAATAAATGTTGCCTCTGTAGACTTCAGAATGTTACCTGGTCAGAGGGTCAGCCGCACAAATCTAATTTGAGATTTCAAGACCACCTGCCACTGCCTGTAGAGGGGGTGGGGGCACAATTTTATGGAAACCATGGGCGTACATCAACTTGTACTGCTACCCCTTTCAGAAGGACAAAATTGCACAAAAACAACCCCTTTCTGACAGGGTACCCCACAAAGTTCTGCACCTCTTTTGACGAAGCCATTTATTTGCAAAAACTGTACACCTTTGAGCGTGTTTCCCCTTATGTAGGGAGTTTTTATTATTTTATTAACAGGGGATAGTGGGTTTCTTCATTTCAGGAGGGGGCGCAGAAACATTTGACTCGTCCAGAGAGAGGGGACGTAAAAACTTTGACCACTTTCTAGGGTCAGGCATAAAAGATTTACCCTCTTTTTAGCAAAATTGCCCATGCGCTACTATAGATCAAAGGGCCGATCAAAGAGGGATGCAAAAGTTCTCGGTCCACCAACCCCTGTTAATAAATAATGACCACTCTCTTAGGGAACGTTCAACAATTATGTCACTGGTATTTAGGCATTTTTCTGGATCCACTGACCCCTTTGTCACTGTTTTTGTATGGAACATATAGAAGAGCCCAAAGACCCCCACCCCCTAAACAGTGACGTAATTGTTGAATGTTCCCTTATATGAGTATAAGACAAACAAAATATCCTCCCATTCTATTTATTGTTTTCGATAATTTTTAGAGGAGCCAAAAACCGACCCTTTCTAGTACAAAAATGCCTAAAAATGCACTCCACTAGTGGCCCCTGTGGACAAAAAGGTACCCCTTTTTCCACTAGTTCCTTTGTCCACAAGGTTACCATAGATCACATAGGCAGTGCATAAATTTGACATAAATTTATTACCTATAGGCCCTACATGCATGCATTCCTCAGACATCTCACTCAATAAGTGTCACTGCCATCAATGTCAGTGTAAAATCAAGGTGATGTCCAGGCCACTATAAGGGGGCACTACTACTCTATCCTACCTATACCAATTTAACCCTTTTTGAAAAGGGCCACTGCTGCCCTCAGGATCTAAAATGATGCACCTAAAATACCCCTGAAGTGCTGCTGTTGCCTCAGGGCAGCATCCATAGTAATCCACAGGCTTCTTTTTGAAAAGGTGTGATATTTCACCCCTCCTCTCCTTGAGGTGTCAAAATTATTTTGCTGCTCCCCTAATCCACCCCCTCCCGGAATCCCACTGTTGATAAATAACGAACACTCCCCTGGAGCTCTCCACCACCCTATTGCTATTTTCACTGAGGGGATGCTTGGGGAGATGTAAAGGGGACCTCCCCCAAACTTACTCTCCACATCTTTGTCTGAATGGAACTCTATCAGACTCACCTTATTTGCAGATTCTACAGTAAAATGCTGAGGTGACTCGATTGCTTTGTAAGATCATAAATTGGAACTATGATTGCAATCGATGGTCTTCTGAGAATTTGTGATGCTTTCTGAGAGTTTTTTTTTCTATTAGGCCACTCACTAAATTCAGAGTGTTCTGCCTGAAACCTATTTCTAGTACACTTGTATATGGTTCAAGTTACAGATTAAATCAATACATCCAATATATCAATACTTTCAAGCTCTTGAACTATATGATCCCTAATAATGACTGTTCTCGATTTTCTCTTTGCTGACAAGTGTACAGCTTTCGCTGTAAAGAAGGCAGACTATTAACTGTATTGGACTATTGATCTAGACAGTTTTTAAGCCCTTTTGTGACAGGAAATACTTGTGTATGATCACTACCATAGAACTCCGTGTATAACTATAAGGAGGGGAAATGGTACAGCCTACATATAGGGACCCATACATTATATAAGCTGACAGTGTTTGGCATGTTTCTCTGTTCATTTGTTGATCAGTGCTAGTTCTTTTTTCACTTTGCGTGTATTTTATCCTCTATTGCCAATTCACACCCACTATATGTCCCTTTGAACCATTTTAATTTGTTTATAGCCTATAGGCCTTCACTATTCATGCACTTTGGGGGGGGGTATCTCTCTGCATGACGTCATGCTGAGGAGGGGGGGGGTCAAGTGTTGTATGACGAAACATGACAAGGGGGGAGGGGGGTCAAAAATGGTCCAAAAATGCATGACGTCATTTGTACACAGCCCCTAGACTAGTGTGGGGGTTTCTACAGCACTAAGTGGCAAATTGACAAGGCTTAGACACGGGGCAAGGCTGATATACAGGCCAGTCTTATATTACAGTAACTAGTTCAAAACCCTACATATTTTACATGTTTTGGGGAGGGGGCCTTATTGCCTCCTGCAATTTCAACTAAAATGACCAGGTGGAAAGTGATTAATTAATCACACTGTGTCCACTGTTACCTACTCCCTAAACTTATGATGTATAGCATTTTGATATTAATGCTCTCTATATGTGTAAATAAGAGGTACCCAGATGTACAATACCTCCTACCTATGGCGGGAAATGTAAATCAGGTTTCTCACTAGTTCAGGGCAGGTAAGGACTCCAACAGAAGGGGGCTCCACCAGCTGGCCTCTACAATAATACCACCTGCTTTATTACCTGCCTTAATGGGTGTCCTGTGTTATCTGTTGCAACATGTGCAATGTTGCATTCTATCTCTTATCATTTTCAATACCACTTTGAAATACAAGCAATATATAAAAACCCTTGTTTCAAACAAAACTTGTTTTTGTACTAAGGGCATGCAGTGCATACCTTAGCCACACGGTGGCACTAATGGGCCATTAGGATTGCAGACTACACAGGTGGTTACTCATCCATGAAGTACCAAAACATGTGCTATGTTATCTGGTGGTTTTAGTGTCGACCTACAGTTAAAATTCTGTGTGATAATTGGCCTATTTCTTGTCAAAATATATTGCACACTCTTTTAAAACTTAAGGAGGATTTATAGGATGGTATGACTCATCCAAAAATGGTATGACTGAAATTTGAGAAAATTTTAGTTGGGATACGATCTTTAAACTGCAATGGACGTAGTGGTGGGGGTGATGTAGCAATAAAATAAATTTGAGTAACGAGCTGCTTGATAAGAAGCCTGGGCCTATACAGCTACAAGGGCCCCTGCCTGTGTTACACTAAGTAATATCTGACCCCGGCCAATATACAGATTTATTTCTATTTGTGTAACACAATTACAAGACAAATGTAGAGGTCAGCAGAAAATGTCCTGGAGAAACTGGGAGTTGAACCCGGGACCCTCCAACCTGCAGGTGGAAGCTCTACCGCTGAGCTACTTCCCCATCTGACATTCTCTGCCTTCCATCTACACCTGGATTGGTATGATACACATAGGGGCAGCTACCATCAGGTGCCAGGTGGCTAGGCTGTTATACCCGGAACAGGGCAGCTGGCTTTGTATGGCAGAGCTGGCCCCTACACTCCTCCCTACCAGATTCAACCTAGGGCTTGGAACCAGACACCCAGGACTAGTACTGAGTCACCTTCAGTGTAGCCAACTCCTGTTCCCAGGAATCTCTGAGGGTGCCACCTGTTTCCAAGTCCCCCAGTACTTAGCAGATTGAATCGCATTTGTGTCATACCAGCCCAGGTACCGAGTTCTCGTAGTCCCCCCTCACACGGGTCAGTACCACTCGGTTTCTCCACCAGTGTAGAGGTCAGCGGAAAATGTCCTGGAGAAACCGGGAGTTGAACCCGGGACCCTCCAGCCTGCAGGCAGAAGCTCTACCGCTGAGCTACTTCCCCGTCTGACATTCTCTGCCTTCCATCTACATCTGGATCGGTATGATACACATAGGGGCAGCTACCACCAGGTGCAGGTGGCTAGGCTGGTACACCCGGAACAGGGCAGCTGGCTTTGTATGGCAGAGCTGGCCCCTACACAAATATCCATTTTAATTCATGTTTATCAATCATACTTATGTACCAAATCATATCAAAAAGAAATTACTAATACGGGTCTTCCCCTTAACACTCTTCCCCTTAACACTCTTCCCCCACACTGGGAATGACAGCATTCAGCAAGCAGCAGCCACACATGGCAGACAAGCAATGCAGGACAAGAACTTCTCTTCATTATGGGAGGAGCAGTACCACGGAAACTCCAGATTGTGTCCTGCGTGCAAGCATCCTAACCCCAAATGGGACCCACAGCGGCAGTTAGGGGCCCTAAAGGAGCAAGCAGGCAATGGGGGACCACCGGCTACCCCGGGGCCATGCAGGATGCCGGGGCACCCGGGCAGGATGGCCAGACAACAGGTCAACAATCATCAGTGTAGACCAGGAATACGGATGATGCCTTTAATCAGAAAGTACAGTATTTGCAGGCACAGATTGAGGCAAAGAAAGCCAGGGAGAAGCAGATACAACAATTAGGGAAGCAAAAGAAATTGGAGTTGGAATCATTGGCATCTATTTGTGCTCAGAACACACATATTTTGAAGGATATTGCCCAAGGTGGACGCGCGTGGAGTGGAGTTTGCAGACAGGACTGTTCTAGGTCTAGGTTGCATTGGCATTCCAAACGGGGATGTGGAAAGTCTATTCAACACTACGACAGGTAGACTTCAGGGGGAGGATAACCTGTTAACCACCTTACATGCAGCTAGTGTAGCAACTGGATTACCACATTCCTACGGATAAATCCTATGACAAGATGAGTTACAGGGAACTAGTGTATGGTATGCACCAATTTGTGCTGCCACCTAGCGCCTACTGCCTGCTAGGTGGCAGCACTACGCATTGGCCTTTCATTCCTATTAAAGTTTGAATGTTTGAACCCCCACCTTTGACAATGACTTTAAGTCAGTTTTAACATGAAAAAGTGTAAGTGCTACTCAAGTATGTCTAACATTTACAACTACACTTAAAGGGGAATGGTATATAGATATTGCCTATTCATCATCCTATGTTTTTACAATGTGTTTATGAATGCATTTACTATACATTTATAAAAAAAATATTCAAGCTTTGCCATTGTTGTTTTTGATTTGAGAGTACACGTAACGTCTTGCATTTCTGCGGACCACTAGCTGTATGCTAAGCTTGTGTTCATTTTCATTTCACAGTTTGAGTGATGAAGTTGAGAGCAGTTCATTTCTTCTCCATCCTTATATTCTCATATGTGTGTATGATACCATACTATATCCACCTTAATAGTGGAATACAGCCAGGAATGATATGGCTGTCAAAATCAAAATCCAAGTTAATCAACCTCACCGCTAAGGAACTCTGTAATATGACAAGCCCTTCTCATGGAAATAAGAATTTCAGTATCTTTTTTCTGAAGATCCCGAAGACTGGGTCTACAACTATGTATGGTATCTTAAGTCGTTTTGCAGCAAAGTACAATCTTTCAGTTTGTTCAATTACAAAATATACTGGGACAGACACAAACGATTTTTTAGGTGCCATTACGCCACCATTCCTACATGGGAAAACTGAGAAATACAACCTCTTCATTGAACATGCCCACTTTCTTCCTGATGCTATAGAAAAGATCCTTAAACAACCAGTAATGTATATGACCATGCTTCGTGATCCTCTGCATCAGCTAGAAAGTGACATTCACCATTTGCACATTGAAAAACCATTGGGCCTTGGTTATGACTACTCTCTCCAATCCTTATCAGAACACATCGATAATAAAAGCTGGTACAAGGAACATAAATATCAACTCATGCAGGAAGGTCTATATCAATATGGATTGAGATTTAGGATAGGTAGAAATGTTACTGATATCAAGCAGGATATGAATTTCATTCTTGTAAAAAAGCTGTTTTTTGTTGGAATAACTGAATACTACAATGAGTCAATTGTACTGTTAAGACGGAAACTAGGTTGGTCATTCGAAAACATTCTCTTTTCTCCGCTCAGGGTACGGAGCTATAAGAGAACCATGTGGAACAAGAGCTTGTATAGAAAACTTTGTAAGTGGAGGCAAACTGAGTGCTTTCTCTATGAACACTTCAACAAGACATTCTGGGAGAAAATATCTCAAGAAGGAGAAGGATTCCACAGAGAGGTTCGCTATTTTAACATGATTCAAGAAAGGATCGCTCAATTCTGCTCACCTATTTATAGGAAGGTACATTTGGGGCAGCTCTCTGATAATTCCATGGGGTTTGTTGTTGATGCTTCCGAATGGCATGACACTTTTGTGTTCACCGTTCAAGACTGTCATCTTTCACGTTTGTCACCTTTGGGATGGCGATCATGTTCTTTACTATAGGCAGAATCCCAAAGTGGAATGCACAAAGAAATGTCCTGTACTCAGGGATAAACACAAGAAGTGTAGCAGTACAGTTTGCCAACTGTTGAAAACGTAAAAAAACATTGGGTGTTCGGGGCCATCACAAATGAAAACACACAAAATTTGACCATTTTGACCCCTCTCCCCCTAATTTCCACCCCACAGTATAACATCATTTGTAGACCCCTTAGTTTGTTTTTTTTTAGTACGAATTTTCTTTTATTGCAGTAATACATGTTCTTTACATTGGATCCTTTGTATTTTCAGTACAATATATACCACAAGAAAAGCTGGAGAGGTACAGTTTAAAGGTAACTGGTTAACCCCCCCCCCAGTAAAAAATGGTTGATTTAACTTGGTCTATTAGGGAGACGACAAATAGGAGCAAACTGTATATTCATTATGCATAAAAAAGGGAAGTACTCATTTTGTAACTTATTTACAATTTTGTATCACATGTATATACATTAGATTGCGCTTATGTTATATATATATATATATATATATATATATATATATATATATATATATATATATATATATATATATATATATATATATATATATATCAGTCCATTTATGTTGCAGTTGATGTTAAAAACAGCTGTACTCTGTGTAGAATGTTAAATACACTTTGTGTAAGATGTTAAATACACACTTGAGGTTAATTGTGTAGGTTGTTAAAACACTTTTGAGACATACTAGTATTAATGTAACAATATATATTCTATGTATATTGTATGAATAACAGCTACGTTCTACATAATACATTTACACTGTACCGTACACATTTCACCACTAAATAAACTGGTGTATTGTAGACTTTAACATAATCCTTCCTCAAACATCAAACATTCCATCAACGTTGATAGAATGTTTGATGGATTTAACTCCATTAAATAGGTTGATTTGAAATTAAATAGATTGATTATAAAAGTGACTGTTAGATGACTGGATTCTGTAAAAAAAAAAAAAAAGGTCCACATGCATGTATACATATACAGTAATTTCCAGACTGACTATCAGGTCACTGGCTGAAATATTATTCATTTTAGCTGCAAGAAGGAATTAATGGAAATGTGTAGAATGAGTTGTTTTGATGGAGGATACTGTGGCATCTGTATGTTAAGGTAAATGAGGCCTGTCCATTGTAGATCAGCTATTTTCCACTAGATGTCCTTCGGCTGTGTTCCTCCTCTTGGTGGCCTGTTACATAAAGAATGTCCTATTTTGGTCTTACGAATTGTGATTTCTTTTTTAACTTGACATTCACCTTCTGACGTTATGCTGCATATTAGCCACACCCCACATGTCCGCATCAAAATCCCTCAACATTTCTACAGAGCACATTTTGATGATTCTAGGGCACATGGCCGAAATCATTCTGGTACCCAGTCACATGTCTCAGGGATCATGGCATGAAATATATCCCTTTCTACAAATTCAATGGCTTCAGAGATTCTCTCCTGGGACACCTGAATCGAAGATAAATTGTTGATACACATGCGTGCATCTATAGTGTATCCATCTTTGTCTCTCAAGCGTACGCCATCTTCAGAGGCTGAGTCACATCTACTTTTGAATTTCTCTAGTTCATTTTCTAAGTAGCTGATATACTTTGCCTGATCTTCGATTTTGGACGTCAGAGATTCTATTTCTGTTGGTTTCATTTTTTTTTTCTGTTTGTAGGTCAATCTTGGCTTCACTCTTTGCTTTTTGTTCCGTTATTACTTTTAACCTCAAACGATCACACGCTGCTCTGATGTCTGCTGTTGCTGCTCAAGCGTTTCCTTCATCTCACAGATATCATGTCCAAGTGATTGCTGTGGCTTTTTTACCTTCTTGAATTCATCACGAGTCTTCTTGGCTAATGCATCTCATTTAGTAACATTTCTCACAGCAAAGTGGCCTGTATTCCCAACTGCAGCCTCCAATATTCTTTTTTCTGCAATGGTCTTATCCGTCAGGCCATCTAGCTGTTTCTGTTTTTTTTAAATCTTGTAGTCAAGTGAGTTGAATTCCTTTACTTGAGAGCTCATTAGGATGTGTGCGGATGATGGCTTCAGAGGTGGGCGTTTTCTTATCACAGGTAATACCCAGGTATGCAGACCTCAGTTGGACTGTTCTGAGGTCGGGATGATACCCCTTTGCATAGGTAGAAGGTCTTGTACATAAAGTCACTGTATTTTTTTTAGCCTTTTTTGGACCTGGCATGTTTCGCTCTTGAACTCCCAATTCTTCATTGCTCCATAGCCACAGAGTTCAAGTACAAAGCCATTATTAAATAGGTGTTCAGGGACAGATAATGCAGTACCACTTTCAATCTGCTGACGCGTTACCCCTGCAGCCTTGGTAAAGTCACCTATGTATTTCCTGAAAAAGAAAAAATGACAATTTGATTAAACATTGGATTTGGGAAACATATTTCTAAAGCATCACACAGTAACAAAGATGTTTGGTTCAAATTTGTAAATTAACATTTGTGAAATAGACAATGTAAAGCATGACTTACCGTAATTGTAGGTTTAAATACAGATGTCTTAAATGAGCAGGTTTCAATTCAGCACACGGGTGATGAGCAGATTGAAATCTCAGATAAGTGCAGGTCTCATGCAGGGGTACATTAGGGATGAGGTATTGCATGCGTGGTTCAATGGGCAACTACAGTAATCACATCATTTCGATTGACGAGCTGCTGTATGTGATAACTTAGAAACAATCAAACATCTTGACAGGAAGAATTGTGAGTTTTGGCTTCTTGTTATACATTTAAAGGTATCCTACTCAACAAAAAAAGTGTCCATTTAAAGAAAGAAATACCCCCCCCCCATTAAAAGTTGTAGGTTAAAAACATGGAAAATCTATACAAAACCCGGCACTGTGCAGTAAATCATATATATACCGTAATCTCCCGCGTATAAGGCGCACCCCGCCTATAAGGCGCACCTAGAATTTAGAAATAAAAAAAATCATAACTTTTGTTCTACAGAATGGATTTTAAAAACTCAAAAACCTATGTGTTGCATGGACACCCAGACCCCCCTGGACCCCATTAATCTTGCCGACCCCTGCTTGGAGAGTGTGGAGGAAAGGGTCTTGCACGGGGGTAACGTGACTGGACAAAATGGCGACGGCAGGGGATCTCAAAAGTGACAAGCATTCTTTCCAGTATCTGTATCTGTATTTCTAATATCCTCCATTCCCTACATCAATATACTCGCTAGGCATTGAGATTAAGATTTCCCTGATGTGTTCCATGCATTTTTCTGATATTGCATTGTATGGTTTGGTAAAAATCAGCACAAAGTCATGCATTGTTCGTGTGGTTTGCTGCAAACTCTAGCCCAAATTTGAAGTCATTTTCTGTATATCATGACCCACAGAAAATTTTCAATGGAATGCCCAATAGCGCTCATTCTAGTCAAAATACCTGAATATTTTATCTTTATAATGGTGAAAAACGCTTGAAAATCGGTGCATTGCCTGCTGATGAGCACCCGTTTAAAGATAGCAAAGTCAGATCTGATATATACAGTAACAGTGAATGATAGAAAGGCCCTATTAACCAAGTACCATATTCCGGTTACATTCCGGTCAGCTGGGGGGCTTGATGAATTTTGGCAGATTGACATATTTTTTTTCTGACCCCCCCTCCCCCACCACTACAAAAATTATCGCGACCCCCCCCCCCGATTAAAGAACTGTTTTTAATGCCCACCCCCCCCCCAAAAAAAAAAAAAGTGGACAAGTGTAAGATATGAAAATGAAGGTCTTGATCTCCCCCTTGAGAACTAAAACCTCTCGTATAAGACATGCCTTATACGCGGGATATTACGGTAATAGGATTCCTAGGGGTAGTACAGGCACCATTAGTGTCAGGAAAAACGTTATTAAACGTTTATAAACATTTCATAAAAAAAAGTTTGTGTATAACATTTTTTTTACGTTATTTTCAGGTGAATTAACGTTTTTTTGTTTGCTGGGATGACATATTCGTAATATTTAACACAATTTAAACTCAATAACAAAATTATGTTGCATTGCATCAATGAAAAGTGAAGAAATTCTAATGGTAAACATGACCACACACACAGACAGTGATCACAGAAACGACCCTCTGTGCCTAGACTGTGGGCAGTCCCAGACAGTGGCAGACTAGTCTGACCTGTGCTGTGGGCAGTGACTGACCAACGTTTTTCTCTAAGATTTTGCTAGGCAGTAATTCATGTTGTTTTGGCCTTTATCATACATCACTGTGACCAGAAAGATGTATATTTTATCATTGATATCTTAATACTCATTTTCATCAGCCATTTCTGAAGGGGAACCATTTGATTTTTTTTATTTTGTTGGATGAAGACGAAATTGTTGTCACAGGAAGCTGGTAAGAACACTGCAGTGAAGCTCAAAGTGTCCTTTCATTGGCTGTAAAAACAGCTAGAAAGTGGCGCCACATCTACCTAGTGGCAAAGACAGGAACAAAAGAAGTGTTTGCTTCCCACTGTGGCCACGGGGTGGGGCCACTGCAAGAGCAGTCCCACCTGGATATCATGACAATACTCGTGCGCTACGTTTATCAGAATGATTGGAAAATATACTGGTTGGATAGAGGACGATTATACCTTTCTATACATGTATAGCATGTGGGATTTTGAGTATTCTAAGGATGACAGTGAGGGTGGAAAGTGGAGAGTAGCAGCTGACTCCCGTTTTTCACACTCGTCCAGGGGCGCGATGCGCGTAGCTAAATTGGCCCCCTGTCACATGGCAGAAATCATCATGGCCCCTAATCCACATGGCAACCGGTCACATGCCAGAAATTTTCAGGCTGTACACTACTCTACACTACCTGTACAAGCACTGTACGACACCAGGAGCTTAATTCAAAACATCCTGGGATCACGACCCCAGCGATCTTAGGAATAAATCAGCCTTATCCTATTAAGCGATCTTAAGAGTTGACTGGGTTCACATATCCTAGCCAGCACTAAGATCGCATCGATCTTAGCCTCAGCCCTCCTACACTATTCCAAGAAGAACTGACTAGGCACAGGGGTAAGAGTCCCAAATAAAGGAATAGCTGTGGAGTCACTCTTCTTCACAAGAGTGCTTATACCATCTTTCCCCGTCCCCATATGGGCGAACAAAAGAGCACAGGGTGCAGTTGACCCCCGTACAGTATTCAAGAGTTGTTCCCATGAATGTATGATTTATGGTTGTCTATTAGAAGCATTGTGCCCTCCCCCAGGACAAAGAGAGAGAACGGAAGAATTACCTTACAGTGCACTTAACACATGAGTAGCCCTAAGAGCCCTCAATGACACTCAGCAAACGTCCTCCCTCCCCTCTTTATGTATGCAGCAGGCTATTCACTCTTTTGATCAAGAATGTTCCCTGTAAGTGCTCTTGTACTCAGGTGAAACCACTATGCATTTCTTTCACTTAGATCGCAGTGATCTTAGTGGTGGTGAAGTGATCCCAGGACTAGCTATTCTGGACAGGCCTGCAACCACTGCATTACATAGGGTAGACCAGCCAGGTCTTATGATATGCGCCTACACTAAGATCGCTGGGGTTGGGATCCCAGGATGTTTTGAATTAAGCTCCAGTATCACTGCATGATCCTCCAAAATCCTGTATTATCTCTGTACGATCCTGTACAATCTCTTACGATCTCTGTACGATCCTGTACGATCTCTGTATGATCCTGTACAATCTCTGTGTGATCTCTGTAGGATCTCTGTAGGATCCTGTATGATCTCTGTACAATCCTGTACAATCTCTGTACAATCTCTGTATAATCCTGTACAATCTCTGTACAATCTCTGTACAATCCTGTACGATCCTGTATGATCTCTGTACGATCTCTGTACAATCCTGTATAAAGCGTTGATTCCACTGAAGCCGATATTTAGTCGGGCCGACAGAGGCCCGATCAGGGTAAAAAAGTGTCGTCGGGTTGTTGTCGGTCCGACAAAAATGTCTGGCCGATCACTGGCCGACAGCCGAGAATACCACTGTCGGGTTACTCAAACCTGGTCGATTTCAGTTCTTCCACCGAGCTCTCACTCTGTCGGATACTGTGTCCGACAGTCGTCCCCGATGTCTGCTAGCGGTTCCACCGGTCACGTGATCAGAGATGACCTAGTTTCTTCTAAATGGAGGCCGAGGAGTTCGTTCTGCTCATGCAGGCGGTATTTTGGCTATAGAACAGGAGGAAATAGAGATTCTAGAGGGGACAAGAAGGAGGCACAGGTATCATGCCGCCCTGTACCTAAAAGACAGGACTGACAAGATGCAGAGGAACACTTTCACCAAGGTCCACCGAGACCTGATATCTGTAAGCATTAACATGGGGGGGGGTGGGGGGTACCTGAATACGTTAATGTAGGGCAGCTGGCTATATGTAGCTCATGTATCATGTATCTTGTCCAATTTCCCCTCCCCCCCTCCTGTACATGGCTAAGTTCACCAAAATTGTTCTTTGCTTCAGATGGGAGAAGATGCTGAGTTCAAACACACACTGAGAATGGGGCCCGACTTATACCATGAACTCCTGGAAAAAGTGACCCCCCTTATATATCGTCGAGACACCAACTTTCGCCCGGCTATAAAACCAGATGAGAGGTTGGACATAACCCTACGATACCTTGCTCTAGGTAATTTTTGGATGTCATAGCTTCAAGGCGCTCCAACTTAACAATGAAATTTCCCCAAGGGTTCTTCTTAAAAGAGAGAATAATTTATTTTATTTCAGTCTATTGATATTTGTATTTTTTTTCACAGGGGACAGCAGCCAGACTCTCCACCATGGTCATCTAGTTGGGTCGTCCACGATTTTTCCTATCATCCGAGACACATGTGTAGCACTGACCGCCGTCTTGAGAGACGATTATTTAAAGGTAGAATTGTTTTTTATTGTTCAATATTTTATATATATATATATATATATATATATATATATATATATATATATATATATATATATAATAATAATACAATATATATATGAGCCATGATTTTCTTTGTAAGGCCGATTTCTACATAAAAAAACATTTATAAAAAATATGTAGTGGTTCGTCTCGTTAAGTTAGATTAAATCATAAGGAAGAGAGAGAAAGTTTCCGGGTAGGCAACCAAGCTTTTTTTTCATAGCTTATGTTACATATGATCACAGCCTCAGAGGACTACATGCTACTAGGGCATTCGGTTACCCTTTCGGGTAACGACCTGGTTGAGCAGTGGGTAGAACCACTACTGAAGAACATGGGGGTAGGACCAGCCTTATATAGGGGAAAAGCCCGCGAAACTCAGACCGGCCACATGACGTGTGGCGGACGAGTGGTAGGCCCCCTGGTGTAATGGATATGAACCCAGAGGCAGGTGCTGCCACCTGCCATCCGGATTCCCCCACTACACCCGAAGACCTAGGTCTGAGTCCCACGGGTACATGAACATAAAGTGTAAATACCATACCCCTACAAATATATGGCAGAGGTCATTTTCTTCACACATGTAGGAATTACTATAAAATTTTAATACATGTTCATCCCCGATCAGTTGTACATGAGACTTTTTTTGTTTTTTATTTATTGTTCTGTAGTTACCTAGCACCACAGAGGAGTGGTTGACTGTTGCAGAGCAGTATGCTAACGACTGGCAGCTTCCACACTGCATCGGGGCAGTGGACGGCAAACACATCAAGATCAGGAGGCCAAAGAAAAGTGGAGCCACTTTTTTTAATTACAAGAAATTCTACAGTGTCGTTCTCATGGCGGTGGTAGATGCCCAATACCGATTTCTCTACGTGGATGTAGGATCGGAGGGAAAGGCAGAGGACTCCCGTATATGGAAAGAAGGACCTATATACAGGGATATGGCAGATCCTGACAATCCACTGCAGATTCCTCCTGCTTCAGCTATCAAAGGTATGAGAGATCTTCTGCCCTACTACATTGTTGGAGACGATGCCTTTGGCCTGGCCTCAAATCTCATGAGGCCCTTTGCAGTCAAGGATCAGGGGGCTAAGGAAGTGGCATACAATTACCGGATGTCTAGGGGGAGGAGGTGTGTGGAGAACTCTTTCGGGATATGGGTGACCCGATTTAAGCTGTTCCTCTGCCAGCAGGACATGGAGCCCAAGGGGGTGAAGAAAATAGTCATGGCATCCCTAGCTCTGCACAACTTCCTCAGGACAAGGTCACCGTCGGACTACATTCCCCATGGGGCTGTTGACTACGAAGACAAGGACCATGAGCTTCACCCTGGAGAGTGGAGGGAGGACGGGGAGCTCGAAGGCCTGGACAGAGCTGGAGTTCCAAGGAACATGCCACAGGATGCCAAAAGCATGAGGCAGAATGTGTGCCAGTGGTTTTCCTCACGACATGGTCGGGTCCCCTGGCAGTACAAATATCTCAGAAGCCGTGGTTATGGGTACCTGTTCGACCGTGAGGCAGCAGGTCTTCCTGCCCAAGATATTATCCCTGATGAAGACAGTGAGTGAGGAACCCAACGTCTTGGACGACAGGTGGACATCTGTCTGGTTGTAACATGTTTTCCATGTCTAGGATTGCTTGTCTGTATATATAATCTAATCCGGATGTACCAAAAAATATATATGTTTTTATTTAAAAACCAGAGATGTCAGTTCAAATTTTTTTTTTATTCAAAACTTCAAACAACTGTCACTTTATTTTCTTGGTATCTATATATATATATATATATATATATATATATATATATATATATATATATATCATTACGACGTGTCAGATAACTGATAAAGTATTATGTACAGATAGTATCTGATAAGGCACGATTTTACCATAATACCTGAGAAGTATGATGCTTGAAAAAATAACGTCGGATGAGGCAAGTTTTTTACCTTGAGTAACATACCTTAAATCTTTATATGAAAGTAAATATAAAAACACCTGATATGTGTCATGTCGGCATGTAGATATATCCCGGAGTACATGACAGTATTGAGATCTTCACATGTCCATGTTCATATATAAAATCATGTTACAACAATTGTCTCTGCTGCCATGGTCACCCGACAGATGCACGATGTCTTGCAAATGAAATATCTTAACTTTCTTATATGATGTTGAAAAAAAGAAATTGATTACTTCTTTTATTCAAGCAGACAGTTTTTATCATATGAAGACAGACTAGATAACACAAAGAACCTACTAGACAGTATGAAAATAAATAAATAATTATCGGCCGCGTCTCCGACAGTTTTAGGAATGAACAGAACAAACATGAAAAAAATTTCTCTAGCACTAGGTGACCTTTACATTCCATCCCATTCCCCGTTTACAGCCTGCACGGCTGTCAGATAAACATAGACTTTAAATTTGTCCTTGACCTTTTGAGTCATGCGTGCCATCTCCACCTCTAACATCTTGCACCACTGTGAGTCAGGAGAAACCTCCTTCTCAGGGGGGGAGGTTGGGCCTGAGCCTGGTTTCTCTTGCCCACTAAGGTGACAAGATCGTTCAAAGAATCCCCATACGACTCATAGAATTTTTCTCTAGACTGGAGTATCTCTGTGACTGTCTTCTGTTTCTTTTCTCCAGCTTTAAGGTGTTGTGGCTCTCTCTTCTCCAAGTACTCTGCCTTGGCAGCTTCACTAGCTGCAGTTTTCTTTGGAATATTGTAGTTAATAGTCTTACGATTTTCACCACTGGTAGAAGGAACAGCACCTTTCTTGTTAGAAGTTTTACCAGACCCCTTGCCCTTATCAGCAGAAGTCGGAGGAGCTGCATCTGATCTTGCAGACCCACCTGCAGAAGTGTTCTTCCTGTGTGGAGAAAACCGTGTCCTAGTGGCGATTGAATCGTCTAGGGTCTCATCTCCAGACTCTCCGTCAGGATTGTAGTCCACGTCCTTGATAGTATCATCTTCCTCGTCGTCCTGGACCTCGATAACCATGTCATCGGCCTCCTCGGATGGTTCCTCCAGGGGTTTGGGGCGTACTACCTCCTGCAGTGTAATAAATGGTTGTGTGTTTTCATTACAGAAAAAAATTTTCAGCCAGGTGTCTTTTTAAATTTTATGTAAAATTAGCAGCAGAATCGGTCAAATTTAAGGCTATAAATTATAGTGACATTATACAAATCTGGATGGAATCTGGGTCAACTTTAGACAGACAGAAGTATTTAATGATTACCTTTTTCTGTGGATAATTGGTGTCACTCTCCAATTTCTTACACCATGGATCTAAGAACCCACACAACCGTTTTGTCAGGGCTTTCATGTAGGGGAGCTTCCCTTCTTCAGCAGATGACCCCGATTTCACTTTTCCAGACACAATTTTCTGGTAGTCAGATCTCAAAGAAGTCATACGCATATTTATGAAGTAAGCTGAAAAAATTTTTTTTTTTAACATCAGTACCAAAAAATGAAAACACTGTATAAAAAAGAAAAACATTCATTACAGTCTCTTACTAAGAACATGATATGATAGAATAAATATTTTAACTTCTATATAATACTCAGGTAGCAAAGACAACAGAAGAAAATAAAAAAATTATTTGTACCTGGAATTTTGAGTTCATCCGACATCTTAGCTAGAGCTGTCCACTTTGCAGTGGGGTCCTTATACAAGGAGTGACTCTTGTCATAAAGGTGGGTGCATTGCTGCCACAGTTCACACAATCGTTCCAGAACTTCTGGATCCTTGAAGTACTGCCTCCCGCTGCCAGCTCCTACAGCAGGTTTCTTCTTAAGTTCGCCGATAGTTTTTTTGGGGGTGACTACAGCCTGATGGTCGGGGATGTCTGCCTCTTCACCCTCCTCACCATCGTCTCCCTGACCTTGACCTTCATCTTCACTGTCGTCTTGTACCTGCTCGCTCCTACCAGAAAGGGTGTATGGAGGGGTTTTAATACAGTTACCCTTAAATTTGGTTTGCTCAGAACCGACCAAAACATCGGTTCACAAAAAGCCGAGGTTACGGCAACTTTACTGCCTTAACTTCGAAAAAAAGTTAAGATTTTTGTTAATTGTAACGGAATCTATCTTAAGGATATCCTCAACTTTGAGGACATCCTTAACCTGTTAAGGAAGTTCTCAAGGACAAAAAAGTTACGGAAAGTTTCAAGATAATTGGTAATTGTAACGGAGATTGTCTTAACCCTACCTTAAGACTTTTCCGAGGTCTTTATGTAACGAAGTCCAGGGCAGGAGGTCCTGATGAACATGAACTCTCTTGTGTTTTTTCTTGTAGCACCTTTTTCTTCTTTTTTTGGAGGAGGTGGTTTCGGAGAATGTGGAGGGCTGACTGACCCCTCCCCCTTTTCCATGTCAGACAGCAGGTTACGCTTGGTACCCTTCTTTTTAAGCAGACGGGGCACAGGACCTGAAGTACGGGCACAGGTGGACTCCTCCCCCTTGTTATGTGATACAGGAGTGGAAGAAAATGGTTCTTGTACAGTTAGGTCTAGTGCAGTGTCTGCTGTAATGTCTATTTCATCGGAATCATCCTCCATGACAGGCCTCTTTTTTGTAGTACCGGTATTTTTGGACATGGCCGTGGGAGCGTCTGCCAACTCATCTTCTGTCACGTCGGGTAATCGGGCCTTACCTCTAGCAGAGAAACGTTTAGCAGGATCCTTGGTTTCTTCCTGCGTCGCTAGGACTACGTCTGAACATTCTTTTTTACCTCTAGGGGGTTTGGAAGCCTTGTTTCCTCCCCTTCCCCGACACCTCGAACCTCCTCTACCCGACATTTTGTTTGTTTACGACCAAGGCGAAGGTCACATGACGTGCACGTGACACGCAGCCCGACAGCGGTACCCCAAGTGAGAGAAAAGCGAACTATTTCTGTCGGCCCGACAGCGAAGCAGCCCGACAGGTACCCGATTTTTTCTAATCAGTTAGAAAAAATCAGGTACTGTCAGGCACTGTCAGGGACCGTCGGAGATGCATCTCCGATGGTTCCTGATGAAAAAAAAGAGGTCTTCCACCAAAGACGATTTAAGCCCGATTCTTGCCCGACAGAAGCCCGACAGTGCCCATTACGTCCCCGACGGTGCCCGATGCTGCCCGATGCAACCCGATGACAAAATCGGACAACTATCGGCTTCAGTGGAATCAACGCTTAACCCTGTATGATCCTGTAAACCTTGTACGATCTCTGCACGATCCTGTGTATGATTCTGTACGACCTTGTGCGATCCTGTATGATCCTCTACGATCTCTGTACAATCCCTGTATGATCTCTGTATGATCCTGTATGATCTCTGTACAATCATTGACAATTCCCCTGTACAATCCTGTACAACCTTCATGAGATCGTACAGGATCATACAGGGTCGTGCAGGATCCTAAAGAGATCCTACAGACATTACTAAAAGCTGTACGACCCTGTACAATCTCTGTACGATCCTGTATGATCCTGTATAATTCTGTACAATGCTGTACAATCTCTGTACGATCCTGTATGATCTCTGTATGATCCTGTACAATCTCTGTACGATCCTGTACGATCTCTGTACAATACTGTATGATCTCTGTACAAACCTGTATAATTCTGTACAATGCTGTACAATCTCTGTAAGATCTTGTATGATCTCTGTATGATCCTGTATGATCTGTACAATCCTTTACAAGCCCCATTACAATCCTGTACAAACTATATGAGATCGTACAGGATCATACAGGGTCATACAGCATCATACATTGATCCTACAGACATTGCCAAAAGTTTACTCATATGAGTAGCATACAAGTAGTGTACAGAGGGGTATTCAATAGGCGGCACGCCCAGCCATCGAGAGGAGGTGCGCCTGTGGCGCTCGCCGCGCGCCGCGTGGCTGGTGTGCGGCTAATGAATACCCCTCAGGGTCATACAAGTAGTGTACAGAGTTGTACAGATAGTGTACAGGGTCGTACAGAATGCCCAACAATTGGGCTTGTATAAGACTTGTACAGACTCGTTCATGCATATACAGGGCTTGTACAGGGTGCCATGTGAGGGTGCCATGTGTCCAGGTGCCACGTGGCATGGTATGATCTCTGTATGATCCTGTATGATCTCTGTACAATCATTGACAATCCCCCTGTACAATCCTGTACATCCTACATCAGATCGTACAGGATCATACAGGGTCGTGCAGGATCCTAAAGAGATCCTACAGACATTGCTAAAAGCTGTACGACCCTGTACAATCTCTGTACGATCCTGTATGATCCTGTACAATCCTGTACAATCTCTGTGCAATCTCTGTATGATCCTGTATGATTCTGTATGATCTCTGTACGATCTCTGTACAATCCTTTACAAGCCCCATTACAATCCTGTACAAACTATTTGAGATCGTACAGGATCATACAGGGTCATACAGATTCATAGAGAGATCCTACAGACATTGCCAACTAGTTATACAGTGGTCAACAGTGTCTGGTTCAGCTCCTCTAAAATATCCAATATTTTCTGCAGGTATTATTTCCCAAAAGAAATTCTCTGAACATCCACAAGCTATAGAACTTATTTCATTGTCAGGCGTAATAGAAGAAGCTTGACTCTACAAAGCAACACTTTGTAAAACTGGACGCATGTAATAGTCATAAGGTGGAGTTTCTGTTGTTTGCTCCACAAGCATAGGCTCTAAACTTTCCCGGGGGTTCTCTGGTCAAACGCCAGACGTCTCTGACAGCAGGGTTGAGGTAGCCACAGCTCACCCAATACTTTGGTCTGAATGTAGGTTTCTCTGTGATGACTATTGTCACATGATTCAGAGGGCAACCATTTGTGACGTTCTCTGAAAAAAAACTTCACGTTTTTCAGGAATAATCACATCTTCTATTTTCTCTGCACTTAAAGCAAAGTAAAAACTGTCAGTGTCCATTTCACACATTTCAAAGTCTTTCTCGTCTATGTATTCAAGGAGAAAGTCGTAATAGAAGGCCAACATTTTAAGTTTGGCATATTGGTATACCATGAAACCTAGTTGAACTGGGAGGTTGTAGGTAATGGAGGTGGGCAAACAGGACAGTTCTACCGTGTTGTCGCTTATGTATTGCACCTCTTGAGCTGACCAGTGCATGGCCAAACATCTTGCCTTAGAGGGGAGAACATACTTTGTTTGAACAAAGTTTTGTTTCTTGCATATGGTTTTACCCTATGAACCATTTCCCAACAGTTTGTAGAGATCTGACAGAATTTTACAGTCGATGTTTTCATCACCCTTCCTCCTAGCTTTGGTGACTTCATCCATGAAGAGTAAAAAAGTGTGTTCTGGTGTGTACTCTATGAGAAGGTGTACTGTGGTAACTACGAAACCTTTCTCCAAAGATTCAGGTGTTTCTATGTCTACTTGGATAAGTCCAAAAGTTGTTCCATTTGAAACCCCTGTCAATATTTCAACCTGGCTTTTCCTAACTTGACACGATGGTCTTTTAATTTCCCATTCACTTTTTGTTTTTTGACATGAGCTTTCAGTTTTTTCTTTCATCCACATATTTTTCCTCTACTTCATAACCCAACGTTTGAAGATATAGGGTTATCAAGGTAGTATTTTTTTTTCTTCTAGCCATGTCTTTCCTTTTGGATCTTTCAATACCGATTTAGTAAGATGACACATGTCGCAGTAGCACCCGTGAAACTGGTATACTTTTTTTTATGCTGGGTCCATCCACTCTTATTTCTCTTGAACCTAAGACAATTTCCCCGTAGTTGTATTGATGTAATATTTTTATGTTGTCTTAGACAGCTTTGTATCGCAAACATTCTGTGGCTGAGTAGCTGATTTGTTGACTGTAGACTGCTTGAAAATTGTTTTCTTTCCTGTGCACTACATAATAACCTGTGCAGTGTTCTTCGCCCATGCACTTGAGGTACAAGCTGTTAGCGTCTACCCTACTATGTGCCTGCATACTTTGCTTTGTGGGCCATATTTCTTTTGTCTTATTTGTCCACTTTTGTAATATCTGTGAAATATAATAGAGGGCCCCCCAACTAAGTTGCGTCTGAGCAAAGAGTGAACATCCTTTTCTTTCTCACCTAAAAGAATGTAAGGTGTGGCGTTGGGTGCAGTATTGTTGAAAAGAAACTTCAAGGTAAGACCTGGTAAAGCTAAACCATCTTTGAACACGTCTACCCCACGGTCTATGAAAAATTTGGTGTGCTCCTTTATGGCTAAGACAAAGGGTTTTACATCCAAGTTGTTGTAATATATCAAGTAGTCCTTCATATTTTTCATGTTGTTATCTACCCAGGCCTTCTTACAAGTAAGATAATCTTCTTGGCTTATTCCACCACCTGACAAAGAACTGTAGAAGCAGTTGCATGGAGGAAGAGATTTGTTTTTTAGTTTTCTTACATTGTCCATCCACTCATAGGGAAAAACCCTTTTCAGCTTTACCCTTAAGAAAGGCTTTGAGATGATTTGCGTAGGAATACCCTGGGGCCAAATAGTTGAACATATCAAGGAAAAGAAGATGATCTGTGTACACTGCTATGTACTTGTTGCATTTTTTTTATGGTTTTCATTTCTGTCTTATCTGTGTCTATAAAAAAAGAATGAAATTCCTTTTTTATCAAATTAATATCATACTTGCCAGAGTTGAAACCTAGTACAGGGACTCTTTCTATGTACAGGTTCTGTAAAACCCCAAAAATGATCCTGGGTGAAAAATGACCCAGGGTGAAAAATGACCCTGCCTTGTCTGCTATGGAAAAAGCAATTTTAATTTGCTTTTTGGGGCCATTTTTCTTTATCTATCCATCATAAAACCATCATATATGAAAAGAGGAGGATTGATAATGGTAGTCTAGAATACCAAACTACTTTTTAGCCAACTTATTTTGCATTCTGTTTTAATTATTGCAGTGGGTATGAGGGAAAACAATAATGCAAATGATAAGTTTGTATCACATTTGAGATTGATCAATCATACATCACTAGAAAGACCAATATGTATCCTAGTTAAATCTAAAATAACTTTTGGATATGAACTATAGCAGTTGAGAAAACACAATTTGAAACTTAATCTGCTGCCCATTCATAACTGAAAGTCAGTATAGGGGGGAGGCCACTTATCTAGGTCAACTAATAAGGCAGAGAGAGGGGGAAGGGGAAGGGTGGGTTGAGAGGGTCATAAATGACTCTGGTTCAAAAATGACCCAGGGTCAAAAATGACTATGAGGTGAAAATTCTTCAAGTAGGGTAGGTGGGGGGATGGTGGGGGGCAGGGTCAAAAATGACTCCGGGTCAAAATTCACCCAGGGTCATTTCTATACTTTAGCTTAGACCTGATGTAGGCAAGAAGTTTTTCCTTCACTTCAAGAATATGGGACAACTTTTTTTCTTTTTTTTTGTTTTTCATTGGAAAAACTTTGCTAGCTTTATGTTCTAATTCCTTTTGTTTTTCTTCTAAAGAGTCTAGTTGGTTTAAAACATCTCTAAAATCGTCTTTAACTTGCTCTCCTATCAAGTTGTTTATGTGGTTCAACACATTTTTCACCAAAGGATCCTCATCCCTGTTAGAATTTCTGACAAAACACACTGGTTCTGTATGTTCTAGAAAATCAGAAGCTACACTGGCAGAAAGCGGTATGTGTGTTTTTCTATCACAGTGTTAGCATTTTCTGGGGATGGATTTTCAGGTTGGACAAAGTAACTTTCAAAGTCGATATATTTTTTTCTCAGGTGGACAATCTATTCCCAGTTCCTCTAAAATTTGGAAAACTGTTTTGGATGGATTGTAAGCTCCACCTTTGTACCTGAAGCTGACTTTGGTGCAATCATTTTTCACTCCATTGTGTTGCTTCAAAAGGAAACTAGGAGTGAAAACTTTATGGCACTTTTCACCGGGATACTTTTTATCATACAGTCCCATGTTAGTTATCAAACTCACATGGTTTCTGTATAAGTTCAAGTTCATAATCATTTTGGATGAACACATATTTAACCTTATAATTTTAGGTCGCCCTTTTTTTTTGCCAAAAGAAGGAAGTGAATTCTTACATTCACTTCAAACTTTTTTTCTAACCTGTCTAAATTTTTAAAGTTAACACCCTCAAAAGTATCCTTGTTCACCCCTGGGTAGGCTTCAAGGAGAAGCTCCTGAGTTTTTTCTAAAGATCCATACAGGAAGAAAGACAAACATCTAAAGAAACACAAGTTGTCCTTGTATCCCCTTTTGGTTTAAGGGTCTCTGTGAAAGTGCTGAATTCCTCTTTGCCTTATACCTGGAGGAACAGTGTTCATTCGACCTAAAAGATATTGTCCTCTGGTAGCCCTTATAAGAGTTATATTGGCATTCACGTTGCCTATGACACTCCATTTAGTGGAGGGTCTTTGAGTGTCTTCTTTTATGTTATTTTTGATTAAATCTAAACACTCTGCATAGTCTTTATTGTCCCTTATGAAAATGTAAGGTTCTCTATGAGCTTCACTGTCATAAAACAAAGAGGAAGACAACAACCTTCCAAAAGAAACAGCCACTTTGTAAGCCATGACTTGATTTTGATGAATAGAGGAAAGAGCTTTTATGACCTGTTTTGCTCCCAAGTCTTGGTCAAAACTTGTCATTCTGACATTGAAAATGAACTGAAGCTTACCTAGCACAGCCAAACCTGAAGCAATGGACTTGAAGTTGTCACGGTAACTGTTTCTATCAGAAGAATTCGATTCTACATCTTTTGGAATTTCAATGCTGTTAGAAAAGATTTCTCCTTTACACGAGGTTGAGTTACATAGTGTTTTTCCACTGTTTTCTACAGTCACCAAACATGGGGGTCTAGGTGTTACACATTGGACAGTTTATGGTGTAAAGTTCTTTTATCTTTTTGGGAGGCATTTTGTTTTTTTTGGGTTTCTCTGTCTAGCTTCACTCTACATCTTCACTAAACATGGAGTACATTAAAGTCTAACTATAAATGAACATACATCAACATGTTTAAACCACAATAAGGAGCTGTTGACCAGACACTAAGGAAAGTTGACCACTTACCCAGAGTAAAAATCTGTTGAGCCCTCTAGGAACGGACCCACACGTGATTTAATGTCCTCCAGGATGAAGGGGGACACAGTGTGTCCACAGTGTGTGGCTGAGGGGGGTATCCGGTAGCTAGACGACACCGAGGTGTTCATCTCCTCTATGTAGCTGGCGGTTCCTATGTGAACTTTAGGTGTCTTCGTTCAAGGACAAAAGGAGGTTCTCTATGTTCCTCTCTCCAAGGGCAGCTCTGCGATGAAGCTCCTTGTACTTGGCAAGGATGCACTCTATTTGATCCACACATTGTTTGAACTCACGTGCATGGAGATTTAAGCAGCATTCGTAGGGCTTCTCCAAGTAGGTTCTTAAGCAAACTCCTCTGATGCTAGGCTCCCTGTAAACCTCTATACAGGTGTTCTTGTCCCCCTCTGGATAGAAAACTTGGTCGGGGAAAGGTGACTTCTCTTGAAATCCAAATCGAGCAGGCCATTTTTTTACCACAAGTGGTACTAATCTGAAGCCCACAAGCTTGCTCGAAGAACTGGGGGCAGCACCCTCCCCAAACTTATACTTATGTAACTTGTCTTTAGCTGATGGAACAGCTGGAACAGAACAAGCTGGCTCGGTGGCGTAGGAAGCAGTTTCAGAGGGAACAGAAGCAGGACCAAAGGCAGTGGCAGAGGCAGAGGTTTTCTTGTTGTAGGTGCGTTTCTGTCTTTTTTTCTTTGGTTCCCCTTCACTCTAACCAGGACAGGTCCTTTTCTCCGGTGGGGTTTTAAGGTGCTCCTCTACTGGAACCAGCAGAGAACAGGGTGGGGCAACTTGATGTTGTGCTGTGGTCATCCCTGACGAAGAGCTGCTCTCTGGCTTATCTCCTTCTGGTCTTTGCTCTTCATAGCAGATGTAACTTTGCCCATACGGGGGAGTAGGGCCCGGCAAATCGATGACCTCTACCTGTGAATACCCCCCTTGGTAAGCAGGTGAAGGTGTTCCTTGAGTGAGATCCACTACTTCAATGGGGTGCACTGCTGGTGATGATGTGGGGTTTTGTGTTAGGTCTATAACCTCTATAGGACTGACCTGTGGAGAAGGTTCCTCTGGAGCTACTGGCGAGTAAGTGGCCAACGTTGGTTCTTCAGTGGGCGGCTGGTAGTTGACAGGTGCGGGGGGATTAAGGAATTCACCGATGTCAAAGTTGCCATGATGAGCTTCCTGAGGAGAACGATCCCGGACGCGATCCAGGAAATTAGTGATCTCGCCATGTAAAGCTGCAAGAGCGCTTTCCTGTTCTGCTGCATCAGGTACTTCAGTGGGGAGCCGAGCAGGAGTTGCAGGTGGTTCCTCAGCAACCGCCGGAGAGTTGGAAGGAGGGGCGACGCCCGACGACTTCACCAAATCAGGTTTAGGTATCACAAGTGGAGACAGTTTTTTAGCTGCTACCCTCCTGACACTAAGTCCCGTCTTCATGCGACCAGGCATTCTCTCAGGTTGAAAGGGTTGCAGGAGTGGAAGGTCCAGGAGCAGGATGGCGTACAGCAGGGAACCGTCAGAAAAGGTTTGATGAAGACTGAGCAGCTCGCACCTTCTATATAGTAACTATCCTCATACAATCCTGGGACATTCCCCAGTTGTTCAGATAACGTACAACCACGACCATGAGTCGTAGATAACCATGTTTTTCCATTTGTAGTGTGTATAACGCTTAGATAGCATTGTTTCAGTAAAAAACTTATAAACTCAACTCAGTTTAAAAACCGGCATATGCCTCAGTCAACGTACAGCTTTCGGCGTGTAACACAAATCTGTTTGTAACCACTTTGTGATAAACGCAGACCGTTCATCATTTTTCAGAACGAGCTTCTCTCAAGCAGACATGGCTCAGTTTTGTCCTTTGCCTTTGTCCTTGCCCATTGGTCACAAAAGGCGTCAGCACGTGTTTATATCAGACATAAGGAGGGGCGTAGAAGAAGGTAAGGTGTGGGCTGTGTGGCAATACTGTCCTGAAAATTTTAGCAGGGATCTTTACATCCCTCCTAACTGTAACTTTAGGCAATGCTTCTTGCACAATCAAACCACTGCATTGATTCCCCTTGGGCCCTCTGTGAAAAAACTTCTCTCAGAAGATGGGCAAAGTTTTTTTTCAGGTATTTATTTGGGACATGGTGCCATGGTACACTTGATGTCAAGACATTCTCTTTCATCTGGAAGTTAAAAAAAAATCATGACTGACAGAAAAAAACCCTTTTTTTTTTAAGGGAACAACCTTTCGCGGGAGGTCCTGGTAATTCAGTTTTCATCGATTTAACTATGGTCAAGGCTTTAATCAAAGCCACTTTACTTAACCCAGACAAGATAACTCACTCTATAGGTTCCAAAATTTTCTATGGAAGAGGATTTGGGACAGAAATTGGTACCCGGCAACTTAACCATCATCTTCATTTCCTTATGTCTATTTTGAACCTTTTAGCTGAGAGTTTAGAAACCAAAACTTTGTTTGCATCATGTCCCATGTTTTACATCCTATCATCGTCCCTGGATCGTTTCAGTGTGGAGCAAAGACAAAAAGTGTGGCTTTATCTGTCTATGTGGTGCACCCAGCTTACCTCCTTTACTCACTGTTTCCACCACAATCAGCTCATTTTACTCACAACATGATAACAAAACCATACGAATGAAGAACGATGTAACAGACAAACCTAAGCAGGGGAGGTTAGGGTAATGTATGGAATGGTAGGGTAAATTAGGGTAGGGTAGGGGTGTGTGGGGTTAAAATAAAAAGGTTATGGGGTGGGGGGTGGGGGCCCAAAAAAACCACCTAACCCACCCACCCACCTACCCTACCCTGCCCATTCTAACCTATATAACTCTCCTGTATGCTTTCTGGCCTATTATATCCTACCTACCTACCTACCTGCATACTTCCCTACCTTTCTGCGGCTATGGAGTTTTACCTTTTGGACGAGTTGTTAATGAAAATAAGTGACAACTTACCGGAGAGAGACTACGCTCAATTAGGAGTATGTTTAGGACTGAGACTCAGTTTAATGGAGTACATGGAAAAAAATCCTTCTCTTGGTGCAATGGGGAGAGAAATGCTTATATCATGGAACAGAAAGAATGTGCGTTGCAAGTGGATGGTTTTAAGACATGCATTAAGTGACATAGGTCGTTAAGATCTGGTGGAATTCTGTAGATGGTACATGCAGTATTACAACGTTGTGGATCATAGTGAAATACCTCCAGAAGAGTGGAAAGTTGAAACTTTGTTTGTTAACCTGGTGGAAAAGTTGTTGCTGGACTGGAGAAAACTGGGAACAGAACTGGGTTTCAGCATGCACTAACTTGATCTAATATCCACCCCTGTTCCGGGGAAAAAAGGAGTAACCAATCCTGTGTTTGAAGTCCTGATGGTGTGGAAACATCAAGAGATATCTCATCCAAGCTCTTTAATAGCCAGTCTAAACAACATGGGGCTTTTGGACGTATCACTTTACATGAAAGGTTTAAAAGAGGGTTCACCTAACTTAAAAGAGGGGGAGGTGTCTTCTTTGATCACTCTGTTTTAAGATTTCATACAACATGGATCACAAAGAAGAAGAGGTTATGTTTGACCCACGTCTGCAAAGTCCCTTTACTATGATAATAGCTGGACCTACTTCTTGTGGAAAAAGTCAACTTGTTTTCAAGTTGATAAAAGGCATAAATGAGATGGTTACTCAAAAAATACATGACATATACTACTGCTACAGTCAATGGCAAGACGGCTTTGACGAAATGGTGAAGTTGGGAGTTAAGTTCAACAAAGGTCTTCTTTCAGAGAACTCTTTGTTTGAGGATAAAAGAGACAAAACATGGACTGGTTATAATAGACAACCTCATGGATCCAGAGTACGTTCCTACCATAATGAAGCTTTTCACTGTGGGATCACACCATCACAGTTTAAGTGTAATTTTCATTACTCAAAACTTGTTCTTCAATAATCCTGCCTTCAGAACATTAAGCGTAAATGCTCACTACCTTGTGGTCTTTAAGAACCCTAGAGACATGAGTCAAATAGGTATATAACTTAGAAACCAAACAGAAGCATTCATATATCCTGTTGGACTTTAAGCAAAGCACACCTAACGAGCTGAGGGTGAGGAACAGCATTACTACTCCTTGGAATACCTTGGTTTTCATACCTAAAGCTTCGTTTTCTAAGAGAAAACATTAGGATGGTAATAAAAAAATCTAACCGTGGAGGAAGATTGGGACTTTTAAGGAAGCATTATAACTTGTTGAAACACATGTCCAAATGTTCTTCTGCAGAGTGCTCCCACGTCATAATAGGTTTAATTGACGAGGTTATTAGGTTGATGAGCCAAATTTGTATTAATGTTATGAACAAAAACCTGTTGCATAACGAATCAGACGCAGTTAAATGCCTAACACCCTACAAGAAAGAACTTAAGGCAGTCACTAGACCCAAGGCTACTATCAAGCAGAAGAGGAAAACGTTTGAGCAGAAGGGTGGTTTCTTGGGAACCATACGGGGTCTAGTCTTACCCCTCATCATAGGTCTCATAGGAACACGTCAATAAGGTCATGTCTTATTCAAGGATGGCCCTCGTGAGGGCGGATCTTGTTCCCCGAGAAAAAAACCCTTCTCCCATTACTACTACCTCTGCTGCATCTACAGCTCCTTCTCCTCCCCAGCCTGAACCTAGTGCTCAAGACCAGTACTACAGGACTCAACTTTTGAGAGAAGGTTTAACTCCAGATTCCAGCCTGCTTCAAGTTCCGGATCACCTTCAAAGTAAAGCACACGAGGTCCTTAACGCACCTAACCTTAAACTTAAGGACAAGTTAAGACAGTACAGTCAACTTATGATAAAGTCGGGAATTTTAACTAAAAAAGCCAAGGCCTTAGGTCAACGTAGGGAAGGTCCCTATCCTGGTCGACCAGTTGGACAAGGACCTGCAGCTGCAGGGGGTATAAATGGCACTTTTGCAGACACAGACGACAACGACGACAACACCTTCACAGACGCTCAAGGTTAACCCCGACTGCCTGAGGATTCCGACGAAGACAGTGAACATGAAGTGCCTGGTGGAGAAGAACCCGGAATTCACGCAAAAGACAACACAGTGGGTATGGATGCTGACATCAAAGAAAGAATTCCTGCCACTTACAGAAGCACAGCTAAAAAACTGTACAGAAAAATATCACGTCAAGGCAGTACCTTGTTAAATTGGAACAAAGGCGGTGAAATATTTGTAGATGGGGAACGTGTGCCTGGAACCGACATTACAGATTTGTTGGCTTTCGCTGTCAGACCAAAGTCTTTGAGGAAGGACAAACCTGCAGGAAGCCAGGTCTTCATAAGAGCTGTTAAAAGGTTGAACCGCACCTTGAAATATGTCAAAAACAAGTAGGCTTTTGTTGGACACATTCCTTCTTTTGCTGCCAGTCCCTTAAAGAGGGTGTCCCCTATCAGGAAGAGAAAATTAAGTCAGACAGGAACATAAGTTAATATGGCGCACGAGGCTTTGAAGAAAGATGTTCTTAGGTTTTACACAGATCCTAAACAACCTGGAAGTTTTACCAGCGTCTCTAAACTTCAACGTCACCACTTCAAGAAAACAAAGAAAAAAATTATTGAACAAGCATTGGAGGATCATACAAGTAGTGTACAGAGTTGTACAGATAGTGTACAGGGTCGTACAGAATGCCCAACAATTGGGCTTGTATAAGGCTTGTACAGACTCGTTCATGCATATACAGGGCTTGTACAGGGTGCCATGTGAGGGTGCCATGTGAGGGTGCCATGTGTCCAGGTGCCATGTGGCATGGGGGCGATGAGTCTGGAAACCCCAAAACCCTGATGAGTGAGTGAGTAATAGATGTTTAACGCCATTTCGACAACTAAGGTCATATTCATGGCGAGAACGACATTACACAATTTCACAGAGGAATGTATCAGTGCCCGCGCATATGTGCACCACACACATCCTGAGGGGATAGGAAAGATGAGAAGTAGACCCTTTTAAGTGGGCTAGGGAAGCCCAAAAACCCTCATGTACTGTCCATGTGGACATGTTGTGTCCTGTGGTTAAAGTATAGTCTTACACCCCTGGCCTCTTTATGGAGGTCGGTAGGGAGTGACCAAAGTGTGACTGTAATCCGACCAACAAATATATGCATGACAGTCAGTGAATGCATAGTACAAATTGATATTTCAATACATCTCATGCATAAGGTGCACCCCAACTATAAGGCTCAGGCGTGATACACAGTGGAATACAGTTGTATAGGTTTCCTGCCAGCTCTACCTTCATGCATTATACAGTAAAAATTCTTTATAAGGAGCTTGGTTATAAGGAGACCTTGTTTATAAGGAGCACATTCTGTTCTCCAGAATCATTTTCATACATTTCTATAGTAACAAAATCCCTCTATAAGGAGGAAAAAACTCCATAACCTCGGATATAAGGAGCTAATATTGGCTAATAACCCTGAGTTTTGGGCGGATTTGGGAGGCAGCAATGCTTCTTAGCTCGCATTCACCTTCTTTGAACTCCTCAAGGGAGTGGGAGGGGGTGGATTTGGGAGGCAGCAGGGCTTCTAAGCTCGCACTCACCTTCTTTGAACTACTCAAGGGTGTGGAGGGGGCAGATTTGGGAGGCAGCAGGGCTTCTTAGGGAGTAATCATTTTTTAACACTGACTACATTGTTGTCCTATGGACATGCCTGCTACCCCCTCGCCCCACCATGCACATATTCGGCACTGACCACTGGTGCTCCTGATGCATGAATGCAGCTTCCGTGACATCTAATCCCCTCTATTTGTTATATACTACTGTCACACAGTATCGCTGAGTTTGTATAATAGATTCATATTAAAGATTGGTTGAGAATTGTATTAAAAACTCGGGTCTACTCCATTTTCTGGCGCTTCTCTGGGGTAGCTACTATTACACTAAGTTTTACTCAATTATACCAGGATTAGGTGAGGCTCCACTACGCGATTTTTTGGTACATTCTCACCTAATTTTCTCCCTATAGTGCCTAAGGTATAGGGTGTTGACATTCCTATATTGTAAACATGAGATTCAAAATTGTAAACATGAGATTTCAGGAGGGTGTTGCTCCTATAGTAAAAGGAAGAGCTGATTAAAAATGCCCTCATTTCCAGTCCTTTCTTTTCATGTAGCTATAACTTGTTCCTTTTGTTGCTCACAAGTGGTCATTCAAGTACGGTGCTCAAAAAGGGGGATTTGAGTAGGTACCTAGTTGGGAGAAGTCAGTCAGTATAATAAACTATAGAGCTTGTGACATGAGTAGGTACCTGGTAGTGCAGCTCTCTCTATTTTAAACAAGGCAGGTGACTTTTCAGACTAATGTGGTGAGTGCAAGTACTTAGGTGAAGCAGTGCACGACTTGTTTAGAAAAGAGGGCACATACTCACAGCTCTTTTTACAATAGGAGCAACACCCTCCTGGGGTTATTTTATGGGTGATCTCTCTCCTTGTGTGCCATATTTACCAACTAACATGCACCTGCATAGACTCTGTGATTGGGTGGGAGTTCAATATATAAACATCAACACAGCAAAATATAAATAACAACACAGCAGTCATACAGATCGCAGGGTCTTGTACTGTAAAAATCAAACCTGTCTGATATTGAGTTGCAGAGAGTGATCAGTGTGAAAGTCTGCAATATTTACATTAGGTCAACTTGATTTAGTAAACAAAAACATCTTTTGGCAACAAGAATGTGCCTGAGATTGTACACAAAGCCTTCCCCACATAAACAAAAAGCTCTCTCAACCTTCTATTTACACCTTGAAATAATAACATATACCACTCTATAATCTGTGTTTGTGTCTGCTTTTTTGAGAATAGCTCCGATTTTCAGCAAAAATCGCGTAGTGGAGCCTCACCTATTCAGTTCATTAACTCATGTATATCATACCGAAACCTGGTATAAGAAAATGGAGTAGACGCACTGGCATAAAATTAACGGCCTTTTTTTAAAAACTAGCTTGTCTTTCCAAGGCTCTGTAGGCCAAACTACTGAAGATACAGGAATGGCAAGCCCCAATTTTGAAAGGTCTCGATGCCCTCTTCCTACCCAATATCATGGATGCATAGTATTATAGAATTATGAGGCCATAAATAACTGGTGTTTACATGATCAATTTCAGCAAATCCTTAAATTTGTCCTCTGTTATTCTCAGTATGATTTTAAACATTTGATTAGTTTATATTTTAAGCTACATTTTGATATGCGGGACTAACTAAGATATTAGAATATTCCTATTTTAGCTGTAATTACTATCATTGACACACTTCAGATGCTGCAAGTGTAACCACAGCCTAAATATAATTTACATTGAATATGGTAATTCAATTTTCCTGCTGGTCACTTGAGGGCAGCATGGTAGAAGATGGTACCTAGGGCAACAAGTACACACACTACAAGGGAAGCATTGGGCTTGAAGGCACTGCTCCTCACTATGTCACCATTACAAAAAAATATCCACACAGCAAGTTCGGGTTTCAACGGAAACAGTGTGTGCTTCAAATCTATTTGTATAAGTATTGCAGAGCCTCCTATATCCCCTTGTCATAATTGTAGTTTTGATACCTCTGGACACATCTGTCTGAAATAAAGAAAGTTTGGACATCAGGACTAGAGAAATGAGTGCTTTACATCCTTATAAATGAAAACATCATCAATATATGCTGTGTAAATAATAAAGGAGTTGGGTTTACATGATCAATTTCAGCAACTTCTTAAATTTGTCCTCTATTGTTCTCAGTATGATTCTAAAGGCTTTGCCATGGAGGGCTCTTGCGAGATCGCCATGGTAGATACATACACAGTGACAAAAATTTTGATTAGTTTACATTTAAAGCAACATTTTGATATGTGGCACTAGCTAAAATATAATCTTCCTATTTTAGCTGTAATTTCTACTATTGACACACTATAAAAACGCAATATCTGTGGAAAGCTTGAAAGGTCTAGAATTCACACATCAAAACACCTAAGCATTCCACCTGATGGTTAAAATGTGACAACCCACCCAAGTAGGGGTGTCACAGTCCCATTACAGAGGGTAGGGCAGTATTTGGCTCTGGTTAAAGAACGTACAAGACCAAAGGGAAAGGTCTAGCACCCCAAAAATAAAGCATAGAAATTATAGAATCCATATGTTAAAATACCTATGCATTTCATTGAATGGTTAAGATGTGAGAGCCAATGCAAGTAGAGCTACCTTGGTCCCTTTATATGTATACAGGTGCCTATGGTTTTATCAGAGAATATTCTTATGATAAAAATGGAAGATCCCTCCCTCACAATCAAGCATGGGTGTATACACAACCTGCGTCAGAATTCCCAAGTATTTCTATAATAAGTGAAAATAGGAGAGCACAATCCTGTTAAGATCATAGAGCAGTGGGGTCAGCCTGCCTTAATCAAAGGTCTCTATATAAACAGACTGCTAGGAAATCGATAAATATAGGTGTAATGATTAGATAAGATATGAAATTGTGTTATCTAATCATTTTAATCCATGTGGAATGGGAAATTATGCCAAAAGACCACTTTTCATTAGTTTTTGAAATTGCTACCAAAAAATTCTACAGCCACTTCTGTGGCAAGGGCTAACTAACTTCTGTGACAAGCGCATCAATGAGTAATTTCTTTTCCATTTGATGCATCTCCAATTCAACAAATACTGCACAAAGTCTGCACCAATAAAGTTAGGATATCATCTGTATATAGGAGATGTTAGGTTGACCCCCAGAGCTAAATATCTATTTACTTGTATGGGCCTGAAAATGTTAGTTGTCCCATTGGTATTATTAGATGATCTTGCAATTTTAGAGTGATCTTATTCCAATTTGCACGCACATAAATGCAATTAAAATCCATTTCTCTATTGTACATATATCAAAGAGTATGAGTAAAATGTTTCCTGTCATATAGCAGTATTATTCTTGCAATATAATCATCCTGAAAATGCTGCAGTGGCAATGAGCAGAATGTGTCGATTTGAGGGCAAACCTTCACTTATGAAAACTTTCATCCTGTGGCAAGTTCCCAATAGATCTAACCAGCCAGGCCCCACCCTGCCAGCCCCCACCCCTACCTGACAGAAAATGACTAAGCCCTAATACGTAGGCATGTATGTGCATTACAACCTTGATAGAATGTTCTTATGTCAATCTAAATTGAACTTTACAAATCTTACAAATTTAAAAAGCTTTAGAAGTCTTCAAAGTGAACTCGGGAATCATGAATCCTAGGGTATAAGATGCTACTAATTTAATACACCATAAACAAGCATCTGGATCCAAAAGGATAAGTCCAACTTGGCAGCAAGTGTATATATCTATATAAAGCATAAGAGCCAAGATACTAGTAAATGATAGCAAACAGAATTATTTCACCAGGACTTTGGAGTATTTGGAGTGCAGAACCAAAATCTAAAGAAAAATATAAATAGCACAAGTTCATGTCAAAACAAATGCCCTACTGTCATGAGATGATATTTTGATAGCTTTTGTAATCAATATAAAGTATAATGGAAGGAAGGTTTGGGTCCTTGATGGGGGGCCCCAAATGTCACATGTTGATTTAAGAAATACCCATGTCCCATGTCAGTAACCATGCTACTAGTGTCACTAACACAGCTAATCCAATTACAAAACGATAAGGGAATCTGCCCTACCCTGAGTTTTTATTGTAAGTCCCACCAGGGGTCTGAAAAGGTTCCCATTCTTTCCCCCTATGGTCTATACATTTTTGTTAGTAAAACCCTGCATATATAAGCCACACCTTGAGATTTTGAATGTGCTATAAGCCCAGGTTTATTGCCAGGTGGGGGTCTTTTTATTGCATACAAATGCTGACTAAGGTAAATGAGAATAAATGTTTAACGAAGTAGATCAGAAAGCCATATCTAGATTTTGAATGGCGCCTAAGGGAATAATTATGTGAGCTACTGAGTTGTTCATGCCAAAAATAAAACTGAAAATGTCATGACATGCTCACATCAAAGTATGCGCCGCAAACATGTTTAACACCTCAATCCGCACAGACAAAAGAAAACTGATTATCACTTGCTAATATAAAAGCATGGGGAGATAACAAATATGTTTAACACCTCATTAATCACGCCACACACCGAGAATAAAACTGACATGGCGGCATGCACGTGTGAGCTGAACATCAAAGGATGCGGTGGTAACATGTTCAACACCTCAGTATGGCACCATGCGCGTGTCAGCTAAACATCAAAGGGTTGGGCGCCGATATACCACCCCCCACCCCTATACCCCTGAGATGTGGGAGAGTGGGGGTATATACACCTTTTTTTTTAAAGTGTTTTATTAAGGTTCACAGAAATTATGCAAAAACATAACCTGTCTCCGAGCTCGGCGAAGCCATTATGATGCTCGGGCCTTCTTTATAGGTGACTTATTCAATCTATTTAATAATCAGTGTAATGGCACACAATGTTACATGTCACATAGAGACCACTCATAGTTATATCTGCACAATGTAATATAACACATAATGAGATGGGGATGAATGATGAGTTCAGAGTTCATGTAATGGTGTAGATTACACAGTACAAATAGTTCATGGAATGGTGTAGATTACACGATACCAATGTATAATACAAACAGTCTGTTTCATTTTAATGTACCACACACATATCTGTCATTAACCAGGTATACATGGAAGATTCATACATAGCTGTCATTAGAGGACCCAGCACGCAATCATAGTTTATCATACAATTCAAAAAGAGTGTGTATACTAGACAAGTATGGTATATTTATCATTGATGTAACATTTAGGATAATCTCTTTTAATTTTTTCTTTAAATACCTCTTTTTCCTTAATCAGTGTATACTTTATCTTTAGCTTATTCCATCTTCTAATGGCCTCCTGATGGAAACTCTTATATACAACCGGATTCCTGGATATCCTTTGAATGTATCTCAGGCCTAATTGCTGTCTAGTATTCCTGGGTCTAACATCAATAACATTTGGTTGATTTTGAATACTATATGTATAAATTAAAAGATGTGTGTCATGTCTATCTTCTAATTTCTTACATTTACTCATATCACGAAGCTCATTAGTAGTGTGCAAGGGGTTCTTTTCTAACCTAACCTTGTAGGCAATTCTTAATGCCCTGTTCTGGATTAATTGTAAATCTTGGGCATGTTGCTTGGTGGTTGTCCCATATGATATCGGCATAGTCAAATATTAGTAGGATCTTACTTTTATACAACTTAACTGCACCTGGTACATCAAGATATCTCCTAATCTTTGCTAACTGGTGCACCCTAAACATGACATTTTATTTGGTTTTTTGCCTCTGCTTATCAAAAGACAATTCATCATCTATCAATACACCAAGGTATTTAAACTCCTTAACACGTTCTAGTTGCTGATTATTTATATCAACCTGGTTGTCATTCGTATCTTTACTATTTGGACCAAAGTGCATCCATTTTGTTTTATCCTTATTGGTAGTCAACAGGTTGGAACAACACCATTGGTTCACAGCAGGAACCATCTGCCTCATCTGTCCAAAATTATGCACTGACATCACAGCATGATCAGCATATAAGACAGTTGAACACAAGGGGAAACATGTTGGCAGTTCATTTATATATAATGTAAACAATATGGGACCTAGTATTGACCCTTGTGGTACCCCATACTTCACTGCCTTTACCTGTGATACAGAATTATTTACCACAACCCTCTGTGTTCTGCCAGTTAAGTAGCTGGAGAACAAATTACAAGTATTTCTTGATAAACCCAAGTCTTTTAATTTATTTATCAGCAATGGATGTGACACAGTATCAAAAGCCTTGGAATAATCTAAGAACAGGCTATATGTGTCCTTATTCTTATCTATGGCATTATACAGACAGTTTAGGTATGTGGTAGTTGCAGTTAATGTGGACCGTCCTGGCCTAAAACCATGTTGAGTGTTGGTCATAATATCCCTTTCCTCCAAGAAACCTCTTAACCTATTGGCCATTATTTTTTCAAAAATCTTTCCCGGTAAGGGCAAAAGACTTATAGGCCTAAGATTAGTAACTAGTTTACAATTCCCTTTCTTGGGTATAGGTATAACTGTGGCTGCTTTCCACAGATTGGGGAAGGAACTACTTTGTAGGCATTTGTTAAAAATAAGAACCAGTTTGCCAGGATCACATAAAAATACCTTCTTTAGGATAAATGTTTTGACATCTTTGATGTTGGATGACTTACTGCAGTCAATCTTTCTAATTACTTTTAACATTTCTTCTGTGGAGATCATTGTATGAAGTAGTTCAATGTCTAAGGGATTATCTGCAGGCATGGGGGGTATATGTACAGTGGGATGTCGCATAGCAAGCTCCTCTCCTATGTTTGAAAAATAGTTATTTATATAATATAATTAGCTACATCCCCATTGGGTATATCAGCCTTAGTGACATTGTCTATCAATCTAATCAAACTGGCTTTGCCTTTCCTCTGCAGTAGTCTTTCTATAGCTTCCCAAAAGGCTTTTGGGTCTTTGTTGTCCTTTCTTATCAATTTAGTCATTACTGTTTGTTTGCTGTGCAGAGAGGCCATTTCAACCTCATTACGCTTTGCTTTAGCTATTTCCTCATCAACCTTCAATTTTGTTCTCCTAAATTTCTTATACAGTTTGTCTCGTTCCCTCATAAGACTGATTACCCTTGGAGTAAGCCATTCAGCAGTGTGAGCAGGAATGGTCATCTTTTTTATTGGTGCAGTCACTGAGAGTGCTACCTTAATATTTCCCAACAAAATACTCCATAATTGATCTGGTGTTTTGCTATCATTAAATTCAGTCCAATCGGCCCGTTGATATCTATGTATGAACATCTCACTATCAAACCTTTTATAGGTTCTGGCATGTATTGTTTTCTTTTCAATTTTGACTCTTTCATGTTTCAATGTCATAAAGATGGGATAGTGATCACTATAGTTGACATTGATTGTACTGGCTAGCCTGACAATCTCACTGTTGGTATAAATATGATCTATGAGTGTGGCAGAGTCACCAACTTCTCTTGTCGGAGTAGTTATCACCTGTGACAGCCCATTATTAAAACACAGGTTATCAATTTCCTCACATGATTTACCATTCAGCATATCTACATTCATATCTCCAGCAATAATATATATATAGTTACCCACACAATTGTCCAATACATTACTTATGTGGTCAATGATTTGCTTTGTTTTACCCTTGGGTGTTTTGTAATAGACCATCACCTTATGCTTCTTTTCATATAGCAACACATCAGCAACTATAATTTCATAATTTACATTGACAACTGATGCCTCCATATCCATTGTTACATTCATATTATCCCTGACATACATTAACAGCCCCCCACCAATTTTATCAACATGCGGCTTCCTGTCCAGCCTTAAACAACTGTATGATTGGACTTCTATAGTGCCATCTAAGTCAGTATCAGGCTCCAACCATGACTCCACAACCATTCCTATATCAAACAAATTCAATACTTTTTTCCATTCAGTTAATGTCATCATTGAGACTCCTGACATTATGACACACAATCCTCAACCCTTTTAAATTTTCAACATCTTCTATCTCAACAGCCATGCTTACCATTCATAACTGTACTGTACCAATTAACACCTTGTAGTGCTGGTGAAATGAGGTGAAAATGAGTTGATGATAACAAAATCAGCATTAGGTGACTACATATTTCGGTGTAATGCACCAAGGTCATGGAGAGTGGTGGGAAAGAGCTCTACATCTAACAAAAGTTAAGTCTCTTTATGTGGGAGTATTAACTAATACAGTTAAAAGCTATTCTGATAATGTAGATACCTACCAGCATATATATATATATATATATATATATATATATATATATATATATACATATATATACACACATATATATATATATATATATATATATATATATATATATATATATATATATATATACACATATATACACACACAGACAATACTAATGTGAGCAAGTAGATATATCATGTATCATTCATGTAAATATATAGATTATGCTTCAGTAGGCAAATTATCCCAGTCAACTAGTACACAGTCATGCATTTAGGGACTACATAGAAAGATATATGTAGTATTGTGGAATAAATGTCATATACCTATAGATACATCTGACTACACATAGAACACATACAGAGTTACCTATAGTATTTTGATAGCAATTCCTCTCCTATAGCTATTGGTGGTAATTGCATATACAAGTAAATATATGAGTTATATACCATTTTGAATACATTACAAATATATCTGTATCTGTTAGTTTAGGATCTTACCATTATGGAAATCAGAATGTACACATGTATGTTTCTGTCTTAACTGGGGTAACACCACAGGCCTTGGCACTCAGCAGGTGGTACATCACTTACCACAGTGACCTCAGGGTCAGTCTGGTCTCCACTGACTGTCCCAAATACATGTATACTATAACAGTCTAGGTATAAAGGCCAACTTCCAGGGTAGCCATAGATTTGATATTATCAATACACAGTGTACTATTCTAATGAAACTAATTAAGACAGCATATCTGGTGATGTAATCTATATGCTGATGCATATTACACAACCCCTACAGTAGGTCTGTTTTGCCATTTAGGCTATATACTAATACTATTAACCTACAGCATGGTGTGGATAGTGACAAACATAGGTTATAAACGTCTTTGCAGTGCATTGGCACTGTCAGTAATCATTTTTTACTGTCATTGATTAAAATCAATTAGCCACATGCTGATCTTGTAATATAATGCACATTCTAAAACACATATTGAGAAGGTCATATATAGGATATCCAGATATATAATATACCCCTGCTATTGATATGTTTTGAAACTTAGCAGTTCAATGTCTATGCCACTAGAAGACCTGATATATTACCACTGATTACACAACATGCCTTTAGGCTGTGAGTAGTTTGAGGCAGAGTCAGCAGCTTCTGTAAGGCCTGGCAACAATTTGTGTGCTGCTGCTAGAAATGGAGATGCATATGTTGCCTCTGTTCTCTGCTGGTATCCCAGGGGCAGATACTGCTCATTTTGTGGTGGGGTTTTAAAAGTTACTAGAGAGTGATCATGATCTTGAGTCATTGTGTTAGCATCACTGTTCTGGGTGTGTTGGTAATGTTGTACAGTGGGTGCTTGGTGTGTAGTAGCTGTAGAGTAGACAGGGAGGGGGCTGCTAGTGATAGGTCCCTGCTGTTAAGGTGCCCCTGCTGGATGTACAGTTGTAGTGGTGACATCTGTGGTGGGGTGACTGGTGGGGAGGTAGTACTGATAGGTGGGGGTGTTGGTGGGGGTAGCTGAACTGAGGCTGGTTGTGTAGTGGTTGTTTGTGGTGATGACTGGTAGCCTAAACTCTGTCTAATTTCAGAGCGGACTCTTTGTAACACCTTTCCTCCCAGATTCAATCCATTAAAGGATAGATCATTCAACTGTCGTGATGATATGATGCAGTTACAGCCCCACTTCCTGTCATTGGTAACTTCCAATAACCTTCTACTGCCACTGTCTACCAATAAGTCTGCCAACCACCTATTTTGTTCATATTTCAATAGGTTGTATTGCTCAACCACAAGCTCAGCTCTGTCATCCCAGGCTGGACACGGGATCTCTTTGGCTATGCTCCTAGCTTTATAAGGACATCTCGAGTCTCTCACCTGTGAGGCTTTGCTATGTGCCCCTGCAAAAGCTGCCTTGTTGTATGCCACTGCCTGCTCCACTGAGTGGAAGGTGATACCATTTTCCATAAATTGGCACTCGCAAATGTTTGAAAAGGGTGCCAATGAAGAGTGGTATGCTACATACCCACTGGTTGTGCGTGTCTTTGTTTGCTCCAGGTTCAGCTCAGGTGGTAGGTCCTTCAGATTGGCATGTGAATAGTACCTGCCATCATACACTACACCCCGGCCCCTAGGTTTAACATCCAGGTTAGCCCTCATACCCAACCTAGTTATAGCACGCACATCTGCCTTCTCTGATTTAACCTCAGAGCAGTTATCCTCATTGATGAATACATGTCGCATATGATCATAGTCCTTTAATTTAGCCTTATTATAGACCAAACTATCTCGCATGCTGGCTGTGGTCAGAATTACCAGGATTGGCTTTGGGTTCTGAGCGCGAGGACCAGTATGATATACTTTGTCCAGATCTCTTAATGAAACATCTTGGTTAATTCTTGCCAAGATGTCTATAGCAATGGCTCTGACATCCTCTCTGTCCGTTTGTGTGATTCCTTCTATAAGCAAATGGTTGGTCCTGGTTTGCTGGTCCACACTTATTATGCATTCCTTTAGCTCCTGTGCCCTTAGCTCAGAACATCTCTGTGCCCTTTGTAGTTCTAGGTTATCTTTTTTCAAAATATCTAGTTCTGTTCTTAGGTTTTTGAATGTGGCCTCCAATGTATCAACTTGCCCCTGTGTCTGTTCTAGGGATTGCTGGAACTCTCCTATACACTTGATTTGATCAAATCCTTTGGCAGTAGTTTGTAGCAAATGAATTAATATCACACCAGTCTTATTTAATTGTGGCTCTTCCTCCTGAGATGCCCTGGTTGATCTCTTCTTAAAAAGATCTTGCACTGCCTTCTCTACTGGCACTGGTAGGCCCAGGTTCACAAGCCCCGCCTCTGCCATACTGGACAGGGTGTAGGGTGTAGGGTATAGTTACTGACTGTAGTGTATGTAGCAGTAAATTCAGCTCCTAAAATCACAGATAGCTTCTAATGTAGTATGTGTTTTGGCCACAGCAGGTAATATATCCACTCACTGATTGTTCATAATCCAGTAGATATACTTTTAAAACCTTGACTCCCACTTAATCCATATATATCTTCAATAATTGTAGAGCTCAATCCCTTGGTGTGTTCACTCCTCGGCGGCCATTACCATGATAATGATGCCAGGTGATGAAACATTCAGTCCTCTGCACAGCACCTGAACACATCAAGATTGAAGCTACACTTGCAAGTAGAAATATAGACTATTATCGAGATGGAGAACGATTTGCTGATCGAAATGGCCCACTTCATTCACATGGATCCACCCCAAGGGGCTGTCTCCCCAAAGGGCGAAGCCTGAGGAGGAGGCAGCCCCCTTGAGGTATACCCATGAAAAGGTATCAAAGAGAGTTCAGTCCTGTATTTACGGCCCTTAAACGTTATGTTTATGGGGAGTTGTTTTTCACATGAAATAATGTGCAAATGGAACCACCCACACCAAGAAAGAACTACAGGCCTGTTGAATGGATAGCAGATCAGACTCTGTATCTCTTCAAGACTGGCCCTTATCTGAGACAAGGGTACTTATGGGCTATACTCTACCCACTAACTGTAATGCATCAGCAAATGTGGTTCCTCTAAACCCTTGTGTGTAAGGAACATCTTATTTGCAGCTCTATAAAATGTCTTCATCAGCCACAGAGTCATACAGAGAATATCAAGACATTTCATTTTATATGCTACTGTCATACTAGGATTGTGCGTATGATCAAGGAATATCATATGACTTGTGGCTATAAGGAGTAAGAATATCAAACTCTTATCTTGTACTTCAGTTATCACTGGTTTATTCAAGGTTTAAGCAGTATTTATGTATCAGTAATACAAATGCCAATACACAGGTAATTCACACACAGTAAATATGATATATGTATATATGTGTTCCACTCCTATGTGTAATAGTAATAATACATTGTCCAATATAGGTTCTAGGTGGGTTCACACAACCTAGCTCCTGGCCTGCTGATAGAGGGATAATATAAAATATGCAACTTTACCCTCTTGTAGATAGATGGAAGAAGATAGCCTTTGGCCACAAGTGGGGTTTAGTCCTATGTCTGTCTGACATAGTCTAACCCAGCAGAGTGTTCTTGTGGCAGATGCATAGCAGGCTCAGGAGAGCTGGACTAGAGATGTTGTCACTGAGGTGGTTCTCTGGATACTGACTGGATGGAAGGTAGGGTTGAGCTTAAATAGCCAACCCTAGCATCCTTCCTCTAGACTATCTGGAGCCAACAGCAACTGCCATTAACATGACATGAGTATTTCATGTCCATGGGGGTACATAGGGCGCCCCCATCATCAGTGCGGTGCCCACATTGTCTTGCTCAGTTTGGCATGTTCAGCGGCCTGTAACTCGACTGTTTATGCAACTGCACACTTGTAACTGCACATGTGGGGAGAGGTACCTGCCAGCTCCCTGTACCCCTTTGTGCATGCACACAAATCACGCTGGTTTGTCTGTGGCGCACCGAGAGCTCAAAACACTCTCGGAGGCTTAGCTTCCTTAATAATGAGACTTTTGACACCGGATTAAGACCCTGAGATGCATCATGTCCGGGCACATCCGGGCCATTTCCATTATCTGGGCCTGTGACGGCAGTCTGGCTTGTCTTTAAACAATTACATACACTATTGTTCATGGTCAGTGGACAATGAGGTCAGACCTTTTGGTCCTTAAACAACTATATACACTATTGTCCATGGTCAGTGAACCATGAAGTCAGTTGCTTTGGTCTTTTACATTATATATTCACATAGCTGGTGATCAGTGGACCGTGAACGCTCATATGGAGTAATATGTATTAATGCCTCATTAATACAATCATATGTTACAATTTATTGTATTATTAAAGTGTACACAATACTACAATCATTCCAACCCCCACAGGCGCCACAAGGAAGGGGGAGCTCAGACCTATTCATTGGTTATAAATTAATAATTATTAAAATCTTTTAAATAATTGGTTATATCAATTCAATACATCTGCACATGCAGGTTTGTGGTGGTGATTCTTCTACATAAATTCCATATATGTGGATCAGCACGGTAAAAGGTACGCCCGCGAGGGGGTCCGCGGGCATACCTTTTACCGTGTTGATCCACATATATCCTCAGAGAATTTTTGGGATTTATTGGACACCATAACCAGCCAACTACAAAATGTAACTTAAGAAAAATCGGTGTAATGACACCATTATAGTAGATTTATAATAAATATCCCTGTTTTATGCTAATAACTTCCTCCCATAGACTTAACGTTGTAAGGCCGATCCGTACACCCCCAGTGGCATAATATGCGCTGATCCACTACTGTGGCTGATCCAGTACTGCAGCCTCATTCTGGGTGCACACAAAATGTAAACAAACAAAATGACGGATTTTGTTGATGTTTAGTCTATTAAACCTTGTAAAAGCATATAATAAATAGGGAACTAAACTCCCAGGCGTACATACTGGCTGATCCACCCCTTGTGGTGGATCAGTCAGTATGTACGCCATGGTCGTTTAGTTCTCTCTATTTATATCAAAGTGTATTTATACTGTATGAAATAATAAAATAGTATGGTGCTATAAGTCACAATAAGGGACAGGGTCTGCGAAAAATTTCCTGGAGTCAGTTTTAAACAAACTATTCTAGGCTAGGGGCATTTTTTCTCCCTACCGGTAAACCATTCCAGCAAGTAGTACCTATAAATTCATCGTTATAGTTAGGTGTTATAACTTTAACTGTGGGTGCATCATGAACTGTGATAGGTAACACTCTATTGTTTCTGTATAAATGTGCTGAAAGAAAGTCTGTCTTTGATTGCAACAAACTTGTCTTATAGTTTCGTAGAGTAACACATTAAAAACAAAAGATTTTATCAGTTCTAGGTAAGTAAATTCAAATGTATAATGTACCACTGTGTTTTATATTCTCATATTTTTAAATTGTGGGCATGACCAAAGACACAATGATAGATATGATAGACATAGAATACACTAATGCAATGGCAAAACATGACTGCATCTTTGACAAATTTGACCTTGTTTATTTCATGTTGCTCACCTTGATGACTCTTTTTTTTTTATTTGTTTTTTATTCAACATGGTTCATATATACATACATTTTCTAATATGGTTTATATAATGTGGTAGCCACTCTTCAATGTCAAGACAACCCCTGTTGTTCCAAGGCCCAATGAAAGTAGCATTTGTGCCTGTCAATGAAGTGCACACATCCAATGTAGCGCCAAACCGGTGCCGTTCTTCATTTTTAAAGCACACTTCATATCTAGTTTGGGCAGCTAGAAATAACTAGCTGTGCTATAAGTGTAAAAATTAGAAAAGTACTTAAGTGCACTGTATAGGATTGACATGGACTCCAGGTGCATCTTATACATGTGGGGGGGGGGGAACTCAAACTTGAGGTCTCAGGTATAATGGTAGTTCTGCACACTTGATTATCTCATGAAAACTATACATGAGACTCTTAATTCTTCATGGTCTTGACACTATTGTAGTATCTGGACACAAATGGCATAATTGCTAGGTTGTTAGAAGTGAGCAGGTTAAAAAAACATAGTAATATGGTCTGCAAATTGAGAACATAAGATGACCCATGCACAAAAGAAGCGGGGTAACCATCTAAGAGAGCCAGAAGCTGTTAAATATTTACTTGGTGGCTCTAGATTTTATTCCAGCTGGAAAACTTGAAATGGCTTGGAAGATGGCTTTACCTGAGAACCACAGAGTTCCCAATAAGAAGTTGAAGAACTTGAATAGTTTATATTACAATAAGTTCTACTAGATCTATTTTATGTTGCACACTTAATAGACTATATTACTTCAATGTATATTTATTCTTGCAGCATGCATTGTGTAATGCGGTAGCCATCCTTTGATGTCAAGACAACCTCTCCCAAGTTGCTCCAATGCCAAACCAAAATATGCATCCTCTATTGCAAAATATGGAATATTCGGGGATATTCCTACCAGCTCTCGTGCGAGATTAAGCGAAGTGAGAAAGACAGTACCTAGGGCATAGGGGGGTGTAATGTTCTGATCATATTCTAATGTATTTATATAGCCTTTATAGTCTGGAGCTCTATATAGTGTGCGTCCCTTGAAGCATAAACCAACTTGGTGTTTCTGAAATGCCTCATCAGTCCCATATTTATGGAGTAGAGAAAGAATCTCTGGTATATTTATTGAAGTATCATCAGCAGCACGAATGACAAACTCTGTTTGAGGACATTTGTTGAGTACCCATCTAAATCCCATCAGAACCTTTTGTGTTAGGTTGTAATAATTGTCGGTAAAATCATCCATAAGAATGTCATTGTGCTCTTTGCTCTCCTTCTTAAGAAGTTCAATTTGATTATCTGGCCACCCAGTTCCAAATAAAAAGATCACTATATAACTGTACCTTTCTCTCAGTTTTTTCTCTCCCCATGTCTTTCTAATACCCATTCTTTTATTCACATTTCCTGGCAGGGTTGTCACCATGATAGCACCATAAATAACATCCCCTTCCTTACATGAAGCGTTTGGAGCTATGACAGTCTTGAAATCATAAGTAAAACACTTATTGCATCTTAATTGCCTGCGCTTTGTTGGGAACTTCTTTGTGCTCAGAATGTTAAGATGATTTCTGATCACTTCAAGACGCTTAGGAACTTCCTTCCTTCTCCTTGGAACAGAATTATGAAGGTAAGAATAAAGCTTGATAGCTTTGTCCTGCAATGTCCTTGATATATTTTCTTTGTGATTTGTGACTAGTCGTGGAATGTCAGTGCTCAATTCACCAGCCCAGGATGGCTTATGCTTTAGCACAAAAGAAATGATTTCTACCATATCTGAAATCTCCTTATTCCCCAGGTAGATTTCCCTTTTCTCTAACTTAGGAGAAGGCAGATATTTGTAGGGAAACATTGAGGTACGTGGTGGTGGTATACCTGCACTCAAGTAGATCACATGGCCATTTGAATCCCTATGGTTAAGTTCCCTCGCAGCAGTGTTAGGTTGTGATGTTGGGGCTGAGATATTGGAATACTGGTCCCTCAGTCGTTGCTGATTTACCATCTGTTTTGAATTTAATGTCACAAACAGAAATCCCAGTATAAACAGGATGCAGAGGAACTTCACTTTGCCGTTTGATCTGCCAAGGAGTTTCATTGTGATCTTCTGTTTGGAACAATGATCTGGAAAGAAAATAATTTGTTATATTGACAAATACTGAGTGGCCAATGTTTTTTCAACATGAGCGATGGTAAAATCTATAAAGTTCTTCCTCAAAAGTGCCCTTTGCAGTGGAGGGGCTACCCCTCTTTGAACGACACAGTTACAGTCTCTCCCTAAAAGAGAGGCAAAAGATTTGTGATATCATCCTTAGATGCCAAACCCCTCACACTTGGATGAAGATAAATGAAAGAGATATGGAGCGCGAAAACTCATCCCCCCCTGTTGAAAAGCAATGAACACTCCTTTTTGAATAGCAGATTATGTAACCACTGTAAAATGTCCCGTCCGGCCTTCTGTACACAAAAGGGCATGGTGGTGGGTGTGTGTGTATGTAGGATTAAGTAAGAACTGAAGAAGTAACAATACTGTGACATGTATGGGCCTGTGTGTAGAGAAATGGAGAGTAGAAATAAAGTTATTATTGTACCTACAACAACCAAGCATATGGAAATCCCATGTATACAACAATAAAACTCATATGCCTATGGTTGTGATGTTTAATATGCGTTATGTCGTGTTCCAGACCCACCACCATTTCAGCCCTAAAATGTTTATTGATGGGTGGATCTTCAAAATTCAAAAAACACAGAATGAGCATAACCAATAAGGAACACCATTAACATACAAGTACCAAGCTAGACTGGTTGTTTCTTAGTCAGGATAGTGTCAATCTGCACTCGACCTGACAGAAAATTGTGTATCCAACACTTGTTTTTTGCCTTTCTGATTATAGGGTAGATTAACCTAAAGACGAGCACATACATAGAGTCGACCACCTGTCAGCTTGTTAATTATTATTGCATGATAATACACTAAAGTTCCCATGTTTGAATGGTTTTTACCATGACCAGCTGGTCATTTCATCAGATTCTCCAACTTTGGTTCGAAAATTTGAAGATGACAAGTGCTCACATACACAACATTTTAACTCTGGGCATAGATAAATATCTTTGCTAAATGATAGCATAAGGAAAAGTGCAGAAATGTTAAATACTTTCTGTATAGGACTTATTTTCTAGAACATACCAATTTCACCTTGAGATGACCAACATTTCACCTTGAGATGACAACTCCTTTTACACCTATTTGTGTATTTAATTGAAAAGAAACCATCGATTATGTAGGAAAAAGAAAAATTACATCACAAGATTCATGGCTAGAATAGTTTGAGATAGATTATGCTCTGATGCATACATTTCAATCTCTACTGTAATGGTACAGTTATTACTATATAGAGGAACTATTTGATACTGAGAGTGTGATGATAAAGTTAAGTAATGGATTATTATAGTCCATATTGAAGGTCTATCAAAGTACATTAAAAACAAAGCCTCTATAATGCAGAGTTGGAAATGCCACTTCTATTTTGATGAGATTTACAATATCGATGACAATAAAATTGCCTCCAATATCCATTCTAATTGAATCACTAATAAAACTAATAATACATTTTTTTATGATGCAATAGTTTTAATTCCGCCATTTTACTGCATATCTATAGAAGACACTAATTCTTTTTTTCAAATGATAGTTTGATGAACATAGCCCCATTAAAAGGGTTGTTATCAAGTGGTCAGCTCAGGGTGCAAGGTGGTCATCTCAAGGTGAAAATAGACTAACTGAGATGGTCTTAGAAATGATGAAAAACAATAGATAAACTTTACACATGGATTTGAGAAATGTAATTGGTCAAAAAGCCCAAATAATTGTCTTTTTCACTTAGTACCTTGGGGAACCCTAAGGACCTATTAGACTCAAAGATATTAGCTACTATATTTCCCTTATTGAAAACCTGCACAGGAACAGTCGTCTTTAGATTACTCTACCCTAAGCTTTGGGGAAAATGTTTTGCTGTTGTTGTTATACTATAGGTAGAATAAAACAAAGCAACAACTTGTGGGGCAGACAAGAACCTGTGGGCCCATGAGTGGCATGCGGCAACCCACTCATGGGCATACAGCATCTGTTGTCTTTTAGGTTATATTACCTTAAAGGCATAATACCTCACACATGAAGCGCACCTTACATGCAAGGATAGACCCCTGGTGCCCCCTCTGAAGCAGAATAATGTAAGGGAGGCCTTTCTCAAACATGTGCTAAACTCTGGTTAGAAAGTGATTGTGGGAGCTCTGAGACGATAATAGGTCTTTGAATTTTGAAAATCTATTGAGTAGAACAGACGCCATGCCACTTTTTATTTTCTATCTCACATCTTCAAAGTCTGGATGTGCCTTATATGCAGGGTGCGGCTTATAGGAGGGGTATTGTGGTATCTAGTGAGTAGTGAAGCAGAGCAGATGTTTTACTTTTACTGCATGACTGGTCACTATTATGCCATTATTGTGTCGTGCCTCGCAGGTATAACCTCATAGTGCATTGTAACGAGTTGGGGTTATAGAAGAGGTTTTGCTGCTGGGGGGCAGCAGTATCCACCATTTGTTATGAATGTACATGGTCATATTGCCACCTCAATCCAACAATGTCCCCAGAGCTTATCAATTAATTGTAATACAATAATAACCTCAATGGATTCAATCTAACATTGTGCACAAAAGATAATGTATAAGGTTATCTGAGAAGGAACTAGGAACAACCAGTAATATACACCAAAGACACCACACCTGTGTCTAAATTGTATATACAAGTGCCTAGCCTCTGAACCTGAAGCTAACATTGGCCTACCTGCCTTTAGGTTGACTGACCATGAAATGGATTGGGAGAGATGGTTATCTACTTCTCTCACTCTCAGTGATGGCACTTCACTGGGATTGGAGACATTCTTGTCTTCATCAGGCATACATGGTTTATAGTATCAATGAGATTCACAGAGTGCACACAGAAAATAATATTATGAGGATTGTATCATGGACTCACCTCACTGGTAGAGTATATATATATATATATATATATATATATATATATATATATATATATATATATATATATATATATATATATATATATACAGTTCCTGTAGATTAACAGCACCTCTTGCTATAATTCTACACTCCTAGTTTCTGTAAATTTACAGCAATAATTTATGGAACCTCAGTTGCCAGCAAAGGTTTCTGTAAATTTACAGTATATTCTGCTGTTCATTTACAGCAAAACTTTCTGTTCATTTACAGAAAATATTGCTGTTATTTTACAAGACACATTTATGTAATTCTACAACATATTTTCCTGTTAATTTACAACATATGTTTCTGTAGATCTGAATGATCTTGCTGTATGGTTACAGTGGATGTTACTGTATGACTACTGTGGATTATGTTGTAGAATTACAGCAACTCACCTCCTGTAATACATTTACAGCAAAATGTATTGGAACCAAAGTTGCCAAGGGGTTTTGCTGTAAAATATCCCTGGCTACTACTAACAGTGTGGTGTGTATTGAGTTAGTAATTGATTGAATAGTAGCTCCTATTTCTGGGTCTGTAATACATCTAGCTCACTATGTAGTCCCTGGTATGGAGTCATTTCTTATACCTCTCAGTATGATTTGAAGGTGTCCTGTTGTAGATACTATTGAAATAGTGAAATAGGGTGCTGAGCAATCAGATGTCAGGCTAGTGGTTGACCTATCATGTGTAAACAGCAAGGTAAACTTAGCTCAAAGGACTGGAATATGTGTGCAATGCATTGTAACCTAGAATTACATAAAGGTCTTATGGACAAAACCACTTGTGATCTTGAGACCAATAGTAGTATAGTAGGTATTGGCAAAGACCCTAGGCTCAAAGAAAAATATGCTCCCTTGACAGGCAGCCAACCACAGGCCTCCATCTAGTCACTTGGCCTATTAATTTGCATAATCCCCTCTTGACCTACTTATTTGACCAGTCAGCACCCGGTATAAGCCCCTTTAATGCAAATGAGATCATGTCCTAGCTTTCTTTACTAATCAGAGAGGACCATTGGAAAACAGTATTTTGTTTTCATGCATCAACATTTTTTTTGTAACTTATTTATAATGTTAACACTTTTCTTCTTTTTATTTTGCAAATGTTTAACATACTCTACAAACATGATTCGTTATTTGGGGTTCTAGGAGGACAGTAGACCTCCCAAAAGAGGCATATTTAAGGAGTTTATTACCTGGTCATTATTAATGGCTACAACTTGTTGATTAGAGTACAACAAAATAGCATGTTTCAATCCTTTTGGGAAATATCATGACTGCTCTAATGACTCTTTTTCAATTTTTATGGTCGAGCAACCCACAGACAAAGTTGGTCAAATCCAACATCATTTCCCCCAAGTGTGCCCATTTCCCGTCTAGGAAGTCGAACACCTACAAGACATTGTTTCAATAGATTCTACGACAGGTTCAGCCAGCTAGGAATGGAGATGGGCCAAACCTTACCAGCTGATCTTAGGATTTTGGCCATAGTGACCAAATAGCTGGCTACATTACTGGGTGATCGTACTGCCTGCTGGCTAAATATCCACCAGAGCAGTGACTCAATCAGGGGTGCTTGTATGGTAGCCTCTATGTGAATAATTAGTGGACCATAGTCTTAGCTGATGTCCTCTGCACTCCTTTGCTCAAATGTAGCTAATCTGTGCTCTTTGCTTCGTAATCATATAAGTATTATATATATATATATATATATATATATATATATATATAGACTAATGATACAAAAGGTCTTGACCCCAGGCCACTTACAGAGGTCGAGGAGCCTTTCTAAATATAGCACCCCTGGCCTCAATCATCCTCTGAGAGATTATGGGATCATAACATCAATGCATTTTTGATCTAGGCTATGCATTGATTTTGCAAGATGATTCCGATTAATTATGTTGTACATTATATATATGGGCTCCTAGAAAAAATAAGCAGTATGCAGAATCATGATCATTGACCTTATATAAAACTCTGATCCATTTTCATGAGAATTGATCATGTGTGTGACGTGTAACCAAGTGGGATCCCCTTTATATAGTTAGGGACAAGTCATTTATTGCCAGGTGTGGGGCTTGATGGATTTTGGCAGATGGGCAGATTTTTTTCTGACAAAAATGATTGTGACCCCCGTAAGAACTGATTTTGCAAAATGCCCCCCCCCCCCAAATCATATAAATATGTGGAATGATGCGTTGCAATGGGTATTTGAATTGCCCATATTTAGTTTTGACCCCCCCAGTGTGAAGGTTTATTGGGTTTTCAAAATGACCCCCCTATATTTAACAAGCCCCCCCCCATCTGACAAGAAATGACTCGTCCCTTACTGCAGCCCTATGCTTATTTGAACACAAAGGTGTGTACTAGACCATGAAGGAGGTATGTCTGGTCACTATATAGCCAATAGTTGCTCCTATGATTGGGTGCTATGACTTTATAGTGGTGGGCATTGAGTCAGTAGTTGAATAAATAGCAGCTACTATTTTGCGGCCTGTACTGTAGCTCACTATGTAGTCATTTCCTATACCTCCCACTACGATTTGAGGCCATCCTGTCCCGGAAACTATTGAAACACGATCCTGATTTGGACACGGGTCATGCTGCTTCAGCTGCTACTCCTTTGTGTAGTTACTTGAGTAGGACAAGGCTGGCACCAAGGTAGCTGTAACATATGTAATTGGGTCAATATCACAGCACTGACATCTTCATTTCTAGGGCATGCCTACACTGGCTGGATACGGTCCAGCATTGCCGCACATATAAACGTTATTTTGCCATGATATTACCATTCATAAAGTAGGAATTTTTCGTTAATGCAATTGATTGTGTGTAACATATGGGTAGGTAGCATGTATTGTTAATCCATAGCTGAGATAACTTTTGGTCGTTCGCTATCACATGGAAAGCGCATGCTACCTACAACAACAACAGAGACCTGCCACTTAGAGTGCCTGTTCTGACAGAGTTACACTTATACCTAGCGCCATATTATGGCACTACTGACTACCACAATGACCCTGAACTTGACACTCTTCAAGCATTTATGCTGCAGTCTAGAAAAATAAAGCCTATGCTTGAAGAGTGATTAGTATTTCCAGTTTCGGCACACTAAGAAGTCACGGTTTGACCGGCCTGTGCTCGGAGAGTGACAGTAGAGTAATATAACAGTACAGGGAGAGAATCTAAATCCTTAGCTGGCAACCTGCTGTAACTCTCATACTCGGGACAGGCTTGTGTCAGTCTAATTTCCCATCCTCTAGATGGTGCAACATACAGTATTTCTATATAGACACCAGATGGAAGTGCAAGCTGATAAACATATTACAACAATAAAGGGCTGAGTCATTTATTACCAGTGGGGGGGGGGGCATTTGGAAGAACCCCTTTCAGTGGGGCAAAATCCCTAAGAGGATGTACTGCCTGTGGGCAAATCCAAACCACAGCTTCAGGATTTGCTAACATGAACATCATTGGCATGCATGCAGAAACGTATAATCGATGTGGGTACCCTTGTTTTTGTATACGGTAACAGCTAGTAACCGGTAACAGCAGACCAACATTTTAAAGGGACTTTGAAAATCGTCATGCTAGCCCTCCTTCAGTAGTAAACTAAAAGTCATATATTCTGTGCTCCTCACATGTCATAGCTTTTGTAGGCAAAAGTCCCCCCGCTCCCACTTGCGCAGGTCAGTCACAATAAAAACAACTGTAGACTGGTCCAACTCATAAGGTGACTGCACACGGCCCGACTGGGTCGGTCGATCCTGACGATCAGAAGCGTCTGCGGGGACGTCCGATCCAGTTGGTCAATATCAAACAAGTTTGATCTTCCCGATCGGATCGGGTCGGTACTCCCTGGTTACCGATCGAATCTGGCCCGTCTGTGGTCGCCTATAACCTAATTTTGGGTAAAGGGGGCCCTTATTTTGCAAAATCAGTTCTTAGTGAGGGGGGTAAAAGAATCTGAATGCTACTTATAGGTAGTTTTCCCACATCCATTAAAACCCACCACCTCCCCTCTTGTACATATAATGACCACTTCGTTATACACAACACAACAGCCATGTGCTTTTGTGTGGACAAAGGAGGGTCTCTCTCGGGTCTAGTCCGTAGCCTAAAACAGGGGTAAAAACCCTTTATATATCATTCTTTCCTTCCCATGTCTTTTATCTTTAGGGAAGTGCTTAATAACAATAATTGAATGCTCCCATAGGTTCATTAAACCTTTTACTCTCGTATTAGTCTCCTTTTAACATGATTTTACTTTGGGAAGATATTCTTTTCTGGTCAGTTTTGCTAAAAATATAGCATGCAGGCACATAATTTTGCAAAAAAATCATATTTTTACAATACCTTTGCGGTTATTTTGGACTTTTGGTGCTTGGTACATTCATTATCTTCACAGTAAAACAAAACACTGGTGTCTGCAGCATATAATTATTGCTCTGGGCATGGGAAACAAGGTCTCTCTCGGGTCTAGCCCGTTACTATGGCTATCAACCTTCTGGATGTAGGGTCTCTTTCGGGTCTAGTCTGGTATATATAACAGAAACACTTTTTAACAGAACTGGAAAGAACATGTTTATTGACTACCCTTTCCCCCAACATACCTACATGCATACAATTACATATATATTTAATTCATTTAGACCCAATTTCTTAATCCCCGTGTAAATGATGACTTAACCCATCTACATAACGACTTAGTCTACATATAATTACTTAATCCAGCTAACACTCCCTATCCCCAGCCATAGTACATTATTTATTATCATGGCAATGACTGAATTATTTATATAATCATTGACAATTATTCATTTTCTTGAAGAGTCTAGATAACACTCCCTACCCCCCTTGCCCACCCATCATGATTTAATCCATCTATGACTTAATGCATCTACATTACAACTTAGTCTACATATATGACTTAATCCAGCTAAACCCCCCTATCTCCCAGTCCACCCATGGTACATTATTTATATAATCATTGCAATTACTTCATTCATTTATGTTTCATTATAATCATGCCAATTACTTAATTCATTTTCTTGAAACTTCTGCATAACACATGGGAAATCATGGGAATGAACCTACCCCACCCATACACTAACATTATCATGAAGGGTTATGCCCACCTAAATGACCCAATGGAGGACAATGCCCACAGTATCATCCTTATATAAAAGCAAGGTACATCTCAGTGCTGTAGTTTGGGCCAGAGGGTGCAGCAGGCAGCCCCAAGCGGGAAAACCCCAGGCTTTCTATAAAACAAGCTGCCGGCTACTCCCACTCACTCAAACTCCAGCAACTGAGATGTAACACTTGGGAGAAAAGTTAACTAATATTCATGTCAATGCTCAATGATGACAAGTGTGACGAGTCTGAAGCCGGGTCAAACGCTGGGTAGGCCGCAGCTGGGTGATGGGGACGTCATCCTCATCTTCTGTGTCCGGCAGCTGGGCGAGAGGGATGTCATTCTCGTCCTCACTGGCAGGCAGCTGGGCGAGAGGGATGTCATCCTCGTCCTCATTGGCAGGCAGCTGGGCGCGAGGGATGTCATCCTCGTCCTCACTGGCAGGCAGCTGGGCTAGTGGGATGTTATCCTCGTTGTCCTCGTCATCATGGAGCAGTTGAGCAAGGGGGATGTTATCATCCTCATCACACAGCTCCTGGTGCAGGATGATGAGAGGGCGGTCATCCTCCCACTCATCCTGGACCTCCTCAACCACCTCACCAACCTGTGCTACTCGCGTCTGCATCCATTCGGCACATGAGGGGTGGAAGCCATCCTCAGACAAGCAGCACGGTTGGTAGCAGCTCGTCTCCCTCACCATTATCCGTGTACTTCTGCTGCCCCTCCTTAGTTGCATGCTTTTTGTCGGGCAACTCGTAACTAACGTCTTCTCATGTGAGGAACTCAAGGACATGTTTCCTGGTGTTTTCTGCATCCTCCAGCCTCTTCCTTGAACTCTCCTTTTCCCGGAAGATATAGTCGGGGGAGAGGCCTACATTTTTTGACAGCCTGCCTTGCTGCCCATAGACCTTTTTGGTGGCAGGTGAGTGCATCAGCTTTTGTTTGATTTTTGTGGATGTCTTACACACCTGCTGGCTGACCATGATGTAGCTCGTGAGAGCTTTCAAGCGGTCAGCGTTCGGGGTAACATCCATTGCCGCCAACACATGGATGGTTTCTGTTGTTGGGGAAAGTGGGGGAGCAGGAGCAGCAGGCTGTGGTGCAGCTGGTCCAGCCAGCTGCGGAGCATCAGTGGCAGCAGGCTGTGGTGCAGCTGGTCCAGGCAGCTGCGGAGCATCAGTGGCAGCAGGCTGTGGTGCAGCTGGTCCAGCCAGCTGCGGAGCATCAGTGGCAGCAGGCTGTAGTGCAGCTGGTCCAGCCAGCTGCGGAGCATCAGTGGAAGCAGGCTGTGGTGCAGCTGGTCCAGCCAGCTGCAGAGCATCAGTGGAAGCAGGCTGTGGTGCAGCTGGTCCAGTCAGCTGCGGAGCATCAGTGGCAGCAGGCTGCGGTGCAGCTGGTCCAGCCAGCTGCGGAGCATCAGTGGCAGCAGGCTGCGGTGTGGCAGCAGGCAGTTGTTGGGCCTCCATCACTTCCTGCTGCACTGGGTATACAGGGTCTACCCAGTGTAGTTGTCTTGGGTCTCTTGGGCTGGGGTTTGCATATGTGGAGCTTGACTTGGGGCTTGAGGAGGGAGCGGAGCTGAGCTTGGGGCGTGAGGTAGAGCTTCCTTTCTGCAGACGGACAGCCTTACGCAGCTCTGCAATTTCGAGCTCCATTACATCCATCTCCCTCCTCATCTTGCGAGTCTTTGGGAGCTTGGAAAATGGTGTTTTGTGGAAGGGCATCGAGACAACCAAGCTAGAAGGTAAAGATAGTCCAAAAGGTAAGTAAAGTCATCATGGATCAGACCCTAGAGAGACCCTAACTGCAGGAGGATGATGTCCACAGTAACTGAGTGGATCTATGTGTTTAATTCAAAAGAACCACAAGACAAAAGCATATGTAGTGAGAAAAATAGATACTTTTATTTTATAACATAGTTATCTCTATTAAATACTCTATTAAATAGATGTCTCTTTAAAGGAGAACTTTATATATCTCTTTTAAATATATATATACATATATATATATATAGATATGAATGAAACTTAAATTACACTTTTCTTTAGATAGATAGATATATAAATATACATAGACTTTCGTTAGTTTTAAATTAACAGTTAGAAAAATAGCAGCTCCAGGCTTCAGTAAAATAAAAACAAAAACAAAATTAGGCCTCCTCTTCACTGCTCGCTGGCTCCTTCTTAACTACACGGCCGAGCACCCTGCCCGTGTAGTAGGTGATGTTGACCGTCCTCATTCTGTAAGAAAAGGAATTTCATTAAAAAACAGAACACAACACAACAAAGTATTGGTTAATTAAACAAATCACTTGACAAAATAAAAGTTTTAAGTGTGTAGTTGTGTTGATCCCTGGTTGCCACCTGGAATGAAGTCAGATTTATTATTGCAAACATAAAGGAAATAATGAAAAAAAAAAAAAATTACCGATGGGGGATGTAGTCCGGCGAAGGCTCCCTCTCGGCTGCAGCAGCGGGTGTCACTGGGCTGACAGAGCTGAAAAGGTTGAGGGTACACACATGTAACAGACTTGAGGTATTGGGTGAGACATGTTCCCCTTGGCTATTACTGTGTGTAGATAATGCTCCTGTACTGGAGACATTAAATGTTTGCAAGGACTAGACCCTAAATATACCCTATGTGCAGGAGGATGATGTCCATTAGTAACGGACTAGACCCTAGAGAGACCCTATGTGCAGGAGGATAATGTCCATAGTAACGGACTAGACCCTAGAGAGACCCTTACTGCAGAAACAGGGCCCTAGACATATCCACCAATACAGGAGGATGATACTTTATGTGTGTAGTTTAATTTGTCTACACTTGTAAAGCACACTGCTACACTTTAGGTTATGGATTAAGAGTGCCTGCTTAATTTCCTTTTTTGACCTCACATAAGTTACATCAAGATAGCCAATGACACACAAAAAAACACCATAGTAGCAGGGTGCTGAGATTCAGATACTGTGACATCTGAGAGGTTCCTAGATATGTGAGACACGCTTCGTTGTTCGCCAGGCAGAACCCGACACACCGTAGGTATCCACATGTCACTCATACCTATTTCAAATATAAGGAAACCCAGCAAACATCTAGTGACCTTCTGTCTACCAGGTAAAAAAGTATGTGTCACTCGCAATGTGAGATTAAAAATGAAATTAAGCAGTTTCATTCTTCCAAAGGTGTCACAGGTTGAAGTGGGAGACAGGGGTGGACTCAGGTATCCTGCACAGAAATTCAATAACAACACATGTAGTTAAACATATTAAACATGAATCTAATGTTGTCATACATGTACATGTATGTACACATGTATACATAGATCTATGTATACTCCTGTACTGGAGGGTCCACACTAGGTGACAAGCGTTATACTTTGGTTATTAGAGATATATGGTTTTAACTTTTACCTACTGGTTATGTTATAGGAAGTAAAAAGCAATACTGACCAACCAGCTGCTGCTGAAGTGGTGGCTCGGGGCTGTCCCTTCCTCCTACCTGTAGAGGTGCTGGCCACGGGGGGGTCACTGCTGTCGGTGCTGGCCACTACTGGTGCATCCTCTGTTGAGCTGAAAATATAAATAATTATATTTAATGTCTATATAAGACATCATAACTGTGTCTAGATAATGCTCCTGTACTGGAGACATTAAATGTTTGCAAGGACTAGACCCTAGATAGACCATGTATATGCAGGAGGATGATGTCAATAGTAACGGACTAGACCCTAGAGAGACCCTAACTGCAGGAACAGGGCTATAGAGATATAGATCTACTAATACAGGAGGATGATGTCAATAGTAATGGACTACTTACCAAGAACCTCCTGCGAAGCTGGGGCCCTTCCTGCATGTCTTGCTCCCTGTGGTAGCTGTGAAAGCTGAGGTGGTGGTGGAGACAGATGCGGTGGTGGTGGAGGCAGGTGTGATGGTGGTGGTGCAGGGGCAGAGGTAGCCCTCCTGCGCTTCTCGGGAAGTGGCAGCGGTGGGGCGGCACACCCTTCCTTTGCCCAGCGTGATCTCCTCTTCTGGACGGGGGCAGCAGCATCAGGCGCGGGGTCAGCAGCAGCAGGCGCGGGGTCAGCAGCAGCAGGCCCGGGGTCAGCAGCAGCAGGCCCAGGGTCAGCAGCAGCAGGCCCAGGGGCGCCATCATCCGGGATGGGGGCGGCCGGAGGAGCGTCCCCTGCACCTGTCCAAAAGTCTTTCTCGGTAGCTAAAGAGGAAAGAGTATTAAAATACATTAAAAACCAAAGACAAGAGAATAACAGACTGAAGAGGTACACGGGGGGCTCTACCAAATCTGTAGGTGTTTACAAGATATTATTATTAGTAAAACTTATAAGATTTTCTTACTGGCATTCTTCTCCTGGGTCTTGTAGTAGGAGCGTCGCTTTGAACTTCTCTTCTCTTCCTTGTCATCGTCAGTCAGATCACTGTATGGCCGTTTGGCATCAAACTTCTGCAAAACAAAAAAAAAATGGAAATTTATAAATTAACTTCACTATAACTCAGTCTGGTATTTCTCTCAGGCATCTAGGGACAGTCATTCAACATATTCAGATTTACTTGCGCTTTATATTTATCGAAAATTACAATATATAGTTATTCTATACTCACAGCATGTGAGGCTGCTATAGCGGCAGAATGCACCGGGTCCCCCTTGGTATTCTTCCTGTATTTTGCATTTGATTTTTTGGCTGAAGCCTTAGCTACTGCACAGGACCGGTCTTTGTAAGGCATCTGAAGAAGAAAGATACATTTAACATCAAATACATAGGCATAGACCATAGAGCTTACGCATCAGACCTGAGAGAGACCCAAAATCTAGAAAAGAATACATCCAAACATCTATCAGACCTGAAATTTAGAACCGAGAGAGACCCGCCTATACTATAGTATTGAGACAGGTCTCTCTTGGTTCTGATACATACAACATATAGATGTTTGAGCTATAGCATTGATATAGCATTGGAGGGGAATGACGTAGTACACAGCAATTAGGCCAAACTTTGTATCAGAACCGAGAGAGACCCGAAAATTAGAACCGAGAGAGACCCGCTTATACTATAGCATTTAGACGCTACGAACGCCGGCCTATTGGTCGGTCAGCTTTTGTCTTTCTACCATATTTCCCCTTCAAATTGATCTAAATTATGTTCCATACATGTTAAACTAGTTAATTTTGCTTTATATATGTCAAAAACCATGAAAATAAGAACATGATTCATCGATTTCTCACCTGAATTGTTATGGTCATCCGTGTCTCCTCTGGCTTGAATCCGTTGCAACCCTGCAGTGCAATGTTCATACAAAATGCTAGATGGCGCATCGACGGTAGTTCAACTGTTTGACGCTAGTGGCTCTCTCGGGTCTAGGGTCTCTCTCGGTTCCAATCGCCAGTTATGGTACTATATCTCTGAGACTTTATGGAGTGAGGGATTGATACTAACAGACCAAGATACATTGATACAAAGGTCAATCAACATGTAAGAGATTATAGTTAAATATATTATACACTGGAGACAGACTGACATGAATGGTCTCTCTCGGGTCTAACACGAAACTACCCAAACTGTGTCATCTAAATTGGATGGACTACCCAGACCATGATATGGGAGCTAGACTTCCAATTTTTTTTTCATGCATCTAGGGACATGTTAAGGCTTTGCATGGTACATCTATATCATCTCTGTGCTATACGAATAATAGAGCATGGTTGCTATGTTAGGGTCTCTCTCGGGTCTAGTGTAGAACTGCCCATGTACCTTCAGTGACCCAGCATAATAACGACAGTGGCCACTTATTCCTATTTGATCTTAAAATTTTCCAAGTGCTCTAGGGGAAATACCAGACATAAAAAAATAACCTATGCCAGAGTTATTTTTATTATTTTCAAGTTACACTTGAGATTTTAGTGTTTTTGCTGAAAAAAAACCCTCATTTCGGGCAGTTTTAGGCCTCTAGCTCCCTAAATATGCCTCGTAGATAAGCAAAACCCATATACCTTTTATAGCTCTATCCCGTCCTGACCAGAATAAATGATTAAGACACATATATTACTTAATTTGAAGTTTTTATTGAAGGGGAAACATGAACAGCCCAGTTAACGATGATTCGTGATTATTAGTCATATATCCAGACCCTTACATAGACGTTTATCTGAGATGTCACTCACTGGTCTCCGGGAATTTGGAAATTATCCTGATTTTCTCAATTTCCATTAGGGAATGCTTATAGGAAATTAAGCCACTCATTCAAAATTTCTCAAGTATGTCTATATCCAGCTGGTGGGGCCCTTTGTTGATACTATATTGTAACTGGGGAAATATGCCCCCTGACAAGCCCCAGAATATTGTCTGGTGCTTTTAGCTGATATAGATCTATTCGTGGCAGTTTCACTGTTTTACCACTTTATTTTTTTTTTTATATATACAAATACCAAGTTTGTAAATGATCAAGGTTTTTGAAGTTATGCCTGAAATAGAAGTATTATTCAAAATAAAAGTTTAGACATGCTTATAAGTGCTACATTCAGGGCAATTCACATGAAAAATTGATTCATTGATTCGCCTTCATCTGGTACCCATTCTCCCAACTGTTACCTAACAGACAGAAAACAGAAATAGAGCTCGGAACAGGTGTAAAACATGAGGGTATGATGATCTTTGCCTTAGATTTTCATATGACATACAGTGTCTTATTCTTACCCACAGACATATAGGATGTCCCTATTCAATATACTTATACATTCCAAGTGACTAAATCATCTATGTGCTGCATACTCTATGTGAGGGGATTCTGGAAAGGTGTTGTTTATATAGTGTCAGAGAGGAACAGTTAGATCAGTGTGACCTCCAGCCGACCTACATCTATACACTCAAAAAAGTATGGTCAATAGGCTCCTTGAAGTGAACAGCATATTGAGAGCTTTAGACAACCTACATACACAAGATGCGGAATCACCAGCCTCTTCTAAGGCAGTGGTCATTATTTATCAACAGGGGGTGGTGGGTTTTTTGCGCAGCTGCATGAAATCTTTTTACCTCCCTCCTCAGCGCCAGTCAATATACTCCCCGCCCCGAGAGGGAGGCGGGGAGAATTTTCACACCCCTCTTTATTCTATATTTTGCTAAAAGGAGGGTAGTCTTTTAGGCCCCCCCTCAAGAGGGGTCAAAACATTCTTATGCCCCCCTTAAAACCACCACCTCCATGTTGATAATTAATGACTACTCTCTAAATGAGTCAAAACCAGCAAATTGAGAGCTTTAGATGACCTACATAATTGGATTGGATTGGATTGGAAATTCTTTTATTTATCCTGTTTACATTAGGCGTAGAGCCTGTCTTACTTTTCAACAGCTGATTTGAACAAGAAAAATGTGGCAAGGGCCACGGATAGGAGTTGCCACTCTGCGGCCGACGTGTGACGTCACAGCCGACATATGACATCACAAATTGCATCACAAGGTGACCGTGACGTCACTGACAAACCAAAAACATAATGGAGTTGCTACGGTTGCTGCGCTCCCAGCCGCTACATGGCAAGCAACTCCAAAAAATAGAGTCATTAACCGTAAAGTCCCGATCTTAGTAACTATGCACTCTTCTGAGCAGGTGCAGGTGTGTTTGCTACATACAATACAATTCTGGTAACCATGGGTATAGGTCCAACCTGGGTTGATTGATGGTACTTCATCCCAAGTTGGACAGGAAAATAATATATTAGTAACCAAGTTTATGATTTTATATAACACAACGATATTGGTGTTGTGCTAAATGAGTAAGAACCTGTTGAATTTCTCTTGGTGGCCTTGGCAGAGACAAATTGGCTAGGAAGATGACCTTTCCCTACAACCTTTTGTCAGTATAGCCATAGAAGTTGCAGGGTTTGTGGTACGGCTGAAAGGTTAGTTTTAGCAAGTTTTACCTTGTTTATTTCATATTTTTCACTTTTATTACTTCATTGTACATTTATTTTGGGACCATGTGACATATATTTCGGTAACCACCCTTTGATTTCAAGACAACCTCTCCCAAGTTGCTCCAAGGCCAGACCAAAGTATGCATCCTCTATTGCAAGATATGGAATATTTGGTGATATTTCCACCAATTCCCGTGTGAGATAAAGTGAAGTGAGAAAAACAGTACCAATGGCATAGGGTGGTGTTATGTCCCGATCATATTCTAACGTACTTAAGTAGCCTTTGTAGTCTGGTGCTCTATATGTTGGGTATTCCTTAAAGCAAAAACCAACTTGATGTTTCTGGAATGCCTCATCGGTCCCATATTCGTGAAGTAGAGAAAATATCTCTGGTATATTTAATGAAGTATCATCAGCAGCACGAATGACAAACTGTGTTTGAGGGCATTCGTGGAGTACCCATGTAAATCCCATCAGAATCTTTTGCGTTAGGTTGTAATAATTGTCAGTAAAGTTATCCATGAGAATGTCATTATGCACTTCATTCTCCTTCTTCAGCAGTTTTATTTGATCATCTGGCCACCCACTTCCAAAAAGAAAGATCACTTTATACCCATACCTGTCTTTCAGATTTTTATCTCCCCATGTCTTTCTAATACCCATTCTTTCATCCAAAGATTGTGGTACAGTTGTGACTATGATAACACTGTATATTGCATCCCCTTCCTTACATGAATGTTTTGGAGTTATGAGATTATTGAAATCATAAGGAAAGCATTCATTGCATGTCAATTGTCGGCGTTCTGTTGAGAATTTCTTTGTGTTCAGAATGGAAAGATGACCTTTGATCTTATCAAGAGATCTTGCAGGTTCCCCAATGGTTCTTGCAACAGTATTATGAAGGTAAGACAAAAGCTTGACAACTTTAGCCTGCAATGTCTGCGATATTTCTTCTTTGTAATTGGTAATTAGTTGTGGAAGTTCAGTGCTCAATTTGCCTGCCCAGGATGGCTTGTGCTTCAGCACAAAACCAATGATGTCAATCATTTCTGAAAGCTCCTTATTCCCTAGGTATATTTCCCGCTTATCTAACTGTGGAGAAGCCAGATATTTGTAGGGAAATATTGACGTATGTGGTGGTGGTATACCGGCACTCAGGTAGAGCACATGGCCATTTGAATGGCTACACTGCAAAAATGGTGTTTAGATCCTAAACACAATTCTAAACATATCCTTGCAACGTTTTTGTAATCACATTAATTTCCTAAACATGTTTAGCCAAACAATATGCTTAGCTCAAGTGTTTAGAAATGTAGGTGTTTAGGTTAAAACTTTGGTGTTTAGATATATGAATTTTTGTGTTTAGGTGTTTATGAATTTTTGTGTTTAGATGTTTAAATGAATGGATGGAGAGTTAAGGTTTGCAGACATGTATGCATTAAAAAACAGATATTTATATATTTTTTTCTCATTTACTGGGGGGGGACATCAGCAGGTATTTACTTACCAAAGTCTTCAAAGATGTCAGCCACAGCTATATATGTGTACATATATTAAACACTGCATCAGAATGAGAGACTTGAGAAAGTACAACAGTTTGGCAGGAAGGACATTGCCTTATCTATTCCAGAATAATATCAAATAGGTGTCAGTCATGGAGTTTATTGATTATTTTATGGTAATGATGGTGGCATGAGGTGAATGTAGTCAATTTTCTATTGCCCTTTCTATTCACATGACATTCTATGAAATGAAACCATGATAAACAAGGGATTTGGGGACATTTGTCACAACAATTGATTATAACTGTGTGCAGATAGTCCAGTCAAAGGTAGTGCTGCTACCTGGTGTGGATTCAATATCCAAGTATCTAAACATATTGATGTTTAAATCTAAACACCTATTATTCAACTGTCTCAACTCTAAACATGTTTAGCGTAAATGTTTATGTAGTAAGAATAAAAGTGTTCATTTCCTAAATGTGTAGTCGAGGAGACACCTAACTGACCTATATTTTTAGGTTTTAAACGTGTTTAGACCTAAACATGTTTAAAATCTAAACACCATTTTTGCAGTGTAGGCTTAAGGTTTGTTGTAAAGGTGGGAGGCAACATTGACTGTATTCTTAGAGGTAACCTTGACTTTATTCTTGGAGGTAATGTTGACTCTATTCTTGGGGCTGAGAAGTTGGGATACTGGTCATTTAGTCTTTGCCGGATTACCATCTGTCTTAAATTGAATGTCACAAAAAGGAATCCTAGCAGGAACGGGATGCACAGGAACAGCAGTTTGCGACTTGATCCACTAAGGAGTTTCATCGTGGTATTATGCATGGAACAACAATCTGGAAAGAAAGTGGAGGTTAGTGAGAATAAGGACGGCTGAACAAAAAGCCCTTATGCCCTCATGCCCCTCCTCAGGAGTAATCAAAACCTTAAATTTGTGCAGTTTTCTTTCCCTAAAAAAGGGCAAAATTTGCAAAAAAAAACATCTCATCCCAACCCAGCACACTTTTCTTGGATCCCCATTGATGAATGAGAGGTTTAATTTAGGCAACCATGGGCATTTATGCCACAAACATCACACTACTTAAAGTGCTCTCATACCACAAATGGCCTTATACCCCTCATCTGCTCATGTGTAAAGTAGGTCTAGTATTTGTTATGGACTTTTAAGAAGACAGAGTAAGGCCATCTTACTCTAATAATCATTTTTGGCCTACCACTAATAACTTAACTTCTTCCTCCCTCACAACATATTCTGCATCACTCAGATAATTATTTGTCATGAAGCATTTAAGTATTATCCCCTAGCCCCTAGCCAATATTGTCAATGTGCCTGTTCCACAGGGGGGAAATCAGATATTTCAAAGATAATAGCAATACTTTTACATACCAACTTTTAGCCTTCTGCAGATGCTTTTAGCTCAAATGCTCTGGAACTTTAACTGATCTCCATTGTAGGTCGATGACACATGATAATGCCAATGCCAATTTTACCCCACCAAAACCGGACAGGGAGATCTGAAAGATTTCCATCGACCCTGCCAGCTGATATCTAGGGAGTGGTCATTTTTTTACAACAGGAAAGGGGTGGTGGATTTTTGCATGTGCATGTCCAAATTATTCCGGCCCTCCCCACAGGAGGGGTGTGAAATCTTTTGCCCCCCACCCTTATTTGTGTGGTTTTTCATTGAGAACTTTTTGCCCATCACCCCCCCCCATAGGAGTCTGAAATTCTTCGCCCCTCCCCTGTTGTTAAAAAATTACCACTCCCCTATATTTGGTAAAATCTGGATGCTGCCATCTGTGACAGTGTGCACAGGGCTTGCTATCTGAAGTATCAGGTGTTTCCGTATACTGACATGAGATATATGCAGATTTGAGATTACATAGCCTTTATCTCTGAATGAACATCAGTAATTGTCAGGTACAGGTAACATTCACATTTTTAGGCATAATAGAAACAAAGGCAGGTGCCCTATATGTGTATGCAGCATGTTTATGCCAAGGCGATTATAGAGTCATTCATGAATGCTCAGTTTATAAAGGAAAAAATACAAAAACAGAAAGAAAGTAATTACTAGGATACTCTTTCTGATATACTATTTGTTGAAAGTCCTGGTGCAAATACCAAAATACATACATACATACATACATACACACACACACACACATATATATATATATATATATATATATATATATATATATATATGTGTGTGTGTGTGTGTGTGCGTATGTATGTATATATATATATATATATATGTGTGTGTGTGTGTGTGTGTGTAAACAAAACTGACAGCTGACTGACGGACGTCAGACACTGATGGACGGCATAGGGACAGTATCCTTAGCCCTACCTGCTTTCTAGTTCCAAAAGAGCTTGTAGTATGATTATTAAGTTCACAATTCTTCCCAAATCTTTTAAATTCCAGTATCACTGCACAATGGATGACTGCCGCCATCGCTGCATGTGATGTCATGACCTTATGACACAATTGCACCCAGAACGAGGCTCTCCACCACCACTGCCCTCAAGCAGGGCATCAGTGCATCATCACCCGCCTCCAAGCAGGTGATTTTGTCTTCATCAGCGAGCTTCAGGTACGTGATCTCTGTCCACAGGGCTGTCATAAGAAAATAAATACCTGATTATCAGAGATATAGGCATGAGAGTATGCGTACGTATATACCACAGTATTTGTGGCATGGTAAATACAAATAAATGAGAAGGAGGTGAGAAGGATAAAAGAATCCATAATGGTCATTATTAATTCTTTAAGGGCTGCTGATGTATTAAGGTGGCTGGCGGGGATAGATTAAAAGTAATTAGATTTTCGCCATATTCTCACCATACCCAAAATGATATGGATTTTGTGTATATGCAAAAAAAAGGTGGGGGTTCCAGGCATATTTCTGAAATACAAAACCTTAATGCTTACATAGGATTATATAGTAATATGTCACAATAATCCCCAGATTCATATCTAAAAGTATTTAGATCTTTATATAACTTTGTCAGAATTTAGATTGTAAGTATATCTTTCCAGGAAAGGCAATATTGACATATGGTCCCGGCCATATTTCTAATGTTTTGTATGATTGAAATAAAAAAAGATTGGAAAATACTGAGACAATGGAAGTATCATTGGCTATGATCTGTAATACTATGAATACCAATAGAATCTCTGGTACAGTGGTAACATGTTTGGCTGGCATGCAGGAGCTCCAAGGTTCAAATCCCTCCCATGCCACCCTCTGATGTTTTACTTGCATTGGCATCTACCTATCCTCTAAGCTGTGAAGAAGTGTAGTCTATACCTGTGCAGAAGGCTGCGCCATGGACATGTCTGTCATACCCGCTAGCCACCTTAATGCACTATGCCCATTGTAGGAAAAGTGTTGTCTAGTTATGTCTAAATTTTTCTAATGGAATGTGGTATCAATAAAACATATCATATGTTGTATCAATAACACATAGTTATTAATAGCCCTGTGTCATCTTATAACTAGATCCCCTCCCCTCTCACTTTAGCCATAGTCTGCTTGAAACAAAATGAAAAAGATTTTAATTTTCTTCAAATATCGGGGCCCTTTTTTCAAACTCTCTCTGTAAAAAAAAGAAGTCAAAGTAACAGGAAAGTCCTTTTACATAAATCCTCAGAAATCTATTGTTATTTTCCTTAGATTCCTTGTTCCACCATACTGCCATCTAGGGCTTCATCATAAAAACCATACTGGTTCACTGCCATGTATACCATTAGGGTGGTCACTGTTCAGTTTTAAGAGGATTCTCGGTAGATTCACTTATTTTTAAGAGTGCTCTTTTCATGATATTTCTAATAATTAGTTACAGTAAAAGTAGGCCTAGAAAACTCCTTTTATACACATAGAATGATTGTGTAGGGGAACATGACTATGTGAGTCCCCGAACCCGGGTGGCCGACCCGCAGGGGCGGGTCACCGGGTAGTCACATGTTCCCTATTTGTATCACAGCGATCCAGGCGTAGGTGGAAGGTAGAGAAAGTTGGACGGGGAAGTAGCTCAGCGGTAGAGATTCCAATTGCAGGCTGGAGGGTCCCGGGTTCGACTCCCGGTATCTCCAGGACATTTTCCGCCGACCTCTACAATAGCATCGGGCCATGGAATTATTTTGTCTATATATAGAGTGAAAACATGCAGAGATGAAATCTAGATTAAGGCCACTCCAAAAAATAATATCCTCTCATGTGTACTTACCACAGGAATCTATAGATCCCAGACACTGCACCACAATTAAGCCAATGAACAAGAGACAGTCATGTTTATTCTGCTGTTTTATTTTTCATTATTCTACATTCCTGCTGTAAGGGATCTGTGAAGTACAGGGAACTCTCAGTTTTAGGTCCTCACAGACAAGAAGTTAGTCCTTGGGCTCACACACATTCTAGTACCTAGGGTAATACCCTGCTTACAAGGCACTTCTTATACGCAAGGATAGACTCCTGGTAGGATGAGAAAATGTTACCCCCATAAACTAAAAAGTGGTTTTAGATTATTAGGATATGATATAGCTCCCCATAAGTACGAACCTCAATCCATTGAGCAGAACAACGTTATATGATTGTGAATTCTTATAACTATCTATAAAGTATGGATCTGAGTTTATATATTCAGAGTACCAACTACTTACGTTAATCTTTATTTTATATTATTCACCGCTATATACATTAAACCTTACTGTCCCACATATGATAGCGACGCCTAGGCTGTGCCCTAGTTCCACATCCCCATGCCAGGGGGCATGACCTACCTAACTATATATGCTACAACCTATACCTTAAGACTTTGTACAATATGCTGGAATAAATTTATACACCTTTATTTTGCATCTATGGCTTTCATAACAGGCATAATATATTAAAAAAAAGAAAAACCTCATTCAGAGTGATGGACGCTTCAGTTGCTTCATGCTGTTCATTTGAAAAAATCTATGGGTATTGAGAAGCATAGTTATCATAACCCCGAACAAGGCACAGAACTCATTTATTGAACGCTAGAGTATAGAATATTGTGTTTCCTAAAGAAACTGCCAACATACTTCACAATTTGATACGTAATTTAAAAGTGATAGACAAAAAGAAATTCATTCAATATCCAATTCAGAGAGTAATAAACTCTCCAGGATAATCTCAGAAGCAAAGCAATTATATTTCAATCTTTGAGAGGATCATCTAATTTAAATGGCATTGTAGGATGGGGAAAATAGAAAAGGAGGCACCACCAACCTAGAACTGTCACTAACTTGTGCCTGGCTGGGATCCACCCCCCTTGGGTGACGACCCAAATGTATGGAAAATATTGGTCAATATAACATCATTTTCTTGCCTCAATTTCAGTCTTTAGTGAGAGAAGTAAAAAAAAAGGAGCTGCAATAAACAAGTTAAAGCTCCCTTCTTCTTTATTCTAGTCATATTTGATAGAAAACATCTGGAGCTTCAAAAATATGACAAATTTGCTTATGTAGGCCTATAATCCTAGGAGATATTGGGCGTCAAAGGTGAAAAATTGCCAGAATTTTGCATTTTTGGGCAATTTTCTAAAATTTCCATGAAATTTACTGCTTATCTAAGCAGTCCTAGAGCATCATAAACTATTTGTTTCCTTAGTGGGGGATCCTATCTAACATTTCCATGTCGTTTGGAGTTTATACGACACATAATTTTTTCAAGGTACCTCTTCCCATGAAAAATGACAGATTTTTTACTCACCAAGCCTATTATATACATAGACTAGCTTTAATCTATTTAATACCCTCCATCAAACGGGTTCCTATAGGGGTTTATTTGGCAGAAAAGAGTTTGGCTCTACCTATAAACCCTACATCACCACAGCCGTGGGACCAACTTTCAACTCAGGATGTGTAACCTATGCTGAATTGGCCAAATTCAGTGTAGGTCACAAAAAGTGATTGTTTATGTAGAATGCTCACCAGTCTAAGGACTCATTTTTAATAGTGTTAAACTGTTTTGTATTGGTTAGTAGACATGTTTGGCTGGATTAAAAATGACAAAATGAGTTATGTTGATTTATTTTTCTGTAAGGGTTGGCCTGCGGTGAGTCTAAAGTGTGTCTAAAAAAGGCCAAAGATCATTTTCAGTGTATGAGTATTTTTAAGTTCATTTAAGTCATTGAAAATGGCTCCTCATATATCTTTCTAGAAATTCATTATTCCACAAATCTGCTATTAGGAAATCAAAATATCTGAACAGAGGTGTCTCATCCCCAAATCTGACTGCCCTAGTCCAATTCAGAATGTACCGCCAATGGCAATCGGTTAGGAGAGCATTACATTGATCTTCAACACACACATACTAGTGTGTAGTGTCAGCATTGTTTTAAAAAAGCCAGTCAGGAGTTCAGACTTTCTATTGCATGGGTCTGCAAATATGATATCATTAGTGTGTATCCTTAAAATATCCAGGTGAAAGGTCACTGATAAGTGTCCTTCCAAATGGTTTCTAAAGATGAGACCTAATTCTGAATGCACCATCAGTGATGAAATTATTTTGGCCCCTGCCTAGTATTGATATTCGGAGTCGGAGGGAGCCTCTGGAGAGTGACTGGTGACATTGACATCCCCGTCTACCTCCATCAGCTGCTCCACCTCTGCAGGTTCTGCTGCACTGGTGGACGCCAACTGGTCCGGGCAGACGGCTGCTCCTGCTGTAGGCAAAGGTTTGATGCCTTCGAGATCCAGGTGGATTCTCCGCGACAACAACCTTTGTACAGCCGGCGGAGCAGACTCAGGGGCTCCCAAAAGGTCAACTAAGGGAGCCTGTGAGGAAGGCGCGGGTGCTGGCTGATAAACAGAAGCGCTGAGAGACCGTCCAGGAGTGTCAGGCTTATCCCGCACCGCCTGCTCTTGACCCAACATGTTCATAGCAGAGCTCATGAGACTGTCTATCCGCAGAGATAGCTCTTTCAGAGGATTAGCCTGGGCCACCAGTGTCCTGATGTCAGGGACGGCTCCGTCCTCGACTAAGTACCTCTGTGCTTCACGAGAGGTCTCAGTGCAGACAGGCTTCAAGGTTGTGGTGTTTGTCCTTCATCCATTCAGAGAGTTTGACCCTGAAGACTCTAAAGAATTTCCGGTCCTTTTCCTCCCAACCTTCTATGATAGCATCCCTCTTGGTGATATCATATCAGACGAGAGTCCATCTCCATCTGCACAGTCTGACGCACCTCTTTCCTAAGAGCCAAGCAGAGCTAGTTACGGATGGCCGTGTTTGTCCTATCAAACAGGCCCAACAAATAGGCATTTGCTTCCTCACGAAATGCCTCACCGAAACGATCGATAGCAGGGCTACCCGTCATCTGCAGAAGTCCCTTGCATCGTTCCATGAACGACTTGGGGACCCCACGCTCGACGCCTTTGCCGTATGCAGGCTGAGCCAACTCCCAACACAGGGTTGCTGTTGGGGTGTCAGCGTCCAACAAGACGTTGGAGAAGGTAGCTCCTGCTCCCGAAGTGAGTGTCCACCACCTACATGAAGACGCGGCATGGCAGCTTGCTTACTGCTCCCTTCCACTGCAGCTGGCTTGACAGTGGGGAAAGAGTTAGTAGTGACCTTGGGCTGTCGATCACGACTCCCTCGAGGTTCTACCGCCTTACTTCCCGACTTAGCACCGCTGGTACTTGGCTTAGCTGAACCGGCCGAAGCAGACGTCGACGCTTTCAGAGCCAGGGTCAGAGTGGGCTTCGTTGACAGTGGTGCAGGTGCCATCCGTATCCAGTGTCTAGTCGGCGCACCTGTTTTCTTGTTATGCTCACACTTACTAACTAGTGTCTCCACCAGTTGTATGGCGCCCTTGGCATTATACTTGTGGGGTTGCTTATAGGACTTAAGATGACGTGCCATCAAGCCCGTGCAGTCACGAAAGGAGGAGAGGTAGGGTCATCGGGGTCCTGGTCACATGGAATGGTCTTTTCCACCTTTACACACCTGACGGATTGCTCGATGCTCCTCCACCAGGTGGCGTGCATATCTGCTGTCTCTCGGGCAGCGATACCCCCAACGAGTCTGAGGCATTCGCGATGTTCTCGATCATCGAGACATACCAATCGATGACATGAGTATCGTCCGAATACCACTCCTCGTCATCACTTCCTTCTTTTCCGACTAGACTGGGGAGAACCACTTGACCATTCTTGTGGTAATCCTGGAGCATAGTCAAGGGTCTGTTATTCTTCTTCTTCTTCTTCTTCTTCTTCTTCTTCTTCTTCTTCTGTTTTTTTTTCTTCTTCATCTTCTTCTTCTTCTCCGAGGTAATTCGAACCGCACTCAGGCAGTCCGAAGGAACCGCACTCAGGCGGTCCGAAGGAACCGCACTCAGGCGGTCCGAAGGAACCGCACTCAGGCGGTCCGAAGGAACCGCACTCAGGCGGCCCGAAGGAACCGCACTCAGGCGGCCCGAAGGAACCGCACTCAGGCGGTCTGAAGGATCGAAGACGGTTTTTTGAGAGAACACAAACCTGCGCTCAGGCAGGTCGTGTCCGTCGAGACGATTTCGTGGGTAACCTCCTACACTCAGGTAGGAAGTTCCCACATAGGAGAGCACTGCTGACCTAAGATAGGCTTAGTCCAGCTTACATGTGTCCTACTCTCTCGAGCAGGGGGCAATTGTGACCTCGAGGGCATGCAACACGGCCTTTTATCCCTGCGGCGCGTGTCTCTGATTGCAGGAATGGCGCACGTGACTGAGGGGAGCACCCCCATTGGCTTAAAGCGCATCAAGCCATGACCAAATAAGGTAATGCTCCAAAAATGAAACGACTCACTCTCCTCACAGCGTCATGCTCTGGTTCTCCAGTCGCATTGTTTGCATATACAGTTATTCTATGCGGGCTATGGGGCTTCGACATTATTGATATGGTTACTAAGGATACCTCCGTTTTACCAGACTACTGGGAATAAAAATTGGTTCCAATATGGATCTGCCTATCAGGTAGAATCCATCAGCCGATACTGGGAACCCATCCTCACAGTCTAATTAAATAAAGGGTATCAATTTCACATATTTCTAGTGCCAAAATGGCGTCGACCTCCCATCACTTGTGGTGGTGTGGATGAAGGGCCCATAGTGTTTGCTCTAGGATTTGTTTCATCCTTGACACTTGTCGACCATCCCTTTGATGAGCCTTGGCGATTAAGCCTTGCTCGAGTCATAGGCCCGGTCTGGAGTGACTGATCTTCGACTTCAATCGAAACGTTTCGATGTGAAGTTTGTTCAGTCATTTGCACCTTCAAGGGGGGGTCGAGCTTTCGACGTCCCTTTAAAGGCAGTTTAGATGCTTTTGACTTGTCTCAACGAGCCAGTCGACCACGGCATCGCTTTGATGGTTTACTAGCGTCCAACACCTCAACCTCGCTCAGCTTTCGAGCTTCGTCCTGCCGTTTTCGATGACCCTGTTTAGTTTGTTTTTTTAGACTGAACTCTAGGTCGCTACCTTTCAATCTCTATTTCGACCTGTTCAGAAACAGACTTAACCCTTTTCGTGGCCCCACGAGAAGGTGAATCATCTTCAAGCTGTGGTTGCAACAGCTCTACAGTTTGTGATAGTTCTATGCCCAACCACCGACATATTCTATCAACATTACTCTTTTGCAACTGACCTTGAGACGATCGAAGTAATAATGTTGACTCAGGGAGGACAGAATCTACTACGAACAGCCCATCCCAGTTGGGGGCTAGCTTTATAGCTGCTTGGGGGGTGTGGTACCTCACCACCTCTTTCCCAACTGAGTACCTTCTCTGCTTCAGCCCATAGTCATACCTGGCGTTCAGCAGATTTACCTAAGTTCTCTCTCACCATGCTATAACTTTCTCTCAAACGATCTCGAAGTTGTTCCATGAAAGTGACAGAACAGGGGACCTCAAGTGGGTTTTCGATTGAGCCAGAAATTACATCAGCCAGCATGAGAATTTCTTCCCCGAATACCATCATATTTGGACTGCATCCAGTAGAACTATGTTCAGAGCTGTTATATGCTGATACAACATACTTAGCCTGTTCGTCCCAGTCGTCCATATGTTTGTCAACCAGCATAGTCAGACTCTGAATCAATGTTCTATTGAACCTTTCCACCTGACCATCACTCTGTGGCCTGTATGGATTGGTTCTCTGTTTTACAATTGTCAAATATTCACACATTTCAGAGAAGAGACACCATTCAAGACCCATTCATCCACGATAGCTTCTGCACAGGTCTCTACCATGTGATTCAGTAAGGGAATAGCACCAACATACTTGGTGAAGTAATCCTGGATTACTAACATGCAAGTATTCTTGTTTGGTGTGGGTGCAAAGCCCGAGATGATATCCATAGCTATCCTCCAGAACCTCACCCCGAACAGCTCTTGGTGCAAAGGAGATTTACCCTTACCCTCCCTGGCTTTCACCAAGCAACAGGTAGGACAATGTCGAACCCAACGACCTATATCCTTCCCCATTCCAGGCCAGTAATATCTCCTCTTCACCTTCTCAAGAGTTCTTTTTCAACCAAAATGTGTGTTCGATGTCCATGGCAAAAGGAGAGTACCTCACCCTTCAGTCAGCGTGGTAGTACTTCTTGGATCGTGGGCCGTGCACGACCTGCCTCGACCTTCAAGCGACAAAGCAAGCCTTCACGGAAAGTTAAGAAGGGCCATTGCTCTATTAATTTCCGTACCTCAGCGCTCTTGATTGATACCTCAGGCCTAGTGGGTTTAGCCCCCTTAACTAGCCATTCAGCTACTCGCTTGATGTCAGCGTCCGCTTTCTGAGCATCAATGAGTTCATCGAGAGACCAAAATGCAACACCCACCCTACTGTCTACTACACTACCAACAGCCACCAAAACAGCCTTGTGACTGCCACAGTCCATGCAATCTGACCTTTGGCACAGTCACACAGGGATACGACTGAGGCCATCCGCATTCAGATGCTTAGCACCACTTCGATGTTCGATCTTTGAATTTTCGAGACCGAACTCCGAAAGATTCACTAGCCACCTTCCCATCATTCCTTCAGCTTCCTTGAAATTCAGGAGCCATTTCAAAGAGGAATGATCAGTATGGATAGTGAAGTTACCACCATAGAGGTAGTGCCTAAACTTCCTGGTGTACACAACAAACGAGACTGGTGTTACCAGCAAACGAGATTGGAACCTACATTCCATCCTGTATCTGGGATAGAACAGCTCTGATCGCCGTGTTACTAGCGTCAGTGTCTAGAATAAAACGACCGTCGGGTGTGGGGAAGCGAAGTACAGGAGGCTCCCTTAAACTTCTCTTTAACTCGACAAAGCATGTTCAGCCTTTTCTGTCCATGCGAATGCCTCATAATGACCTCTACTACCATTAGGTTATTAGACTACAAGGTCCTGTAAGGGACCCACGAGTTCAGCGAACCCTGGGATAAACTCCCAATAGTAGGAACAAAAGCCAATGAAGGATCGAATTTCCTTCACTGTAGTAGGGCCTAGCCCAAGTCATTACATCGCTAATTTTCCCCGGGTTGGCTTCTACACCCTGTTCAGACACGATTTGTCCTAGGTACTCGACTGAAGTCCTAAAAAGCTGACACTTCTTAGGTTTTAACTTCAGTCCCCATGCATGAATCCTGTTGAAAACTTTCGCCAGATTTGCCATCGCTTCATTCGTCAGTTTACCGAAGACGATGATATCATCGAGGTAAACTAGGCAAGTCTTACCTAATAAACCTCTCAACATCTCCTCCATCATGAATGTGGCGGGAGCGTTACACAAACCAAACGCCATACAATCGAATTCAGAGAGCCCCATCTGGTATGAAAAAGTGGTTTTCTCGACATCGTTAGGATTCATCCCGATCTGCCAATACCCAGATTGGAGATTGAGACAACTAAACCACTTATTTCCTCCCAAGGCATCTAAGCATTCGTCGATGCGTGGGAGAGGATAAGCATTTTTCTGAGAGGAATCTTTCTATAAGGGACTCAGATAGGTTGTGCATCACCAGTTTCGACATCAATTGGTGCACCCTAACAGTTTATCTGGACTTTTAAAGACATCCACATGCTTACGTAGTAAGGCGGACAGCTTCAGTCTTTCTTGTGGCTGAGTCAAGTGGGTATGTCCATACATATCTAATAGCCAGGTAGGGAGCTCCCCCGTGCGGGTGCTCGCAATTTCTGCTGTCTCGACGTCTGCAGCTTCTAGCTCGAGACGCATCATTACAGATCCTACCTCTCGTGAAGAGAATTCACCATTTCTATCAGCATATTGTATTGTACTAAGCACTTGACCTTTCTCCAGGACAATGTCTCGATTCAGTGGATTACAGACGGGAAATACTGTTCGATGAACATTGCTGACAAGGGCAGCCTCACCAACCAATCCAAAACCCCTCAGTGTTTTCAAATTGGGTTCGACTATGCCCTGTCGATCACGTTCCAGACCTTTGGATTTCACTAAGACATCACATCGATGTCTAGCTGGTATCCTATAGGTCTGCACTACTGAGGCAATCGACGATATTCTTTTCAGTATACACTGATGGTGCTCCTCTTTCGGCTCTGTCATGACCAATTGACCCGTCTTTGGGTTAAGGATCATGCCATACATTGCCGCAAAGTCCAGCCCCAGAATACCGTCGTCGGCCACATCGGCTACTATGGGTAGGCATCACCGGCAAGTCTTCTTAAAGCAAAGCCATAAACTCTAATGCTTTGATTCTTGCCTTGACATCTCTTCTCCATACTGACTATAGGATCCTTCAGGCTTGAGGTCATGGCTTCAGTTACCATATCTACCAGCCCTTTGAGGGTCCCGTCACCATGTTCCTCCCATAGCCACACAGTATCAGCTGCGGGGCCATTCTGAAGTAACATGAAGAGTTCGAGCCTGTTCATGCCTGATAGAGGTATTCTCAAACATTCTACTTGATCTTCTAACCTGATCTAGAGCAAATGTTGTACCTCTCCTAGGTATCTGATGGTCCATCCCCATGTTTCTCATAGTTGTGTCTGCACGACTATGATTCATCCCCCAAGTATTACCAGATCCAGCATCACTTACTCTTGAAGCCTCAAACCTGATGTCTTTATACTTAGGCGGGTCAACATGTTGTTGTGGAGCGATGGGAGCCAAAAATTGTTCGATAACATCACTCAGACCATCAGCACGCAGCATCGAAGGAAGTGGTTGGGTTCGACGTGATGTCGGTTCTACTCTCGAGATATTATCAATGGCCCCAACCATTCGATCGATTTCCAACTGTTGTTTCGAACATTCCGCCTGTCTCAATTCCGATACTAGGAATTCCAGTCGGTTATGTTCTGCTTTCGAGAGATCTCGTTGCTCACTTAGGGCAAAAAGTTGCTTAGCCTCCATCATGGCACAGCTAACCCACTCCCTGTAGTTAGGTTTTCGGCTAGATCTCCTGAGGTAGCAACCCTAGCAGTGCTGCATTCACTACTTTTTTGTTTCTCCTGAGGTCTAGAGGCACGCACTTTCTCGTCTGTTTGCTCCTGTAGAAGTTCTTCAAGTGCGAGTTCATCACAAACTTCTTGATTAACTCTGGCTTTGTCTGCCTCTCTACGAGACGTTATCTCTCGTCGGAGTCTATCATTTTCTCCACGCATGACTTCCAAATTACTGGAATCCTTCTGATCCTTCAGTGATTGAGCTACTTAGGTCTCAGATTGTATGGCTTTAAGCGCAGCTTCATGCCTTGCTTTCCGTTCCATCAAAATCTTATATTCAGCCAACTTATCAGCATGTACAATACGCTCCTCACAGCGACGACGCATTTCTGCCTGATCCCTGGCTCAAGCATCCTCGTCAGCTTGCATCTGACAGAGTAACGATTCTTGTTCCTGACGTAGCTTCTCGACCTGCTTCTCATAAGCATCTAGGTGACCAGCTACTTCTTCAGAATGCTCTGCTGATTTTTGACTCAGCTCATGCTTCAACTCTTGCAGTTGTTCCTCCAACATAGTTTTCTCTACTTCCTGTTTTTTCAACTTATGTTTGAGGGATGTCTGCTCGTGTTGGGCATCCCATAAATCGTTTCGAGCTTTCTAGACACATTCTCGGCGGCTAGTTGCAATGCATTCGATCTTCGCTTTTAGTGATTGCCCAGTCAACAAAAAAACGTTATCTAACGTCAAAATAACGTTTTTAACGTTTCAAAACGTTTTGCCATGTTAAAGAGCCATAGGGAAACGTTCTGAAACGTTTTACGTTTTTTGTTGACTGGGTGACACTCTGCAGCTGTCAATCGACTACGCTCGATCTCAGACTTCATAGCAAGCAAAGACTCTTTCTCGTCCGAGAGTTGTTTGATCTTCCCTTGAAGATCTTCAAGTTCTCGATTAGCGATTTGAGTTTTGTTTGAAGTCTCTAACACTTGCTGCCTAAGCTGTTCCAATCTCAGCTCTATTTCTACACTCTTCTCCTGAGCTTTCGCGGTGTTACTCGTGAGAGTATCCAACTGATAACGACCTTGTTGTAATTGGTGTTCTTGCTCACGCAACAGTCTTTGGTGAGTCCCCTGCCGCTCTCTACACTTCCAGGTATAGAAACGGCAGAAGGACCCTCGAACGACCAACTACCAAGGCCTATTGGAGTTCCCACTGGCGATGCTGTCCTTTCCACATAGGACAAACTCTGTGTCCTAAGGAAATTCTCAGCAGCCAAATTTACTTTCACATTGTCCCTGCCGCTGTTCTTGTATTTATACCACAGTGGAACAATGGAATTCATACCTTCTGTATAGTGCATACAGCCTATGTACCTAGGGAGCCAAAGGCCCAAAATGGGGGTCTAGGGTGTTGGGTCTGCTGTAAAAGGTTGGTGTGTTTTTTTCAATAACTAGGACCCATGGCAAGTTGATTCCACTTGGCTAACCTCGCGGGAAATCCACACAGGGTATATGGTGGCCATATTGAATTTGTGGGCAATGGAAATTATAGGAAATTGAAGAAATCTGCAAAATGAATATCTCTGTTTCTAATCAACTTAGAAACACAATCTTAGACTCAAAATCAACAACCAAGAGGCCAAGGAATTTATTTAAGCTGTTTCCAAAAAGGTTGGAGCAGCCATTTTGAATATCTAATGACATTGACAGCTGATTGATGCTAATAAATGCCCTCAGGTAAAGGCACTATAAAATCCATAAAATATATAATGACAACATCAGCGCATGCACTGGTGATACCCCTAAGATATTGGGAGCAGCCATCTTAAATTTCTGATGAGATAAAGCTTGCAACAGAGGATGTAACTGACAATAATGGAGATAGCTATGTTAGTCTGGCAGTGGAACAGAGATTTCCAGCCTGTCCCAAATTCTCTGATATTGCTTGTTGATCTATTAGTTCTGGGTGACTATATCTTGCATGATGTATTTCTGTCAATTGAGGTATTCAAGATGGCCACCAAAATTCTACGAAAATCTTGAATATTGCATATCTCCACTTCTATTTATCTTAAAGTCATAAATAAAAGGTCAAAAAGTATGTTTCTGGGGTCAGGGAATGCAATGAGACCATTTAGAACAATGTATGTTGCAGCCATTTTGAACTATTGATAAATAATAAGCATTTTATATACCAAAAAGGAGGGCAGGTATGCATTCTAAATCCAGAATTTCAAGTTCCCATCAGAAAGTCACAATGTGCTCATAACATGGTCAGACACATTAATATGGGTCCTGAACACACCTTTAATATTCATATTGTTGCAATTATAGGGATATGATCTACTCTGGGGAAGGGGGTTGGCTGTGCTAGAGCACTGATAAATCTGCATAATACATGTATGTACTGATAGTAGAAAGTCATGGGTTCATGAAGGTCATTAGACACTTCTATATTGGATATGAAGAGACAATTTTAAGCTGTCTTGTCAAGGTTATAGCGTCTACCTTTGGGAGGGGGAGTGTGGCTTGGCTTAAGTATTGATAAATCGTCTATTTTGCATGTAGCTCCTGCATTACAATGTGGTGCTTATACTACAATGGTACACAAAGGGAATGAGATAAGGTAGTGTATCCTCAGGAATGGATCCGGAAGGGGTGAACTAGGGAGCAATAATCAGGAAAATTTGGTCATAGTGATGGGGGATGACAGCCAGGCTCCTGTATAACATTTATAGATAAAAGTTATAGATATCATATTGGCCTTATTCTGAGTAAAATTGTACCTTGGATTCATACAAACGTCTAAAATAACTTGAGTAGCTCCCCCATCGCTAGACCACCACTTTTTTTCAATAACAGTGCTAGATTTAGAACTAGGTCTACAAAATACTGTGTGTAACCTATGGTGAATCTTCAGTTTGTGTTAGATACACCCTAGCTCTGAAGTACACCTTGGAGATCCCATTCACCTTCCCAATAATGCTCTGTAACCACCAACCCAAGTTTTTCTTCTCTTGTCCCTTGTCTAGACATGCTTCATTTATCTACTTTTTCATTTAGGCATCAGATTAATCTGATGGGACAAACATTGTGTGTAGTGCTCATTCACACAAACACCCTAAACCCCCCTTGGCTCCCTGGGTAATGGAATACTTACAGCTGAAAAGGGTGTATAGAACAGACAGTCCTGTCCTCGTTTCATTACCCCTACATAATGCACTGACTTTATAGCAGATAGGGTTCCATTTACATGAATTAAGCCAATGAACTTTTTCAAAAAAGGCATGATGCATAAAGCAAGTCTAGGTGCTGCTGCAGAGAGGAGAGCTAATATGCCCTGATGGACCCCTGATACCCCTCAAAGATGCAGAAGAAAGGAGGGACACATTATTTGTCAGGATTTTAAAGTAAATAGAATATTTCTAATGTGGTCAAAGTATTATTCTTGATGTGCCTTTAGTAAGACTGAACTTATGATATGCCTTGTATGTGGGGTGCACATTATATGCTTTGAATTAAAATACATAAATTCTTATCATTGCAATCATTATGCATAACCGCAGCCCTCACAGCGTCAGTATAGTACTGACAAGTCAAATGATACACCAGCCAGTCTCAGAATTGTGTTTATCAAAGTCCAAGGTTATGGAGGTATATTTTTCAAAACATTTTCCTTAATCATATTTGGTTCAGACCAGTCCGCGTTTGAGAGCAAAATTTGCTTTGAGGGGCCATTACTCCCTTTGCTTGTACACGAGACAGGCGCTTATTTAAGGTCTACTTTTTAGTGTCTAATGCATATTTCATAACCCCTGCACTTTTTTATATAAACAAATTCCTATAATTAAAGGATGGAACACTTTTATATGCTATATCAAGATTCCCAGTCCCAATATTGAATGGAGACTGGGATTTAGAAAATAACAATTGTCAAATACCCCCTTTTGAAAAGTCAGGCCTGAAAGATACCCCGTTTTTCAGCATAATTTATAAGACACATGGCGTCACACAGACATGGAATTAAATAGTCTTGGGTAACCTTGCCTTGATGACCATGTATCTTTGCACATAGAAAGCAGTACTACTTCTGGCACGCCACTCATACGGGGTGAATTATATGCACAGTTTGATACATGTATAGATGAAGCTTGCAGTGACTACAGCATTGTGAGGCGTCACAATCATTGATCTGTGCTGGTGGTGGTACGCACTGCTGTCAATACGAGGGGAGTTGAGTTTAAAACAATTCAATGTTTCAGATGCTGTTAAAGGTCTATTTATATAATATACGGAATATATTTGGGGGAGGGTGTGTAACGAAACCATCACAATGATATACAATATGTCTCCGAAAGATGAGTAATACTGAATACATTCAGATTAAATCAAATACTTTACATATGGCCTGAAAAGTTACCATGTTCATATATTACAATTCTGAATAGGCAGTCTTAAAGTCTTTACTCTCAATGTCTAACTATGTCACTAACCTATTCAGGAAACCTAATCTGACTAAGCCAAATAGGAAAATGGGTCACTTTGTTTAAGGGATAGGGGTTCTGTCTAAAGGATAGTGATCTTCTTCCCCCAGTGTGGTTTGTTTGACTACCGCCAGTAGTGTCAATAGAGCATTAATGCACTGCCGTGGTGATCACCGATAGTGCATTCATGGACTAGTCTTACTTTTCTTTCTAAAAAGTGTTGTGTGCACAGAAACAATATCATAGAGTATTATGTTCAAGGTGTGTTTCTATTTTAAAAGATCATTGCCACGGCTATTTGCTGTACTGCTAAAGCGAACATTGTGCATTATTCTCAAAAATGGCCTGTGGTTGTGGTTGGCTTCTGCACCAGTAAGCACATGGTACCTGAGATGGCTCACCACCTTGATTGCATGCATTCTACCACCTAGATCTGTTGATAAGAATTATGTTTCATATAGATGTGATGCAATGTTACAAAAAAAGAGCCCGATTTGGCATGAATGCCTAAATATTAGTAATACAAATAATATATCAATGTTTCAAGAAAATTTGCTTAATACAAGAGGATATGTCATAAAGGAATGTCATTGAATAGCAAACTCAATGTAATTGCACACTGGTGACTGCTCTCTTCTTCTCTTCTTAGAGTTATGATGGTTGCTATGATGGTTCTCCATAGGGAAACTGATGGAGCATTGTGAAGAAGACTCCAGCTGGTGGTACAATCGGGAACGGCTACTCCTGGTGGGCTACTCGGTTATTTTGCTACATAGGTCTCTCTTTTAAAAGTAAAAATCTTAATGGTGGAGTCGTAAGTCAGGGTGTATGGGAAATTGTGAATATATACATAGAAATTCTGAATTCATTAAAAAATGAGGCAAAAACCTTGATCCAAGAAAGGAAATTCAGGTGAGTCTACAGGAATGTCAATCTCTGACAATAGAGGGCACCACCAGACGCATCACCTCACCAGCAGAGTTATATGTTCCCCATGGTGATTTTCAGTGAGGTATGTCCACAATAAGGTTTTTGAGGCTGATACAAGTTATCTTTGCACTATGACAATGGTGAAAGAATGGGGAACTGCCCACTAGTCGACCCAGATGTTACATGTGGTTGGTGAGCAATGCTACTACTGACTCTGGAGTGGCTCATTTCGAAACTTAATCAGCCCCACATAATTAATATGTATCATGTTCCTTCTGACAAGAGCACCAGTGCGGAAAATCATATCTTTGAGATGCCCGACAGACATTCTGGCAGAGGTTCACAGTGATAAAGGCGAAATAGCAGTTTTGATTCTCTCTTCATTGGCATGACTTGATATCATCAGGGTGCTCCTATAGCCCAAAAATACACTGTAAAAACACAGTTGAATTTACCAGGGATCCTTGTAAAACTGAACAGTGAAACATAATTATGCAACAGAGAACCAGTGTAGTTTTTTACAAGTAGCTTCAGGTGGCTGTGCGTTGGTACACAAATGTAAAAGGAATCCCTGTGAAAATATAAGTATCTCTGTGAAAGTAACGATGGGTCTCTGGCTTTGGGACAAGAAATCCTTCATAATTCCGACAACATTTTTTTTTAAGTGTGCATTTATTTTGCAGAGGTGCTTATTAGGAGGAATACGGTGGGGTTGAATAGAATGATTTTTCTTTTATTATCAGCAATTACACAGAAACTCTTTCAAATTCACACTATTAAACAACTGGTCCACTACTGTAAACCATGGACATGTATTTAGTCACTGTATGATTATTTCCTCATACAAAACCTGACTTACATGTTGCTGTCAACCATTATTTCTTAACTGGTAGTTATTAAGCATCTTGATAGGTATAATCATAGATGACCATAATCTTCCCCAAATTTTGAAATACCCAGAAGTAGCTGCTTCCTTATTCAGGGAACTTTAAAGTTAAAAGTCCTTACATAATCAAGTTTATAAATTATTACATATTTTTTAGAGAGATGAAAATGATTAAATATGGTCTGGAATACCATTGTTATGAGTAGTCTTACAGTGTGGATGTATTTACAGTGTTGTTCTATATCTCTGATATTAAAGATTATGAAGAAATATAAATTCCACTTTTCTTACACATTTTTTGCTAATACTAAATGAACACACATATCAAGGTAATTCCCAATGCCTGTGTAACTCTTTCTTGCTCTCAAATGCAAGGTTCAATGAAAAATAGATGATTGAAAAGTTAAGATCTGAAGGAATGAATAATGTTAAAATGTCTCTAAGAATATTTCCTTTTCAGACTCAATGTTAATGAATGAATCATAAAGGAAAGTATTTCTCTATGGTAATTCTCATGTCACATATTTGCACCATACCATGTGACTTCTGCAAATTTTGGATTTTGTAGATTTCATTGATAAATGTATGCTACTTTAAACATAATTATTGCACTTGATTGGGGAGCAGCTAGCCTACACAGCAGCTTGTTTTTTAGAAGATCTCACCCCAATACAAATAAGGTTTAGATTGACAGATTTGAGTTTTCTTTCTTCTGTTCATTTAAATTTGTTCACTGCACTTAATTGTCTTTTCAATTAATTTGTTAGTTCTTCTTGGATACTTTTGTTTTCATATTATCTCACTACCTTTTCTCAGGGGTGAGAGTTGGAGTAGTGTAGTTTACACTATCCATAGGACAATGGGGAATTACCTTGAAGATAAATATCAAATAAAGTTCATTTTGAACCTTATTTATATAATTGAACACAATCTGTACAAAGCTACATTATGCATTATACATATGAACAGTACATGCCTACATTGTCATCTAGTAGTGTCCTATGTATCGTACAACATTACTTCTTCTGTACACAGTGCTTATACATGATAAAACCAGTGCATACTACATCATATTTATGTACAATCCGTATCTAAGCTGAAATGGACATACATAGAACACTGAGTCTTTCATTATCGACACTATTATGGGACAGCCTGGACTCAACCTGACATTACAATATAGACGTATGTATATATCGGTTGGCTATGTATAAAAGATGCCGTAATGTGTTTTTGTCCAAAACTTGTGCAGATTGTTCTCTCATGGTGATAACATTAGTTTTTCGATACATATGTATGTGGCCTCTGCATCAGGGTTGGTGGATGTGGTAACCTTCTTTGACCAAAAATGAAATTGATATTTCCCTGTACTGTTTTTACTGCCATAGAGGGTACCAGTATATTGGTATTTCCCCAGGAATCTATGGTTCAGTGTTGGCGAAAATGTAGCAGGGTATCAACCTCATCTCCCTTCATCAAAACTGACCAAAAACCACCACCCGAAAATATTCATGAAACAAGAAGCTCTTTGAGGACTTAGAATTCCATTTATCATAATCATTTTCATTTCAAGGAAAAAATCAAATATGATACATGTTGATGTTATGAGTGTTTGATCGAAGTCCAATTAAATGCTTGAAAGGGATCTTGTCACATTTACAGTTGACAAAGTGTTACACTTTGTTTTACCTGTCTTGAGTGAAAATGAATAATAAGCAAAAAGAAAATGACGGAAGAAAATACTGTGATACCCCACATATAAGGTGCATCCCATGTATAAGGCTCACCCAGAGTTTAAGAAAAATTCTAATCAATCTATTTTTGAAATTCGAAAACCTATGGGTAGCTAACACATCCCTCAGTGGCCTAGAACCACTTTTAAGTTTATGGGAAGCCTTGGGGAGATTTTACCCTGAGGTTTTCCTCATCCCATAAGGCCCACCAGGGGCTTATCTGCATATATAAGACATGCCTTGTACGTGAGGTATTACAGAAATCAAAATTAGAATCTGTCATCCAAAGAATAGTGTATGCAGTAATTCTATAAGTAATGGCAAGACACCTGAGGACCATGTTACCTAACCCATCATACAAATTTTTGCATACCATATCCCAAATCCCCCAGTGCTTTAAGTTTAAGATATGGAGATTTCCCTGGCCCTTATACAAAACAAATTCTATTTAAGATTCCTTTTCATTGGCTAAGGAGTATTTCAACGCTCCTTGATCAGGATGCTTATTTAATGACTGGCATATAATCAGAGCCCAATGCTAACACACAATAATACATAAAATGATAAAACACTGCAATACATGGTATGAATTATTTTTGTAATTTGACATACCCCCACTCTTCACACACAGTGACAAACCCAGAGTCCTTTACAGAGGAAAAATGTTGATTAGCATTATCCTGTCACACACCCTACTTCTCTGTTTGTTGAATTATGGAACTACACATAGTGGCATCAACTTACTGAGGCTATGTTTGGAAGACTTGGATTATACGTCTGACACCATATCATAGTTATACTATCGGCTAATAAAGGGGTTACCTTCAAAATGACTGGTGCAATATGAGCTTTAATTATGATGACCGCCCAAAGAAAAGATGTATTTTGTAGGCCTATAGTTATGTAGTTATGAATTGTGTTCTCTCTGAGTTTCCGCATGTCATTAGCTGTGCACTGCCTTAGTGCAAAATAGTTGTAACTACATTTTCAAGGTTTGCAGGAGACCCAAAAGAAGTGTTCCAGTTACAATGGCATAAAATTCTTGAAACAATATTAGACTGCTTTCAGTGCTTTCACAGAAAGTAGATCAGGTCAATAGATGTTAAAGCAGGAGAAAACTCAATTTTGCCAAAATGTCAGTTACAACCTTCTTTCAGTAAGGTGATGTCTGAGTAGGGAGGCAGAAAGAGAAAGTATCCTCATATTCTGAAAATCATGGCAAGAACAGATCTATGAGAATATTCTAAACATTTCACTTAAAAATAATGACGCCGGTGTCCCAGCAGCCATCGGCTCTGCCTTGGGTCAGACATGTTGATGAGTCAGCAAGTTTTGACCCTCCTCCATAGTGAAGCGTGTGGCCAGAACGGTACAAGTGGCAGCCACCGTGCGCCGGCGCTGGTAGAAGTACCCCACGTTGTGGAAACACTCCTTGACCTTGAAGAAACAAAGACAGGCAAAACTCAGACGGGCAAGGCCACCATGATGAGGTGGACTGGCATACAGAAGGTATTGACATGGGGGGACTTGTCTACACACAAGAGCCAAAAAGTTGTTCTTCAGGTTATAATCAGAGAACCTGACTAAAAATTTATGATATGGGAAGGAGGTATTTGAATACGCACAAGCCTTAATCAGGTATTCTTCAGGTCATATGATCAGACGGCCTTTCAATAACTTTCTTTTGAGATTTACTTTTCTTTTTTGATATATTTTTTTCAGACCAGTAAATGGCATTTTATCATCACATCTTTTTCAGACCACAGAAATAAGATCACATGTTGGTAGGCAGATTCACATTTTACTAAGAAAATACAATGAAAATGTCCTGAACTGAAGTACACTTTTGATCTGGCCTTTTCGGGAAATAGAGTGAGGGGTTGGCTGGAGGTGAGTAGTAGGTGGAATATTGAGGGATAATGGTGAAACATACAACACAGGACTACCTTCAGGGACAGATTTCATATTTTGACAATGCTGCATGGGAAAATAATAAAAACCTACAAGTATATTGGTGGTCAGGACAAACAAAGTCTACACAAGAATTACACAATCATTGTTTACATAGTACACTCTTTCTTTTTGTTGTGAAAATAACTAACTTAGATTTGACTACCTATTATGAACTAGCTAAGTAGAATATCACAAATTCTTTCAATTTATCAGAACAAAGTGCCTGACCAAGACCAGATGGAACTATTACAGGTTCAAATTCCACTGGGCAATACAATGAATGTGTTATGGACATCTGAATAATATACAACCTAACTCTTTAATACAACTTTGCAAAGAGGTATTTCAGGAGTAAATAACAAAGGTTGATAATATTTTCCTTAGGAAAACATATAATATTGATGGTTGAGTAATCCTGGAGTGTTATTTATTTGAGGGGTTTTAAAACAAAAGTTGATACTAATGTTTGATTAATTGAATGATGACAGGCCCTACATGCAATTCTAAAAGTGTTTTATATGTATTGGTGGTTGTGATATGGCCTAATGTATTGTGCATTTCAGGAGTTGTAAGACAAAATTTGATACTAATTATTTATTACTTATATTAAGCCATGTCAAGTCTGTGATTGTGTATTGACCTTTTGTTATTTGTATCTTAGATTTATGAACTAAATAGACTGGTAGTGTATTGGCCCATTATAATCAGTTTTTCTGATTTGTATGATACAATATATTCATAATTGTTAATGTTATGAGAAGCGATACTCACTTTGTGCCTGTGTTTGACAGCAATAAAGGCGCCGATCACCGTCATCATGACAATGCCGAATCATGTGTAGAAGGATACTAAGGGATGCGTCGTGAGACGTCTGAGGCACAAATGGTTGGTGCATCTCCATAGTCTCACCTGCACAGAAGATTAGTAGTCATGTTAAATATACAGTCAAATGAATCAAAAATAGTCAGAAACTGATCAGAAACTACATTTAATAAAAAAAGATATATATTAATGTTAAAAACAATCTAGAGAATTGAAAAGAAAGGAACAGTGCCTCCAATTTCTGATAGGTTAGTTTAAAAAGTTACAAAAGATCAAAATAATGAAAGATTAATTATATTTTTTATTGAGAATTTGATTTTTTTTTTCAATATATATAATATTCCTTTGACTAACAGGTGTAATGCTTAGTCCAGCCTCCATACTATATCACAAAAATATGTTCTCATATGCAAAAGGGGGTATTTTTGTTATGCTGAAAGATTTTGTGGTTAATCAGGGAGTTGACATCAAATCCACATACCTCAGAACTTAGAATAAACCACAGAAGACTGGCAGAGTATATTTGACATATTTAACAGGTGGTATCTAACATTTAAACTGGCTAAACAGAAAGTGAAATGAGACAACTTACTTCTAACTTCTGAGATTGGACCAAACTCAGCCTCAAAGGTGTGAAGTCCAACAAATACCTTCTGTCCTGCTGGGTGACTGGCCACTATATCACTCATATCCACTTTAGCTACAAGAAATTAAAATACATTCATGGAAAAATAAAAAAAAAAAAAACATTTCAAAAAGGAATCGCCCAAGAGTCTGCCTGTATGTCATTACAGCAAGTTCAGCCTCATTCAAAATTGAAGGATTTTTCATTGGCACAACAATTAACATGTTTATAAGTCATTGAATTAAATAAAAGCTCCCTTGTATGAAATTATATCAATTGCCTCAATAGAAATATAGAATTACCCCAGTCCAAAATTTTCTAGATTAAAGAATCTTGTTGGTCAATAGACTGTTCCTGCCTGCTCTACCTGCTCTACTATACAAAGCCCTTTCTAAACAAGTTCAGTTTTGGTAATAATGTTATGCTCCCAGTATTTGAAATGAACAGACATACAAGTTATTGATAAGACTGCAATTAAAGAGACATAGTCCAATCTCTTCTTTTTTTTTCATTTTTCAAATCCTATTCAAATGTGTTCCATACACTGTCGAAAAACATTATCTAGGTGTTAGTGGACCATCTCTTGGTATTGTTAGCTCATACAACCTTATAAATAAAGGGGTCCCATGGACCTATCCATAGGCATTTTGCAGTGTATTTCCAATGAATGGGCATTTGACATGCACTCCAAAAGTAAGAAATTGGGTGTAAATCCTTCAAATATTATGGGTAAGGAGAGCAAATAAAGTAGGTACCATAGGAAGTTGGATCTATGTGAACATCCTGTTTCATTTTTTGAGAACATCAAGTCTTGAGCCCCAATCATCGGACTATGCCACTTGTAATTATAGAGATTCATGTAATAAGCTCACTTTTCTCTCTAATCTACTCGTCATCACTGATTTTTAATCCCCTGTAGTAGTTGACACTGCCTGGCTGCATGTCTTTCACCGCCTGGTGGTCACTTGTCTCATACTCGTATTCATCATCTGAAAATATACCAATGTAGAAGTTAATAGGTCTCTAATGGCAACTCCCTATTTCATCAGCAAGCACTACTGTCAGTTCCTACTGTGTTCCTATGACTTAAGAGGGCCTAGTCATAGCATCCTTTGTAGAGTCTTAAAATGCTGCATTTCTATTTCCTGAAGAAGGAGACATGCATTATACAACCCTAGAAGGATCAAACTCACGGGTCAAATGCTTCTCTCAAACTTTCTCCTAGACATCCATTAGTTTGTACACTTCACTGCAGGTGTCCCCACTGCAGACTCTCACAGACCAACCTGATACCAGGAGTCACTACCTCAATCATAGTAACCCCTGGTCTTCTGCACCATGCATTGTGGGATATAGCCTGTGGTGGCTAATTAGATGCACATATCATTGGGCAGTAGTATAGAGGTTTCACCTAGTATACTTACCTGACAACAACACATCCCAAATACAATCACCCTGTATATTCAGCTAAATATAACCTGGGCTGAAGATATGTGGGGACATTAGGTGTTTGTCTACCACAAATCAACAACAGCCCCACTAGCTCAGGGAGTAGAGAGTTGAGCTCCCAATGTTAGGGAAGTGGTTCCAAGTCACCATAGGCCCACTAGGTCAAAACTATTATTTTTGTAAGAAATGTATAGATTTATTGAGACATAACCAAAAAACTATTACCTCTGAATATCCTATTTTACTTAAGTAGTTGTTCATTACAATTATTGTAGAGATATTGATAGCAATTTATTTACACAAACATAATATGAAAAAAGGACCAAATGAATTTCAGAAAACATTTTTTTTCATTGGGGTGATAAGAACCCCTGGGCCTCTGAATAAGAGTCCTAGATGATAAGCACTATACCAATGGGCTTACTGTATATAAAGAGAATAAACATACAGAGCCTCTTGTTCACCACATATATATGGTGCAAAGTTCGGTGACAACAGAACTCTCTCCTATAGACCATTACAAGGAGTGAAAATAGTTGGTTTTAAGAGTTTCAGGGCAATGCTCATCACTTTCTTTTTCAGTGGTTGCATATTCAAATATCCTTTATGAGGAGATATCCAAAACAATTAACCTTTGGATCATCTATTATCATTGGATGGCAGATTTCTGATATCACATTTCTTGTCAGTAAAACCTCAAAAATGTGCAAAAAAAAGGACACTATCAAGGTAAACCCTTCTTTGCCACATGAACTATGGCACTGTCTTCCCCATTGTCTCCTCCCAACCCACTCCATTGTTAAACAATAAGCACCTAATAAAAATACTATTGAATTGCAAAATTATGGTATCATATTTGAGTTGGAGGTGGCCAAACTTCAGAAAAGTGCAAAAACCCTTATCAAAAACCTTTTTGAAAAACCCTTTTTTGCTATATTGACCTATAGTCTCCTCTTTCCCACTGCCTCCACACCCAGCTCCCTTGTGCTTCCAGAACCCTGTATGATACATGGGGTGGGGATGTAGATTTAATCAGAGCGTGTCGGTTGGGCTAATCCCCGTACATCCGGGTTATCCCGGTGGGGGCAGGGGGCGCCCCTGTTTGGTATGTATTTATGTATTTGGTAGGATTGGACAGGATAGGTATAGAGCCTGTAGGCCACCTGGACACTAAACAATCTCTAACCCAGGCTCATCCATACCTCCGATATCCCATATTTCTTATACTACTCCTCATGCAGCCCCCACATTTCCTATAGATAAGGCACAGCTAACAGCTACATATCCATAAGCTTAGGCCTATATGAGGCAGAACAGGGAGGCCAGGGTGCCAGCTCCCCCCCCCCCCCTCAAACTCTAAACTAAGGCAGTGAGGCAGAGTATGTTTTGCCAACCCCCAAATCTTTGGGGAACTAAATAAAGGCTTTATAGAAATGGCCTTAATACAACAAAATCAAGGTAAAATTCCTAAATTCTCTCTCACACAGGCCATAATTTATTCAGAATATACTAATTCAATGGTAAAAATCTTAAAAGGTTGAAACTTTTCCCAACACTACACCGCTATTACTAAATGTTTAAACCTTTGCCAACCCAAGCCTACACCTTACATACGAGGAGGTAAAGTTGATTTTTTCCCCTCAGAAAAGCCCTATCATAAGGTTCCCACAAAAACTTCAGATCAAAACTTTTATTAATTTCCATGATAAAATACAGTTTCCCCTGGCATAGTTATAAATATCTGGATGTAATCAGGTGCTAGGCACCAGGAAATTGTCTCCTATCAACAGGACAAAGTCCACTGGACTTTTTGCAATGAAATTTCAGTTCTCCTATTTTGAATGGCTTTCCCTGATTCATGGCAGGGCATGACAGGTGATGAATTCACATTAGCAACTTGTCGATTTGGGTCGGGGTAACTGGGCTTTTATTCAGATACCTTGAGATGTCTGAATATGTTAGATGACTGGCTCTGCCATTTAAATAGGGACCTTTGATTTAGCATCTGCAATTGATTCTAGGAATGATTCTCACAACCTTAGATGATGTAACAGACTGGTCAGAATGACTGATTTCAAAATTATTGAACTTTGTAAAAGTTGATTTTTCTAGACGTTTTATCCACATGTATGATTATTCATCCTTTTTTCTTGAAAGTCTTGAAACAATGCCTGAAAAGATGCTCATTCTTGTTATAGTCTATGGTATGTTCAAACCTCTAGCATGAGATCAGGGCAATGCTATAAGCTGCACTAAGGGCTTGAGATGGTCTATAAGCCACAGCTTATGATCAGGATTTTACGGTAGTTCTGACAGCGAGTGTTAAAAATACGGTCACTTTTTGGTGTTGGTCAGTATCAGTAGAATGATGTATTTACTGTTTTTGTTGCTTCAACACTACTAGTGTTTAGAACCTGATGCTAAAAGCAAACTTAAGATGTGAAAGGTTTCATAGAACTCGCCTCACTTCCACATGCCAGGCGGGTAAAATAGAGAGTGTCAAATCCAATATGTTTCCTTTCAAAATACCCTGTATACATATGTCAAAATGATGAATCTCCAACGGATAAGTCAATGTCACTTGTCTTGATGGGTAAGAGAGATTACTTTCACAGAAAATATGTTTTTTGGTGCATCTAACAGTGAGGCATCATGTCAACTGTGTGACTTGTTGTGATTAATAACAAGGCTGATGTATGTTTTGATATCTGATGGTGGTGAAGCAGACATATTGCTACATGCTGCTCACAGATGTTCCTGAATGGGAATATTTCATTCACTGTGAAATATAACTGTTGGATTTACCATGGATCCTCATAGTACTGAACAGTGGATCAAAGAAGCCCCAGGTGGCGGTACAGAGTGACACAAATGTAAGAGGTTACTCTGTGAAAGATAATGACGGAGCTCTGGCAATTTTTACAGTGTCGAGAAATACATAAAATTTAATTTCATGTTGAGTGGGATCTTGAATGGAAAGACCTCACAAAATGAATTCTTTACTTCTTTTTATAACCATGATTAGATGAAATACACAGAGAGAAAAAGTCTATTTGCCTCAAACTGAATATCCTTTCACATGAATATCAACTTCTGTGATTGCAGTTGTGATAGTGATATAAACAAATATAATAAATTTGCATATTACAAAATATGGCAAATTTGTTGTTGCCTGAGAAGAAAATGGCTATGTAAATATTCCCCCTAAAAAGATATAAACACGTTAATATTTGAATTGATAGCCCTTTTGGTTATACTTAACTGGGGATAAAGTCTGTCAGGGCACTATTGACTAGATGGTAAACACAAAGTATGCCATGTGCCGACCAATTCCTATTACATTTAAGCATCTGCCAATGCCACTTTTCCATTCCACCTTATTTCACCCACCCTGGCATGAAATATCGCTTTTAATTAGAGGTCCCATTTGGAAAAGCCAAAACTGAAATAGGTTGAGAAACTTCTTCTGCCAATACTAAACCATAGGGAATTGAGGCCCCCCAGTATAGAGCACTGAGTTATGGCTGTCAGCCAGGGATGGTGCGTTCCACGTTTCACACCCGTGCCCCTTGTGAAAGGGCTATAATTTTAAATATAAGGCTGTGGATAAATGTGGTAGCGGGCAGGGTGGGGGTCATAAGTTGATGTGTGGGAGATGGGGCGGGCATGTCTCTCTGTGAACACCCAGATTTAAAGGCCGTCTATCTCACAAACTGTAAACACACAGTGAAATAGGCAGAATGTAAATCTCACAAATGAAAACATTTGAATGTGTGTTTCTCATGTAGTAAATGTAGGAGTAGATCTACAGACTTTTCCTGAAAGAGGTGTAAATACTGTGATAACTATGGATATATATATTCAAGAACGTTAAGTTATACATTGATACTTTCGGATATATGATTCATATATGAAAAACCATACTCTCTTCTTGGAACTAATGTCCCAATGTCCATGAAATCTCTCTAATATAAGAAACCCAATGATTATAGCTTGGAGATGTGTTTGTTTTAAATATGATAATGATCATAATTAAGCAATGCCCCAGTAACCAGAAACCTGTCCAATAGCAAGATCTAGTCTTACATTTCATTGAAGCTTCATAGATTATGCTAGTCTATGTGATTTGCATTTAAGTTTGCACAGAACAAGAACTCTTATCCCTCAGGTAAAGATGCATTGGTATCATTTATGCAGTCATAGTACATGGAACAGGCAACTTGTGCTTTGGATTCTATTTTGGATAACATAAATTAATGAAAACATGTCACTGCATCTAAGGGCCATCCTTACTTAGAGTAGACTCCAAATGCAACCATTGGTTCTAAGTTAGATTAGGACCTACACTTTCAACCCTTTGATTATTAGGCAGATTATAGTGAATACCCCATAAAAACGAGGGCCCTAACCTGCTTTTCTATAGCATCAGACCCACACTCACATGAATACCTGAGAGTTTTTCAGGTGCTTTATGTGATCATCATAAAACACCATGGCATTGTCCAGTTTCCTTACACAATAGAAGTAGATGCTACATCATGGCTTCTTTTATAACTGTGGCCACTAAGTACCCACATGCTGTTTACCAAAGTGGCTGCCATTTTGTGACCACGGTGTTCATTTTGTTATCATGGTGGCCATTTTGCTAGCACCACACTGCAGTGTCTATTGAGAAAAGTCCTTCTTGTGATGCAGGGACTGACATAAATGCCATCCATCATTTTGTTTTGGCATTGATGCCCAAAGGCTTTCATGCTTCGTGGCGAAAGGGGAAGATATTCACAGAGAGCATCGTAGATAAAAATGTCCCGAAGGATCTTCCTGAATTCCCCTCTGTGCCCCATGGCGAGTGTTTATGTACCTAATCTTGCTCTATTTCCCTTCTAGACCCCAGTAATCACTTTTACTCAGTTGTAATAGGGAAGTGTTTGCCAAGTCTGTCTGTGAATCAGACACCATTTGGGTGCTATTTTTAATCCTTTTGGGACTGAATAATGTCTAGATCTCTGTCTTAATGCACCAGATTGAGGAGGCATGATGCATTATTCATTCCAAGCACTTCATTGGTGCATCATGCCCACCCTCTTGGAGTGCTCTGTCTTGATAGGTTTGGTACATGGCATAAATGCAGTCCTGTTGAGTTACAAATTTGAGCCTTTGACACCTAAATGCAACATTGATGAGTTACCTCCTATATGACTGTATTCATGTATCATGACAATGCTTTAGCATGATACATTAAAGTGCTATGTGATGTTTCTGTCTGTCTTTCTCTGTGAACCACTACTACATTTGTCTCAGCCTTAAAACTATTGATAATAATTAGTGAATTTTAGTCCAGTTCTCCCTAATATAAGCTGTGCTTAGTATCTTTATAGCTGTTTTGGAAGAGGATTACAGCTCATCATAGTTTGATGGGCAAATCATTGTTATTGGTTAAAAGCAATGGTTTTTATTTACCCTGTGAAAAAAAAGTCGAATCTACCAGGGATCCTTGTAAAACTGAACAATGAACTGACATAAATGTAAATCATTGAGGCAGTGTAGTTTTCACACAGAGACCCAGATGGCAGAATGGTGGTACATATGCACAGGGATCCCCTTTGAAAATAATGACAGACCACTGAATTGCACCATCATTTTGCAGAACTTCTTTTTACAGCGTAACTTATTACAATACAATATAAATCAATAGAATATGGTCAAGAAAATAGACTAAAATATGCTTGTATATTAGGTATGTTTAGATGTTATTATGATGCACTTCTGAAGTGGGTTATTGTTCTCTTCCACAGACTGATGAAATAACCCTATGAAACGTGCTCAAAACAAAATGTACATATGAATTGGATTAGGGCAGAGCTTCATTTACCTTATCCATTGCCCTTTCCTCTGACTGCTACATTCCCCAACCCCTCTCAAAGAGCTTCTCAACTTTCCCTCTAACAAAGCTACAGAAAGTCTACATGTGCCTCTTTCCTTAGATGCCTTACCCCATCCCCTCTACCTGAGCCCAATAGCTCTATCACTTTACACGGCTCTTCAATATAGTCTGCTCACAACAATACCTCCCTCAGCCATCTTCCACCTTTAAAACAGCCCCATCTTAAAACCACTACCATGCATCTACGCCTCCTGAAATATCATGCCATGACTGTGATCGATCAGTGATTGTGATTGGGAGATGAAAAAATGGCAGTGATTGGCCGATAAGGAGGTGAGGAGTAGGTGCCTTCACAATCAAGGTGCGAGGCTCCTTTATATGGCTAGTTGCAAGTGGGGTGTTGCCTCGGCAGACACCGATTGGCAGATGATGAATGTCAGCTTGCTATTGTGACATAACGGGGCAGAGAGGGGCTGGTCAGGTCCCTACATTACCATAGCCTTTACAATAGTTCTACTGTACATGCAGGACTAGGTTGAATATAAGGTCTACTCTTGGGATCTTCTGAATTTGTTCCTGAATCTCCATGGACATCTTTTGTGTAGGCAAGCAGGTGCCAGATTGGGATCAGAATATCAGGTTTTTGTGACTTTGCTTCAAAATGAGTAATTTCAATGCAATGGTAAAATGCTTTTTAATTCCTAAATCTAAAATACAGCAAGCAATCATTAGTTTCTAGATCCCTAATCGAGGTCCAAAGGCAAAATAAGAACATGAATACAGATGGCAGCTGTACTACACAAGCAGACACCCATCATGCCCATGTTTCGGTTCAAGACAACTACCCCACCACCAGACCATGCCATGCAACCAGCTACCTCTAGTGCTATCACTGATTAAACGATACGACAGTGCCTAATCACTCACACCCACAGTATCAGGATCTGTGGCTGCGCCTCAACCCATCAACCAACATTCACGCCCTGTCTACATGTCAGTTTGAGTTGACCATGCTTGCGGTGTTCAGGCCTTGTTTACATTGATGGAGTCCTCTCAGTCACATGTGGATAATAGAGTGTGCCAAGTGTGACACTGCATACAGTTCAGTGAGACTTTCGGGTGGCTTACCAGCATGTCCACACATGTAGTGGTCCCTAGGGGAAAGAAATTTGAATCATCTCATATCACTGAGGGGATGCGTAAACATGTTTCCTATTTGACTGCACATCCATAGTTGAAAAATTGGAAAGTCCAGAAATACATCACACAAACAATTGATGGCATATTTCATTTTACTCTCATGAATACTAAGAAAATCCGTTCTTCCACAATTTTCTATTGTTTTTGCTATATTATGAAAACTTGGTATAGCAACAATCAAATGAAAGAAAATCTTCATTGCTGCAATAAACATGTCCAAAAGAGAACCTGAAGGTGTCAACTTCACACTTGGTATACTGTGAGGCTTATATTAAAGAACTGTATAAGAGCCAAAAACCAGGTCCCAGTTGGGCCCAAAAGGTTATAGTTCTTGGGCCCAAATGAGTTTATATTGTGTCTGAGTACCAATCCTGGATAGTAAACCGGAAAATGCATTTCAGATTGATATATATGCCTGGGGAACCCAAATCACTTGGTAGACATGGCTGAGCATAGCATAACCAGGGGAACATATAACAATAGGCCAATGTTGAAGCAACCAATGTTGGGATTTGTTGTAAATGACCTTGTGACATGTGCGTATGATGGTGCCACCTAGTGTTGGATACTAGTAGTATTACCCATAGATCAATGCGTTTTTGCATCTTGCAGGATTCTAAGGCTGGACTGGGCAGCCCTAATATCTAGCAAAGTGACTTGGGGTCCTTTGACATGTACCAATACTACACAGCTAAAAGTATTCTCAGGTTCACTACCAAACATAGTAACTGAAAAAAAAACACACACACACTATGGTCATGAGGAACCTATACTATGTTGGGATTGAGAGTGCTTCTTAAGCACAACAACATAAAAGTTGTGATTATGAGAATAAACAAGATTAGGTCGGTAAACATTTATCTACAGAAGGGGGGAGGGAAATCCATGGGGGTCAATAGCATCAATGGCATTAATGTCAAAACAAAATGATGGATAGCATTGTGCATGAATATTTTTCAATAATGATGCTGTCTTAATGCAAACAAAATGGCTGTCATGATCACAAAATGGCCACCATGATAACCACAACAGTATCCCGGTACTTAGGGAGTGCCATTATGAAAATGACTGTGATTTAGCAGCTACTTCTATTGTGTGAGGAAACTGGACCGTGCCGAAATGATTCAGAGCACTGGGGTATGCTCCTGGGGATACTATAAGAAAGGAAGTCTGATGAAAGAGAAGATGATGCAAGGGTATGGCCCTCATGTATTGTGTTCACATTGATGGGTCACAGTGTAATCTGCATGACAATGATGGGCAGGAAATATTATTATTTTTAGTGGATATCAGTAGAGAGGAGAGGCAGTGATTGGTCACTGATTTAGATTGTAAAGCACGGTTACAGAGAAGGGGGTGGAGGGAGGAATAAAGGATCTATAGATATTCTCTCTTGGGTACTCAAATAAATGTTTGGTCCTCACTTAAAACAATGATAATTACGTGGCTAAGCTGGAAGCAAAAGAAATTCTATACACTTTTGTTTAACAGAAAGACACCATCAGCTTGGTTCTATGCTTTAATGTGAATCAGACTGTGAGTGAAACTATCAATGAGTTTCAAACTATAGCTATAGATCAGTGTCAACAAAAAGTGATTTGATTTTTATCAGTAATTTTCAAAGCATTTTGAAAACTAACATACAACCCTGATATTGAAAACATATGACATTCCTTATTCTAATTTGACTGTAGAGACAAGTTTAAAATTGATAGGGTCTGATACCAGAGGACTACCGCTAGGCCCTTGAGGGTGCGGAACCTTCATTTGCAGAAAATATGATTAGTAGAGCAAGCCTCTGCACCAAACATTGAGGTCCCAAAGCAATTGCATTCTCCCAGTTCCCCTCAATGGGATCTTAATAAGATAAAGAGATAGCCTAGGAAAGTCTAGGGCTACAGAAGACTGTTTTTTCCTGGTCAAGATTCATCCTGCTATTAATGATATTTATTCGAAATGGATATTTTATGACCTTGGCTTATAGAAAAATAGTTTGAGGTCTTTACATGATAAAATCTGCATTTTCACATCTTCTAGGAATATTTGAAAGTCTTTAATCACATAAGTATCATTTATTTTCTTCTGTATGTTTACATGGGAAACATACATTCAAAGGTTTTCATTTGTGAAATTTACTTACTGCCTCTTTTATTGTGTGTTTAAAGTTTGTTTATGAGATAAAGGGTCTTTAAATTGGTGTGTTCACAGAGACGCCTATCAGCCCCATCTCCCACACATCAACTTATGACCCCCACCCTGCCTGCTACCACATTTATCCACAGTCTTATATCTAAAGTTATAGCCTTTTCAAGAGGGGCACTGGTGTGAAACGCTGAAGGCATCATCCCTGGCTGACGGTCATAAGTCAGTGCTCTATACTGAGGGGTCTCAATTTCCTATGGATTAGCATTGGCAGGAGAATTTTCTCCACCTATTTTAGTTTTGGCTTTTTTAAATGGGACCTCTAATCAAAAGAGATATTTTATGCCAGGATGGGTGAAATAAGGTGAAATGAGAAAGGGGTATTGGCGGATGGTTGAATATAGATGTTTCCTTTTCAAAGTCACCAGGAAAGCAATTCTCAAGATCATACGATTAGACCTCTTTAAATAATAGTCACTTTAATACCATTACAGTACTTGATCAAATGGTCACTAATGATTGCACTAGTATGACTGCCCTACTAAACCCTATGTAATTTCTACAGTAAGTTCTGATCATACAGAGCAGTTGTAGTACATCACTTATGCTCACTCACTCTAGTTTTTAGGGTCCAAATCATGGTTGCTGAGTCCATCTTTTGAAATGCCTTACTGGAACACTTTGCAATGGTCTACTTTGAGCAAATATAAGTTTCTTAAAAGTTAAGTTTAGCCATTTCATTTTCACCTGAAGAAGAACTTTCTCGCCTAGATGACATCTCCTTTGAATCTACCTCCATTGCATATCTCACATAAAGTTTCCATATGGTGAGAGTGAATTTGTGATAGGACCTGCTCTATGAAAGATCCTCGCAGAGGAACAGCTGGCTTTATCATATGTCTCTTTGTCAGTCTTTGCTATCATCAGATGTGTCTACATATGTCACCATGGTTATTATTCTCACACCAAGTATGCCAGGTCACAAGTCATTCACCTAACATATAGAGGCGAAAAGAAGACTCTTTTATTTCTACCTCCAAGCATCACTGAATTAAGAGTTGGAAGTTCATCTCTCTGGTATATATATATATATATATATATATATATATATATATATATATATATATATATATATGTAGTGGTTCGTCTCGTTAAGTTAGATTAAATCATAACGAAGAGAGAGAAAAGTTTCCGGGTAGGCAACCGAGCTTTTATTTCAGAGCTTGCGTTACATACGATCACAGCCTCAGAGGACTACATGCTGCTAGTGCATTCGGTTACCCTTTCGGGTAACAACCTGGTTGAGCAGTGGGTAAACCACTACTGAGGAACCTAGGGCTAGGACCAGCCTTATATAGGGGAAAAGCCCGCGAAACTCAGACCGGCCACGTGACGTGTGGCGGACGAGTGGTAGGCCCCCTGGTGTAGTGGATACGAACCCAGAGGCAGGTGCTGCCACCTGCCATCCGGATTCCCCCACCACACCCGAAGGACCTAGGTCTGAGTCTCACGGGTGCATGAACGTTAAAGTGTAAAATACCATACCCCTACACTGCCCCCCTTAGACAATAACTTGGGGGTAATTAAACCGCAGTGTATTAATATCCTAGTAAGTGATTGTTTACAATACTAAAAAGGGGTATTAATTACACTTGCTCGATGTGAAATAGGCTATAGTATAAGACTATCCTATTTCTGAAAAATTATACAATAATAGCATCGAGTGTCGTTCATGTTATTTCCATCACTAGCTTATAACAACCATAAATGATAAATATACAATTATCACAGATTTATAGTAACGTTTTGACAACAGTAGGGTCCTGAAAAGGACCGGTGGTTGTTAACAATGATCGTATTATGGTTATTGAACCCGGAAAAAAAATTTCGACTTTTTAAATTAACAGCTCTGTCTACTTTACAGAGTGAATTAAATATTAATGATCAGATATGGACAATTAATCTGATACTATATGAACACAATTAGGTATTAACCTGAGTAATACAATACTAAGTTTAGAGAAATCCGTTGGACCTTCTCTTATTTTATAGAAAAATATTTATACTTTTGAGACGCAGCTCAGTTTATACCTTAGTGTTTTATATTTACAAGTTACAGAAGAATTATAGTCTCTTAATATATTGAGACCAGGAATGACCTATATAGACAGTTATAGGTCTAGGATTACCTTAAATAACTTTTAGGATTCGCAGATCCAGTATATTTATAGGTACCCTTATATAATAATATATCTTTATAAAAGATATTATATAGTTATAAATACAATTTTACATACAATATAATAATATCAACAAAGTTACTTGTTTTCATGATTGGAGGATGTAACAGGAGTCGGATGCTGCTGATGGCTTGGTATGGGCGAGCTGAACCCTGATGCCTGAAGTGCTATAGTAAAACTTGTTGGTGGGTGTAGCTAAACCCTGATGCCTGTAGTGCTAGCTAACTGGAGGTTATAGTAGATCCAGTTGTAGACTGTTGATGGACTCTATGGGCGTAGCTAAACCCTGATGCCTGTAGTGCTAGCTCACAAATAGTAGTGGTGTAGTAGTAAATCCGGTTTGTAGTTCAAAAGTCCATATTAGTGTAAATTGTCCATGATTTTATAATAGGCACAGTCATTACATTGTGGCACAGTACAATTATGGTGTTTACAGCATTCGTACTCCTCCTCCAGAGTGACTTGTTTGTTTTCTCCTTCTGTTTTCAGTTTCCGGATTAGGGTACAGTTTGGTACCCGAATCAATACGGGTTGGATAAAAAAATGGTTTCTTATCCAACAATGCATGGGTAATAGAACCCCGGGACACACAATTATGTCCGATCTTCATGCAACAGTTTTTTACTGTTCCATGTTCTCCTCGGGTGGCTGGTTTGGACCCGGTTGTTGAGCCAGTGGCTGAACAGGGGGGTTCATACCAGTTCCATCCGTAGGTGCCAATGCGGGGACAGCAGGTGTAAGTTTCACCTTTTGGCGTGCTTCGAACAGCTTCAAAGCATGCTCAGGTGTACCGTCCCAGTTATCCATGATAACTCCGAAGACCTTGAAGAACTTTTGCTGGTTCTTCATGTTCGTTGCTCGTTCTAGGTCGAGCATCTGAGAAGCTGTTTCCTTCTCGGATAGGGCCTCCTGCCGCAGATTAGCAGCTTCCTGCTTATCTTTGGCAACATCCGCTTTGATCTGAGTCGAGATTCGGTTGATCTCTGACTTCTGGATCGCGTCAATACACTGGAGAGTGCTCGACACGGTCCGACGATACATGTCCAGGTGGAGGTTTTCCAGATGGTGCTGTAGCGTCTCAAATTGTTTGCTCTGGATATTGCAAGACAATTTGTCCTCCTTCTTGAAGAAGGTCTCCACTGTCTGGATCAGCTTAGGCCGATGAACCACAGCACCAGGTGGGGGTACCTGACCCTGAGGCTTCGGCTGTGCTCCAGACCCGCTCGCAGTGACAGCTACCTGCGTGTGCGAAGAAGCAACCGCAGTAGTAACCGCACTAGCAGTGGTCGAAGAAGGGCCTTGAGTTGGTAATCCCTGAACCAGGGGCAACCGTGACAATTCCCCTCTAAGGTCTTTGGCCGTCAACAATGGTGCGGGTGGACGTTGTCTCACCACAGCACTCATTGTAGGTCGGGGAGCTTGACCTCCTACTGTCGGCAGTTCCTGCTTGACCCTCCCGTACTGATCAAAGATTTGCATCTCTGGTCCGGGTGGGCCCATAGCAGGGTACTGCTTCGGGTCTTTGACATTCAAAGGCGCGTGTTTCCGGGCGGACTGGCCACTCGGTCCACTGACACCAAAGAATGTCGGGTTCTGTGCACCTCGTGGAGTTGGTGCTCGCCCATAATGGGAAGGAGTTCCAGTAGGAGATGGAAGATGTGGCTTCTTCCTTCCCCCATTTGTCTGTCTCTCCAGCGCCTCCAGTGGTGACCTGGCTCGGCTTGGAGATTCAGACGCCTGTCTCTTCCTATCTGCTACAGAGGGTCCCTGGCGGTAATCCCTGCGGCTTCGGACCTGTTCTCCGGATGGAGTTACACAAGCCCCACCACGACGGCGGGCCTTGTTGCTTCTCCATTCGTTTAACAGATCGTACTCCTCCTGAGCGTACTCTAGTTTGCCGGACCCGGGAGTCTGGGCAAACCGAGCCTTTAGTTTCTGGTTAGTACCAGGAACCGTAGGCGCAAACTGCTTCGTACTCGGTGTGAGGGAAGCCAACTTCTCTGCATTGAGGCCCCTTAGGTTGCCATAGAGTTCGGAGTGAATTTTCATCACCCGATCTATGGCTGCCTCCAGGCCCTCTCCATGCGAAGTCACATAGTGCCGGACCATGTCTCCGCGTCGGGGGGTGACACATCCTGTGCATTTAGCACATTTCTTGCCAACCTCTCGGTCGCAGACATATTCCGGCCTCTGGTGCATATGAACCTCCACGAGATGACGAAGGAACGCGTCTTTCTCGATGAAGAATTCAACCTCACCCTCACTTTGAGTACAACGTTGGAAGGGACAATCCTTACGACCCTCCCCGTAGTACTCATCTAGAGCAAACTTGAGCTTGCCCTTCTGGTCATAATTGTACAGACCATTGGGCGAATTCTTAACGAATTCCCAATAGATCCAGTACATATTGGCCGGCTTTCTATCAGAGAGCTTCTTGCGAAGCCACTCCTCCATATCTTCCTGCCTCTCACAGGTGATCCGAGGGGGCAGTCTCCATACGGATTTACTCCCCTTCAGGTGTCCCCTGTGTAGAGGAATGAAGTCGGCAAAGTTGCTATTGGCGTTAGCCCAGATAGCAGCCTCTTGCTCGTCAGTCGGAGTGACATCCACAACTGGGTCAACCGGCTCCTCTCCCTCCGGGTCGGATGGTACATCCACAGGTTGCACAACGGGTTGTTGACCCGCGAGGACCTGGGCTGCAGCATCTTGAGCGTCTCCACTCAAATCGGCCATTACGTCGTGTAGCTTGACGATTGGCACACCGAGCTCAACTTTTACGGTTGGGACAGCCGGTTCAGCTTCTGTATTATCAGCTTGAACGTCTACCTCGATAGGTTCAGGTTTGCGTTGGTCAACCTTCTTCTTATTCCTCCTGCGGGATCTGCCGTTAGTAGAAGTGCCAGGCTCGGATGCGTCCGTCTCATTGCCGGAGACATCCGAAGCCTTAGCGCCCTTCTTATTGGCCGAGCGTGGAGACACCCGACGGGTTCGGGTACTGTCGTCCACACTCGTGCTGGTAGAGGGTTCGGTTCCTGACCGCTTCCCTTTACCCTTACCTTTGGTGGGGGTTGTTTTACCCTTTCCACCAGCTGCTTTCTCCTTTACTTGCTCAGTCTTCGTAGGGGTAGACTGAGCAGTTTTAAGGGAAACATCTGCATCAGGTAGGGCCTTCTCAGGTACTACTGCTGCGCCTCCCAAGGTGGGAGCTTCAGCAGGAGACATGAGACGGTCCATCCGATCGGCCATCTTGGCTGTTACTTGCACGGGTGCGGGTCCGGGTACTAACTCCGGATGCGCCAGTGCATACTGTCTCTCCAATAGACGTACTACGAGGTCTTGTATTACCCCGAGTCTGTCTAGTGGAGACACACCAATACGGGCCTCTTCTGCCTCAATGGTTTGAGACGTAATAGGGACCCCTGGACAGTAATCCACAACAGCGTTACCTGCTGCTTCATACTCATCCGCTGTGCTTAACAGTAGGATCTGGTCTCTGTCTATGTATCTAGAGACCTCATCTGCCTTGACACCGGTGTAACCCGTTTTGTCAGACACATAGGAAGGCCTATAAGAGGTATTCCTTCGGAAAGCCATTTCTGCGTCCCAGACGGCTTTACGAAACCATAAGTGGACTACCAATCCTTTGGCCATCTGATGGTAATCCATCAACCAGGACTCCGGAAAGGTATTAGCCCACTGCGGATGAGCACATTCCCAGATTGCGTTGACAACACGCTCGTCAACCTCTCTGGGCGTCCCATAACAGGTGGGTATCAGCATTTCCTCGGAAATTGCTAACATCCGTCCGTCATATGGACCGGCTACATCATGCCATTCGGGACTGTCTGGGAAGGGCAGCTCTAGGTGCATTGGCCTGTCAACCGGAGAAGCAGGTCCCAAAGCACCGAATGAGGTACTCCCACCAAGACGGGGCGGCAGTTGAGGGGGAGGTGGCATCAGAGCCCTGTCAAGAGACTGGGCTCCTGCCGGTTCTCCACTCAAACCTTCGGATGGAGGGGCTACATAAGGCTCACCTACATCAATTTGTTGTTGAACGCCTCGGCGTTCAGGACTAACTTGTCTGGAGTTGTCGGATGCGTCGTAGAACGATTCTACGTCGCTATCGTCTACTCCAGAGAAGTACTGATCAACATTCATTTGTTGATCCATTTGATCACAATCAGCATCGTATTGCTGATCGTCGTATGTATAAGTGGGACTCTTGGGAGAACCACTTCCATACTCTGGCGGGGTGCTGGCACCGGCACCGCCGCCAAGACGGACGGCCTCTTCTGCCATCGACAGAAGTGGCTGTTCGGGGATAAAATATCCCAATCCACCGGATAAGCAGTGAGTACTGCTTACCCAGTGAAAGGCGGGTGCCTTTTAACGAGGGCACACCTCGGAATATGGCTGTCACGGGCTATCAGACTCCAACAAGAGCAAGACCACCCTCGGCCACGTCTTCTTCCTTCGCAGGAATAAGACAATATGGCGGGATACTCGAACTTGAATCGCTGCGCATGATCAAACCGGCGCCTCACGTGACCATTCGAAAATGGGTCAACAACTTTCCCGCGTGCCCTTAATTAGGTCACGCGCCCTTACATAAAAACAATACAATACCCGATCGGTCGTCCGTCCGTACTCAGGGTTCGACTATGACAATTCGCTAGGTATTCTGGAGTTTATGGATAGCATAAGCATATCCACCGGATTTTCCGTCCAAAACCATGGGTTCATTGTCATAGGACCTTTTCCAGAGACTCTTGACCGGCTCAAATATACATTGAACTAGGTTACAACATATAACAGTACACAGTACAGGACAACACACTCGTTGTGTTAACAGGCTAGGTTACGGCAGTCTGTAGCAACCTTGGACTGCGTCTAAGAGGTTTTGAGGCCTCTTTTATTGACCTGGTATCCATAAGAGCCTTTTCCAAGGTCTTCTTAGCCTTAGAGGGACCTTTCCTCTTATTTTTACCTGCGCCTGCCGAGACTTTTTGTATCTTCCCCTGCTTTCCGGATGTTACGACAGGGGGCACCACCCTCTTCGGGTCTGCAACCTTCCGTGGCCGCCCGGGTCCTCGCTTTCGGGTCGGTACCACTTCGAGTTGCTTAACACGACTCTGTTCCATTACTTCCAATAGACCATCGCCGTACATTTCGGTGGAGGTATCCCTCCCCCTCCATGGGCGTAGTCTCGCTACATTTGACTTGTAACATTTACCAAGCTGTGATTTAATAATCACTGTGCAATCACTAATAACCTGAGTTATAGTGAAAGGTCCATCCCAATTACTGGCTAATTTCAGGTTAGCTAGAGGTTGGTGTAGACGCAGTACTCTATCCCCTAGATTAAAAAATCTAGCTTTTAGACCTGTGTCATAGCCAACTTTCTGCCAACGCGCAGTTTTCTGCAACTCGTCTCTAACCCTCTCATAGGCTTGTTTGAAATTATCCCGTAGGGATTCTACAAACATCACCTGGCAAGGGGCTTCCGGATTCATTCTTATTACGCCGAACACCAAATCGGCTGGCATAATCAAATCCTCTCCAAAAACGAGGAGATTAGGAGAACAGTTTGTGCTCGAATGCACAGTGCCATTATAGGCATGTACCACGAATTCACATTGTTCATCCCAATCATCCATCTGCTCATTTACCAGAGACTTCAATACTTGGATCAAAGTCCTATTGAATCTCTCTACTTGTCCATCGCTCTGTGGTCTATAGGGATTAGTTCTTGTCTTGCAGATCGCCAGACAATTACACATCTCCTGCCACAGACTAGACTCAAATTCTCTGCCTTGGTCACTATGTAACATGAGTGGGACACCTAGGTGCAGCACCCACCCTTTTACAAAGGCCATAGCACAAGTAACAGCCTTATGATCCGGTAAAGGGAACACTCGGGTGTACTTGGTATAATAATCAGACACGACCATCATACACGTGTTGCCACTAGGAGTGGGGGGAATCCCACTAATAATGTCAACAGCTATTCTAGCAAACCTTACACCAAACAGTTCCTGGGATAATGGCAGCTTGCCTAACCCGGGTCCTGGTTTGTTCTTACAGCACTCGGGACAGGTCTCCACCCATCGGGTGAGATCTGTACTCATGCCGGGCCAATAGTATCGTCTGGTCAGACGTTCTAGAGACCTTTTCTTTCCAAAGTGCCCACTAGTTCTATGTCCATGACAGAAATACATAATATCTCGTCGCATAGCACTAGGTATGACAACTTGCAAGGTTTTGTTCCTATTAGAATGGTTCTTCCATCGAAACAGAATACCATCCCGGACTTTTAGCTCGGCCCATTGAGCTAAGAATCGTCTCATCTCTCTGTTCTCCAATGACACTACGGGTCTTGGGGGACAGATACCCTGATTAAGGAATTTAATCAAACGTGATGTGACTGCATCAGACTTCTGGAACTGCCTGATGGTCTCCAAGGACCAATTCAAGACATGTTCCGGATGGGTTTCGAATGGAACTCGAACCCCTGCCAACACAGCATTGTGTGCTCCACAATCAGTGCACTCAGCATTTGCACATTTCCTCACTGGGATTCTAGACAAAGCATCTGCATTCAAATGCTTTGCCCCGGCTCGGTGTTCAATCTGGCTGTGATTTAGACCGAATTCGGATAGGTGCGCTAACCAGCGACCTATCATCCCCTCTGCATCTTTGAAGTTCAATAACCATCTGAGGGAAGAGTGATCAGTCCGTAGAGTGAAATCACTCCCCCACAAAAAGTGCTTGAACTTCTTCGTATAGACCACCACAGCCAACAACTCACGTTTAGTGGTACAATAGTTTCTTTGAGATTTACTCAACGTGTTACTAGCGAAGGCTATAGGAACTTCGACCCCATCCTGGACCTGAGAAAGGGCGGCTCCTATGCTTTCATTACTAGCATCAGTATCTAGAATGAAATGATCATTCTCCGTGGGGTATCTCAACACAGGTGTGATAGCAAACAAATCCTTTATTTTCATAAAGGCCTCGTCTTGCTCGGGTCCCCAAGGGAATCGTTCCTTTCTGATCCCGGGTGTCCAGTGGGACAAACTCTGGATAGGAAAGGCAACCCTTGAATATCCTGGGATAAAGTCCCGGTAGTAGGAACAGAATCCGAGGAAGGACCTAACTTCTTTCGCATTCGTGGGTGCTTGCCAATTTGACACGGCATCCAGTTTCTCCGGATCGGCTTTAATCCCTTCATTCGAGATTATTCGCCCCAAGTAATTAATAGATCTTTTGAAAAGATCGCACTTCTTGGGTTTCAGCTTCAAACCATTAGTTATGATCCTTTCCAGGACCATACCTAAATTTTCCAAGCATTCTTCGTATGTCTTTCCAAAGACAATCACATCGTCTAGATAGACGAGACATTTCTTCCATAAAAGGTCACTTAATAAAGTTTCCATCATGGCTTCAAATGTCGCCGGTGCATTGCACAATCCAAACGGCATCACATTATACTGGAATAATCCAATATGACTGGAAAAGGCCGTCTTCTCCATATCTTTCGGATGCATACCCACTTGCCAGTACCCGGATTGTAAGTCTAGAGAGCAATACCATTGCTTACCTCCAAGGGAGTCTATAGTCTCATCGATCCGTGGTAAGGGATATGAATTCTTCTTGGTCATACCATTCAATTTCCGGTAATCTATGCAGAAACGGATGCTACCATCTTTCTTGGTCACCATGCACACAGGGCTAGACCAAGGACTGGTTGATGGAATTATTACATCCTGTTCAAGCATTTTAGCTATCTCCTCCTCAGCTACCTTTTTTTTGGCTAGTGGGAGTCTTCTATAAGGAATCTTAAAAGGTTCATTCTCACCAGTGTCAATCGTATGCAGTACTTTATCGGTACGCCCCAATTGTTCACTCGGTGCTGCAAAAGCTTTACGGTACTTGTACAACAAGTCAGTTAGAGCTTCACGTTGTTCATCACTTTCTACATGGCTTTCGGCTACTAGAGTGTCTAGTTCCGGGCTCCTTTCGGGTGAGGAAGGGGCTCCGGGTGCCGAAACATGTTTACAGTCTTCTATCAATTCGGATAAGACAACCGATCCAAGGATCGTATCCTTCTGTACATAGACAGTCTTGTTACCGGTATTGGATATAGGAACCACCGTCCAAGCAGCGTTAGCTACTAGAACATCAGCGGATTCCAATCCGATACTTGACAACATGGCCATGTCTGGCTCTACAACTCCAGTTTTTCCTGAAAACTGTCTGTCCGCTCGACATAAGACATCACAGGCTGTGCCTGGTGGTATCTTAACAGTCTGGGCTACACTGGCTACACTGCTTACTTGCCTAAGTACACATTGTACTTCGAGATGGTACGGGTCTCTCACTTCCAATATTCCCCTCTGGGAATCTAACCTTGCTCCATATAATGCAGCAAAATCCAGACCGAGTATACCATCATCCGCGATGTTCGCCACAGTAGGGGTAAGGATGAAGTCCTTATCTTCCTGTAGACTGAACCTCATACATGTTCTACCGAACGTTTGTATCATGCTACCGTCGGCCGTACGAGCATTTCCTTCCGTTGTGAAAGTTTCATGATTCGTAGGCAAAAGATCGTAGAATCTCTTAGCAATACAGGAGTGGCTAGCACCCGTATCGACAAGAAACTCAGCGGATCTACCACTCACAGATACAACTGCGTACCACCTCCTACCTTTCAAGTAGGTAGGACTACTTGCATACTTAGCAAGTTCCGTCTTAGCGCCGAGGTCAAATCCACATCCCTTTAAGAATTCGAGACAAGGATGACCCGGGGGGAACTGGGCACACCCCACCCTGGCCAACTCATTGGCCGCTCCCTCTGGACTGATATCGGGTTTCCCCTCTGTGTTCTTCTGCCGGTTCTTGACACCTGGTGTACTATCAGTCTCCCCAGCCTCATGAGTAAGGAACTGATCAGGCTCCTTAGCTTCACTGCTGGGCGAAATCGCTAGAGGATTCTTGCCAGTACCGCAAGCTGCGATAGGCTGGCAGTCATGGCAATCACTCACTCTGGGGGTAATCCGGTTGCCATTGTGGACACCCCCTCTCAGTTTTCCTTCTTCACTGAGTCCTCCTTACCCGGATTGCTCCGGTAACGAGTGTTTCTATAAACTGGCTTATCTGCCTCACACTCGGCAGCATAATGCCCAGTTTCCTGACATCGGAAGCATGTCACAACAGTCCTATCAGGCTTAGGCCTCCTAAGATTTTCAGTAATCTTCTTTACCAAATTGTTAACCAGGTCCTCTGATAAAGAAGGACCCGTCGTGGGTTTGGTATCGGGTTGAGTCACAGGAGGTTTAGAAGTGATCACTTTCTCCTTGACGTAACCCGGTTTCTTTCCCCAGTTCCGGTTGTACCGGGGGTTCCCTTGGCCAATGGCCCCAACGTTTTCATCTTCGTCAGGTTCCCCTGATTCGGATGAATCGGTTTCGGGTATTCCCTCCGGGATTATCATTGCTGACATCCGTTGGGGTACCTTCCCGGCAAAGATACGGGCCTTTCGATCATAATGATCTAGGGACTGGAACAAATCTGTCAAAGAGGCATCATTCTTCCAAGCTTCACAGGCTACTGTCCTGTGTTCTTGATTCCGCAATCCTTCAATGAATTGTTTAAACATCTCATCTAGGAAGCATTCATCATCTAGTCTCCATTGAGGTCTGGCTTTATGCAACAGTCGTTGACATTCTAAGCCGAACACTTTGGCAGACTCCTTGGGCTTCTGTGTTCTTTTAGTGAACGTCAGCCAAGGGTCTTCTCCAACTATATTCCCATATAAATATGAAGCAATCTCTATGAGTTCATCATACTTCATATGGGCTGAGAGTCCTGTTATTTGAGAATCTCTCCATTGTTCCACGGCTCCTTTTCCGTCGCCTTCCTTTAACCAGCATACTAAATAAGGCAGAGCTTCCGCTTTACCCCATCCATTGCAGTTAAAGACATCCGCGCAGCCTTGATACTCCTCCTTCCAAGGGTTCTTGGCATTAAAGGGGGTAGGTATCTTAGCTACTCTACGAGCCGGATTCGTGGATCCAGTAAGGGTTAAACCCTTACTCCATTCCATGATCTCCGTATCGTCCAGACCTTGATTGTAACAATCAACACCTAAGTTAGCAATCGCTGCATTAGAATCATGCAGCGCTTGTAACCCTGGAGAAAGAGATACTCGGCGACTGAGTCTCTTTTTCCTTGGAGGATTCGTACCATAAGTACTTCCAAAGCCTCCGGATGGTGGTCCTCCTCCACCTCCTGATCCCCCTGCTCCGTATGGAGGCACCTGTGAAAAGGTGTATCCACTGGTTTGGGGAGCCGGCCCTGGACCATTGGTGGGTTGTGTATTTCCACCAAAGCTAAAGAAACCACTATTGGGATTAGTGTTTCCTCCTGTTCCATACGACTGATTTCCATTATTGAAACCAGTCCCACTGGCAGAGGGTCTGCTCCTGGAACGATCGCTTGAGGGTCCGGATCCTTGATCACATCCGGATTGCCCCCCAGCTGTACTGGAACCTCCGGGTGCTCGTCCGGTTGTTCCTCCGGACGTGTTCCGGGTGTTACCATTGGACGGATTCGTTCCTGTTTGGGACTGATTCCATCCATACTGGGCATACGGGCCATTTGGTCCCCCTAAAGGTGACTGTTGTGGCCATCCGCCGTCAAAGGTGGAGCTTCCTGCCGAGCGGCTTTGTTTAGCTCCACTCGCAGAATTATCCCCTTTATTTCCCGTACCTAGACCAAGAGGTATAGAGGTATTATCTGTAAATCTAACCTGATGACTCTTTACTCCTTCATAACGAGGTACAGTTGTCTCTGTTACCCCGTCATTGCCCCTCAAAGAGAACATCTGGTTACTTGTCGTGTTTAGGGCAATTCCTGAAACAGTGAAGTCTGATTCAAGAGTGCCTACTGCACGACCAGTATCTTCTAGATACTTTGACATCTGGATAGCTTTAGCCTCCAGTTCGGAATAATCATCCATCATTTTAGTCTGTTTAACAGCCAAATCTGTGGATTCGCGTATCAATTGATCTTTGAGTTTTTCATGCTCATCGGTCTGTTTTTGGTACGTTTCCCGAGCATCTTTGAAGGCTGATTCTATTTTCTTCAGCTCTTCTTGATACTTGCCGTAGGCCGATTGAGTTGAATTTAACTCTTGTTTAGTTCTATTCAACTCATCATACGAGGCTCTGTATTCCAGATCCGCCGTATATAGTGCATCACGATACTGTTCGTGCTGGAGTTGAAAATCTTGCTTTTCTTTCTCCATCTGATCCAACAACAATTGTTGTTGGCGTCTACAACTCTGATCGTAATCGAGACGTTCCGATATCAACTGTTTGTTTTCAGTCAGAATCTTGTCTCGGGTTCCGGTCAGTGTAATAAGATCCTTCTGGATCTTCTCGTATTCAGCTCTCATGTCTTCAAGCTCGTCCATTTTGTTCTTTTCGAATCCACATTTTTGGTGTTTAATTCGAGAACTGTATGGAGTTTCAAACATACCTGCACTAGGCTTTGGTACCTCAAATGGTAATTTACCAAATTGAGCAGTACTTTTATGCATTGGTGCAGGTTTCGAAGTACCTCCTGGCATGAATAAGGAGTCTCCAAATTCATCCAGTTCATGATGTAAGTTTCTTCTTACATCTTCTAACCCATCAGGGTAGTGTTCTAGTGGATCCCTCCACTCCGTACCTTGGGGTGGTGACTTGATTTCACCATCCTCCATCGGGGAGTCTAGCTCACGATTTGAGCCATTTCCCCTAACTGGGCTCAGCTCAGTCATTTCTGACTGCGCTTACCCGAAGACCAACTGGTCACGGCACCAGTGTAGTGGTTCGTCTCGTTAAGTTAGATTAAATCATAACGAAGAGAGAGAAAAGTTTCCGGGTAGGCAACCGAGCTTTTATTTCAGAGCTTGCGTTACATACGATCACAGCCTCAGAGGACTACATGCTGCTAGTGCATTCGGTTACCCTTTCGGGTAACAACCTGGTTGAGCAGTGGGTAAACCACTACTGAGGAACCTAGGGCTAGGACCAGCCTTATATAGGGGAAAAGCCCGCGAAACTCAGACCGGCCACGTGACGTGTGGCGGACGAGTGGTAGGCCCCCTGGTGTAGTGGATACGAACCCAGAGGCAGGTGCTGCCACCTGCCATCCGGATTCCCCCACCACACCCGAAGGACCTAGGTCTGAGTCTCACGGGTGCATGAACGTTAAAGTGTAAAATACCATACCCCTACATATATATACATATTAAAAATGTCCCCTGAAGTAAAACCCTCTGGATATGGCAGCGTATATGTTACCATGCCGATAAATGGATGCAAATCAAGTTCTGTGAATGCTGTCAGACACAGCTGTGTACACTGCCCTTTTTACATCAAGCCCCAATAGCTTTTAGCATTCCAGCATCAAAAAGACTAAATGCATCATTCCACTTAAACAAAGCCATACAAAAACCTGCCCTTTTTTTGTTTACCCCTCTATAAGAGCTACCCTTGATAGTAGTATAACAAATTTGAGCCCTTCATGTAAAATGGAAACTATAAAAAAAAAGCTTTCCAGTGTCACTTTGTAAAAAGTATTAGTGTTATCTGTACAACACTGAATGCTTTTAAACAGCCTCGGGCCATATCCTGTAGAGGGAGCGCCTGTACACTGGTGAATAAAGAAGGGTAGCTGTACCCTCAAAAAGCTGGACCCCTTACTTATACTCAAAACCTGTCAGTTCCGAAACTAGTCAGTGGTGATGACTTTAGGTCCGCAGAATGACAATACCAAAAACAACTACCTTAGGTGGTCAAAATTATGACCTCAAGTCATCATCCTGATGAGCTAAGTCATCAGTAGGACAATACTGACAATACAGAGTTGCCATTCTGACAACTTAGGTCATCAGGTTGATGACCTAAAGTCGTCATTTTGACCAGGTACATTGTGTGGCCTGCAACAAGATAGGAAATGATTATACTGTTTTAGTGCATGTGCAAAAAAATCAGCAGGCAATCTGATAAAAATCCAGTTATCTTGGCTTTCTACTGCTAATTGTACATAAGCACATTTATCCCCAATGGAGGTGAAGAAGAAGCCTCCCATTTACATGGTCATGTAAAATGCATACCTTTTCCTAACCCCTGAGGGAAAACGACCCGCCTTCAACTGTGCTTCTAAGAAAGAAACCGCACACGCTGCCTTATATATATATTTAAAAAGCTAATTTGCACAGGTGTGAGGTTTCAGTGCAAGAAAAACGACTTTTGGGATGGTGGGTGGGGAAAAGGGATGTGTGTTAGAACCGTATAGTCCTACCCTTTAATGGCTGTATGACGATTAAGCCTATATGGCTGCCATATTCAGACATGAAATAGGATGTACTGTAGTGGCCCATATTAGGGCACCTGCACTATTCAATTTAAGCCTACGAATAAGACATTATATAAGAGACCTGCATTTATTTTAAGGGCAAAATTAAGTGCAAATCTAAGATTAAACATTCTACACTGCACAAAAATGAGACCTGTGCTAATTTGGAAACCTGCACTAGGCAAACAGGCAACTACAGTATCAATGGACTTTATTGGCTTATATGGGTAAAATGGAAGGGGGAAGAAGGTAATTTAATAGATGCTGGGTCGTATAACTCTAAAACTTAACTTGACAATGTCTGAGAGTGTACATCTGAAATACACCACTACCATAAACCCCCTTGCATACACAGTGCCCTCCAATTTGATAAGGGCACATGAGGCAAAACTGTTTCTGTGGTGCACCATCAGAAGGATGAGGAAAACTATCGATGGGTTTTTGATAACTCCGACCAGAATGCACAGACTATATAGTCAATCTCACCCTTGCTGTCTAGATTACAGAACCCGTTCAGGGAATCCGGTGCTGTCGTGTTTTGTCACGGTGTGACAGATGGACCCCGGTATTGGCCCACTATCTGGGCATGCTAAGCCTATTGTCGGGTAATTTCCTGAGACGTTCTGTCCAAGAGGAAGCTCCAGTCACTCTGTACAGGCAATAAGATTGGTTGTCACGTTTGCAAGTATAGGTGGATGAGGGAGGGGGATCTATATTGGAGATGTCATTTATCTCAAGTTGAATACAACAGCCCCATAGGTTTAACTGAGAACCTCTGTAGCACATCCCCAGTGTGATAACCCTTCCCCTTATAACACTTCCACGTAGATCATTGCAAATGGTCACATAACTAATGATGAAATGATTACTAATGCAAAATAAATGAATTTTTGAACATTTTTGATAAAAATATCTTTAGATAAATACAAAGGAGTACACGAATTGGTCTCCACTGAGGGTTATCACACTAAGTGAAGCAGAGTGGGGACCTTTTCTTGTGCATATAGCGTGGTTATGGGAGACAGTGTGTGCATGTGTGTTCAGTTCGGACCATGGATTGTCTTGTGTTATTTTCATGGGTACCAAATTTCCAAACTGCCTGACCTGCCAGGAACAAGCGTGGACCAATGCTAGCCCACAGACAGAAGTTGCTCTCATCAGCATGTATGTTGTACTCTGAGGAACCAGTCTGGTTCCGTTTGGTTGCTATAGAATCTGGAGGGTTCTGGTTTAAAGGCTAGAATTGCTGGTGACCATTGGTTGTCATGATGCATTGATGAGGTATTAGCTTAAAAATGGTGATGTAAACAAGCCGTGCATAACTTTTTCAACTATGAAATCATGCTTAGATGGCATAATTGGATTACTGAAGCCCGGCAAACATGAGATAGATGTAAAAGAGCACTGCAGGTGTTGTGGGAAACAGATGTATTGATGAAAATGCAAGAAAACTTAAAAAAGATATAAAGAGTGGTGTTCATTAAATTGGTTGACTTTGAATGTAAGTAAAACGAAGTATATGGTTTTCTTACCGACATCCAACAGCAGACATAAGCAACAGCTGAATGGGCAAGAAATTCACAAAGTTCCCACTTACAAATATTGAGGTGTAAACCTGGATTCTAAATTGTATTATGAAAAGTTCATTAAAAACCAAATAACCACCATTGAGTTTAGAGCTCACCAGTTATACCGAAGTGCAAGGTTCTTAAGTACTGAAACCCTATTGTTGATCTATAAAATTTTATCTTACCAAAGTTGTCCGTTACAAGAAATAGGAAACTTCAAAGATTACAAAATAGAGGTCTCAAGATATGTCTCAAAGTGGATATATCCACTGATACTGAAATGGTTCACCAAGCAGCTCACATGAATGACTTAGAGTATATGTACTGGTACTACACAACGACTAATGCATACAAAAGAACTCTCTTGGAGGAATATGTCGATGCAAGAATGCTGTATACAAGACAATGCGAAGGAGTCAGAGCGTTTATAGTGTATTGGCTTGGAATGCACTTCCAATAGACACAAGGAATGTCCGAACCCTAGAAATTTAAAAGCAAGATTAAGGATGAGCTGGTAAAGAAAGTACCATAAAGTATAGTCCTCGTGCCTGATTTTCCCCTAAACCTTCTCCCCCTTATAGGCTCCCCCCATTCCCCCCTCTCTCTCCTCTTTATTTATATATAAACAACACATGTACTGTTAGCTCCAGTTGATAAAGGTGTTATAATCAGCTTAATGTCCTTTTACTTATAATGTAACTAGACCTAGCTTGAGTTATTAACAATTCAAGCGTATGACAAAAGTGTACAAATACAGATTTTCTCATTATTTATTGTGATGAAATTGTTATTTCCATATATAATTGTTGAACACATATAGTGCAAAGTGGCAATAGGTATGATTTGCTGCAGACCGAGACTGCCTGAAAAGGTGAGAAGCAGCAATAAATTTTATTCAGCTTGTGTTATTAAAAATACTTATTTTTTCCCAAAAAACTGCATGTGCAATTACTATCCCAAAGTCCAACTTTTGAACCTTTCCCTATTTATTTCATTAAAGGAACATTCTATAGATTGGCACTACTATATATTAGAACTCTGTCTATCAGCAACAAACAAAAGGGTTTGTGTGTTATACAAACCCCCTGCCCACATGAGAAAGTTGAATTTCTTCTTTACCTTTGTATTGTGCCAGTGGTAGACAGATGGATCTGGATGGAGCAGCTTGAAATCACATGCAGATGAATACTGATTGAAATAAAAACAAGGTATTGTCGATGGAGGAAATTGGCAATTAGAAGTCATTGTTTATTGGAGCAAAGTCTGAGTACCCTATCAGCATTCCCAACCCAACGATTCAATCTTAACCTTTTACAAGCTAGTAGTGCATTGATGATGCCCCTTCGACTGAGGGCTACATACACATATGCATCATGAGTCGCTACATTCATGGAGGGTTGGCATGATGCACCAATGGTGCCAGCAAGGGTTTTGTACATCATGACGACCAATAGCCATGATGCACTCCTGCATTAACAGCGCTTAAAGGCCTTTGAGCTCTGCTAATGCAGGAGTGCATCATTGGTCATCATGATGCACCAATGAAGTGCTGGCCAGACTACTCGCAAGTACTTCATTGGACCATCATGCCAATCCTTGGGTGTATCAAACCTGCAGGGTTGGCATAATGGTTGAATGTAGCCTTGGCAAATTACTTGCCAGGCTGCATTCATGCATAATGACAACCAATGGGCACGATGCACTCCTGCATCAGCAACCCTTCAAGGGCTAGCCTAAAGATGACACTTAATCGCAAGGAGTGTGACAGATGATAACTGAGCGCTTTGTCTTGTTATCAAGTCCTGCAGACAAAGGATGAATCAGACAGTTGTCTAGAAATGTCTTTCAGATTGCAATCGAATAATGGAAACTGATGGGAATGGTCATAATTTTCCCTCATAATCTCTGTGTTCTGATATCTCCGTTCCTCCAGATCATAGAAATAGAGGTCCGATTCTCCAATGGCAAATGCACAATCCAAATCATACTTTCAACTATTATATAGATTGGGTGGGCGGGAGAATTCCAGGGGCGAACCTCCTAACAGCTATGTATAAGAAATGGGCATGCAATCCTCCTGGAATGCACAATGGAACTAAAAGGTTTGTTATCGTATAGGATAGGGCACACCCTGAGTGTTGAAGGAAATGCCCAAAGTAGATTTTTAAGGTATATTAACCCCATCTACATGTTTAAGGGCAACCGTGAGTTTAGGAGCAGTCAATATAGATACTCTATAAGTAGTATATTGACATGGGTGTGTTGGACAGATTACTCTGAGTAGTATATAGACATGGCTATGTCAGACAGGCTTCTCTGTACGTAGTATATTGACATGGGTATGATGGAGAGGTTACTCTGTAAGCAGTATATGGACATGGGTATGTTGGACTGGTTCTCTTTGAATAGTGTTTAATTTTTTTTTCATATTTCTTTTTTGCATATAGGGCAATACTATTACCGTAGAACCTCTGCCAGAGGTTGACTGAGGTTTACAACATTGAAAGTGATTCTCACTTAATCTCATGACTTGGCACCATCTGAGTGCACTTATGGCCCAAACATAGGGATTGCGCTTATCAAAGCAGATGTGCCTATCAGAAGGAATATGGTAGGGGTGGATAGAAGTAGAAAGCACCGAGACTTACAGACTTATTTAGGGGGTTTTAATTGTTCTTTTATTGCAGTAATGGCAATTACAGACACAGCAACTCTTTCAAATTCACACTATTAAAAATTGGTCCACTACAGTAAAACATGGACGTTATTTATTCATCATGCAATACAGTTATTTGCAACTCATACAAAAGCCTGTTGCTGTTAATGATTAGTTCTTAACTGGTAGTTGTTATGCATCTTGATAGGTATAATCATAGATGACCATTATCTTCACCAAATTTTGAAATACCCAGAAATAGCTGAGACCTGATGTAGGAAACTTTAATAGTGAAAAGTCTTTGAAAGACTTTTTCAAGTTTATAAATTATTATATATATTTTTTTAGAGATGAAATGATTAAATATGGTCTGGAATACCATTGTTATGAGTAGTCTTACAGTGTGGATGTATTTACAGTGTTGTTCTATAACCCTGATATTAAAGATTATGAAGAAATATAAATTCCCCTTTGCTTACATATATTTTGCTAATACTAAATAAACACACATATCAAGGTAATTCCCGATGCCCATGCAACTCTTTCTCACTCTCAAATGCAAGGTTCATTGAAAAATAGATGATTGAAAAGTTAAGATCTGAAGGAATGAATATTTTAAAATGTGTCAAAGAATTTTTTTTTCAGACTTATTGTTTATGAACGAATTATAATATTTCTCTATGGTAATTGTCATGTCATGTATTTGCACCATACCATTTGGCTTCTGAAAGTTTTGGATTGATTTGCCACTTTAACCACAAAGCACTTGACTGGGGAGCAGCTAGCCTACATAGCAGCTTGTTTCAGAAGATTTAACCCAAATACAAATAAGGCTAAGATTAACAGATTTGAGTGTATTCATATCTCTTCCGTTCATTTAAATTTGTTCACTGCACTTAATTCAATTAATTTGTTAGTTCTTCTTGGATACTTTTGTTTTCATATTATCTCACTGCCTTTTCTCAGGGGTGAGAGTTGGAGTAGTGTAGTTTACACTATCCATAGGACAATGGGGAATTACCTTGAAGATAAATATCAAATAAAGTTCATTTCAAACCTTATTTATATATTTGAACACAATCTGTACAAAGCTACATTATGCATAATACATATGAACAGTACATGTCTACATTGTCATCTAGTAGTGTCCTATGTATCGTACATTACTTCTTCTGTACACAGTGCTTATACATGATAAAACCAGTGCATACAACTTCATCATATTTTTGTACAATCTGTATCTAAGCTGAAACAGACATACATAGAAGACTGAGTATTTCATTATCGACTTTATTATGGGACAGCCTGTACTCAACCTGACATTACAATATAGACGTATGTATGTATATATTGGTTGGCTATGTATAAAAGATGCCGTAATATGTTTTTGTCCAAAACTAATGGCAATGGACTGTGATGAAGCAAATGCTTCTACTGGAATCTGGTAGACAAGGAAGGTCCATCAGATATTTCTGTATGAATATGATGTAAAGATTCTTTGTGCAGATTGTTCTCTCATGGTGATAACACCAGTTTTTGATACATATGTATGTGGCCTCTGCATCAGGGTTGGTGGCTGTGGCAATGTGTGTAGTAACCTTGCTTGACCAAAAATGAAATTGGTATTTCCCTGTACTGTTCTTACTGCCATAGAGGGTACCAGTATACTGGTATTTCCCCAGGAATCTATGGTTCAGTGTTGGGGAAAATGTAGCAGGGTATCAACCTCATCTCCTCCACCAAAAACCACCACCCACCAAAAACCACCATCCAAAAATATTCATAAAACAAGAAGCTCTTTGGTGACTTAGGATTCTATTTATCATAATCATTTTCATTGCAAGGAAAAATCAGATATGATACATGTTGATGATGTTATGAGTGTTTGATCGAAGTCCAATAAAATGCTTGGAAGGGATCTTGTCTGAATTTGGTTATAAGGCTACAGGGGCTATTTATGTGTTGCCATGGTAACCGATAAATATATATGTAATGGCAGTGCGATTTTTCTACCTACACAAACTCACTTACCATTAACACTGTATTTTACATTGATTGAACTTGGTTTGGCATTGGTTTATCATACATGGTCCGAATTTTGTCTCTATATTGGTATTTACATTTTGTATGTACATTTCTAGTCACATTCACAGTTGACAAAGTGTTACACTTTGTTTTACCTGTCTTGAGTGAAAATGAAAAATAAGCAAAAAGAAAATGATGGAATAAAATACCGTAATACTCCGCGTATAAGGTGCATCCCGTGTATAAGGCTCAGCCAGAATTTAAGAAATATTTGAAATGTGATAATTTATTTTCTAATCAATCTGTTTTTGAAATTCGAAAACCTAAGGGTAGCTAACACATCGCTCAGTGGCCTAGCAACACTTTTAAGTTTATGGGAAGCCTGGGGGAGATTTTACCCTGAGGTTTTCCTCATCCCATAAGGCGCACCAGGGGCTTATCTGCATGTATAAGACATGCCTTGTACGTGAGATATTACAGTAATCAAAATTAGAATCTGTCATCCAAAGAATAGTGTATGCAGTAATTCTATAAGTAATGGCAAGTCACCTCAGGACCATGTTACCAAACCCATCATACAAGCTTTTGCATACCATATCCCCGAGTCCCCGGGTCCTTTAAGTTTAAGATATGGAGATTTCCCTGGCCCTTATATAAAACAGATTCTATTTAAGATTCCTTTTCATCGGATAAGGAGTATTTCAAAGCTCCTTGATCAGGATGCTTATTTAATGACTGGCATATATTCAGAACCCAACGCTAACATACAATAATACATAAAATGATAGAATACTGTGCAATACATGGTATGAATTATTTTCGTAATTTGACATACCCCCACTCTTCACACACAGTGACAAACCCAGGGTCCTTTACAGAGGAAGAAAATGTTGATTAGCATTATCCTGTCACAGACCCTAGTTCTCCTCTTGTTGAATTATGGAACTACACATAGTGGCATCGACTTACTGAGGCTATGTTTGGAAGACTTGGATTATACGTCTGACACCATATCATAGTTATACTATCGGCTGATAATGGGGTTACCTTCAAAATGACTGGTGCAATATGAGCTATAATTATGATGACCGCCCAAAGAAAAGATGTATTTTGTAGGCCTATAATTATGTAGTTATGAATTGTGTTCTCTCTGAGTTTCCGCATGTCATTAGCTGTGCACTGCCTTAGCAAAATGGTTGTAACTGCATTTTCAAGGTTTGCAGGAGACGCAATAGAATTGTTCCAGTTACAATAGCATAAAATTCTTGAAACAATATTGGACTGCTTTCAGTGTTTTCACAGAAGGTAGATACCAGTCAATAGATGTTAAAGCAGGAGAAAACTCAATTTTGCCAAAATGTCAGTTACAACCTACTTTCAGTAAGGTGATGTCTGAGTAGGGAGGCAGAAAGAGAAAGTAGACTTTAAATTCTTATAGATTATAGGAGATCCATTACAAAATATCCTTATATTCTGAAAATCATGAACAGATCTATGAAAATATTATAAAGATTTCACTTAAAAATAATGTGTGTGTGTTCGGATTTGAAACAAATGTACTTAATGAGATCTAATAATAGTATGGTGCACATGACCAGCATTTTAGCCCTATAACTTAGCATAGGGCAGCGGACAGCATATAATCTTTTTAACACGTTAACTAATAGGCTATTGTACGATATGGATAGATACTGAATTGATCACAAACTGCACCCATCAAGATAACGGGCACAGAGTCGTCAGGATCGCAAATGTATACTCACAGTTTGCTGTCTCTCAGCATGTTATAAAGCTATGCCTCACTGACCCATCAATGAAACAATGGTATTCAGGTAAGCCTGAGTGTCACAGATTGTCATTATACACATGTCACAGGCATTGCCTGCCAACAACACTATGGCCAAAGACGGCATTGGCACGAGTAAAATTACAAATCAGCAGATTCTGAAATGGATCAGATTTGTTGTTGATGTTGTTGGTGGTGTAGGTGTTGTTGTTGGCATTGGTACTGTTGTTGTTGGTGGTGGCGTTGAGGCAACAGAAGGATTTTTCTGACCCAGGAACAGGAGGCCCGGTGGTGGCGTAGTTTCAGCAGTGTTAGAAGGAGCCTCGGTGGCCGCCGGTGTCCCAGCAACCACCGGCTCTGCCCTGGGTCAGACATGTTGATGAGTCAGCAAGTTTTGACCCTCCTCCATAGCGAAGCGCGTGGCCAGAACGGTACGAGTGGCAGCCACCGTGCGCCGGCGCTGGTAGAAGTAGCCCGCGGTGCGGAAACGCTCCACGACTTTGAGGACCTGCAAGATAGGGGAGAGACGGACGCTCACAGTATTCAGCAAGGAGGAGTGAGTCAGCAAAGGAGGAGACAGGTGGAAGAGATAGGGCAGGAGGATGTTTTTGAGTGTGGGCATAGACCATTGTCAGGGCAGCCTGCACCATATAAAATCAGTGTCAGTAGTCGCCTCGAGTAGGACGTTATTCCTGTTTTACACAGTTTTGGTGGGTTCGGGGGGATGTGTCACATGACAGTCACATGATGGTCACATGACGGTGGTGAGCAGGTTGCGGCCTTCCTCCGTAGCACACACTGTGCCCTTCTTCCTGTAGCCTGTGCGCGCATCCCACACGTAACTCGCGATCTAGAGAAGAAACAAAGACAGGCGAAACTCAGACCGGCAAGGCCACCATGACGAGGCGGACTGGGACACAGAAGGTATTTTGATGGGGGGACTTGTCTACACACAAGAGCCAATAAGTTGTTCTTCAGGTTATAATCAGAGAACCTGACAAAAACTGTATGATATGGGAAGGAGGGATATGAATACACACAAGCCTTAATCAGGTGTTCTTCAGGTCATATGATCAAAAGTCCTTTCAATAACTTTGTTTTCAGATTTACTTTTCTTTTTTGATATATCAGTAAATGGCATTTTATCATCACATCTATTTCAGACCACAGAAATAAGATCACATGTTGGTAGGCAGATTCACATTTCACTAAGAAAATACAATGAAAATGTCCTAACTGAAGTACACTTTTGATCTGGCCTTTTCGGGAAAAAGAGTGAGGGGTTGGCTGGGAGTGAGTAGTAGGTGGAATATTGAGGGGTTATGGTGAAACATACAACACAGGACTAGCTTCAGGGACAAACTTCATAATTGAGGACAATGCTGCAGGGGAAAATAATGCAAAATTACAAGTATATTGGTGGTCAGGACAAACAAAGTCTACACGAGAATTACACAATCATTGTTTACGTAGTATACTCTTTTTTTAAAGTGACAATTACTAACTTAGATTTGACTACCTATTATGAACTAGCTAAGTAGAATATTACAAATTCTTTCAATTTATCAGAATAAAGTGCTTGACCAAGACCAGATGGAACTATTACAGGTTAGAATTCCATTGGGCAATGCAATGAATGTGTTATGGACATCTGAATAATATACAACCTTACTGTTTATGCAAAGAGGTATTTTAGGAGTAAATAACAAAGGTTGATATATTGATGGTTGAGTAATGCTCGAGTGTTATTTATTTGAGGAGTTGTAAAACAAAATTTGATACTAATGTTTGATTAATTGAATGATGGCAGGCCCTACATGCAATTCTAAAAGTGTTTTATATATATTGATGGTTGTGATATGGCCTAATGTATTGTGCATTTCAGGAGTTGTAAAACAAAATTTGATACTAATTCTTTATTACTTATATTAACCCATGTCAAGTCTGTGATTGGATTGTATATTGACCTTTTGTAATTTGTATCTTAGATTTATGAAATAAATAGACAGGTAGATTAACAGTCAAGTAAAATTTGTGATCAAAAGTTTTTTAGAACCTATGCTCAGTTTCTGATAGTTTATTGGCCCATTGTAATCTGTTTTTCTGATTTGTATGATACAATATATTTATAATTGTTAATGTTATGAGAAGCGATACTCACTCTGTGCCTGTGTTTGACGGCAATAAAGGCGCCGATCACCATCACCATGACAATGCCGATCCATGTGTAGAAGACAAGGATACTAAGGGATGCGTCGTGAGACGACTGAGGCACAAACGGTTGGTGCATCTCCATAGTCTCACCTGCACAGGAAGATTAGTAGTCATGTTAAATATACAATTAAATGAATAAGAAATAGTCAGAAACTGATCAGAAACTTCATTTAATACAAGAAGATTATATATATTAATGTTATAAACAATCTAGAGAATTGAAAAGAAAGTAACAGTGCCTGCAATTTTTGATAGGCTAGTTTAAAAAGTTACAAAAGATCAAAAATAATGAAAGAGAAATTATGTTTTTTATGCGAATTTGATTTTTTTTTCAATATATATAATATTCCTTTGACTAACAGGTGTAATCCTTAGTCCAGCCTCTATACTATATCACCAAAATATATTCTCATATGCAAAAGGGGATATTTTCATTTTATTATGCTGAAGGATTTTGTGGTTAATCAGGAAGTGGACATCAAATCCAAGTACCTCAGAACTTAGAATAAACCACAGAAGATGTCAGAGTATATTTGACATGTTTAACAGGTGGTATCTAACATTTCAACCGGCTAAACAGAAAGTAAAATGAGACAACTTACTTCTAACTTCTGAGATTGGACCGAACTCAGCCTCGAAGGTGTGCGGACCAACAAAAACCTCCTGTCCTGGGTGACTGGCCGCTATATCACTCATATCCACTTTAGCTACAACATATTAAAATACATTCATGGGAAATTTAAAAACATTTCAAAAAGGAATTGCCCAAGAGTCCGTCTGTATATCATTACAGCATGTTCAGCTTCATTCAGAATTGAATGATTTTTCATTAACACAACAATTAACATTTTTATAAGTCATTGAATTAAATAAAAGCTCCCTTTTATGAAATTATAGCAATTGCCTCAAAAGAAATACAGAATTACCCCAGTCAGAAATTTTCTAAATTAAAGAATCTCATTGTTAGTCAATAGACTGTTCCTGCCAGCTCTACCTGATCTGCTATACCAAGCCCTTTCTAAACAAGTTCAGTTTTGGTAATGATCTTATGTTCCCATTATTTGAAATGTACAGACATACAAGTTATTAATAAGACTGCAATTAAAGAGACATAGTCCAATTTTTTTTTTCATTTTTAAAATCCTATTCAAATGTATTCCATACACTGTCAAAAACATCATATCTAGGTGTTAGTGGACCATCCCTTGGTATCTTTAGCTCATACAACCTTATAAATAAAGGGGTCCTGTGGACCTATCCATAGGCATTTTGCAGTGTATTTCCAATGGATGGGCATTTGACATGCACTCCAAAAGTAGGAAATTGGGTGTAAATCCTTCAAATATAGGCTTAAATATGGGTAAGGAGAGCAAATAAAGTAGGTACCATAGGAAGTTGGATCTATGTGAACATCTTGTTTAATTTTTGAGAAGATTAAGTTTTGAGCCCCAATCATCTGACTATGCCACTTTGAATTATAAAGATTCATGTAATATGCTCACTTTTCTCTCTAATCCACTCGTCGTCGCTGATTTTTGACCCCCTGTAGTAGTTGTCGCTGCCTGGCCGCATGTCTTCCACCGCCTGGTGGTCACTTGTCTCATACTCATAGTCATCATCTGAAAATATACCAATGTAGAAGTTAATAGGACTCTAATGGCAATTCCCTATGTCATCAGCAAGCACTTCTGTAAGGTCCTACTGTGTACCTATAACTTAAGAGGGCCTAGTCATAGCGTCCTTTGTAGAGTTTTAAAATGCTGCATTTCTACTTCCTGAAGAAGGAGACATGCATCATACAACCCTAGAAGGATCAAACTCACGGGGCAAATGCTTCTCTCAAACTTTCTCCTAGACATCCGTTACTTTGTACACTTCACTTCAGGTGTCCCCACTGCAGACTCTATAGTTGGTTTTACGAGTTTTACGAGGGCAATGCTCATCACTTTCTTTTTCAGTGGTTGCATATTCAAATATCCTATATGAGGAGATACCAAAGACAATCAACCTTTGGATCATCTATTATCATTGGATGGCAGATTTCTGATATCACATTTCTTGTCAGTAAAACCTCAAAAGTGTGCAAAAAAAAGACACTATCAAGGTAAACCCTTCTTTGCCACATATGATCTATGGCACTGTCTTCCCCATTGCCTCCTCCCAACCCACTCCATTGTTAAACAATAAGCACCTAATAAAGATACTATTGAATTACAAAATTATGGTATAGTATTTGAGTTGGAGGTTGTCAAATTTCAGAAAAGTGCAAAAACCCTTATCAAAAACCTTTTTGAAAAACCCTTTTTTGCTATATTGACCTATAGTCTCCTCTTCCCTACTGCCTCCACACCCAGCTACCTTGTGCTCCCAGAAACCTGTATGATACATGGGGTGGGGATGTAGATTTAATCAGAGCGTGTCGGTTGGGCTAATCCCCGTACATCCAGGTTATCCTGGTGGGGGCAGGGGGCGCCCCTGTTTGGTATGTATTTATGTATTTGGTAGGATTGGACAGGATAGGTATATAGCCTGTAGGCCACCTGGACACTAACCAATCTCTAACCCAGGCTCATCCATACCTCCGATATCCCATATTTCTTATAATGATCCTCATGCAGCCCCACATTTCCTATAGATAAGGCACAACTAGCAGCTACATATCCATAAGCTTATAGGAGGCAGAACAGGGGGGCCAGGGTGCCAGCTTCCCCCCCCCCCCCTCAAACTTTAAACTAAGGCGATGGGGAAGAGTATGTTTTGCCAACCCCTTTATCTTTGGGGAACTAAATATAGGCTATATAGAAATGGCCTAAAATACAACAAAATCAAGGTAAAATTCCTAAATTCTCTCTCACAAAGGCCATAATTTATTGAGGTACCAAGTAAATGGGAAAAATCTTAAAAGGTTGAAACTTTCCCCAACACTAAACCACCATTACTAAATGTTTAAACCCTTGCCACCCCCAAAGGCTACGCCTTACATACAGTTGATTTTTTTCCTCAGAAAAGCCCTCTTTTCATGACTCTCCATGATAAAATACAGTTTCCCCTGGCATAGTGATAAATATCTGGATGTAATCAGGTGCTAGGACCAAGGAAATTGTCTCCAATCAACAGGACAAAGTCTATTGGACTTTTTGCTATGAAATTTCAGTTCTCCCATTTTGAATGTCTTTCCCTGATTCATGATGAAAGAATTCCATGACATTCAATAACTTACTTGTCAACTCTTCCAATCCATGACTCATAATACATTGTAAAAGTCAAACAACTATGCCATCCCCTACTCACCAAACTGTTCACAAAATCTTCCCAGTTAGTTGAGAATATCATTTGAAGGCAAAAGGGGTTAGAAATTCCTATGGCATTATGAAAAGTGACATTGATCTATTCATGCCATATCAAAGTACTGATCCCCTCCTCCTCTCCCTCTCTATATGGTTAGTCACACTTTGTCTGGCATAATGTGGGGATGAGAATGATGGGGCAGGGTTAGAGAGGGCATGAGAGGTGATGGATTCACATTAGGAACTTGCCGATTTGGGTCGGAGTAACTGGGCTTTTATTCAGATACCTTGAGATGTCTGAATATGTTACATGACTGGCTCTGCCATTTGGATAGGGACCTTTGATTTAGCATCTGCAATCAATTCTAGGAATGATTCTCATAACTTTAGATGATGTGACAGAGTGGTCAGAATTACTGGTTTTAGAATTATTGAACTTTCCAATAGTTGGAAATAGTTCTATCCACATGTATGATTACTTATCTTATTTTCTGGAATTCTGAAAGCGCTAAAACAAGTTTCCGTTATATACCACACAGAGGTGAACACAAGTACTGTAAAACCCTGCATATAAGCTGTACCCACATATACACTTTTCACTGACTTGGAAAGATGCTCATTCCTTGCTACAGTCTATAATTCAAAACCCCTTGTATTCACCGCACCCCGAGATCAGGGCAATGCTTAAGTTGCACTAGGGCCTTGAGATGGTCTATAAGCCACAGCTTATACTCAGAGTTTTATGGTAGTTCTGACAGCAAGTGTTAAAAAGAACAGGTACTTTTTGGTTTTGGTCCGTGTCAGTAGAATGATGTATTTACAGTTTTTGCTGCTAGAGCATAGAACCTGATGCTAAAAGCAAATTAAAAACAGGCTGTGAGAGGTTTCATAGAACTTGCCATGCTTCCACATGTAGAATAAAGAGTCTCTAATCCAATATGTTTCCTTTCAAAATACCCTACATGGTCTCTGTATACATATGTATGCTATGTCGAAATGATGAATCATCAGCGTATAATTCAATGTCACTCGTCTTGATGGGTAAGAGAGATTACTTTCACAGAAAATATGTTTTTAGTGCGTTTAACATCTAGGCGTCTTGCCAACTGTGTGATTTGGTGTGATTAATAACAAGGCTGATGTATGTTTTGATATCTGATGGTGCTGAAGCAGACATATTGCTATACACTGCTCACAGATGTTCCTGAATGGGAATATTTCATACACTGTGAAATATAACTTGAATTTACCACGGATCCTCATAGAACTGAACAGTGCACCGCAGAAGCCCCAGGTGGTAGTAAAGATTTACACAAATGTAAGAGGAATCTCTGTGAAAATAATGATGGATCTCTGGCATTTTTTACAGTGTAGAGAAATAGATAAAATTTAATTTTATGTTGAGTAGAGATTGAACCCGTCAGGGCACTATTGACTAGACGGTATACACAAAGCATGCCATGGCAATACTAAACCATAGGGAATTGACCCCCCCCCCAGTATAGAGCACTGACTTATGGCCTTCTACCGGGGATGGTGCATTTCGGGTTTCACACCAGTGCCCTCGTGAAAAGGCTATAACTTTCAATATAAGGCTGTGGATAGATGTGGTAGCAGGCAGGGTAGGGGTCATTAGTTGATGTGTGGGAGATTGGGTGGGCATGACTCTTTGTGAACACCCAGATTTAAAGGCCTTCTATATCACATACAAACTGGAAACACAGTGAAATAGGCAGAATGTAAATCTCACAAATTGAAACATTTGAATGTGTGTTTCTCATGTAGTAAATGTAGGAGTAGATCTACAGATTTTCTTGAACAAGGTGAAAATAGAGTGATAACTAGGGATATATATTCAAGAACATTGAATTATACATTTATACTTTCGGATATATGATTAATATATGAAAAACCATACACTCTTCTTGGAACTTTGTCGCAATGTTCATGGGATCTCTCTAATATAAGAAACCCAATAACTAAAGCCTGGAGATTTGTTTGTTGTAAATATGGTAATGATCATAATTAAGAAATGCCCCAGTTACCAGAGACCTAGCAAATGTCTAGCAAGATCTAATCTTAAATATCAGTGAAGCTTCATAGATTCTGCTAGCATATGTGATTTGCAGTTAAGTTTGCACAGAACAAGAACTCTTATCACCCAGGTAAAGATGCATTGGTATCATTTATGCAGTCATAGCACATGGAACAGGCAACATGTGTGACTAGGCAAGCAAAACCACCCCTCTGCAGGGAAATTCATTATCAAAGTTCATCTTAAGATCTTTAAAATGATACATCATTTGTTTAAATATCCCTAGTAATTATGTTAGTACCCCTCCTTGAACATAGGTTGGCATTCATATCTGAAATCGACGATTAAGCTCTAAATACATTAAAAACCATAATAATGTCTGAAAATACAATAAATCAGCCTTTTTCATAAAAAATGCAAAACATTAAGGTGATTTTTATCATAGATTTTGATCTACAAGGAATTTTCTATTTCTGTTTTCAGTTTTGGGTTTTTGATGAGTGTCTCCGAAAATTGGCATCAAAATCTGCAAATCTTGATTATCGGAATGGTTGCCATGGCAACCAGTAACAGGCATATTGGTTGATTTCTCATGAAAAATTTTCATTTTACCAACCAAATATGGGCCATTTTTACCAAAAACCGTGCATTTTAAATGAAACTATTGAATTGTGCATAAAAAATGTATTTTTATAATGATTTTAGAGTAATTTTGCCTCCCAATGCCCCCTAGTGGCCAAATGGGGAATTAAAATTCACTGTGGAGGCGTGTTCTCCCTTGATGGGTCACATGTGCTTTGGATTCTATTTTGGATAACGTAACTTAATAAAAACATAGCACCGCATCTAAGGGCCATCCTTACTTAGAGTAGATTCCAAAAGCAACCATTGGTCCTAAGTTAGGTTAGGACCTACACTTTCAACCCTTTCATTATTATGCAGATTATAGTGAATACCCAATAAAAACTATCAGAGGTAACAAGGGCCCTAACATTGTCCAGTTTCCTTACACAATGGAATTAGATGCTAGGGGCTACATCATGGCTTCTTTTATAACTGTGGCCATTAAATACCCACATGCTGTTTACCAAAGTGGCCGCCATTTTGTGACCACGGTGTTCATTTTGTTATCATGGTGGCCATTTTACTAGCACCACCATGTAGTGTCTATTGAGAAAATTCCTTCATGTGATGCAGGGACCGACATAAATGCCATCCATCATTTTGTTTTGGCATTGATGCCCAAAGGCTTTCGTGCTTCGTGGCGAATGGGGAAGATATTCCCAGAGAGCATCGTAGATAAAAATGTCCTGAAGGATCTTCCTGACAGAATTCCCTTCTGTCCCATGGCAAGAGTTTATGGACCTAATCTTGCTCGATTTCCCTTCTAGACCCTGGTAATCACAATTTTTACTCAGTCCTGCTCGGGAAGTGTTTGCCAAGTCTGTCTGTGAATCAGACGTCCTTTGGGTGCTCTTTTTAATCCTTCTGAGACTGCATAATGTCTAGATCTATGTCTTAATGCACCATGCAGATTTGTGTGGCATGATGCATTATTTATTCCAAGCACCTCTTTGGTGCATCATGCCAACCCTCTGGGAGTGCTTCATCTTGGTATGTGACATAAATGCAGTCCTGTTGAGTTACAAATTTGAGCCTTTGACACCTACATGGAACATTGATGAGTTACCTCCTATATGACTGTATCATGCATCATGACAATGCTTTGGCATGATACATTAAAGTGCTATGTGATGTTTCTGTCTGTCTTTCTCTGTGAACCACTACTACATTTGTCTCAGCCTTGGAACTATTGATAATATTTAGTGAATTTTAGTCCAGTTCTACCTAATATAAACTGTGCTCAGTATCTTTATAGCTGTTTTGGAAGAAGATTACAGCTCATCATAGTTTCGTTGGCAAATCATTGTTATTGGTTAAAAGCAATGGTTTTTATTTACCCTGTGAAAAAAAGTTGAATCTACCTTGGATCCTTGTAAAACTGAACAATGATCTGACGTAAATGTAAAGCATTGAGGCAGTGTAGTTTTCAGATGGCAGAACGGTGGTACATATGCACAAGTATCCCCTGTGAAAATAAAGACAGATCACTGAATTGCACCATCATTTTGCAGAACTTCTTTTTACAGCATAACTTATTACAATATGTTATAAATAAATGGAATATGGTCAAGAAAATAGACTAAAATATTACCTAAGTCTTTGAAAACTGCTTGTATATTACGTATGTCTAGATGTTATTATGATGCACTACTGAAGTGGGTTATTGTTCTCTTCCACAGACTGAGGAAATAACCCTGTAAAACTTGCTCAAAACAAAATGTGCATGTGAATTGGAATAGGGCAGAGCTTAATTTACCTTATCCAATGCCCTTTTCTCTGACTGCTACATTTCACAACCCCTCTCAAAGGACTTTTCAACTTTCCCTCTACCAAAGCTCCAGAAAGTCTACATGTGTCTCTTTCCTTAGACACCTTACCCCATCCCCCCTACCTGAGCCCAATAGCTCTATCACTTTATACAGCTCTTCAATAAAATCTGCTCACAACAACACTTCCCTCAGCCATCTTCCACCTTTAGAACAGCCTCATCCTAAAACCATTACCATACATCTATGCCTCCTGAAATATCATGGCATGACTGTGATCGATCAGTGATTCTGATTGGGAGATGAAAGAATGACAGTGAATGGCCAATAAGGAGGTGAGTAGTAGGTGCCTTCGCACTCAAGGCGCTAGGCTCCTTTAGGCAGCTAGTCGCGAGTGGAGCGTTGCCTCGGCAGGCATCGATTGGCAGATGATGAATGTCAGCTTGCTATTGTGACACAACGGGGCGGAGAGGGGCTGGTCGGGTCCTTACATTACCATAGCCTTCACAATAGTTCTACTGTACATGCAAGACTAGGGTGAATATAAGGTCTACTCTTGGGATCTTCTGAATTTTGTTCCTGAATCTCCATGGACATCCTTTGCCTCAAAATAAGTAATTTCAATGCAATGGTAAAATGCTTTTTAATTCCTAAATCTAAAATACAGTAAGCAATCAATAGTTTCTAGATTCCCAATCGAGGTCCAAAGGCAAAATAAGAACATGAATACAGATGGCAGGTGTAACACACAAACATACACCGATCATGCCAATATTTCATTGAAGACAGCTACCCCACCACCAGACCATGCGATGTAACCAGCTATCTCAAGTGCTATCACTGAGTAAGGATAACGAGAGTGCCTAATCACTCACACCCACAGTATCAGGATCTGTGGCAGCGCTTCAACCCATCTCCCAACATTCACGCCCTGTCTACATGTCAGTTTGCGTTGCTTTGGTGTGCTTTTGGTGTCCGAGCCTTGTTTACATAGATGGAGTCCTCTCAGTCACATGTGGATAATAGAGTGTGCCAAGTGTGACATTGCGTACAGTTCAGTGAGACTTTTGGATGACTTACCACCATGTCCACACATGTAGTGGTCCCTAGGGGAAAGAAATTTGAATCTCATATCACTGAGGGGTGGCGTAAACAAGTTTCCTAGTTGAAAACTTGTAAAGTTCAGAAAAGTAGCAATACATCACACAAACAATTGATGGCATATTTCATTTTACTCTCATGAATACTAAGAATATCCGTTTTTCCGCAATTTTCTATCGTCTGTCCTTTATTATGAAAACTTGGTATAGCAGCACTCAAATGAAAGAAAATCTTCATTGCTGCAATAAACATGTCCAAAAGAGAACCTGAAGGTGTCAACTTTACACTTGGTATACTGTGAGGCTTATATTATAGAACTGTACTAAGAGCCAAAAACCAGGTCCCAGTTGGGCCCAAAAGGTTATAGTTCTTGGGCCCAAATGAGGCTCTGTTGTGTCTGAGTACCAATCCTGGATAGTAAACCACACAATGCATTTTAGATTGCTATATATGCCTGGGGAACCCAAATCACTTTGCTAGACATGGGTTGCTGAGCTTAGCATAACCAGGGGAACATATAATAAAACCGTAGTGTTGTAGATTTTAATAGAATAATAGAGAATAGACCTGTGAGACATGGCGCGGCAACTTGTAATCTTGTGTCTAGTGATAGAATAATAGGAAAGCTAACTTCAAAGGCAATTAAAGGTTGTACCATCTGGCTCACCCTGTAACTCTTGTGCTGCCTTGTACTACTAGGTCTACTACCGAGATGTTCTGCCTGCCCATAGATGACCACTACAAATGGTAGAGGTGGGCATGTTCAATGACCCAGAACCATATGCACCAAGGACCCCAGAATGACTAGGGCTGTGTGTGGCAGTCTTACCAACCCCAACAGCATACAGCTGGTCACAACCCCCTCCCCACCAAACTGGTAACCCCCTCCCCTCTGTAGACAGGGTACACCAAGAGGGTACACCAAGTTTAGCATTTGTCTCTCCATAGAGATTTATAGAGATTCTAAACAGTAAATATCTTCTTCAAATACAGAATATATGATCCAAATGTACCATAACCCCGTGAGATGAAACCTTTAGTACATATATACAGCAATTTCAGACCACAGAATTATCAGATAAAGCCTACAGAGATGTATTGGTGAATCTTAATTTTGTCTTATGCTAATCTTCCATAGAGCTCCAGGAGCTGAAATGTCTAATCTAATCATAAAACCCAAACTGAACGTATATCACAAAAACAAGTTATCTACCATTAGTACATACATATGCTGATAACAATGCCTCAATATTGTGCCAAAATAGTCCATAGGAGAAGAACAGTGAATGAAAATAGAAATCAGGGCTCCCCTATCCCTTACACCGTGGCGACTCTGAACCATTGACTAGTCTACAAGTCTCACTAGTAGGACTTAGAGTCGCCGCGCTAATAATATGCCAATGTTGAAGCAATGGGATTGGTTGAAAATGACCTTGAGGCATGTCTGCATGATGGTGCCACCTAGTGTTGGATACTAGTAGTAATTCCCATAGGTCAATGCGGTTTTGCATCTTGCAGGATTCTAAGGCTGGGCTGGGCAGCCCTAATATCTGGCAAAGTGACTTGGGGTCCTTTGACATGTACCAATACTACACAGCTAAAAGTATTCTCAGGTTTACTATCCAACATAGGAACTGAAAACACACTATGATCGCAAGGAACCCATACTATGTGCGGATTGAGAGTGCTTCTTAAGCACAGCCATGTAAAAGATCTGATTATGAGAATAGATGAGATTAGGTCAGTAAACATTTATCTACAGAAGGGGGAAGGGAAATCCATGGGGGTCAAAAGCATCAATGGCATTAATGTCAAGACAAAATGATTGATAGTATTCATATCAGCCAGCGAAGCATGTGCGTGAATATTTTTCAATAGACACGTTGTCTTAATGCAAATGAAATGGCTGTCATGATCACAAAATGGCTGCTGTGATAACAAAAACAGCATCCTGGTACTTAGGGAGCGCCATTATGAAAATGACTGCAATGTAGCAGCTACTTCTATTGTGTGAGGAAACCGGACCATGCCAAGATGATTTACGATCACCAGGGTATGCTCCCAGGATGCTGAGGTATTCAAATAAAAGGAAGTCTGATGAAAGAGAAGATGATGCAGGGGGGGTAGGGCCCTCATGTTTTGTGTTCACATTGATGGGTCACAGCGTAATCTGCATGACAATGATGGCAGAGTTCGGGAATATTAACTTCTTTAGTGGATATTAATAAAGGGCAGTGATAGGTCACTGATTTATATTGCTATGCACAGTGACAGAAAGGGAGGAATGGAGGGAGGTATAATGAATAGATAAGGTTTGTCAGCCACATAAAATCATGAAAACTTAGAGGCTAAGCTGGAAGCAAAAAGAGGTCCTATATATTTAGATTTCCACGCATAACAAACCATTTTGGCAACTACTACCTATACCTAGTATTGAGAACATCATGGGCATCCTTTATTTTGAATTGGGTGTAGTGACAAGTTTTACTTTAATAAGGTCAAATACCAAAGGACTGCTGATGAGGCCCCTGAGGGCAAGGAACCTTTATTTGCACAAAAAGAAATGATTAGTAGAGCATGCCTCTGCATCAAACATTGAGGTCCCAAACCAATTACATTCTCCCAGTTCCCCTCAATGATTAGACAAAAAATTACCATAGGAATGTCTAGAGGTAAAGTAAAGTTTTTTCCTGGTTAAGATTCATCCTTTTATTAATGATATTCGAAATAGACATTTCATGACCTTGCCAATAGAAAATAGTTTAAGGTCTTTACATGATAAGAACTGCATTTTCATATTTTCTAGGAACATTTGTAAATTTCAAATTCTTACTAACAAAAGCATCATTTACCTAAGGTTTCCATCCTTTAAATTTGGGTGTTCACAGAGAGGCACTGGTTAATAATAGGTCCTGCTCTATGAAAGATCCTCACAGAAAACACTGTACGTCAACATTCCGTTCTTGCTTTCATCAGACCAGGGGCATCAAATCATAAAGCTAGCCATTAGTCTATCTTATGGTGGCAAGAAGAAAACCATCATTTGTGGAAATGAAATGATTTCTACCTCCCTGTGACATTGAATCATGAGTTGGGAGTTTATCATTCGATTTAGGATTTATATACAGTATAAATGGCCCCTGAAGTAAAACCCTCTGGATATGTCAGTGTATATATGTTACAAAGCCTGCAAATGAATGCAAAGTGAGTTCTGTGAATACCGTCAGAGACAGCTGTGTACACTATCCTTTTAACATCAAGCCCCAATTGCTTTTAACGTTTTGGCATCAAAAAGAATAAATGCTTTATTCCACTAAAACAAAGCCATATAAAAAGCTGCCTTAGCCTTCTTTTGTTTCTATAAGAGCTATACTATGATAGTAGTATAAGACATTTGAGCCTGCCATGTAAAATTGAAAACTAAAAAAGGCTTCCCAGTGTCACTTTCTGAAAGTTTTTAGTATTATTTGTACAACATGGAATGCTTTGAAACAGCACCGGACCATATTCTGTAGAGGGAGCACATGTAGACTGGGGTGTGAAGACGGGCAGCTGTGCACTCAAAAAACTGGATTCCTTACTTCATACCTTGGAATTACTCATTATAGGAAATACTCTACTCAACCAACCTTTGGGCATGATCCACTACAGGAAGTCATTTCTCAAGACGGTACTACTGAACACAGCAACTATGATTTGAAGGCCTCAATATTAGAGTGGGTAACCATAGGTAATGCCCTACGACTGCTCTGATGTATGACCAGCACTTAGAAATTATATAGGATTTGGTAGGGCAGTCGCACCATTGCAATCATAAGTAACCACTTGATGCAGGGCTGTAATGGCATCAGAGTGAGGGATCCCACTGTGATTTAAGAGATTTAAGAGATCTAGTCATACCATCTTGGGAAATGCCTTCCTGCATTAGTAGGCTATCAAGGCAGTATTCAACTGGGGTTAAATCAATATAACTGACGATCAGAAAGCTTTCTGATGATTGGATGATCCTGCTGGAGAGGTTTGCTGTCACCAGACACTTGTCCCTGGGACTTATGTTATCTAGCAGTAGCACTTAGGATTTGATAGAGTAGTCATACCACTGGAGATACTGAGGTAAATTACTCTAATCAGCAGATAGTAGGTTTCTTCACCATGTGAAGCCAATAGCTATTGAAAGAAGTCACAGATATTGCAAGAAGCCCCTGGCCTGATTTCCAACCAAACGACACTTATGCAATGATTTTACTATAGTAGCATGAAGTATGAATTTTGGTTGCTTTTAGAACACAAGACCGAATCAGGGGTTAATTTACCAGAAAAAAAAGTAATGTGACTGCCTTCCATGCTAAGCTCACCCTCCTGCACTCTACTACCTCTGTGCATGGAGCCCCTACTCTGTCCACAATTTTAGAGTTTGTTGCCTTGTTTCTTGGAGCAGAAATGGAAATAAGAGGGTAGTTGGTTGGCATGAGGCAGTGAGTTTACACCACTTGTGTGACACCTTACCCCGCTCCCATGGCTGACCCACGACACGTGGCGTGTCACTATTACAGGGTAGGGGTGTTTGTTTGTGCGAGGCTATCAGGAAAGGTGTTTGGCATGGTATTTGTTATTTGGCTGGAGACCTGTCTGTATATTGGGGACATGATACAGACAGACCATGCCTAAAGGAGTTACCAGTCAATCCACACTTACCAGTCAATCACCCTTTCATGCAAATGGTTTACCTGTCTCTCCTATAAAGATGTTTGGAATATAAACTGTGATTGAAGATTTCAAACTTTCATCTAATGGAGCTGTTCAAGTGAACTATTCTCCAGGATCTGGGAAAAGTCAGACCTGGCCTGCAGTTATTTTATTCCCTCAATACATACAGGATTTGTTATTTTCTACTTGTTAAGGCCTTCCCTCATTTAGTGCTGTATTTGGCTCATTTCAGTGTGCTAGCTCCCATGGCTGACCTGCAACACTTGATATGTAAGAACTAGATTAATGCATCATCTAAAGAAAACGGGGTTGATACAGTCCAGGAGGCATGATGCATGAATACAGTGTAGGGGTCGGCGAAAACGTTTAGGGAAACCGGGATTCGAACCCGGGACCTCTCAGCCTTCAGACGATTGCTCTACCACTGAGCTACTTCCCCGTACAACGTTTTCTGCCTTCCACCCACGCCTGGATTGGTGTGATACCGATAGGGAACATGTGACTATCTGGTGACCCGCCCCTGCGGGTCGGCCAACCGGGCACGGGGAATCATGTTCCCCTACAACAGCAATGACTTATTAATAGCCAAAATTAAACAGTCATGCAAAAAAGAGACTAAAGGCTCGGTGCACAGGTCTGCTACATTAGCGATACTCTAGTGCATAAGTAATATGCCATTTTGACAACTATCCATGGTGAGAAAATTACACATCAATCGTATATATGTACACACATAGTTGACAAAGAAAAGTGAGATTAATCCCCCTTTAAGATGGGCTAGAGGGGAATTACATTGTGAAGTCTGTGCTCATGCAGTGCTCTATCGACACATGAATTAAAGCTATTCTATACTACAGTGTGCTTACTTCCAGTGTCTGCCCTGTTGCTGGATGCTAGGCCCCCATCATCTGGAAGTATATGGAAGGTACACGCTCTTTACTATTACCTTAAATATTTATGTATTTAACGCTTTAAGAGTAGCTGATGCAGGAGTGCATCATGCCCATTGGTCGTCATGATTTGCCAATAAAATGCTGAAACATCATGTCCACCCTGCAAGAATTGCATACTGACCTTGTAGGGTAGGCATGATGCATGAATGTAGTCTTGCCAAGTTGCTTGCCGTGGCTGCATTCGATACATCATGCCATGATGCAGCCACCCTTAAAGAATTAAAACTAGTTCTAGCCTGGTATGATGTGCTCTTCAGTGTCGTTTAACAGAAATATTCATGAGATGGCACCATTGGTGTCATCAAGCGCTGGTCTGGGAATTGAGCGGATAGCGCTTAGTGCAGATCTAATCAAGCATGTCTAGCTACTACAATAACTACTAGGGTCAGGTACTGTCTTTAGAGTTTTAAAGGCCATATATATATATACAGTATTCATTCTGCTCCAATAAGTGCACTCCTTTTTTTTGGCCCCTATGCGCACCCCTGGTGGCCTTTGTAGTAGCTACACACATTCATGCATGTGGCACTGGCGAGATAAGGCATAGTACATGCTCCCATGTTAGCTGCTATACCAAGGAGGATGCTATTAGATATATATTGTGTTTTCACATAGTTACCACAAATCAGCATAAGGGCTGAACGAGGTGCAACAAGACATGAAATATGTTTGACGTCTTGTTGCACCTCCTTCAACCCTTTGTTTAGATTTTTCCTTTTCTACATTTCTATTATCATCCCACTTATTGTAATGTGGTGTTTGAATCTCATTCTGTGTTGTGAGCTTTGGCCATGCTAGTTTCGAGGATACAGATGTTTAAGATTCTAAGAGTAGATCCCTTCATTCAACTTAACAGTTCTGTATTGCAACACAAGGAATTAAGTATTTATGTCACTTTCTTAGAAAATTGACATTTTGCAGGGTGCTTTGGAGGCTAAATAGGAATTTCGATGAGACATATAGAGCAGTGGGCAATTGTCAATGGGACAATTTCCCCTATCCGCTAAATGGAACATGAATAAGTCATATGCAGAAATGTGTTCAATGTGTAAAAACCCATAAATAACAGAGGACTCATTTTATGAGATGGTCAATTGTTGCTTATAAATAGAACAAATGACTTCCAAACTATATATGTAAGAAAGCAAAAGAAAATCTGACTGACTTCTATTTTCTATGAGCAATCTAATTGCTGTCCATTTGTGATGGGTATTTTTCTTCAATTCCGCATTTGTTATTCCGCCTAGAAGAGGGTCATCCCTATAGTGCTGCCAATACGCCGTCAATAAGATCAAAGGAAAACAGGGTGTTTTCTTCACTGCTCGATCATCCGGTCAATGATATTATATAGCACATTAGTTCCACACTGTATGACATTATCGCACCTAGAGAAATTTTCTTTTTTCAATATTGCTGAATATATATCGCACAGAATTCATTGGCAACCAAAGTGAACTGAAGGAAAGTCAAGTTAAAGACATACAAAAATTGTGTATGTCTGTAACTTGGAACAGACTGTAACTTAATGTGGAATATGCAAGGAGCCCTTAAAGGGACTTCAAAAAGTTGTTGACACTGGGCTGGCTTTGACTTGAGAGACATTAGCATAGTACAAGATATCAATTTTGTGAAAATGTTGCTTAATGATAATATCTGTATTTCTGATTGATCAGGCTTTTATATAAGAATTACTGATAGGCCTACCTCAGAACTTAACTAGACACTCGCACATACTGTACTGTCAATCATGGACTTCCAGACCTGTGTTAAGGGTAATTAGGGTTTTTTTGTTCTTATCATCTTTAGAAAAATATCTCGTAAAATGATTTAAATACTTTTGTACCACAAAATAGTAAGACAAGGCTAAAACAACAACTCCGACTCTTCCTCATGCTGATAAAATCAAGCCCTTGAGGAATCTTGTTGTTCTAGCTTCAAGACTGATCTTAATTAGCCCCATATATTGAAAGAGACTGTAAGTCTCCAGGCGCCAACTATGTCATAAGAAATGATAAGGGCTTCATGAGTTCCCTCCCATCATTCAGACAAACTTAGACATTTATGAGGCCTATAGCCTCCTCCCAAATCTGAATGCGGCTTATTAGCAGGTGACGGTGATGAACCCCTTGCCCCTAAAATGACAGAGATTCATTGCCATTTTGATGGATATTCCTTGTGCCACTGTGCTTAACTGTACTGCCATCAGGGGCTCCATTGTAACTGTGCACTACATTAAAGTCCATAGCCTGTAAAAAAATGTCCTTGAAATAATTCACATTCGTCGTCCAAAGGTAGCCCAAAGATCTTTCTTTTTTTTCACAGGCATTCCTTGTACATTTGTGTAGCACCCAACTGCCACCTGGGGCTTCTGTAAAAACTACACTGATTCAGTGCTTTCAAATCTGGTGGTCCACTGTTCTCTAATACGAGGACCCCTGGTAGATTCAACACTTATTTTTTACAGTGTGTTGGGGAGTGGATAAAGGGAGAGATGGTATCTACTGACCATCTATATGAAAACCTTTACCCTTTGCAGGCCCGGATTGATCTTGGTAGGACTGAATACCTCAAGATTATTAGTGTCAGGAAAACAAAACAAAATGTAGCCCACGGTCTAATGATTACAGCAAGACATTCACCCTAGCCATAGCCTTAAAGGTACACACCCTCAGCAGTGCAGGTGAGCAGCCTAGATGATGTAATTTAATTGTTCATTACACCTTTAATAGTCTTTGTATCTTTGAAAATACTAAAGTGTATGAAGGCTAATGCATTACTCAAAAGCACCACTGGACCTTGCCAGCACTTCAATGGTACATCATGGCGACCCATGGGCTTGATGCACTCCTGCATCAGCGACCCCTAAAGGATTAAGGGTTATCTATCAATACATATAGAGCCGTGCACCCTGGGAGGCCCTACTTTCCCCTAAAGGTGGAGACTTTTAAGGTGAACCGATGAATAATTAAATGTTCCCGGGGGAAGCAGTTAAGAAGTTCACCCTCAGTACTTTCTACTTCAATCAATGTAAATATCGGTGAGTGGTAAAAGGTTTATGAGGTACAATTTTGGCATCTATGTGAGAGAGGTATAGGAACCAGTTTTCTGGGGTTAATTTTTCCTGGGAGGGGGCATTGAGTTTTAATTTGGTGAGGGACTACCTTACTTTAATATGTAGGTTCATAGAGTACGCCTTCCTAATATTTGGGGGCAGCCCTCCTTTCTTTTCTAAACATAAGTGCAAATACATAGCATGCATATATGTAAGGTCTGTATGGTTCACGGATGTATTACTCCAATCTCTTGATGCATGAAAATATAGCCTTTGGAATTCTGATCATACCGATCTTCCTGTATGCATCTATCAGGGTTGGCAATAATGCATGAATGTAACTATTGTATATACCCACCTGGGGTGCACACCTATGCATCAAGGTAGGAAATGATTATAATCTTTTAGTGCATGTTCAAAAAATCAGCAGGCAAGCTGATAAGAATCCAGTCATCTTGGCTTTCTACCACTAATTGTACATGAACCCATTTATCCCCAATGGAGGTGAAGTAGAAGCCGCCCACTTAGTAATGGTCATGTAAAATACATACCTCTCTGTAACCCTTGAGGGTTAAAAGCGTGCCTTCAACCAAGCCTTTAAGAAAGAAACCAGGCACGCTGCCTTATATATATTTAAAAAGCTAATTTGCTCAGGTGTTAGGTTTCGGTGCAAGAAAACCGACTTTGGGGATGGTGGGTGGGGAAAAAAACTGTATAATCAAACCCTTCAGGGCTGCATGATGCCTAAAGCGGAAAACAGACATAGCATGTGATGGGTACGCGTATGTCCCTCTCCATCCCAACTTATGCGGGAGAGCCTCAGAAAACCCCTATCAAATGTTTCATGTGTCAGAAAACGCACCATGTTACATATAGTGTCTAGATTAAATAACTCATTTGGGGAATCTGGCGCTGTCATGTTTGGTCAGGATGTGACAGATGGACCCTGTGTATTTCCCTGCTGTCTGGGCATGCTGAGCCTATGGTCGGGTAATTTCCTGAGATGTTCTCTTATACAATATCCAAGAGGAAGCCCTAGACACTCTATGCAGGCAATAACACTGGTTGTCACCTTTGTAAGTATCTATAGGTGGATGGGGAGAGGAGCAGGGGGAATCTATACATTGGAGATTTTTATCTCAAGTTGAATATGGCAGCCCCATAGGTTAAACCAAGAACCTCTGTATCACACTCCCCAGTGTCATAACCCTTCCATGCAAATGGTCACATAAGTAATAATGAAATGATTACCAATGCAAAATAAATGAATTCATGAGTATTTCTGACAAAAATAATTTAAGATAAATACAAAGGAACACTTGAATTGGTCCCCACTAACGGTTATCACACTCGGCTTTGCCTTGTGTGATAACCCTCAGTGGGGACCGATTCTCATGCACCTGTGTCTACATAGCGGGCTTAGGGGAAACCGTGTGTGCACGTGTGTACAGTTCTGACCATGGATTTTCTCACATTATTTGTATGGGTACCATACTTTTAAACTGCCTAACCTGCCATGAAGAAGCATGGGTGAAAGACTGGAGCCGGAAGTCACTGGTATCAGCATGCTCCTGGGAACCAATCTGATCCTGATTGGTCACTATAGTCTCTAAAGGAGTGGGATCTAGTTTAGGGGCTGCAATTGCAGGAGTACATGCATTATACACACTGGTTGTCGTGATGAGTAAGTTGACAGGGCTGCATTCAATGGAAATGAAGCATCAACGCGTTTGCGTCACTGAAAAAGGTCAAGCTTACACTGGTTGTCTGTTTTTAGTTGTATCATTCCTTCGCACATATATACACGACCATCTTTTCTATCTATCATCTAAACAAAAGGATTTGTGTGCTACAGAACTATCCTTGCCTCCATATGAGGAGTTGAGAAAATTGAATTTCTACTTTATCTTTGTTATGTGCCAGTCTTAGACAGATGGATCTGGATGAAGCAGCTTTGGAATCACATCCAGATGAATACTGATTGAAATAAAAACAAGGTATTGTCTAATGACTGAGGAAATTGGCAATTAGAAGTCATTGTTTATCGGAGCGCAGTCTGAGTACCCTATCAGCATTCCCAACCCAACGATTCAATCTTAACCCTGTACATGTAAGCTAGTAGTGCATTGATGGATCATGTCGATTGGTTTTCATGATGCAAAAATGATGCCCTTCCTAGTGAGGGCTATGTACACGTATGCATCAAGTATACCCTAAAGTGTTGATACATTCCTGTAGGGTCGGCATGATGCACCGATAAACAGACAAAGAGAGCAGATTTGAGCATCATGGCAACCAATGACCACAACACAATCCTGAAGCAGCACCCCCTTTAAAGGCTCTTAACGCATTAACTCATTATTGGTTGCCATGATGCATGAATGCAGCCCTGGTGAGAAACATCATGTATCATGCTGACCATACAGGATTGATACACTCCTAGAGGGTTGGCATGATGCACTAATGAAGTGTGTGTGAGGAGACTTGTACATCATGCCGACCAATGTGCATGATGCACTGCTGCATCATCAACCCTTTATTTTATGTGAATAACTTCTTACCATAGAGATAGCATTGCGGAGCCGATCTCCACACCCCCAGTGGCGTAATGTGTCTCAATCCACCACAGCGGCCAATCCGGTACGGCAGCCTCGCTCCGGGCAAGTTCAAAATAGCGGACCTCCGCTGGTATGGGGAACTATGGTAATGGATTTTGTTAATTTTTCCTTATTTAAACCTTCAAAAAACATAAAATAAATAGAGAACTAAACTCCCCTGGTGTCCTCGGTGCTCGATCCACCCCTCGGGAGACGACTCCCTCGTGGTGGATCGACCACCTTGTACATCACGGTCGTTTGGTTCTCTCTATTAACCCTTCAATTGGTCGTCATGATGCACCAATGAAGTGCTGGAGAGACCTCTTGCCAGCCCTCCACTGGAGCATCATGCCAACCCTCTGGCTGTATCAAACTTGGAGGGTCAGCATGAAGGTTCACTGTGGCACTGGCAAGTTACTCGCCAGGGCCATTAATGCATCATGACGACCAAAGGGCATAAAGCACTCCTTCATTAGTAATCCTTAAAGAGTTAGCCTAAAGATAACACCTTATCGCAACGAGTGTGACAGATGCCTACTGAGGGCTCTGTATCAGTATCAAGTCCCACAGACACAGCATGCATCACACAGCTGTCTAGAAACGTCCTTTCAAATTGCAATCAAATAATGGAAATCGATGGGAATGGGCATTTTCTGGAGATACATATTGTGAGCAAATGATAACAATAAGTCCAAATCTTGTGACTGTTGATGATTGATGAAGGTATTCTCCAATAACAAATTCACAATACAACTCATCTTTAGGCCTTCAACTACCATATAGATTGGGGAGGGGGGGGGGGTTAGTTATACCAGGGGACATGTCTGGGTCGGGGAATTCCAAGGTCAAAACTTCTAATGCTAAGGAACAGGCAAATCCACCCTCACGGAATGCATGTGATGGATGTGGCATTTTGACAGTGTTAAAAACATAAATGGCACTTGCCTGATTATGGCGGCACTGAACACTCTTAACACAATAAGCACAATGAGATTGGACATAGGGATGGATAAGCATGGAGTATATGGATATGGATATGTTGGACAGGCTACTCTGTGAGTAGTACATAGACATGGGTATGTTGGACAGGTTACTCTATGAGTAGTACATAGACATGGGTTTGTTGGACAGGTTACTCTGTGAGGGCACATAGACATGGGTATGTTGGACAGGTTACTCTATGAGTAGTACATAGACATGGGTTTGTTGGAAAGGTTACTCTGTGAGGGCACATAGACATGGGTATGTTGGACAGGTTAGTCTGTGAGTAGTACATAGACATGGTTATGTCGGACAGGTCACTCTGTGAGTAGTATATGGACATGGGTTTGTTGGAAAGGTTACTCTGTGAGGGCACATAGACATGGGTATGTTGGACAGGTTAGTCTGTGAGTAGTACATAGACATGGTTATGTCGGACAGGTCACTCTGTGAGTAGTATATGGACATGGGTATGTTGGACAGGTTACTCTGTGAGTAGTACATAGACATGGGTATGTTGGACAGGTTACTCTGTGAGGGCACATAGACATGGGTATGTTGGACTGGCTACTCTGTGAGTAGTATATGGACATGGGTATGTTGGACAGGTTACTCTGTGAGTAGTACATAGACATGGGTATGTTGGACAGGTTAGTCTGTCAGTAGTATATGGACATGGGTACATTGAACAGGCTATTCTGTCAGTTTCATATGAGTATGTTAGACAAGTTACTCTGTGAGCAGGAAATGTTGACTTATGCAAGGGGATTTACATAATATATAGATTTTGGAGAGGAATAACAACCTCATTAGATCACAGGCATGGTTTATAGATCATCTATGAACCCAGGATGTCGGTTATACATGGTTTGGCTTCTAGTATATATGAACACGTATTATCTGGAGTTGAATAAAACCAAATAATGAAAAAGATTAAGATAACTTTTAAAATTGTGTAAAACTTGCTCCTCTAGCAATAGCTGTACAACAGCGTCAGGCTTGATAAACATCCAAACCGACAAAATGAGGTGCTTCAGGAAATCAGCTTTTCTTTGGATGTCACATGACACCTGCTCTACACCATATCACCGGAAGTAGCTGATAATGAGGCTGTCAGTGAATGACCTTGGGGTGGTTGGAGACGATCCTTGTGGAATTAGATAACTTGTATAATTATCTAGGTGTCAGGGACTAAGAACTTGCTGATCTTGGTTCTATTTGGACTGTCTGGGGTTAGCAAATGGAAGCCAACTAGAACAGGAAATCACAATGACTTGATTAGTTCTTAGGGCCTAAATGAGAGTACCAATCCTGGATAGTTAACCAGACAATGTATTTTGGATTTCTACATATCCAGGGAACTCAAATCGCTTTGCTAGACATCTAGGTTGCCCAATTAGCATAACTAGGCCCAATATTGAAACAATAGCAGTTGTTAAGAATGACCTGGTGGGCTATCTGTATGATGCTGCCACCTGGTGTTGGGTATTGATTTTACTATTGCCAATAGCTAGTCAATGCTGCTTTGCATATTTGCAGGATTCTGATGCTGCGCTAGGCAGCCCAAATGTCAAGCAAAGCGATTTTGGGTGTTTGGACATGTATCGCTCATAAAGGCATTGTAAGGTTTTAACATCTTACAAAGGTACTGCAAAGTGCCTGGGCCCAAAGACTAATTTGTCCATGATATTCTTATATTTGAATCTGAATTAATGTTTGGATACGTCTTCAACTAACACCCTTGGAGTCCTAGTTTTTTTTTCAAGTGGCCCCTAGACCCTTTCTGTGTGCTTTCTGTGTAGTCTATATACTTTATCATATACTTGCCCAATGTTAACAGAATAACATTGCACATACTGAAATCATCATGAGACAGCTGCTGGGACCTCAGACTGCAAAGGGCCACCAAGGCAAGTCTATCAGTGCAGGCCTCACCCCATTGGAGCAACTATCAATTTGATTGTACTGTGCTGATCTAACTTTGTAAGTCTCCCTAAACTGGCCTGAGGACAAATCCTTCTGATGAGAAACCTGTGAGGACAAGTCGTGCTGCACTACAGCCCTTTCCTCACGTTAGGGAGAGGTAAGTTGGTAAATTACACGAAGATTACATTACTGCCAGGTGTAACAAAGGTAAGGTAAGGTCATGAATTAACCCTTTAAGGGGTACTGATACAGGAGTGCATCATGCCCATTGGTTGTCAATGGAGCATCATGCCGACCCTACAGGGTTGATACATGTACTCCTGGAGGGTTGGCATGATACTACAGTGAGGTATTGGCAGGCAGTCTCACCAGCACTTCATTGGTGCATCATGACGTCCAATGGGCGTGATGAATTAATGCATCATCGGCCTTTAAAGGGGTAAGTATAAACTGATATAAAACTAAACCAACCTATATGTTCTCATCTTCCTCCCAGGCTTTGCTACCCCGCCAAGCAGGGGAACATCTCCTTTTGGGATTTTGTTAAACTTTTATATATTTTCTTTAAAACCTTTAAGGGCTGAAAATGCATTAAGTTAATGCATCCTGCCCATTGGTCATCATGATGCACCATTAACATTCATGGCGACCCTATGGGGTTGATACACAATGGCTCAGAGGGTTGGCATGATGCTCCTATGCAGCCAGGCCAGCACTTTCTTGGTGCATCACCTGGGGTGCATCATGCCAACCTTTGAGCCTCGTATTGACCAATGGACATGATGCACTCATGCTGTGGTGGCCATCAAAGGGTAAAAGGTTTACAAGGTTAAGGGTGTACAGAGAGGGGCATAGTGATGATGTAGGCTGGGGTTGAATGGCATGTAACAGGGCGATTTGTTGGTGTGCAATAGTATGCATCATGGCCACTATTGGGCATGATGCATTAATGGCAATCACCCTAATGTATTCCTTTAAGCACTACTGATACATTGATGCATCATGCCCATTGGTCAGTATCAAACATGGATGCAACCCTAATGAGAACTCAACTGTGCTACATTCATGCAGCGGGACAATGCTATGTGTTTGATAAACCCCACAGGATCGGTGCGATGCTCCAATGAAGTGCTGGCAAGCAGACTCACCAGCTCATCATTGGTGCATCATGACGACCAATGGGCATGATAAACTCCTGCTGTGGCGGCCGTTAAAAGTTTACAGGGTTAAGGGTTAAATGAACAGGGACCTAGTAAACATGCAGGGCGGGGTTGAATAGCATGCTATAAGGTAATTCAGTTGCGTGCAATCATATATGTATCATGAACACCACGTGGCATGATGCATTGATGCACTATTAACCATTCAAGGGGTTCTAATGCATTGATGCATCATGCCCATTGCTCAAAGTATGGGTTGAGATGGGGTGCATCAGTGGTTCTTAAAGGGTTAAAGGTTTATGTAGAGTGGCCAAGTGAAGATGCAGGGCAGGGTTGAATGTCGTGCGACAGGGTGATTGGGTGGGGTCCAATAATCGGGTTTAATCCGGTTTGGTGTTCTGAATTGCCACCCGGTTCTTGTAGGCTAACGACCATGACCACGAACATAACACACTGTGTATGGGTGAATGTGTGTGCGGTGGGTGTTTACCCTTTAGAGGCTGCTATTAAATGCAGGAGCATTATGCCCAGATTTCGCAAGATGCACGAATGAAGTGCTAACGAGGGAGCAGATTCAGCCACCCCTCTGGGACTGTATCAAGCTCAAACGGTCTGCATGACACATGAATCTAGCCCTGGCAAGTAACTCGCCAGACCTGGATTCATGCGTCATGACGACCAATGAACATGATGTATTATGGCCTAAGTGCCCCTTAAAGGGTTAATTCCATGGCATGGTGAGCCTTGGTAAGTGCTAGGTAAGGGGCTGGGGAATGATAAAGGATGAAGTGCTGTTCAGAATTTTGGAAGGAGGAGTTTCACAGTGTGGGTTGGGGTCAGGCCAGGGGAGACCATCAGGGACATGTTTGGGCGCTGTAATCGAGGGAGTGGGAGGATAAATGGGCTGTGAGAGTTTAGTAATATATTGATACGAGACAAAATTGCTTCGTGTATGAAAGAAATATATGGAAAAATAGAGCTGAGTCAACACATAAGCATTAGGATGAACATGCTCCATTACAGGCTATAGAAGTTATCAAAATTGTTAGCTCGGCAAAATCTCTGGAATTCGTTTTCTAACAGAAGTGGTACATGAGCCTGCTATAATATTTAAAAAAAATCAGCAAAAGTATCATTTGTTCATATTGAAAAAGGCAGGAATCCATAGTCCTCTATCTTAACGTATGAAAGTAGCCCTGGGGAGTCTAGACACCAGAGCTGCATCATAATGACCAGCGGGCATGATGCATTGACCATTATAGAGCTAATGATTCATTCATGCATCATGCAGATTGGTTGTCATGATGCATGAATGCAGCCCTAGTGAGTGACTCTCCACGGCTACATTTTCACATCATGCCAAGCCTACAGGGTTGATGCACTCCCCAAGGTTCGGCATGATGTACCAATGGGGTACTAGCAAGCAGACTGACCTGGAAGGCATTTCCTTACACGGTATGACTGTGCAAAGCCACTATTTTTGAAACCCTCCTCAAAACTGTGCTATGACTGCTCTGTACTATCAGCACCTAATAGCCGCATAGGGTTTCATAGGGCAGTTGTAGCAGTGCAATTATAAGTGGCCATAAGATACAGGGATGTAATGGCATAAGAGTGTGTGATTCTACTACCATTTAAAAGGGTCTAGTCATGCCATCTTGAGAAATGCCTGTGTAGGGGAACGTGACTATGTGAGTCCCCGTGCCCAGGGTGGCCGACCTGAGGAGGCCGGTCACCGGGTAGTCACATGTCCCCTATCGGTATCACACCGATCCAGGCGTGGGTGGAAGGCAGAAAACGTTGTACGGGGAAGTAGCTCAGTGGTTGAGCAATCGTCTGAAGGCTGAGAGGTCCCGGGTTCGAATCCCGGTTTCCCTAAACGTTTTCGCCGACCCCTACACCTTCCAGCACTTCCTTGTGTATTATGGACTTGATGCACCCCTCTATCCATGGCCGTCAAAGGATTAAAGAATTAGTGATCGTCTTTTGTGCAACCATGCCCCTTTGCCCTTTCCTCGCCCCACATCCCCAACCACACTTTAACCACACTGTTTCACTACCGGTCTCCAGTCAACATAAATCTCCCTCCACTTTCCACACCAACAAAGCCTGACCTCACTCCCCTATACAAACAGAATACAAAGGGGACCTGCACTGCACAGGCCACCTTCAGATCGCCTTGTAGCCATGGTGACATCAACAACAAAACCGCACTGCACTATGGGAAAGGTCAGCCCAAGTTACTCAAATCATCTCCTAAACCCTTTAAAGGCTGCTAATGCAGGAGTGCATCATACCCATTAGTATCCTTATGAACTCATCTGTTACCATAAGGAAAGAAAGATACGAGCATGCCCTGTGAGGAACATCAACACCAGAAGTTTTGAAACCAGCATGGTGGACCAACCATTTTGAAGGATAATTATTTTATAAAAACATGATAAATATAACAAATGGAGTATATTCTGCTAAGCAAAAGAAAATACAGCTTTATAATGGGAATGTCACCAGGCATCTAAATAAAAAGCGTTACAGCTTGCCAAAGAGGACCGGATTGAAACATCCTACTTTCAGCTTATTATTTACCATAAATACCCTCGATGTAGGCTGCATCTGAACATTTGTCTCCACCCAAACTCAGGGAAAACCCATAAGCTACACTTTGAGTCTAGAAAAAAGGAATGTCATTCATTACAACAATTGTGATACCCCCACATATAAACCACACCCTGAGTCCCTTGAGATTTTACAGCCAAAGTAGACCTCTGAAAACACGGCATATAAGCTGAAATGTGAGGATGGACCCCAAGTGTGCCATATAGGATGAGCAAAAGTTGAGTGTGCGCCTTTTACATGAGAATCATAGAACAGTATTTAGTTGTCTTACTACTCCAGATCATCTTATAGGTCAGGAATAAACTAATAGACTTATATGTGAGGTACTTTGGTTGTGAAATATCTACCATTTCAATACATACAGCTGTAGCGTAATTATCAAAGAAGCAGATGACTTTTTTTAACCAGACGCTGATTACTTGAGGCAGACGACAGTTTACTAACAGACGCTAATGGCGGGAAAACCTTCCTCCTCACACAAAAAAGTAGTCCTCATTAAATAGTATGTAGTGGGATTTATAATGACTTCTCTGACAGGGACTGAGAAGAAAAGTATCAGAAGCATGCCATAGTGAACCACTATAGATCAATATGACAAGAAAAGGTGAAGAGAAGTTGTTAATTAGGTTGTTTTTTTTCTGTGTTTTTTTTATATACTTTTCTCATGGAATTCGATAGGGAATGCAAATCTTTCTTGCTAGGGTTGCCACATAATAACCATCATTTGAAGGATGATTGGTTTCGTAATCCCCTCATTAAGGTTGTTTGCATAAATGGCCACTACAAGCAATGTCATGAGGCTTGCACCAAAATTTACCAAAACACTACCTTTATTTAAAAAAAAAAAATGTCCACTTTTTACTGCATGGTTCTATAGTGGTGGATTGCCGGATTCTTGACTCTACAAGGAGCCATGTGACACGTTAAAATTTATGTCCCATAGACAGCCTCATCTTTCAATGTAGCACGGGTGAACATACTCACCAGTGACAATCTTGCAGTGAGACACATTTTTAAAAGGAATGCCTCTTTCGCATTAAGGCATTATAAGCCCCCATCAAGTGGCGAATATTAATACACACGGTGCCTGCCCCGGGTGCCTGCCTACATGTTATAACTACAGCAACCCGTGGTCAGAACTACCTAAATCTGAAGTCCCTGTAAGGCGGTGATGACTAATGGGGGTAGTTGATGTGGGGCTAGCTTGCACGAGTGCTGCATTAGAGGATCATGCTAACACATTGTACCAGTATTAAACCCATTCATGGGTCAGCATGATGCATGAAGGAAGACATGGAGGGGTACCCAACAGGTCTGCACTCATGCATCATGATGATCAACAGGCATAACGCCTTGTCGCGCAATTGTGGCTCTCTATAATTGCGGCTCATTATGTAACAGACCTACTACATACCTGTGCATGCGCGCTAACTAATCTTATACCATGCGGCCTAAGAAACCGCCATTCTTTCCTGGTATGTACAAGTGAATGCACATAAATTTCCCACCCACCATCCCTCAAAGGGCAAACCCAAAACAAAGGGCACTTCATAACAAGAGGGACTATTTTCTTATCAGTTTAGACGTTTATTTCTTACCTCATTACATATAGGTGTTTTATTACGTGAAAATGTTGTACAAACTTTTTACTTCCACAATTAAACATTTAAATATATGTCTGTTGTTTATCATAATGAATGCATTACGGGTCATTAAGTGTTGACAGCAGCAGTTTGTATACACGGGCATACCCTGTTTAATGACTGCTCCTGTAAAGCAGCAGCAACCCATGCTCTGCGACACCATGAGACGCCATGACACTACACTGCCTCACTGCCCCTACAGCCAGTCCTACCACAGTGTGAGGGTCCTGAGGCTTTGAGAACCAGCTTTTCACACCATATAGCAAAGATGCTGGTCTTAAATAAGCCCCGGTATTGAATAAGCACCTGAGGTGAAGAGGTATTGTAATTCTAAAATGTATTCAAGTCTCGAATATGCACCGATCCTAAAGAAGGGTGGGTAGAGCTTGGTTCAAATTAATGAGCTGCCTCTCAGGACTGCATTCTCGCATCATGATGACCAATGGGCATAGTGCACTTCTATACTATTTTCCCTTGTTTGGACATCTGTTCCAGAATTCCAAGCCTCGATAGAGTAATAACTTATAGAGTGAGTGAGTGAGTAATAGATGTTTAACGCCATTTCGACAACTAAGGTCATATTCATGGCGAGAACTACATTACACAATTCGTAGAGGAATGTGTCAGTGCCCGCACATATGTGCACCACACACATCCTGAGGGGATAGCAAAGAGAAGATACAGACCCCTTTTAAGTGGGCTAGGGAAGCCCGAATAACTTATAGAACCAACAAGGCAAAGGAAAGGGAAGAGACTATTGAGACATACGAGTGGGGAATCATGCATTGTCTTTTGAAATGGTTATTCTGGGTTCTAGGCTTAAATCCATACCACAGAATCTAACACCACCTGTGGCTGATAGTGGAACTACTTAACCACACCCATGCTGACCTCTGGTGGCCATAAAGCGACCTTCACATCCGGGCAGTGTCCGCTTTACGCACTGCTGCCCTGAGCGCCAGCTGCTGCCACCTAGTGACAGGAAGTGGCAGTAAATCAGAGGCGCCCCTTGCGGCCACATCAGTAAGATTCTACTGGAGGGATGGGTTCATGTTGGTGTCTTGGGGTTTACGCCTCACTGGCCACACACCAAGAGTCAAACCCTACCCTGTACTATGAATGGGAAGCCCTCACCATCTGCCATATTGCCCTGTGTATAAGCCCACTGAACAAGATCTCGAGAATTACTGAGGAATTTCTCGAGTCCCGACTTGTGAATACAACAAGAATAGAGAACGTGATTTTCCCTGGAAATTTGGACACGCCATAATATCTTATACCCGAGAAAGTTCTCTAGTCTAGACCTCGAGAATGGCTCGGGAATTCCTTGGGAAAGACTCAGGATATTCCCAGGAAAGACTCAGGATATTCACAGGAACTGGACATTTTTTTTTCTCGAGTATAAGATGTTCTGGCATGTCCAAATTTCCAGGTAAAATCATGTTCTCCTTGCCCAAGTTGTGAACATTCCCAACTGGAGTCCTGTTCAGTGGGAGGCTACACTGCAAAAATGGTGTTTAGATTTTAAACATGTTTAGGTCTAAACATGTTTCGAACCTAAACATATAGGTCAGTTAGGTGTCTTATCGACTACATATTTAAGAAATGAACACTTTTATTCTAACTACATAAACATTTTTGCTAAACATGTTTAGATGTTTAGAGTTTAAACAGTTGAACAATAGGTGTTTAAATTTAAACATCAATGTGTTTAGATACTTGGATGTTGAATCCACACCAGGTAGCAGCACTACCTTTGAACGGACTATCTGCACACAGTTATAATCAATATTTGTGAAAAATGTCTCCAAATCCCATGTTTATCATGGTTTCATTTCATAGAATGTCATGTGAATAGAAAGGGCAATAGAAAATTGACTAGATTCACCTTACGCCACCATCATTAGCATAAAATAATCAATAAGCTCCATGACTGACACCTATTTGATGTTATTAGATAAGACAATGTCCTTCCTGCCAAGCTGTTGTACTTTCTCAAGTATCTCAATCTGATGCAGTGTGTAATATATGTACACATATAGCTGTGGCTGACATCTTTGGATACTTTGACAAGTAAATACCTGCTGATGTCCCCCCAGGAAATGAGAAAACAAACAAAATATCTATTTTTTTTTAATGCATACATGTCTGCAAACCTTAACTCTCCATCAAATCATTTAAACATCTAAACACAAAAATTCATAAACACAAAAATTCATAGATATCTAAAAAAAAAGTTTTAACCTAAACACCTACATTTCTAAACACTTGAGCTAAGCACATTGTTTGGCTAAACATGTTAAGGAAATTGATGTGATTACAAAAACGTTGCAAGAATATGTTTAGAATTGTGTTTTAGGATCTAAACACCATTTTTGCAGTGTACCCTACATGTGGGACAAACTCCATGACCGTCCATAGGCTAATAGTGCATCATGTCTATTAGTCATCATACATCAATGCAGTCCTGGTTGGACACACCAGGCTACATTCATGCATCATGTTGAGCCTAGGGTTGGAATAACCCCAGGGGGTACTTCAATGACTTCATACTTGCAAGCACTGGCCCAAGAACATAATGCATCAATGCACTATTGGCCTTTGACCCTTTAACGGCTGTTGATGCAGGGGTGCATCAGGCCTGGTGATTGTCATAATGCACCAATGAGGTGCTGGCGATTCTGCTCACAAGCACTTCATTGGTGCATCATGCTTACCCTACAGGACTGTATCAATCCTGGGGGGTCCGCAAAATGCGTAAATGTAGCATTGGCAAGTAACTTGCTTTCAACATCTCTTTGGGGACACTGCACGCCCGAATTGTAAATAGGCAGCAAATACCGCTGTAGCATATACACTATAACCCCAATCAAGTCAATGGATTTGTACTCACATCAACTCACCCTGTAGTCTTGAATAATAAGCTATCCACTGTAAAACTGGTCCGCTGGGCTGACAGTGTGGACTTCCATAAATTACTATTAGAGGGACCATTGTATCTCCATTGTTGGTGTCTGCTATGTCTAGGGTTAAAAGGCTGAATTCTCTGCTCTGTCAATACCTGAATCCTAAGAATGTAATCTACAAATAGGCCTACACACATACAAAAACTACAGAGAAAAAAAAAGATCCATACAGATATATCATCACCAACAAATGCCCAATTCGAGGCACTATTCCTCACAACAAATGACTATGAATATTGCCCATGTGATGACAGTCATAACGACGACTCAGCCCATGGGGCATAGTGGTCTTCTTGGATAAGCCCCGCTTTATAGCCTATCAACACATACAGCAATGGGGGCCATAATTCAGAAGGCCAAATTGTAGGTACCGGCTGATGTTGTTATGGGACATAGGAATTTTGTGAGTATCAACTATGGTTATTATGATATGGAACAACCGACGCCTACCATAATAGTTGCGACCGTCATCATTGTTGTTGTAATGCCAGTCTGAATCTTCATCTTCATCTGAAACAAAAAGTATGACCATGTCATTAGTTTCTGTGTTTTTTTTACACTGGAGTCAAAACTACTTGCTTACAATAAATATTTACAAAAGTTTAGCTTTAAAAGAACAATTTCAGCTTTTAGGATCAGTTTGAAGAGTTTGGCACAGTGCAACAGAGTTAAGATGACAAGTTTCAAGTGTAGCTTTAGCAGCTCCAATAATCTGACACCCTGTGTGAAGAGACTGCAACGAAAGGTCACAAGATCATATCAGATCGCAATCAGAATAAGAGTTCCAAGCATTGGATTTCACTAACACATCTATTTTATTTCAGTACTATAGCCTATAGTTCTAAATTAGTCTTATTATCCATAGTTGACATCGAGCCTGCCAGGAAACTTTTTGAACCAGACAGCTGGCTTCAGCCTTAAATCTACAGGTAAGATGTCTTCTTAGCCACAGTCAGTTTTTTAAGCCCTGGTCGAATTCTGGACAGATTGCTGCAATAACTAAGGCTCCAGCAAAGAAGGACAGATGCCATATGGGATGTAGTCCGGCTTCAGTCAGGCTGCAAACTGTCTTCCATTGGTCTATAGCTGGGCTCAATGAGAGCCTGTGTGGGCTCTTGCACATCAAATCCTATGTCCTAGATAGGTGCCAGGCAGGCTCCGGCCTGCTCTAATTAGGTGCCAGATTCGCTCAAAACAGGCTTCGAGCAGACCCCGAGCAGACTCGGAAAGGCTCTGCTTGGCTCCAATGAGACTGCAGCAGGGCCCATGATAGAGGATAAACCTGACATTCGTATGCGGCCAGCAAAGCTGGAGGTGTTGGGGCAGGGAAGATAGGATCCAGCTTGACAGCCGCAAGGATCAGAGGCAAAGACCTCAGCAGGCCCAGCATGCAGATGATGGTAGGGACGCCGGGAAGGGGGAGGTGGGAGTCTGTAACTAGGAGCTTAACACTTTAATGACCGCATAAAGGACCATTTATACAGGAGTGCATCATGTCCAAAGGTCGCCTTGATGTACCAATGAAGATCTGGTGTGACTGCGGCTTTGACTTCATTGGAGCATAATGCAAACCCTCAAGGGGTCTCAAACCTGTAATGCCAGAATAATGCATGGATGTTGCAGGATACTAGAGCTGCATTCATGCATGATGCTGACCGACTTGCATGATGCATCAATGGTAATGCAAGTAGTGGTTATGATGTGTTATGATGTTAACCCTGGTTACTGGAAAATAACGGAAAATGTTGCTTCCTGCCATCCCTCTAGGAATGTATCAACCTAAATGCATCATGCCAATTGGTCGTTATGATGCTTGAATGCAGCACTGGCGGGAAACTCACAAGGGCTACCACCAGGAGGGTTGGTATGATGCTCCAATGAAGTGCTGGCGAGCAGTCTAACCAGCACTTCATTGGTGCATCATGATGACCAATGATCATGCAATCCTGCATTAGTTGCCCTTACCTCTTCTGGGGGCTAGGACGCCAAACCGACCTTCAAGGTTTAGAAGTTGACGAGACCTAGTAGGAAAAGAATGTGTGGGTCAGTCTGAGGGGGGTGGGCCAGTATATATTATTGTGTAGGACACAGGTTGCAGGGGGTCAAGGGCAAGGCAGGAAGGACGACTCGGATTGGACCTGGTTTTATATTTATAAGGCGGGTATTCCACTGCTTTGGTTGCGAGTAGTACGGCCAACATACCTTTTATTATTATTAAAAGGCATCAGATCTGAATCGCCAATAGAATACCTTCACAAGATCTGGCATAGCACTAGGTTTTGAAGAAATGTACAAGATTGCATCTGAATGCCTCCTCCAGGAAGGCTGCAGGGTGGTATTTCCTAGCTGTACCATGTTGAAAAATGCCCTCATGGTGGTATTTGAAATATAATATGCGATTGGTCACTTGAAGAGTCTATGACAACCCCGTTCTCTTAATGTTAAACCATTTTCTCAATGAATCTTAGAAAATCCCAATAACGACCTGTTTCACCTTCAGATATCCGAAATTACGTATTCTGAAAAATCTTGTGCTTGTGCAGGGCGACCGAGAGTAAGAAATGTTTAGCAGAAGATTGGTATTGGAAGGCCATTTAAAGCTTTGTTTTCTAAGTTTTGTAAAAACGTTTTCATAAGCCCCACACACATAAACTGTTCGCCAAGAGTTAGGCAATAAGCTATAGGTTAAGAGCACAGAGTTGAACATTCCAACTTAAATATTATGTTGAATCCCTGCCTATATGCCGCAGCCAGAGTTTAGGATATAATTATATGCTGTAATTTTGAAATTATTCGAGACTGTTTCCGGAAATGCTTAGGTTTCCGAGGGATAATTGGCCACTAAAAGGGCCTACAATGCCATTGCTGTTGGTCTGGCGAATTTTCACTATTCCATCAATGTACAATATGGCGAAGGTTCAGAAAATCTGGTCAGGCGAATTCTTTGCTAATCTGGCTGTTTTTTTTACTATACTTTTGCAATATTATGAATTGTTGGATTAGTGAAAATTCACCTAATCAATAGCAGCAGAACAAATGCTAAAGCTGGGATGATCTATGAGTTTGGCTTATACCTAGCTCTTTATGTTGTAATTCTATTGCTTACCTGAGACAAGCCCCCACCTCTCTATACTGCTACTACTCCAGAAGCCCATTCCAAGGTAGCGGAGAGAGTGAGAGCTCTGTACAGCAAATAACCCCATACTGTAGCCCCCACACACTTTGCCCTTTCAGAACACTGATGCAGGAGTGCATCATGTCTATTGGTCGTCATGATGCACCAATGAAGTGCTGGTGAGACTAGTGTAGTGTAACGGGCAAGCTTGCGCGCTGCCTTATTGTTCTATAAATTAAAACGTGTTTTTTATCGATATTATCTATCGACTTCATTGGAGCATTATGCTGACCCTCTGGGTGTATCTACCCCGTAGGGTCGGCATGTCGATGAATGTAGCACTGGTGAGTAACTTGCTAGGGCTGCAACCATGCATCAATGGGCATGATGCATTGCTGCATCAGCGGCCTTCAAAGGGTTAGCGGACTGCAGCCCCTACACACTTAGTGGACTACTTGAGTATTCAGAGAGTGGCTTGACTACCGCAGACCACTGGCCCAATAATGAAAGCCTTGTGGCAGTCATTTCTAATTGCGTACTTATCTGGGCGTTCAGCGAGTAGTCCATGTGTCCCCGTGAGTGGTTGATATACCCAAAGGTCAGTGGGAATATGGCCTTAATAAGGGCTATCACTTACATGGAGACAATATTGGATGAAACAGTGGTGGGTATAGCCTCAGGTGGAATTGCATTGATTGGGCAAAAAGGTTGAGGGAGGGGGAAAACCTACCCAGGTAAGGCAGGCCAACCAGAGCATTTTTTATCATATCTGAGCCTAAATAAATATGTGTCTTTGCATGCCGAACCAGATGATGAGAGCACTTCAGGGGACACTTTTGGGTACATCTGTGGCCTAGTTGGATGGATAGACATCAAAAGATTAAAAAAGAAGAATTGAAAAATAAACTATTCATTATATATCTTTAGACCATGTCACCTGTCAAAAACAGTGTGCTGTCTTCTCAGTACTGATTATGTAATACTGAACATACTATATTGTTCCGTTCAAGCTCCTAGGCGCTTATTGATTTTAATACCCCATCTTCTCCCATTCCATATTTCAGACAGGTACTTATCTGGATAGTGTTTTAGTGCTTAAGATTCATTTGAATAGTCCTGTACCTCCACCACTCATTCGAGACCAGCAACTATTGCAGACCCCGGGGCTAAAACGAGCCTTCACAGTATACGATATCTGAGTATTAGCACTTTCTCTGCACCCTGTTGATTTACACATGTTATATATGGCTGCTTAACTAGTTTAGTGTCAGTAGTTTTGTCCATAAGGGCCCCAGTGTACAAATAGGGTCTGTTATCTCACTGTGCCACTCCAACCACCTGAGCCGCTCGCCCTGTGCTCTATCACAGCGGGTAAAATCAATCACCTGCTACTACTAACTGGTGAGTACGGGTCCCCACCTGCGCTCCCATGCACAGTCAGTATAAAGATACAGAGGTATGACCCAAAGGTCACACTCAAACCACCAAAAGAAGGTTTCTTCAAATTTTGCAAATTTCTTTCAAAACAGCCCAATTGCATACATATGAAAAATCAATCCCCATAAAACCTCCCTAAAACCGACCAGATTTGGGGATTTTAAGTAAAATGGGGCTTTTATCATTTCCTCAATTTAGGGGGTCGGCCTTTGAGGGCCGTTTTTAATCTAGTAAATTATAGTGTAACCATGCTTAAATGGTTCCAAATCAGCTTCTAATTTGCCCTCAAGTTGTGTGATCGGCTACTAAGAGAGGGTAGTGTCTGAGGGAGGTTCTATTGTAGTTTTGGAAACTACCCTCAAATCAGCGCAGGTGGGGACCCGTTCTCCAACCGAAAAGAAAAAAATAGGCTTTACTGACACTGCTAGTGCTATCTGTAGACCTTTGAATATGGTGTTAGAAAATAAAGATTTCTACCTATTCTAACCTGAAAAAGACTTTTTATTATTCCTTAGGGAGTGGTCATTTTTTAACAACAGGGGGGTTGCTGAAATTACATGTGTGCGCGTTCCCCCTCTGAGGGGTCTAAAATTTTTCCGACCCCCCCTTTTATTCTATAGTCACGCACAGGCTTTTTTGCTCAAAAGGGGCGACATTTTTTTTGTCCCCCCATAACAGGGGTCTGAAATTTTTTTGTACCCCCCTAAACCCACCAACCACCCCTTGTTCTTAAAAAATGACCACTCCCTTATGCCTGTCTCTAACCAAAGGTCCTCTGTATGCCAAAATCGACAGTGGAATATGATAGCAGACAAAGCATTGAATATTCCCAAATTACGCGACATCAGGTCAGACTGATGCAAAAGTTAGTTTGTGGGTGGGTCGAGGAAAAAATACTCGCTGTGATTGCGCCTCATTACCACTGGATCAATACGTGCATCTCGGCAGAAACACGACAAAGTCTTCATCAATACATCAATAACTTCATGTTTAAGGAAGAGCTCTTTGAAATTGAGTTGAGGAGATTCTCTTTTTTGAGACTAGAGAGAAGAAGCTTGGAGGAATTGACATAACTGACATTGTCTTTCCGCCCACAGACTTATGCACCATTCAGTCAGCTGGAATCCAAGTTTAGACTTGAGAAAAATGTTGAGCAATTGAGAATGGCGTCTGATCAGGTGTCGATAAGTGTCACCAGATAGCAGCAGCTCATGTGGAAACTACAAAGATGGTGGAATGCTGTGAAACGGCCGACTCATCTGGCAGTCAGAGGTTGCCGCCCCACGACCTGGGTCAATATCCTCCAATCAGCACCTCCAATACAAATCAGGTTAGGCAGGGCAGAATCCACCTAGTGTCCTTTTCCATCCACTAAAGGGAGTGTGAGCATCTCACTGCTGGGATCTGCTACAGGAGACCCTCTGCCATGCATGACAACAGGGAATTCTTAACCCAAGCTGACCCCAACTAATTTATAGTATAAGTGCCTTTAGACGCTGTTACTATGACATCACAGAGGCAGACCCTTTAATGCTGCAGCCTATGTTAGAAACACTACAAAGGACTGCAGGTAGGGGGTGGCAGCTGGGTCGAGAAAAGTGGGAGGAGGAAGAAGTTTTCCTGATTGCTAAAAGTAAAAAGTAGCATGAACTACTATTGTAGAGATGCATGGCAGTCTCTGTTGGTATTCATACTTTGGGTATTCAGTCAGTCGTGATGATGCATAAATGCAGCCCTGGCGAGGAACTCACCAGGGTCTAATAGCATAGAATATGATAGAGACCTTTCTGGGCAGGGTATTTTATAAAAGCTAAAAGGACCTTAATAGTACCAGTATTGAATTGGTATTGGAATGATGACCCCTAATGGGAATATATCAACCCTGCAGGGTTGGCCTGATGCAGGGATGTAGGACTTGTTAGTAAATGATAAAACTGTATCAATGCATCATATGGACATTGTGCATTAAAACACTATTTGACCCTTACAAGGTTAAAGGCTCATATGTAGAGCCGCTAGGTTAGACTGATGAGAGACGCTGAGAGAACGCTGAGTGGACACTAGGGTATACTGGTCCCTGAGTGGACGCTGGGGTATGCTGGTCCCCTGTGCAGCAGTCATGAGGGAGAAGGGCTTTGTAGGGGCCCAGTATAGTGTAAAGATAAGGGCCTGGCTCGGCCTTGAGGCTTCTCCTAATGTATTAGTGGTCCATGCCCATTTTGGTCGTTATGATGCACCAATGAAGTGCTAGCAAGTATGAACATAAGCACTTCATTTGTACATTGCACCATTCGGTTGTGTATCCGCCCCTTAGGGTAAGCATGATGCATGAATGCAGCCCTGGCGAGTAACTCGGCAGGGCTGCATTCATGCATCAGGCTGCCCAATAGGCATCAGCGGCCCTTAAACGGTTAGCGGCCTCAGTCCTCTACTTCCCAATACATCAATACTAGCAAGGCTAAACATGGGGGCCTGGTCAGGGCAGACTCCAGATGGACCCGAATCAGCCTCCACAGACGCCACCATAGCTCAACTAGGACTTCTTGAGCAAGCTTGACTTCACTGAGCTGTATGGAGAATGGGTGAGGGGAGGCGGGATCCCACTATTCCTAACGCACACTAATCAGAGAGAGGTCCAGGAGGTTAGCTTTTGCTACATGCTATGACTGACCCATACATCTTAATGTAGTGCCATTAGTGGGATCACACTCACCATACTATCGTGTTTAAGCGCTCTGGTGTTCTTTGATTTGACGGCCTCAAATCCCCATAGCACTCATACAAGAGGGTAACTCAAGATCTAGTTTTAGTGCTCAAGAAACATTTCAGCACCGAATTCAAAAGATAGCAATGCATTATAAAGTTCTGTCTACTCATGGTGGGCATTTCGAGACCGGCATGCATCCATCGACATTTTTTGGAGCACAGAGGTCATTTGCTATAGAACCATTCCATTTAGAAAGGGTTGGAAGGATATTTGTCTGCCAATGTTGCCTCTTCATTTTTAAGTGCCTGCCCTGTTTGAAATGACCATTGAATCCAGCAGACATCCCTGCAAACCTCGCAGTAAATGGCTGTATTCCTTAAGGAGTGTAATTTCTTCAATAAAGTTCCCGAAAAGGTAGGGTAGATTAACCTAAAGACGTCCACATACCTTGAGATGTCCACTCAAAAAATTGCCAAGAATATTGGGGTTTCTGCTGAATCAACATTACAGATTGATTGATCCAAAGCTCATATTTAGGTTAATCTACATTATACAGCGAAGGACTGTGTTGTGGGAAATTAACGCTAAAAGTGTTGTCCCAAAATTGCTGGAGAACCATGGTTACTGTACATGCAATGTAACCTTTTTTGGGAAAAATTTATTTTATTTGCATAAGTTCATTGAACGATGTTCTTGCATCGTTACCGTAGTGCAAAAAGGTTGTAACTGACATTTTGGCAAAAAAAAAAGAGTTTTCCTACTATGAAAGAATAAAAGCTCTGTTTAGGGATATATGTGTCTACAGGCCTCCGTTGCAATAGTCCTACATCCACGTGGTACTACAGTTAGTGGAACATTTCTTTTGCCTTTCCTGCAATACTTGAGAAATGTGTTTACAAGCTTTTTGCACTAAGGCGATGAGATACATTTCAGATAATTTGTAATGCCATATGCCCTATAATGAGGGAAAATGGGCATTCCCTGAGTGTAACAAACAACACCACTGCACCCTGTACCCCTGTACCTACTGACACTGGTCCTCTGCCTACATTTTACTACACCTATCATTACCAGCTCATTACACAGAGAACAAGAGTAAAGCTGACACCTTGATCTTCGGGACTGACAGCAAAAGGGAAAAAAATGCACCAGAACCATTGAGTTTTCTTTTCAATTCAAAAGCCCTGCTTTGCTCCCAAAATAGATAGTCACAATAAGCTAGTTTAAATATATAAGGTATGTCTAGACCTTTCTTTTCAAGATTCCTTTCAAAATAATTGTTTTTGCTATATTATTAATGTGTCTATAGACATAATGGTGAAGGTCTATTTTTAGATGTTTTAAGGTATTCTATGGAATACAGTACTGTAAGTGTTTCTCAAACTTACACTCCTTCATTTTCTCCGACTTCCATACAACTTCTATGTTGTAGTTTGCTCTGTATCGGCCACTCTATGGCAACACCACCAGTTATCTGACATTCTCTCACATGGCCATATAGGGGGTACTGATGGATTGTGTTATCATGCCTGTTGGTATGATCAGGGTGAGCCCTGTCAGGCCCTGTTGATGCATTAATGTATCATGCGCATAGGTCACCAGTGATGCATGCATGCATCACTGGTGAGGAACTTACGATGGCTACATCCATTGAAAATATCTCCATTATGGTACACATCTTTGAGCATAATAGAGGACCATTTAAATGGACAACAAACTGGGTCCATTAAAACCCTTCTCAAGTTAATCATGTCTACTGTACAGGTTTGATACAGTTCTGAAGGTTTGCCATGGTGCTCCAATTGAATGCTGGTGAGTCTAGGTGATAGTTCTGAGTTTAGATGATCCTGGATGCATCAAGGCTTAACCTATAAGGGCCGATAATGCAGGAGTGCATCATGCCCTGCAGTCTTGCTAGCACTTTATCGGAGCATCATTCCGACTCTCCCAGAGTGTATATTTCCAATAGGTTCGTCATGATGTATGAGTGTAACCCTGACAAGTAACTCGCCAGGGCTGCATTCATGTGTCATGGCAGCATACAGCAGGGGCATAGGAAGCAATTTCTTTTTGAGGGGGCCCAGGGGTCTCAGTTTGAGGGGCCTGCTATATTTTTATATAGGCTTATATAGGGAACCTCCTCATTATTGGGGGCCCCCCTGCTCCCCCTTTTCCTACGCCCCTGATACATTAATGCCTCATGCAGCCATTAAAGGTTTAGCCCCCAGGACACACAGAGCACACACAGCAGTACAGAGTGGTGTCACTCCCATGGGCCCCTTACCATACTGCAGTAATCATCCTGTACCAACAGGCTCTTATTGAAGACAAACCTCCACCAAATGCACCAACAACACCGCCAAATTATCTGCAACTTCAATACAAGCAATTAATCATACCACGGTAATACCTCGCATAGAAGGCGAACTCTAGTGTCGAGCCCAGTGCTTTAGGGTCCATCTGAGACCATATGATCGTAGTACTGTTGTGTAGTTGAAAATCCTCATGTATAAGCCACATCCCTGACTTAAGTCAGTAAGGCGGACTAAAAATCCATTCTAGCATATGATTTGTATGTAAGGTAGCATGGTAGTTCATGTGCAGTTTCTGGAGAACTATGGATTAGTGAAGGAAATGATAACCTGCACCTTCATGTCGTTTCATAAAGGCGAAATATTGATATATGCACTGCATACTCCTTTTCTCAAATAGATAATCATGTAGCTTCCTTGAATTCGAAAGCCAGCTAGCAGTGGCTACTTGCATTTAATAGTTGTAAAGACAGTTGCTTACTGCTTCTATGATCCCTTTCCACCCAGGGTTGTCTAAGTTAACTTTTGTCTTTCTTGTGTTGTAAAGAAAACATACAGAAAAGCATCCTACCGTAAAACTCCGGTCATTAGCCCATCTGTTTTTGCTGTTTTTGATCAAAATCGGCTTCTACCCCCAGCTTATGACTGGGGTTTTGTTGCAAAAGATTAAAGGGAAAGTAGTGAAAAGTATGCCCTAGAATCGGCTTCTAAAATTACCTTAAACTCTAGCCCAGGCTTATGAGTGAGGTCAGCTTATGAGCAGGGTTTTACTGTACATCACATTAAAGCTGTTACACTACTAGCATTGCCTATAAAAGCTGCTATATTAGCTTTACAGCCCTTTCAACTTGTGCCCCTGCTCCCCTATCAGCTAAACCTTTAATGCACCTTTATGTCAAGGTGAATATCGATGCCCCATTGACAATGCACTAGAACCTAGTATTGCACCCCTGCATTGAATAACCAGCGCCAAATACGATTATGTCATAGGCCCATGCACAGCCTTTTTGAAATGTAAACATTCAAGATGGCGGCGGTCAGCATTTTCACGTTCTTATTGATTTTGAATGATATTGATGAAATATCGATTAATTAGCCACTCAAACACCATAAAATAAATGCAAAGATAAACTATGATCAATTTTTGCCTCCTGTTTCTGTATTCGGGGTTTTTTGGGCTGACCGGCCTCGTGCGGATTGGCCAAAAAACCCTCATGGAGAAACTGTCGGCAAAAACTGATCATCGTTCACCTTTACTATTATATTCTTTTGGCATCATGAATAATTATATTACAATTCTGTATTCAGGCATCATGCCAAAACTGTATGCTGAGCTGACAGTAACTACACAAGGTGTTAGCATGATGCACTGAGCATTGCTATCGAGTATCATGCCTGAACTGATGTAAGGGTATCAAGACCCGCAAAACAAGCCTATCCGTTGAGGCATCAAACTACCCAGGTTTAATTAACTGTATAAGGGTTGCTAATGCATTAATGCATTATGCCCATTAGTCATCATAATGCACCATTCATTGGAGCATCATGCCAACCTTCCAAGAGTTTATGTATCAAACCTGTAGGGTCAGCATGATGCACCAGTGAAGTGCTTCATTGGAGCATCATGACGACCGATGGGCATGATGCACTCCTGTATCAGCGGCCCTTAAAGTGTTAAGCATCTGAATACAAAGTGCTAAAATATGAAGATACTGTGCTGGGTAAGGTTAACACTGCCAATAAATCAATTGTCTATTCAGGTCCTAAGCATGCTGGGACAGTGCGGTCTGGGAGAACATGGCAGGTGGTGCTGTATTCTGCCTTTATTCATGTAGGGAATATGATGTGATCTGAGCCTTATTTCTCCTGAATATGTAGGCTATTTGTCTTGTTTTTGTCTTTTTTATGTAGCTTGGTAGCCTGTCTTTCGCAAGATATCTATTTGACACATATGTATATCTATTAATCAGATTAGTGTAGTTTTCATAGTTATTTCTTCATGAATATATATCACCTCAGCAATAAGATTGGAACAACCGTATTAACTGTCCCATTATTCCATTCCGGCATACAGTGCACTGCTTTAGAGTATCCAGTACATCATCAACATGCCCATATACGTTAAAACAAAAAATAAAAATTTAATAAATCATTTTAAAAAAGCATCTAAAATACGGATGTTTATACTACTTAACGAATTGCTGTCCACAATACCCATGTTCAAATACTACTCATAGAGTAGGGAATACACTATGCCCATATCCTACTCACAGAGTAGCCTGTCCAACATACCCACGTCCATAAACTACATGTCCATGTCCATATACTACTCACAGAGTAGCCTGTCCAACATACCCCATGTCCATATACTACTCACAGAGTAGCTATATAGCCTGTCCAACATAACCACGTCCATAAACTACTCACAGAGTAGCCAGTCCAACATGTCCATGTCCATATATACTACTCACAGAGTAACCTGTCCAACATACCCATGTCCATATACTACTCACAGAGTAGCCTGTCCAACATGTCCATGTCCATATTCTACTCACAGAGTAGCTATATAGCCTGTCCAACATAACCACGTCCATAAACTACTCACAGAGTAGCCAGTCCAACATGTCCATGTCCATATATACTACTCACAGAGTAACCTGTCCAACATACCCATGTCCATATACTACTCACAGAGTAGCCATTCCAACATGTCCATGTCCATATATACTACTCACAGAGTAACCTGTCCAACATACCCATGTCCATATACTACTCACAGAGTAGCCTGTCCAACATGTCCATGTCCATATTCTACTCACAGAGTAGCCTGTCCAACATACCCATCAAGAATAGTATAGGTACTATAATATTCTTGATACCCATGTCCATATACTACTCCCAGAGTATCTAGGGGTTTACCCGCACAGCTGAGTGCCATGAAAACGGCCCCCATAGAGCCCTGCACTGGTACATTATTGGCCTATCTGAGTAGTGGGGAGTCAGACAGGTATCACATGATGCTGAATCCATGCCTTAAGGCATTAATATGGGTAAAGCTGATGCCCTAAGGGCATAGGTAAAATATCAAGCTACATTTGAGTCTTACCCCCCCCCCCCCATTCTCTATCATTTATAGAAGTGTACACAGGGATATGCCAACAAAAACGCAATAATCAGCTAATATTAGCATGAAAAATTTATTTCCTTGCATGGGGGTTAGGTAGGTTTGAAAGTTCAGTATTTTAGCTGTAAGTAGCCTGTCCATTATACCCATGTCATCATACTACTCAGATTGGGATAAAAAAAAGTCACCTACTTCTTTCAAAATTTGATTTTCAAAAGGACAAGGGTTCTATGTGTCATCTTTTAGGACGGCATAAATGGTAAAAGTACACTTGCGAGAATCGGTCTGAGTGAGGGTTATCTCATGAGCCAGAAATAACCCTCACTCAGACCAATGTGAGTGAACCTTTACATTTATCTTATGTTGGTTCAGTGAGATGTGTTCCATATTTCATTTATTTGGCACAAAAAAAATGATTAAGAAATAGTTATTTGCCCTCTAAGGATGGAGCAACTGGCCTTTAAGTACGGGTTCGGGTTCTTGCATGGGGGCGTGCAATACAGGGTTCCGTGATTAAACCTGTGGAGCTTCAGTATTCAACTTGAGATAAGGAGATAATCCTGCTGCTTTATAATCAGTATTTTACATGTGTGCACATGTCATAGTGAGGCAGATGGACTTATGAACTGAAAGGCTGGAGTTTGGTAGGGAAGGGGTCAGGGACCATGAGTGGCGGGAGGTTAAGTAGGGAGGAACAAGGCTAGACAAGGAGAAAAGAAGACAGGGGAAGGAAGGAAGGAAAACAGGCAAGCAAGATGGCACTCAGTGTTGCTGACCCTTTATTTTAGAATAGCCGTTCATATAAATGACCGGCCTGGAAATGACCGGCCTAGAAACAAGGGGCTTTGGCTGGGTGAACACCCGTATGTACAGTGGTATCTAGGGGTTCACTTATTAAACACTAACCGAGCGGTTATGGATGATGAGGTCGGTCAGCTCACCGAACCACAGAATATGCATACAAGGTATGACCCATTGATCACAGCGGTGGTAGCCGCATGGTCAGTAACACTTTACAGGCTGCATCAATTTAAGCAGGGGCATGCACAGGCTTAGGTTTGCCTGTTTGGTTAAGAATTTTATTGCCCGTTTATAAAGCCTAAATCATGCAGAAAGTAGGGGCGCCCTCTTTTTACCTTGGCCCTGGCATCCAGAGAGGGGATGCCAGGGCTGGGGCTGCATCCATGGTTAATGACAGCCAATCTCTATAGTGCTCTAATGCACTTTAGGCCAATATAATTGTGAGGAATAGGTATGACTGATTTTTAGTGGGTGAGAGGGAGAACACAGCGGTATGGCTCGACATGCCTTATGTATTTTGTCTCATATAGCCTCCAAATCTGGTATACTACCTACCCATCCCCATGGTATGGGCAAAGAAACAAATTCGATTAAATTCCGAGGTATACACCTTGTTTGAAAGCAATAGTTGTCATTATCATTGCATATCAAGAATATATAACCCCTCTCCCAAGGTATACAAATATATGATGCATCAATGAAGCACTATCTATTTTATTTCCATTCCCTTGCCCTTCATATCAGTAAAATTAGGCATTGCGATGTAGCCTAGCAAGGTATATTCAATGTCACAGTCGCACGCCTACACTCTCCGCCCCAATTGTAAATGGGCCATAAAGATCACTGTATTGGGTACATAAGCAAATTCACCGAGGTGAATGTGATGCTAAAATATCCCATTGGGTGTTGACATTTGCATTTATGTCATGGCTACACAGGATTGAAAGCTTTTAAATAAAAAAACTCAACAATATTTAGTTCTGTTTACAACAGCATCCAGGTCACGTGATCATCAACCATTGAATACAGGCCCACCATATTCCATCCCCCCATTTAATATGGTGCTTCTAGTACTAATCTATAGTAACAGTCATATCTGCCATGACATAAAGGATAATCCACATAAGGGCATTGGATTTGTATTGACAGCAACTACTACTGTTTTCCAAAAATAGAAGTAATCTACTGCAAAACCCTTGACGCAGTCAAACAAAGTATGTATGTTCCTCACTGGTACTTTTATGATCCACATAATCAACCAAACCCTCATGATGCATTTTGATCCCTGTACTTAGGGGCACAAGGCCCAGGTCTCACAATCAATCACTCAGACAATCCCTAGTCTGCAGAATCCATGTAAAACCTGGATAAATTAATCCTGGGTACCCACTGTCCATATTACCAGAACTATCCCTACCCCAAAACAGTCTCTCTTAACCCTCATATTGCCCCGAAGTCGCAAATTTGTCTGTGAACCATTCATGACTCTTTGGACTAGTATGGATAGCTATAGATCCTAAGGTATTGTAGCAATTATCCAACTATATCTGGTACATCTTTGGAGAAATTTTAGACAACTATTTACTGCAGCAATGTTTCGTCTTTTGCCAGTGAAACCTAAATGGACTGTCGACACACACCACCTCATACAAGAGAACAGCTTTGATGCTGATGTAGGCCCATATAGGGAACCTTCCGATTATTGCCCCCACCATTTCCCTACGTCGGTGGGAGACAGAGGCAAGGAGAGAGAGAGAGAGAGAGAGAGAGAGAGAGAGAGAGAGAGAAGACAGAGGAAAGAGAGAGACACAGAGAGGCAGAGAGTGACATGGACCTAAAGAGCGAAAGGAAAAGCGAAATAGAGGGAGAGAGAAAGGGAGAGTTAGGATGGGAAAACAAAAGATGTACCATTGTTGATCGTTTGTCTGGCAGTTGCTCATCGATTTCTCATGGATCACATTCTCATGATGTAGAAGCTGATTGATGAGCTGTTGGTGAGGTACCTATGGTCTATAGGGATGACGGCATACCATTCTAAGGTGGGTGTGGGAAGAGGATGGGGATATTTATAAAGAAAGAGTGTAGATGTGGGGTGTTAGGGGAGAGGCCCTGATCCTCAATACAAAAAATGCAGGACACTGGCTTTTGTGGCCAAAATCACTGCTGGGCCTGCAGGAATTCCCAGGCTGCAGGACTACATGTCTGACTGTTATCCTGGGACCTTGGGCTGCATTTTGGTTTTACCGCTTACAAATATGACCATCATTAGGGTTTTACAAGTTAAAACAAAAGACAGCACTGTTTGAGTGTGTTTTACAGAGTTGAATGACTAAAATAGTTAGCGATTCTTGTTTTTCTTTTTTGACAATAATAATCTTGACAATCTTGAGGTATTTGTTCCTGACAAAGCCAATCTAGGCCTGTGGAATGAAATCTGCAGAACCGTATGGTCTGCAGAATGGGGGGGGGGACCTTTTGTATAGACAGCGATCCTTAAATGGAGGGGGTAGGCTGGAAGGAAGAGGGGTACACAGGTAGAAGTGGAGACAGGGGAAGTGAGTAGAAAGGAGCTGCAAGAAAAAGATGCAGGAACGAGGGATGGAAAGAACAAGGCACATAACATGGTGGAAGAAGCCAAAGGAGTATGGCTAGGGACATTTGCCTTAGTCAGCCATTTGCCCTTTCTTTGCATGGTTTGCAAAAAAACACGCTATCTATAATCAAATTGCTCTTTTATCATATTATGTTCCTAGTGACTTATACACAAGGAACTTTTGATTCATTATTTGCAAACCAAAATCCCTGTGTATTCACTGAAAGCTCACAACGACTGACCCGACTCTCCGCCCATGTCCTTGTGGAGTCATCAATATTGAACAAATAATCAAAGCCTACCATGTGACAAGTCACATGTTAGGCATTGACTACTTATTTTATTACATGATTAATGCATCAGGATGCATCAGAATGCATCAAAATGCATCATGCATTCAATGAAAAGACAAAAGTAACTAGACCTGGCCAGGAGGCGAACACTTACACCATGGGTTAGGAGGGCAATGTTCTGTCCAATACACCATCGGTACAGGTGTCTGGGAGTTGTCGCAGTCTGCTACTGGTGTGATGGCCTCTATATTTACAATGCCATTCTTACCTTGCGCACGTGACAAGCTGGGGTTGCTACTAACCAAGCCAAACCTATGACATTGTGTATGTACAGGCAAACACACTCTCTTTCTCGTCAGTCCCTGTGGTGCAATCCATAGGACGCATAGAGAGCAGTAGGGTGTGGGTTCGACCCCTACCTGTGGCAATGAAATTCTCGTAGGTTTTAACATGTGACATATGACATGTAAGGTGTGCCAGTTATCCTTGGATAACAGCACTGGGTGCCTGTTATGCATGGATAACAGCACACCTTACAAAGGTCATGGTGCAATATCGACAGGTATCAAACAGGAATATCCAGAAAAAGCACCCAAAATTACAGAAATCATGTAATAAAGGTATGTACAGACGAGGATTGACAGCGTGGTTGATAAATGACAGCCAAGGGGATAGCTACCTACCATATTGTGCCATTTCAAAGGCATTTATCTCAAATAAGCTCTAGTCGTGAACATAACCATTTGGGTTTCACCATCGGTAAGGGGGGTATTAAAAGAAATCTCAAGTATTGAAAACAACATAAAAATGAGTAGTGGAATCATAAGGGCCAAAGCGATATTCAAATCTATAAGTGCTGGGGTGCTTAAAAACACTATTGCTGTATCCTTGATAAACTGACCTCATTGGGCATTGGTGGAGATTGGGTAAAAGATTAATGCTTTAAGGCCAGCCAATCTGGTTATGCATCATGCCCATTGGTCGGCATGATGCATGAATGCAGCCCTGTCAAGTAACTTGCCGGGGCAACATCCATGCATCATGCCGACCCTACGGGCTTGATATACCCACAAAGGGTCAGTATGATACTCCAATGAAGTGCTAGCGAGCAGAATCACCAGTACTTCATTGCAACAGATAAACAATTAAAGGGATAATGGCCAGGAGCTTAAACGAGTGACTATAGTATCCTTCAAACATGGGCTTCAGAGGGTGTGCCCGGAGATGAGGGAAACAAGCAGAGAAACAAGTGGAAGGACGTGTGGGGGGTCCTCCAGTCTCCATGAGCCACTCAGAGCTTCTCAATGCTGACATTTGAGCTGATGGTGCTCCATTGAGGTGCTGGCGAGCAGTCTCACCAGCACTTCAATTGGTGCATCATGCCGACCAATGGGCATGATGCACTCCTGCATAAGCAGCCTTTAAAGAGATAAAAGGCCATTAATGTATTTATGCTTTATGCCCTTTGGTCGTCATGATGCATGCGTGGTACCCTGGCGAGTAACTCGCCATGGCTACATTAAAGCATTGTGCCAATAATATGACTCTTGGCGGAGTCTATCCTTACATATATCTTTTTACTGCACCTTATATGCAAGGCGTTACGGTATGTTGAAGCATTGGGAGAGAAACCTCAGACTGAGTCCTTTCATGGCAAATACATATATGTACAGTCACAAAAATACCTGCAGAAGCCAGCTATAACAGTCTTTTCATCCATGAGGGCTATCATTAAAAGGCAGTCTCAGCTTACTGTTGGTTAATATTCTACTGCCCATTGTTCCATTGTTATAAAGCTTCCAAAAAAGGCCCTTTTGTAGCCATAGATTCCTGTAAGGTTATAAGAATAATACTGTATTGCCATATTAAGCATATTATATATTCTAATAAGCGTACCCTGTCCTTTTTGAAGCCAACTCAACTTTACTAAGTATACATTTTAGATATTTTCAAGCGCACTGTGCTCCAATTACATCAAATACTATATCAAGATCTGTTGGTCATTGTAGTTTGGGGGCATCCTAGGCCTATACAAACTTAGCTGGTTTGATTATCAGCCAATGAAAAACACGAACTATTCACTGTGGTCCTCTCGGCGGCAGGTGGTAGCCATCCGATAACTATTATCAGTGATAACCACTGGTAATCCGCTACCTCATTATAGAGAACTGAGGAGGAATGAGAGCTCTGACATCTATCAATGCACGCTTATCGCATTAACCATAATTTGATCAGTTTAATGAAGTGCTGAGCAGCTTTTCCCATCACAACCCATAGTCAATGACATAAAATTGAATCCTTAGGAGCCATTAAAGTGTTCCCGTTACTAGAATCCTGATGCAGTGCCCTGACAATGACACCATTGTGATGACACCAAAATAACCCACACACACTGGAACAGTGCCATTGTGATGCACCAAAGGCTTTGGGCACATGAGGGAAATCAGCACTGGCAGCAGGACTATAGCTACACCATGGAAATAAATGTTGTCGAAATAACCCCGGCATCATCATCCCAAAGTTGACAGAGATCTGTCCTTGTTTTCACAGAGATTCCTTGTACCACCATATTGCCATTTGAGGCTTCTTGTAAAAGCTACACTTCTTTACTGCAATACAATTATGGTGTTTCAATGTTTAGTTTTACGAGGACCCCTGGTAGATTTAGCAGATATAATTTACAGTGTAAGTTTGGTGTTGCGACACTGGAGAATGACTGTGGGCCAGTGCAGCAAAAGAGGGTGACATTTTAGAGAAGACGGTTTTTGTGGCCTTGTTAAACCTTAAATCCACGGCCCTTCCGCCAGTCGCTATTCCAGGGCCTTCTTTGACAGAATGCCAATAAAAGTGCATGGAATGTTACAGAATGATGATTGAGGGTGACAAAAGGTGACAGCAGTGGATTCAAGCTTTAGGTAGAGCATGTAGATTTATACAATTGTACATACTATTTTAGGTAATTGTCTTTAGAAGTTGGCGATTTAAATAGAATATTTACATTATATAAATGATACATGTAGTGATAAGTATGAGTATGTACGATCATTTTATTCCACGTCAATTCCTGGTCGATACGACTGTGCAATATGTCACATTCAATAGTTCTCCATAGATCATATCACAGTGCTGCACCCTGGTCGCAGACACAGACAACATTGTCCATATGACAGCGGGCTGTCTAGCTAGAACATTTACTGGCACGTTCTCATGAGGGCCGCTGTCAAAAGCGATATCAAGTTTCAAGTGGGAACATGACTTGCATGACTTGTCGCTATAGCATACTGCAGTTTTCTATACCTGGGGTAATAAAAGTGTCTACCTTGGCATTCCACTGTCATATGGGAGAGGTTGCCCTGCTGTTCACATATGGGATCTGATGACCTGAAACCCACAGAACATGGGTATTTTCGGGTAGGAGTAATATGTTAAAGGGACATTTATAAATAGGGAGCATATCCTTATCTAAGAATCTACAGTATGACATGGGGGACTCATACCAATTGAATTAATTTCAATGGTTGCTGGTGTAGTCAAAGTTAACATCTGATTGCCAAGCTGATGCTGCTGTTACTTGAAAATAACTTTCAATGATACATGAATTAAACGCCCCTTCACACTCCCCCTTTTATAGCAACATTATGAGAATTGGAAAGTTCTCCGCTCTTGAATTCCACAACCTCTTGTTCATTTCATCATGGTCACAGATTCATACAGTTACTATATTCTAACTAGTTTTTACTTTCGCAAGATGGTTGGTACTGTAGACTTTCCTACGATACACATTTCCCTGATATAGACATTTCATTTGTATGTATTCCTACACTTTCAATAAAGTATTATCCCTACATTTTGTAAATGATTAGGATACATTGTAAAAAATGACTGTTGAATCTACCAGGGATCCTTGTAAAACTGAGCAGTGGGCCACTTTAATTATACAACAGGGAGTCAGTGTAGTTTTTTTTCAAGAAGCCCCAGTTGGCAGTGGGAAGGTACAAGGAATCTCTTTGAAAATAATGACATCTCTGTGAAAATAATGACAGATCTCTGTCAGCTTTTGGGATGAGGAATCCTTTGTTAGTTTGACGACATTTTTTTTTTTACAGTTTACATTTATATTATAACATACTATTACCTCCAATCTCACACTAGTGACACTGGTTGACACCTTAGAACACAGGCAGTCATCTCCTATTGACACCCTGTATTAACACTTACTGACAGCTCTTACACCCCACTGACAGTCACAGAGATAGGGCTTAATTAACCCTCCCCATCTTCATATGTATCGTAAAGGGTCCTGAAGGTAAGTTAGGAGCTACAAACCCTTTACAGCTCCATGACGAGAATATATGAGAATCTACAGTATGACATGGGGGACTCATACCAATTGAATTAATTTCAATGGTTGCTGGTGTAGTCAAAGTTAACATCTGATTGCCAAGCTGATGCTGCTGTTACTTGAAAATAACTTTCAATGATACATGAATTAAACGCCCCTTCACACTCCCCCTTTTATAGCAACATTATGAGAATTGGAAAGTTCTCCGCTCTTGAATTCCACAACCTCTTGTTCATTTCATCATGGTCACAGATTCATACAGTTACTATATTCTAACTAGTTTTTACTTTCGCAAGATGGTTGGTACTGTAGACTTTCCTACGATACACATTTCCCTGATATAGACATTTCATTTGTATGTATTCCTACACTTTCAATAAAGTATTATCCCTACATTTTGTAAATGATTAGGATACATTGTAAAAAATGACTGTTGAATCTACCAGGGATCCTTGTAAAACTGAGCAGTGGGCCACTTTAATTATACAACAGGGAGTCAGTGTAGTTTTTTTTCAAGAAGCCCCAGTTGGCAGTGGGAAGGTACAAGGAATCTCTTTGAAAATAATGACATCTCTGTGAAAATAATGACAGATCTCTGTCAGCTTTTGGGATGAGGAATCCTTTGTTAGTTTGACGACATTTTTTTTTTACAGTTTACATTTATATTATAACATACTATTACCTCCAATCTCACACTAGTGACACTGGTTGACACCTTAGAACACAGGCAGTCATCTCCTATTGACACCCTGTATTAACACTTACTGACAGCTCTTACACCCCACTGACAGTCACAGAGATAGGGCTTAATTAACCCTCCCCATCTTCATATGTATCGTAAAGGGTCCTGAAGGTAAGTTAGGAGCTACAAACCCTTTACAGCTCCATGACGAGAATATATGAGAAGAGGAAAGCTTTTCAAACTTGTAGATTTTATGAAAAAAAACAATAAAACCTTCTACTCATCTGTGTGGCAGAACTTGTTTTAAAGTGGGTACATTTTGCAGTAGGCCTACACATACTCTAAGAAATAAATGTTGATTCTACCGGGCATCCTCGTAAAACTGAATCGTGAAAATAATGGTAAAGATCTTGTTCTAAAATTGCCAGAGATATGCTGTTATTTTGATGACATTCTCTTTAAAGCTGTAACTGAAAGGGGTGATTAGGAATGATTACATGGTTTATAATGGCCTCTGACTAAACCTGATTATGTTTTTGATGAGCACCTAATCTTTCACCCCAGTAGAATATTTGAAGACAGAGACTGGTTAGGGTTGGATACAAACCCAAGATGGCAATGATACTATAAAGTCCATAAGCCAGTAACACATACTGGGCCTTCCAAGAGTTAGCTGTACAGACCCCTACTCGATGTGTGCTGAGGGGTGTGCAGTGTGAATATTCGGCTTAATTAGCGGTGACATAGCCGAAGTAGCTGCAATGTCATACCAATGTTGAAAGCGCACCTTGGGGCTCACTGCTGAGTGTTAATTTGTGAAAGGAAACACCAAAGTAAAATAGGCGGCCATGGGTGTAACTCCGATATTCTTGACAGTGTCAGGTCTGCGGGGAGATCTGACACGATGGGTGTAGATATTAGTGGTATTGAGGGGATGAGATTGAACTCGGTGGGATGTGATTAAGAATGGAAGTTGTGAATAGGTGGTGCTAGGGCATGATGAAAGTTGCTGAGTAGATGATGGAGGCGAGGCGAGAGGGCCTTAATCATAGGGGTGATTGGGATATGCGTCTTAAGTAAAAAAAGGAGACAAGTAGTGTTAAAGCATTATAACACGACATATTATAACGAATAAGTGCCGCACATTTGCATTGATCCCATATTGGCCTGTATCATAAGCTCCCGGGCATTCATTAATTTCAACCAGGCCATACCCTCTACCCTTACGCAGGACCAGCGCTTATTGAAGACTTAAAATATGGGGTGTTTCGAATTTCAATACCCCTGTACCCCGGCAGTTCTTCAGTACATGTGCTTATAATAAGATCTGGCTCTTATACAGACCAATCAAGAAATACACATTTTACAAAACAGGCGCCTATTTAAGTTATGAATATATACATATATATATATGGGGATTCTCCGCAGTTTTTAACGGTAATTCACCGTATTTTTATTGTGATTCACTGGCAATGCGGGTGCCAATGAATCACTGTTTATTTAGGTAATCTTTTTTACTGTGTACTTACTTTGTTTATTAAACCTGGGCATTGAAGTAGTATTCTAAGGTCAATTTTTTTTCCTGAAAGATTCTCTAAAATCTGCTCAGTAATTACTTTGAATAGTACAGATTTAAATGATGGATTAGATACAAATAATTTATGAAACATAATTCAAACAAGAAAACAATCCTGTGCGACAAAGCACTGCGATGAATATAATTTCCATGATATAAATGAAGAGGGACTGGTGTGTAATAAGAGAGCAAAGCAATCTAGGCGCAGCGCTCTAATAGCAGTGTCAATGATAGTATTGAGACATGTATGGGTCATATATCTACATGGAGAAAAAGGCAGGCATAAATAGACACATTCTTGCTAGTCTAATCTGATGTTTTACATTCTGCACTGTAAGAAAAAGGTCATTGAAATAATGATGGAATCCTCATTCCAAAGTTGCCAGAGATTCATCTTCAGTTTCGCAGATTCCTTTTAACACCATACTGACACATGGGGCTTCTTGTAAAGACTACATGGGTTCCCTGCTATATAATTTTGGTGGTTCACTCTTCAGTTTTATGAGGATCCCTAGTAGATTCAACAGTTATTTTGTACTGTGTGTATTTCATCTTCACAGTGAAAGATGGTCTAGTCATTACAGCGCAGACGTAAACACAGCACTAAATAATCTTACCTACCTACTATATGCATGTGTTTGGCAATATTTTCTCACCCTCCATCTTCCTTATTTACATGAACAAGTGTCTTTCCTTAAGTGTACTTATCCCATAAGCAGAATTGAGCCATGTCTATTCCCTGCACTGCCTAGCTGTCCGTGTCTCTGACTGCCTCTGTCACCCTGTCTATCTGGCTGTCACCCTATCTGCCTTCCTCTGTCTATCACTTCCTCTGTCTCTGTTTGTCTGTATGTCTGTCCATCCATCCATCTGTCTGTCTCCCTGTATCTCTGTCTCCCTCTGTATCTATGTCTGTGTGTGTGGGTGTCTCTCTCCCTGTCTCTCTGTCTCTGTCTGTCTGTCTGTCTGTCTGTCTGTCTGTCTGTCTCTCTCTCTCTCTCTCTCTCTCTCTCTCTCTCTCTCTCTCTCTCTTTCTGTGTCTCTGCTCTCTTGTATCTCCCACTTCTGCTCTTTCCCTCCACCATCCGGGTTTCTTTGCCCCCTTCCATCTCATCTCTCTTGGTGCCTTACCTAATCCCTGTAAGCAGTAGTTCATCTTTTGGTGAGAGTGTGATGGTGGTGTGTCTATTCCACACCGTGTAGGGCAGTCGGCCGGCAGAATGGTCTATCGGTACTTGGGGTATAGATTGGTCTGGTAGCACAGTCTAAACACTGACTGCTAACCACCCATTGGCCCAAGGTCGACTCACGGTACTCCGGCCTCTGAGTTAATTCTTATTCATTGTCCTGAATGTTGTTGTTTTTTTACATTCTAAGAAATAAATGTTGAATCTATCAGACATCTTTCTAGAATTGAACAATGAACCACAATAATTGTAACATAGTGATACAGTGTAGTTGCTACAATAATCAAGCCCAAGATAAGTGTACAGTACTGTTTTACAAGCAATAAAAATAATGGTGAATGCTTTGTCCCTAAGTTGCCTTTTATGCCTCTTTTCTTAGCAAAAAATGCCTGTGTGCTACTATTATGCTATAGTTTGTTTAAAGAGGGACGCACAAATTTCCCAAACCTCTGTCACAGGGGACACAAATAAATTTGACCACTTTCAAGGGGGTTATGGCAATGCACAAAACTCACAAGCCCCTTTTGATAAGTGATGACCACTCCCAAAATCAGTTTTACTGTGGTATAGAAAACCAGTCTGTGAGATCCTCAGTACTATTTGTGTAGAGTTGGATGGGAAGGAAACAGGTGTAGGTTGTGTGACAAGGACAGGGCCCCCTTATATCATGTATCACCACACTGCTTTCCGCTAATACTGAACTCTGACACATACAAAGCTAATAGTGGGTGCACCCAAATCTAATATTGCCCCTGCAAGGCAATAAGTAGATCCATTAAAGTCCTCCTGTTTGCTTTCACTTTGAGAGATAAATCAGTTTCAAAAGGACAGATATATTTTATGATTATACGGGGGCAAGAATAGAGAATTATTCAGTTTGCCATGTGTTGCAGGGTTTGGATTGATGTTAAAAGATGTGTTGAATTTTTCTGAATAATTTTCTAATCAATATATGTAGCACTGGTGAGGTAATAGAAGTGTGTAAATCTTTTGTACTTGATTTAGGTAAACATAGGCATGGTGGCATGGTCGGGGGCTTCCCGTCTTGTTTCCAGAGTTTTTGCATATATTCTATGTCTATGATTTGGATGTCCCTCCTCGGAAGTTGCATGTATTCTAATTTTTCAAGTCCTAGATCTGCTTCTTCCAGTCATAAAGTCAGTTATCCCAAAGGAAATAGTGTGTGTGATCTTGCTTGAGCAAGCTCTTAGTCCACCATGAACCTTTATATAAAGATGCATATTCATGCAGGGACTGCATCCGTTGTTCTACAATTGATGTATGGCATTTACACAAGAACAATGCACAATTTTGACTGGGAACAATATCTTATTGATATTTGCAGAGCGATAAACTATATTTGTCAATTTTTTCAGAGCCCCTGCCAATATATGTAAGTTATTCAGGAGACCATTTCTCAAGCCACTAGGATCGCTCACAGCACTACAATTGCAAAATGCCAATGCTATTCCTATGGGAATGTTGGTACGACTAGGAGAGCACAGTCATAGCCTGTTGGGAAATAACCTCCTGCGTAAGTAGCACACATACCCCCAATAAGTGCACACCCCTGTTTTTGGTCATATCCTAGAATTACCAAAAACTCTCCGTTTTTAAAGAAAAAAAAATCAAATACTTAACAGATATTTTAGATATCTTTTTCAGTCACTGTGTGCTTATCACGTCAAATACGGTATAGCATTATGACCAATCATACTATGTTGTTCAACATTAAAATATATGCTATTCTGTATGATTTTATATTACAGTCAGAGTATTTCCTTTTTAAGACTGGACTTCCCTCCTTTACTGAAGGCATCTCTACAGTACATTAACATTCCATTCTTTACAGAAAAGAAACGTAACTGGATGGGTAAAAGTAACTGACCTCCCTACTGTCAGCTGGTGACAATCCCAGCATGGAGTACATTGGCAATCATGTTCGAGTGTGTGTGTCAGCAACATATTTTCCCAGTGTTTATTTTGTGTGTTCCTGTCATATTCATATCCATTCGAACATCTGTCTCATGAATACAAATCCATCCCCCAAATACCCACATCTCAATTCATACACTCGAACTGTTGCCCTAGGGCTCCCCTTGTAGTGCCACAATGATGTATTAGGGTATAGTGACCTTGAGTCGTCCATGTACCTTGAGTCGGCCATTTTCTTTGTTTTTGACTCCAAATTATGATGATAAATAGTCATTCTAATGGGTTTTAACTTATTTACCTTGATAGGAGAGGGGTAGACGTAGATGCTGCTACTTAAATATTTTTGGGAATCCAGTCCCACGGACTGTCTATAATATGGACCCAGGGGTAATATTTTCAGACTGGGAGGTGGATCTCTGACAACCTGCCAACCACCTTGGAAGAGGAAATCAGCAGTACTAAATGATGAAAAATCGAAATGATCTCTTGGTAAAGTAAGACAGTGAACTTCCAGTAAAAGCGATTATTGCATTACATTCATGCACTGTCAAGTATCAGTAACCTATGAATAAGCCCTTCCTTTGTATTTAATATAAAAGTAGACACCCTGCAATGAGCATTTGATTCACAGTGTGTTGTGGCCAACTCAAGGTACTTGTGGCTGACTCATGGTACTGATGATGAAAAGTCACATTCACCAGGTAATGAAGGCCTGTAAAGCCTAATAGACTTACATTGTGGCAGTTTAACTATATTGGCTTGACAGCCTAAGACTTCAAGATAATTTTCTTATCCATAGTCAAGTGTCTCCTCCAAGTTTGCTTTCTATAGCAGAGACCCAACAATAAGTTTTCACATGGGTCCAGGTGGACGACTCATGGTCACTCTACCCTACATAAGGTTGGGATTTGCTCAGATGGACACCATTTGCTGAGGATGTATTCAATTCCAATGATTTTGGTCCCTGCCTCTGATAAGGTATAACCCTGTAGTGGTCTAGGCATGTGGAAACAAGATTACACAATTTATGAAAGTGTATGGGTGGCAGCATGGAAATATCAGAGCAGTCTACTCTATAGGAGTAAGCATGCCTGTGAACTCTATGCAGCAGCTCTACTATTACACCAGAAAAGGAACAGAGAAGGTCAAAGGTTATTTGGAAAATTAGATCCAGATTGCAGTATACTGTCAAAAAATGTAGCCGAATACCGGTGCAATCCTTGTCCAAAATTTGCAAGACATCCCTTGCTATTTTCACAGATATTACTTGTACCACAATACTGCCACCAAAATACACTGGTTCACTGCAATACAATTCTGGTGGATCACTGTTCGGTTTTATGAGGATACATGGGAAGCTGAAAATCAATGATGCCACTTCAAGTAAACTATGGTTAGCTTGTGGAGGAGGTCAGAGTAGAGAGTACAGAAAAAAAAACAGACTGATGACCATTTCTTACAGTGTCACAAAGTTACAACCTATTTTATCCTGGACATTTAAAGGCTCTTTCCTTATCGGATTTGATAAATATTAACATTGAGTCCAACGTGTAAAAGTGAGTCTGACTGCCTCACAGCACAAAGCATCCTGACAAAGTAGAAATTAGTGAAATACCTTTTATTAAAGCTAAATTCCAGACAGAGTGGGCTTGATCTTTATTTTCTTTCTGGTGTAATCCTTCACAATATCATAAAACAATGATTCAATGCTCTCTGTCAAAAAACATTATTTGAGACCACTAAGACTACACTGAGTTCATGTTGACATTTATTAATGCATGCGTATCATGTTAACTATAATTTAATGAGGTGTGAGTCAGGTATACTTATTGTCACCCTGGTTGATCAATACAGTGTGAAAATCTGCCTTGACAAATCTAAAGAGTCATAATACATTTTAAAAAATATTGTCATCAAAATAATGGCGGTTGATCCAAAGTTGCCAATGATCTGTTATTATTAGAGATTCCTTGTATGATCGTACTGCTACCCAAGGCTTCATGTAAAAACTACACCATTCCACTGCAATTCAATTATGGTGGTTCACTGTTCAATTTTATGACGATCCCTGCTAAATTCAACAGTTATTCTTCACAGTGTACTTCTGCAATGCCTTAATTATGTCTGTACTTTGAACACTCAAAGGGTTTCTCTAAGGATAATAGAGCCATCTTAATGTCAGCGAGGCGTTGGTTACATGGAGAAATCAGCAACAGTTGTAAAGGAGCAGTAATAGGGGCCTAAATGACCTTTGTTTTGAAATCATAGCTCTCATTGATATTAAGAAGAATGGTTCCTGAAGTTAATGGTTTTATTTTGTCTTGTTCTGTCTGTCTGTCTGTCTGTCTGTCTGTCTGTCTGTCTGTCTGTCTGTCTGTCTCTCTCTCTCTCTCTCTCTCTCTCTCTCTCTCTCTCTCTCTCTCTGTCTCTCTCTACTCATGTTGCACAGAACATGTTATGTTGCCACTTGCTATCGTGATCATATTTCCATATGATTAAAAATCTATTTTAAGATGAAGATGCAAATCTTCTTCTAGCCCTGACTACATCATTATATTCAGAGCCCCTCCCTAGACATGAGTTCATCTAAATCCATAATAATCTACCTCAAATCTTCATAAAAGAGCTGGTAGACTCTACTCATGTTACACAGAGGATATTACGTTGCCGCTTGCTATTGTGATCATATTCCCATTCGATCAAAGGTGCAAATTAAATCAGCTTCCAGACCTTATTTGCCACATTATAGTCAGACCCATCTCTTATAGAGATAAGTTCAGTTAATCCATAATAATCTACCTCAATGCTTCATACAACAACAGCTATACACTGTAAGAAATAACTGTTGAATCTACAAGGGGTCATTGTAAAAACTAAACAATGGACCACCGTAAATACACAACATGGAGCCAGTGTATACTCTCCAGGTGGCAGTGTTGTGGTACAAGGAATCTCTGTGAAAATAACAAAGGATCTCTGGCAACTTTGGGACGAGAGATCCTTCCCTTTTTTGACGACATTTTCTTTTTTTGGTGTACATGTTTTGCAGCTATATGTCACACTGACATGTTATGTTCTATTTCTGTATAGAAGATATCAATTGCCATGCCCTAAGGGCAAACATCATTATCACATGGTGGTATGCTGGCGTTTAGTGGCATGATTTCTTGAGGGTCCAGGGGGCCCTTAACTAACAGGACATGGGAGGCATAGAATAATAGACCTCTTTTGCAGACCAAGGCCCAGACAATAGTCTGCTACAATAATCATTTAGATATTTCTCTAATCAACATTGATAGATTAAAGACTCACTGTTACTTAATACTGCAAAACCTTGGTGATGTCTATATTATAAAACAATTTGAAAAGCAAAATACACATCATATACTAAAATAATCAAAGGAGAGCCTGAGAGGGGAGGGGTTACATAAGCATGTTGCCAGCAATGCTTCTTATCTTGATGACATTGGAGGTGATGAGAAGCCATAAGTGTATGCAAATGTGAAAGCTAACCTTATTATTTATGCCTTGGTTGGAAGCTACATCATATTTAGGCTTTTCTTTGGACAAGGCTATACACTACAGTTAGGTTATAAGACATTCTGATAAATTCTGCAGCTAGTTCATACAAGTATGATATACCCGGCCATCCTCAACTTCCCTCCTTTTGCTGAAACTGTCCCCACAGAGTACATTTCTTTTCTATTCACAGCACACACCCTTACAGAAAGAAAACAACTGGATGGGCAAAGGTAATTGACCTCTGCACACCCCACTGGTGACAATCCCGTTTCTAATTAATGGATTTCATGGTGCTGGGCTATGTTAGGATGGACACCATCAGTCTGAGGATGTATTCAGTTCCCAGGGCTTTTAGTCCATGTCTCTGATAAGTTGGGTCCTGTAGTGGTCTCTGCATCTAGAAACTAGATTATACCATGTATGTAGGGTCAGGTGGATAGCAGGAGATTGAGGTTGTATGCACTGCAAAAGATAAATGTTCAATTAACCAGGAATCATCATAAAACATTGAACCTCCATTATAGTATTTCAGTGAACCAGTGCAGTTTTTACAAGAAGCTCCAGGTTACAGTATGGTAGTACTAGTAATCTTTCTGAAAATAAGGAAGGATTCCTAACAACTTTGGGACAAGGATTCTGCCATTATTTCAACTACATTTATTTTACAGTGTGGAGTAGTTTTCATGTCCATCCTTTAAAGGCATTCGTGCCAATGGATTTAATCGACAAGGTTCACAATCAGAGAAGGGAAGTGAATTGATAGTACAGTTCAGAGTTCACCATAAGGAATTAGATTTAGAATATGGTGAACGGGGACAGCACAGTGAATTGAGAGCAAGGGGGAAAAGATGCTGTAAAAAGACAGTTATAAAGTAAGGAAGTCCCCAAGGGAGGAAAGGAGAAGGCCAAACCAGAGAGAGGCACATAAGAACATGCCAAGGAACAGCTAAGTATGTCCTGTAAAATATCCTAGAAATAGACACACAAATTCAAACAGGACAACGGGAAAAATGGGTGAGGTAGAGACTCACAGACAGACAGTCCAACAGACAGATATAGGCAGACAGGGGCAGGGGGCGGACAGACAGCAGTGCAATAAGGCTAAGCAAACCTAGCCCCTCAATCAACATGAGAGCCGAGAGAAAATAAAGCCCCTTCATGGAGACTGTGGCCAGCTCAACTTGTAGAGTAGGTCATAGAAAGCAGCTCACAAAACCAAACTGATGACCAGCTCTTGAAGTACTGGTGTCCAGGAGACAGATTGGCCTTGCCCTGGTCTGAGAGCGGTTCTAACACTTTAACGGTGGCTGATTCAGGAGTGTGCCATTGGTCGTCATGATGCACCAGCGACACTGCTTACCAGCATGATGCTTGAATATAGCCTTTGGTGAGTAACTCACCAGGGCTGCATCCATGCGTCATGATGACTAATGAGCATGATCCAATGACACATCAGTGGCCCTTGAACACTGAGTGGACAAAGAGCAGCTCACACAGGATTCAGCTCACACGGGCCTGGTATTAACCCTTGAAAAACAATTTGAAAAGCGCGTACTTGGATTTTGGTTAAATATGGAGTCTAAAAGAGGCAAATATACTATTAACTACATCCAATAAGGATTAGGCACACACCCCAACACTTCTATCTTAATCCACCATGGATGCGGATTCCCTTCCTGAGTGAAACAATGTAGCGATGAGTAACCTGCCTTAACAGATTCGATGCTCATGCTGACCCTTTCCATGTGTAACAAATCTACAGGGTGAACTTAATTGAAACAGAAATAAAGGGGGGTGAGTCACCAGGGTTGCTTTCATGTATCATCAGGTCAAAGTAGAACAGTGCATATCAGCACTAGTCAGGACACAAAGGGTTAGCCCATGTAGGGAGGTCGGCAGCTAAGGGTTAACAGTAACCAAGCCAATTTGTGACTGGACTTCTGTGAGTGACTGAAGTATTAGGTTTGATTAAAGGGACCAAGAGTGCTAGAGAGGGGAGAGTATGGTATAGGGGAAACTGATAGGAATGTAGGTAGGAGATGAGAGGGAAAATGGGGGGAGACACTCAGATGATTCAGGGATAGATAGAAATTCCCTTTTGTTAATGAAACTGATTTGAAGACCTGGACTCATATTTTATTAAAGCATCAGTCTTGGTAAAGAACCAATCACATTAAAATTTCTGTAGTATTTCAATAGTCTCATTTCCTGTAGAATAAGAAAAAAAGAACAGTCTGAAATATCTGCCAGTATGTATTTCAACCACTGTTCGATGTTAATTGAAACATTTTAGGTTTATATCAATATCTTCATGTTCATATACATCTCTACTCTTTCTGCTCTTTCCATCTGCATTTCTGCTCTTTCTGCTCTTTCTCCATATAGCATCCTGGTTTTGGCTATCCCTCTGCTCTAGTTCTGTTCGCTGCTTCCCTTTCAAAGTTATGTGCACTCTTTCTTATGCCTTCCGTCCCATCCATTTCTGCTATACCTTTTAAGTATGACATTCTGAACTTAATCGTCCATAGAGACCTCTGAACCTTTCTATGGAGTTCCTTTTCCATTGTTATAATGAACCTGATTGATACTGTCCATATCCATGCTTGCTACTATAGTAGGCCATTATGATATTTCTATACATCCTGTACGCCCACGCTGATCCCATTGCCCCTCATACATTGTGTAATCTGGTTTCCACATGTACTGACCACTACAGGACCCAACTTATCGGAGACGGGGACCAAAAACGTTGGGAACTGAATAAATCTTCAGACCCATGGTGTCCTTCTCAGCACAGCCCAGCACCACGTAGTACATCACTACAGGGTTACGAGGGGAGTAGGAGGTTGGCAGTCCGAGTGTATGAATTGAGTTTTGGTTATTTGGCGAATGGATTTGTATTCATGAGACAGCTACTTGAATGGATCTGAATAGGACAGGAACATGCAAAATCAATAACAGAAAAAATTGTTGCTGACACACACGCTTGAACATGATTGTCATTGTACTCCATGCTGGGACTGTCACAATTGGTGTGTGCAGAGGTCAATTACTTTTGCCCATCCAGTTGTGGGTTTGTGATGTGAATGGAGTCTGAAAGTTTTCTGTAGAGATGGTAGTGACAAAAATAGGGATGTCACAATTGGACTGATATCCCATATGCTTTATCAGCACTACAGTACTCATGAGTCAGTCTGTACTGGTACAATTTTAAAAAGGAGAGGTTCTTCATATCGGACAGTGACCATCATGAATAACAGATTTTAATGTTGGGTCACAAAATATGACATGTGGATGCAGCCACTGAATATGCATATTTATATACAAAATATGCTTGAGTAAGAGCTTCATCAAGCAACATCACACACACCATTTCCTTGTGGATGACTGACCATTTGACTGGAAGAAGCAGATCTAGGGTTTTAAAAAATATAGTAGCCAGCCTCAAAGGAGGGGTTTACCCTCTTGAAGTACCTGGGTCAGGGTAGACTTGAACATAGGCGCAGAAGGAGGGTTTCCCCTTCTTGTTTCCAGAGTTTTTGCATATATATTATATGTATTTGCTTTTGAAGGGCTACTTGTTAATCACTCTTTTACCTCACCAACGCTACACATATTGATTGACAAACTATTCAGAAAAATCAAGACATCTAATAACATCAATTGATACAAACACTGCAAAACACTTGGCAAACTGGATCATTCACTATTGTCGTCCACTAATAATCATAGAATATTTTTATGTCCTTTTGAATCTGATAAAATCTCTAAAAATAAAAGCAAACAGGAGGTCAATAGTCCTACTTATCGTCTTGAATCTGGGTGCTCCCGCTATTAGCTTTGTGTGTGTCGGAGTTCAGTATTAGCGGAAAGCAGTGTGGTGATACATGATATAGGGGGCCCTGTCCTTGTCACACCACATACACCTGTTTGCTTCCATCAGGATCCCACAGTGAGTTTTTTTTTATTATCATCGGTCTACCCTGCACATAAGGCACACCTTGCATATATGGTGTAATTTGAGGTAATCCTATAGGGTGCACTTGGGCCTTAATTTGGACCAGCTAAAGTGCTGCTTCCACTGCCGTTAGTCAGGTGAATTTTTGCTAATCCAAGTGATTTTTTTTTATATACTTTTGCAATATTATAAATCGTTAGAATAGCAAAAAATTCACCCGAACGACAGCAGTAACAAATGCTTATGCACTAGTTCCCTTGTTCTTCTTGCTTCTAGGATTGCACTACAATAATGGTGGTTCCCTGTTCAGTTCTACAATGATGCTTGGTAGATTCAACAGTTATTTATTAATATGTAAAACGACAAAAAACATGCAGAATAATACGTAAAAGGTTAGCACAGATTGTCAGGTAACCCTCATGGACCTTTGGTCATTGGGTGGTTAGCAGTCAGTGCTTAGACCTAGTGCCTAGTACCTAGTGCCTAGTACCGATACGTCATTCTGCCTGCTGACTGCACTACACTGTGTGGAATAGACACTCCACCATCACACTCTCACCAAAATATGAACTAGGGCCTACTGCTTCCCACTGGGCACATCAACATTGATTCAGCGTTGAAACAAAGTTTGCAATGTTTGCATATCAACGGTTGATATAGGGTTGAAATATAGTTGAATTTGAAAGTTAACACAACATGATCAAAATCAACTGTGATTCAACATCTAACCATCAGCGCTGATTCAACGTTTGTATTTATATGTTGATTCAATGTTGACACAACATTGACACAACATTGATATGATGTTGAAACAATGTTGATATTTGTTCGGTCATTCTTTGTTGACATGTCAATGTTGAATCAACATTGAATCAACATTGAAATCAATATTGTTGATTCAACATTGACAGATCAATGTTGAGTCAACATTGAATTGAGAACAATATTTCAACATTGATATGTCAACTGTTGATTGGATGTTGAAATGGTGTTGGTTGACAATATTGAAATAGAATCATTGAAAAAGTGTTGAAGACAGGTTGATCAACATCATCAACACAATATCAGCGGGTTGTCAACGTTGATGCAACGTTCTGTGCCCACTGGGTTACAGGGATTAGGTAAGGCGCCAAGAGAGATGAGATGGAAGGGGGCAGGGAGAATTGGATTGGAGAGGGAGACAGAGACAGACAGACAGACAGAGACAGACAGAAACAGAGCCAAAACTGAAGCAAACAAGAAGACAGAGAGAGAGAGAGCTGAGACCCCAAGAGTCAAGGACCTAAAAGCCTGGATGACAAATATCCATTCCCATAAGGTATGAGTGAAGGGGCATAATACTGTTTTCTTTCTGTCTAACTCACCATTTGCTCTGCCAGAAAAGTCAGAGAATGATAGGGTAGCCTAGGGATATTTTAGGCTAGTAGAGGCCATCTCACTGATGCTGGCTGCGCCAAAGACGACATGATTTCTCACCCAAGTCTGCCAATACTAACTCTATGCAACCCTCTGCCGATCATATGCTACCTTCATTGAGATTGAACCAAGCAGAGCCAAGTCAAAAATTAGCCTCTGGATTCTACCAGCAATTGCTTAATTCTACTCACCCAGTCAATATGAAAACTCACAGGTTACCAGGTTTTGCTGGCAAAATCGCTGCCATGCTCAAGGAGTTTACCAGTCTGCAGGACCAAAGGCCTGACTCAGTGGCGGATCCAGGATTTGGAAAAGGAGGGGGCGCGGCCCAAAAGGAGGGGGCACACCCCTTATTTTTGGACAAATGTTGGGGTCCAAAATGTGTAGTTAAACTCTTAAATACTGGGAACAGTGGGGAGTGCAGATCAATTGGTATGCTGCATTAGTGGCCCTTAAAGGCTAAAGGTTTCACTGGTGTCATTTAATCAATGCCCCCACCTGCTGGTCCAGACTGGGAGGTGTCAGCAGATTCTTAACCTCCACTTGTGGCCCCTTTCACTAAGCATTTCACAGCCGTTAATGCGGCCACTTATGCATCATGCCTAATGATCGGCATGATGCACTAATGAAGTGCTGATGAGTCTTCTCACAAGCCCGGCATTGGAGAACCATGCCGACCCTCCGGGAGTATATATACTAGCCCCATGGCATAGTATATTATGGAGCCTTCATGTGGAATACTTTACCTACTGAAAGGAGACTTGCTATTAACCTGAATCAATTCAAAAATGAATCCAAAAAATCATCAAAGTCTCTCATTCCGTATGTAAATGTATAAATACATTTTAAAATTTATTACAATAATATTAATCTTGCTGTTAATCTCTCTTGTGTTTTTCTTCTTAATGAAGCTCTCAAAGTGTGACAAGGATTGCTGAATTATCTCTTTAACTCCCGATATGCATATGTATATGTATGTATGTATATTTCATTATTACATTATAAATTTTCTTTGTGCCAAAGTTTTCGTACTTCTTTTGGGGAGTTAGGTAGGACCAGAATTATCAACCCAACACTGCTAAGTGGGGATGAGGTCCTCTACCTTCTATTTGACTTATGCTATCGTTCGTAATACATGGAAATTATGTACATTTCTTCAAGTAAACATTGTATTTTCTTTATGTTAACCTATGATGTTACAAACACATTAGAGATGTCGCTTTGTAAAACTTGATTTCTGTACTGCTATAAAACTATGATCGATATATTTTCAGTCAATAAAGTAAATTCAAACCAAAAAAAAATGGGTATTCATGATGTGTAAAAGTAGCCCCCCGGTAAGTTACTCACCAGGGCTGCATTTATACATCATTACAAACATGATACAATAACCCAGTATCAACCTTAAGCCTGAAACCAGACCTGCTTCAGCAAAGACTCTGGGTCCTCCTCATGTGCAGCCATCTTGCCATTCATCCTGCGAGAATTGTACAAGTACCATGTAGGCTATGTTTTTTTTGTTAACCTCGGCCTACATGTAAGTTTTAAAGCTTGAAGATTTTGCTCGTATTAAGGATTAGAGCATAGAGATACATTTTGTAAAATTTCCCCAAAGCGTCTCTCTAGCCTGTGTAGCTGGTATAATAGTATATGTAGGTGGAGGGAGGTGTTGGAGGGGGATGTGTGAAGGTGAGACTAATGACTCCACCCGCTGTAAGTCAGTATAAAGCTCCCGCACCATTTGCATACTAGACATTTATGTGTCCATAAATTAGGGGATATTCTGGCAGGCAGGGGCTCGGAGGCGATGATGGACGCAGGGCGGCAGGAAATTACAATGAATCTATTACAGACACTAATGCTGCAGTGTAATGCAGGACCTGCCACATCCCCTATTATCACCCACTCATTTCTTGCACCTAATATCGCCCACCATCTCCCTGATTTCCTCTATTATCGCCCATGTCCATATACCAAGCCTAAGCCTGTGCTTACTCTTAATCCTTACCACCCTTGGTTTTACTTGATTCTTTTCCTAAGACTACCCCTACTTTCTCCAAGACAGTTTATATTCTCAGGTAGAGATTTGTCAAGGTGGAGGTGAAAAAATATGTCCTCCCCACCAAGTAATTGCAGACTACTGATTTGATATCCAAGACCTATTTGGTAAAAGGGTCAAAGTGCTGCATTATTCTCAGCTCACATCTGGTCAAATATCACTAAATTTGTGTGTCAATAGATATATGGTAATTGGAAGTTGTAGAGTTTCTTCTTTTTCATTTATTTCAATATATATTTTCAGTAAAATGGTTCATTATTCTACAGGAAATAATTTTATTGTGATCTCACAGAAATGATGAGCTTCGTCATTGTGATTGATGCTTTGCATTAATCAGCAAAATATGTGCGTGAAAATTTGTACTTTCACATGTATACATTATGAGATTCAAAGTAATGATGTCGATCCAGCACCACAAGTTACCATTTATCAAGGAGCTACGATCACTGCTGAGGAACTAGATTACTATTTTGTCTCGCATTAAATTATCTGAAGAATGGTGCGTTGATGAAATATGACCCCTGGTCTTCAAATCAGTGGAATTAAGCAATTTTAAGGAATATACATGTCTCTCACTCAGTCTCCTGTGCACCTATTGTTTTCTATTCCCCCTTACCCCCCTGCCTCCCTGACTACGTTCCCAGTACCATATTCCACCAAACCCCCTACCCAAGGTCACTTGGTTCCCTTAATTAACCCTAATACTCGAGTCAGTCACAGAAGTCCAGTCACAAATTGGCTTGGTTATTGTTAACCCTGAGCTTCCCACCTTCCTGCATGGGTTAACCCTGCATGTGCTGAATAGGCCTGATATGCACTATTCTACTTTGTCCTGATGATGCATGAATGCATCCTTGGTGATTTACTGTCCACTACTAGTAGTGTCAGTGCATCATACTGGCGCTACAGAGTTAATAGACCCACATGCCAAGAGTCAGCATGAGGTATCAAGTTTGTGTTAGCAAGTTATTCACAATCGCTGCACCAGTGCACTATGAGTGTAAATTGCAATCGATGGTGGATCTAGAAAAACAGCGTTAACGTGCATGCCACCTCCTTCTCCATGTCTGTACTTGTCTCTTTAACTTTTCTCTTTTAGGCTCCATATTTAGCCAATATTAAGGATACTGCCCTGATCCCACCAATTACCCAAAGGGTGCTATCCCCCTTCATTTTCCAAACCCTAAATCTGCCACAGGGCATAATGCCTTTATGCACTATCAGCCCCAAAAAGGGCTCAAAGGGTTAATACAAGGCCCATCTGAGCTCCATCCAGTACCGTAAAACCCTGGTCATAAGCCGGATTTTTTCCCCTATTTTGGGCAAAAACCGGCTTCTAAATTTCCCCCCAACTCTACATCCGGCTTATGACCGGGGTTTTAATACAATAGATTAAAGAGAAAATAGGGAAAATTTGGCCCTAAAATCGACTTATAGGATTTCCCTGAACTCACCCCGGTGCTTATGACTGGGGCCGGCTTATGACCGGGGTTTTACGGTACTAGCTCCTCTCACCTCACTCAGTACCTCTCAGAGCTGCTCGCAAACCAGGGCGAGGCCAATTCATTCTGGACCCCCAGCTGCTTTTCTATGACCTCCTCCAGACCATGAGCTGGCAACAGTCACCATGATGTGGCTTCATTCATTCTTGACTCTTATGTCGATTGTGGGTGGGTGGGTTAGGCTCGCTTAGCTTTGTAAGTATTATTGCTGTCTTTCTGTATGCCCCTGCCTCTGTCAGCCTATCTCCCACTGTGTATCTGCCTCTGTCTGTCACTCACTTATTCTTTGTTTTATTCTTGGTTTTATACGTTTTCTTTGCTAAAAATTCACCTGGGCAACCGGCCTTAGTTACTTGATTTCATCACATACATTTTGGTAAGGGGTGAAATTCATACCAAGCATAAGTAGTTGAACAGTGGTTTTCCCCAAAGGATTTACAGGGTGGTCACCCTCTCTCTCTATCTCTGTCTGTTTGTCTGTCTCTATCCCTTGGTCTCTCTCTGTCTCTCTCTTGCTCAATTGATTGTTTCCTCTTGCTTTGGGTCCTTCTCTCCCATTCACTATTAACTTTCTCTTTTAAATACATTATTATATCCACAATCTTTTTTCCCCCAACCTTCCCATTTCAACCAATGTCTGTGTGTTTCCCAGTCCTATCCATTACTATGCCAGGTTTTTAACCATTATAAAGACACTTTAAAGAGCCTTACTTTTACCCTGCTATGAGAGCCCATCATCAGCTACCTATAGCAACAGCTTACAGCTGTGTCTCTACTTAATGATTACCAGGCGGGTGGGGGACGTTCTACTCTGGAAATAAAAGTGTGCAAATAGGCCCAAGAACATATGGCTCCAAGAATATAAGGCAAAGTACAGGGTATTATTTCATCTATCGGGAAATGATCTCATTACCCGTTACACAAAGAACAAGTAGTAGAGGGATCTGTAGAGCCCACTGATACATGTACTATAGGAAAGAAAGAAATGCACAGAAAAAAGAAGACTGATCGCTTTGACGCCTACTGCACAGGTCATGATTGTCTCCCACATGACATGCATCAAAGGCATATTAAATGAGGTTGACACTCTCACATTTGAGATAATCAACTCCACTTGACATGTGTAATGAAGACAGTTGTCATGGTGACATATGTGCCATGCCCCAATGACATGTGCTCTCTGTGTCAAATCAAGTTGACATCGATATACATGTCATTTTGTCAGGAAGACTTTTTTCAGTGCATGGATATAGTGATGGGTTATTCACCCTTAATCACATTCATACATCATGGCATCATGGGATCTTCGAGGGATCCATGGTAACCGTATAGCAGTGAACCCGTGTATTTTTCATAACAAGCCCAAGGTGGCAATATGGTCTTACAAGGAATCTCAGTGAAAATAACGACAGATCTCTGACAACGTTTGGATGAGGATTCCATCATTATTTCAACAACATTTTCTTTTATAGTGCACTGCTGTCTGTCGAGCCAATTTTTGCGAATCTGACCAATATTTTCTATTCATTTGCAATATCATAAATAAACGGATTAGCGAAAATTCGCCTGACCACCGCATAATCCATGCCTCATATCTCATCTATAATTAGAGTTCAGCTGTTGTACATCAATGTGTTGATTTGCACTGCTTTAATGCCCCTCTATAGGTAGCTTTATATAAATACAAACTAATGCATCCTTATTTCCCGTATGTAAAAAACACAGACCATGTTTAAACAGTACAGGAGAGGGCTGAAGTTATCTCCTAGTGTAGGATAAGTAGTGTAATGGTTCGTATTGACTTATATGTTGGGTGGCTCTTTGGCTCGCTTACCACTAGATGTACCAACACAACACGAGTAGTTCGGGTTGGGCAAAGCCCCAGAAACCCCTACCTCTCGGGTAGGACTTTATTCAATCTCTCTGATGACAAAGTATTAGCGTCTGGACTGGACCATGTCCAGTCCTCTTCTGCCGCTCGTCCGGCTCCTTAGTAGGAGCTGGACGCGAGGCATGGTGCTGCCCCCTCTTGTACCAACGAGGTATCGCAAAGCGACACCTAGCTAGCATAGAAGGAACAAGCACCACACGAACACGTCTCTCGGATGAACGGCACTAATATATATACAATGATGCCGGCCCCTACACCACCCCCACTAGACTTTACCTAGGGTTGTGTGTAATTAACAAGTAACTATTGTTGACTTTATACAGTGGTGTTATAAATAAATAGGTAAGTCTATATATACACAGTTCGTATTAAATATAGAACATTTAAGGGGCATTATAAGTTATATGTACATAATAAGGCATCATCGTATATAACCCGAAGTGTTTATAAATAATAACAAAAATAGGAAGTGGCCCCTTATGGACCATCGACCTATGGTGATACTGTTACACGTGTGTTATTATTAAACATGAGACGCGACGAAGAATATTTGATGTGTAGTAAGGTGACATTGAAAAATTTTTACAATGTTTTTACCGACCCGAGGTGGGGTAAATAACCCGAAAAAATTTTGACTTTTACTTACAAGAATATATTATAAGATATAAAAATAGATTTATACAAAATATGAAATATAGGTGTCCTACCAGGGTAGCAGGATCACCCTTACAATATACCGGACTTCCGGCGAACCTGGAACGACTGGTTTCTGCAGCTCCATCCGGCGACATATGTGTGGTGGCAAACCACGTTGCTGTTATGATGTGCCCTGATGAAGATGGGAAGATGGAGACCCGGTTAGATGTTGTAGTCCATTGGGTGTTCGGGTTAGCGTCCATCCTCGCTGCAGGTTGCGATCCAGGTATCAGGAGTCCAGCGTAAGGAACAGTGCCTCTGGCATATTAAATGCATTTACCCTCGGGTACCAGGAGACACCAACAGATGGACACTCAAAGATCTTCAGGATCTGTGTCCATCTTCTCAGCCGGCTCCACTGAGGCAGATGGAGCCGAGCTGCTACAGCTGCTCGTAGAGAGCGCCGCTGAAGCCTCGCTGGGAGTCTCGCTCCCCAAGCTCAAGGCCCTCATCACTGCGGACGGACTGTCCATTGCCTCGGATGCTGGTGCAGCAACCGTGGCAGTTGGGACAGCCCGGTTCCAAGTGGGGGGCGGGAGCAAGAGAGCTGCCGGAATCGGCGGAGCAGCCGGGACCGGTGGAGTGGCCAGGACCGGTGGAGTAGCCGGGGCTGGCGGGGCATCCGGGGGTATCTCTGGAACGAAGATGAGAGACGACGGTAAGCCGTCCCACTCCTCCAGATGTTTCCCGAATGCCAGGAAAAACTTGAGGTCAGCCTCCTTAAATCGATGGATATATCTGGAGTTTTCAGCTTCGTGAAACTCTTTAAGCTTTTCGGCTTCCTTCTGTTTTCGCCGGCAGGACTCGAGGGCCTCCTCGACCTTCTTCCTTTCCAGCTCCCTGATTTTATCTTCCTCCCGTCTCTGGATCTCGTAGACCAGATTGACGGTGGCTTCAGTCATCACACGCCAGTAGTCAACAGACTTCTGGCGGTGCAATGCCTGCCATTCTTCCATCAGCTCATTCTGGATCTGAACCGTTCGGACATCGCGGTGGTCGACGAACGTGTTCGGATCCTGAAGACCTGACAGGGTACCGGAGATTAGTTCCATTAGGGGTACCCGAGGACCCGTTGGTGGAACTATCACTGGTGGTGGCGCTGGGGCCTCCACTGAGACAGGCGGGGTGCCTGTTGGAGGAGCAGACGGGCCCTCTACCGTGATGCCTCCTCGGCCTCGGCCACCGCCCGGAGAGCCACGGGTGGACTCCAGCCCACCGCGGCCCCTACCACAAGCTTTGGCCCGGCCCAAGGGGGTAAGGACCTGCGACTCGGGTCCAGCCGGTCCCATTGAAGGGAACTTCGCCGCGTACTCACTGTACGTGGGGCGTTTGCCGGAGGATCCCTCTCCAGCCCACCAAGTAGAATACCCGGATGGGGGAGCGAACAGTTCGCCCCCATCATCCTGGCCGCCAGAGGCTTCGCCCGGGCGTTGTTCCGCGGGTGCAGGTGTGGAGGTGGCTGGAGTCGCCGATGCGGTCGCCTGGCTACCCGACCTGCGGGCCTGGTTGCCAGGCATCTCCAGAGCCGAGACCTGTTGTCCCGACTCGCGACGATCAGCTGGGTTTGCTGGTCTGGGCTGGTCCTTGCCACCCGAAGGGCTAACGGACCGGTCTGCTCGGGTCCTCTTGGAAGCAGTAGTCGTGACTGTGCCTCCGTTTGGACCTTTAGAGCGGGCTTTGGCCTTCTCTCGCTTGTCGTCTCCTCGCCACTTTTTCACCTTCAGGTGCACCTCGCTGGGCATCCCGAATTTTGTGGACGAGGAGTTCGTCTGGAAGTAAGTCAGCAAGTTGCCGCTCTTCCACGAGCAGAATCCGGTCTCGAATGCCTGCTCTTTCACTTCCTTGATGCTCAGCGCGGACCAATTTGCAAGGAGCTCGCTGAAGCACTTGATGGCTCGTTTCCTGGTCTTCTCCAGGCCGATGCCATGGGCCTTCTGCAAATGCAGAGCCATGTCTCGGCGCCGGTGAGTGCTGAACGAGCCATCACAATGTTTACTCGGGCGGTCCCCGAGCACACACATCATCACAGGCTTGTGATGCATATGAAATTCGACGATGTGTCGAGCGAAGCGGGGCTTCGTCTCGAACATCTTCTCACCCGTGAGAGACAGCTGGCAAGACTCAAACGGGCACCTTCGGCGGTTGCCGGTTGGTCCCCATTGGGTCATTGCCCACTGGACTTTCGTCCGGGCCTCATAGCTGTAGATCGAGCCTAATTTGGACTTGAGCTGGTCAATCCAAATCAGGTAGAACTTGCCTACTGGCGTATCAGAGGGGCCGGACTTCATCCACTCCTCGTCATCGCTGTCACCGTCCTTATTGACGGCGCTCGGACACATATAATGGACTGTGTCGTAAGCACAGTCCGCGAAGCAGCGGGGAGTCCGTTCCTTGAACCCCTCGGCTGCATTCTTCCACATCCACTTCTGATTGTCGTCCTTGGGAACATCCGTGGTCATTTCTTCCCACGTTGTCACGGACTCCAAATCAGATTTGGCAGACTCGGGCAGCTCTGGATCGCTTTCGCTTTCCTCGCTGTCCGTGTATATGTCAGCTCCCCTACGGCCGGCTCGGCTGGAGGTGGTAGTACCAGTCGGAGCCTTGGTAGGGGACTTCGTCTTTGCACCCGACGTGCTGGCTGCAGAAGATGCAGTAACCGAGGTGGCTACCGTGGTGGTTGTAGTGGTGGGAGCGGGCGTCTTCGGTTTGCCCTTACCCCTCGGCTTGGTGGGGGGCGTGGGCTCTACCGGAGGCGCTTTCGCTCCATTCTTCTTCTTCCGGCGCACAACCTTAGTCGGTTGGGCCGGAACTTCGGGACTGGAATCCGACTCGCGTCGGCTCCTGTCCCCTGTCCGAGGGCTCCTCCTTCCGCTGACTGGGGAGTCAGAGTCGGAAGAGATCTCTGTTTTTCGTTGGGCCTGCTGCTTGCGATGGGCCCGGCGAGCTGCGGTGAGCTCCTTCTGCTGCTTGGCAAGCTCGATTCGCTTTGCCTCTACAGCAGCCTGCTGGCGCGAGATGTCCTCTTCCGAGATCTCGCCAGGTGCCTCTGGGATGTCGGCAGCTGGGTCGGTCTCGGTCGTGGACCTCTCGACGGCGATGCGGACATCTTCAGCCTCCAGGTCGCTCTCAGTGAGAGGACCCTTGGGTGCAGGTTTACGGGTCAATCGCTTGACCCGGTCGGTTTCCACCGACGACAAGGTTACTGTGGAGTCTGTATCCATGTCGGATTCGGACTCCCTTAACTCCGTGGCCTTCTGGATGATGCCCGCAGAGATCAAGACGGCTCGAGCTAAATTCTCGTTAGTCGCCATATTCTCCGCCAACTTTAGGTAGTTGCGGAGCCAAGAAACTGGCATGTTGTCAGCCAGCTCGTCACTACACGAGTCCATTACCATAGTTTTGAGTTCATCTGGTATGGGCTCGGGCACGCCCTGCTCCACCGCCATGGGCCCGCATCCGAACATGGAGGCGTGCATAGGGATGTACGTTCCCCAGGAGGTATACACGATACCTTCCTGGCGATCAACGTGTGCTAGACGTCTGATCTGCGTCCTGAATCCCGGAGGATACATTGGAATGTCTAGGACATCCACTTTGCTACCCGAAGCGTCTGTTGTGGACGGGCGCTCCGGGCGTGGCGGGGGTGGAGGTGGCATCCTCTCCCGGTCGGTTGCCTCGGCCATAGCCGTGAGCGTCCGGGCGGCCTCCTCTGTCGAAGAATCCATAGATTCCTCGACCCGAGACGGGACCTTCGGGTCCTCGTCTTGTTCCAACGGAATGTTGGCTGTTTGACGCGCAGCGTCAATCGTTCCCTGTGCCATGGCACCGGGTTCGACTTCCAAAATTAATTGGCAAGTTTTGTTGGACTCCTCCCGAAGGATTCGTCCAACAGAAAGGCTTTTGGGGGGTTAGCTAGGCTAACACGACAGCTACAGGCTGTATAACCGCCGACAAATAACTAGAGCAAAAACGGGTGGCGTCTAACCACCACGAGTCCGCTCTAGTTATGACCAGTATGACGTCAGACCTCTCGTCTCGCGAGATCCCGCCATGGCTATCCGGTGACCTAGTTCCGCGCTTTCCCGCCACACCAGCAGCGCCACCTAGGGAACTAGATCCGAACCAACATTCGACTCGACATGTGAGACGCGGCCTACTACCCGAGTGCTATCGTCTGGAGCTTAGCGGTGTATACAACGCTTCAAAGCGAATGTACCGGTTAATCCGACCGCCACTCACGGGATACAGCCACTTGGGGAGGGCGCGTTCGACATCTCAGGCCGTGGAACGTATGTTGCCTGCCTATGGCGGACAACACGCAGCAGCTCGTTGTGTACTGAGTTAGGTTACAGCAGACCTCAACCGGGGGCTGCGTCTAACGCCTTCGGTTAGCATTTTATTTTTCCCGGCTTTACGTACGGCCTTTTCTGGATCTCGCTTAGTCAGAGCGGGACCCTTCCCATACGTAATGCCTTCACTCAGCGAGACTTTCTTCCATTTCTTACGATTAGGTCGTTTCCTGGCCTTCGTCTTCTTTTTTACTATAACCTCGTCTCCCGGCGTCTTTCTCGGCCGGCCTCTAGGGCGTTTCGTCGGTACTACCACGCTCGGTCCGCTAGGGACAGATACAGGTGGTTTGTAACCGAACTCCCTCTCCGCCTCTTCGCGCCCCTTCCAGGGCCGAAGTTTTCCGACATTTGTCTTCCATTTCCTACCCGTTAGGCAGTCCTCTATCATCACCGTGGACTCGGAGATGACGCGAACGATTTTAAATGGACCTTCCCAAGGCATTACGAGCTTCAGCTTATCCAGCGGCTCGTAGTACCTTAGTACTTTGTCCCCAACATTAAAACGAATTCGTTTAGCATTGGTGTCATAGCCCACCTTTTGCCACTTCGCACTCTTCAGCAGTTCTTTCCGAACGGCCTCGTATGCCTGTTTGAACCGGTCCCTTAATGACTCTACAAACAGCACCGTGCAGGGCGCCTCCGGGTCTATTCCAACCACTCCATACACTAAGTCGGCGGGCATTATGATGTCCTCGCCGAACACTAGCATGTTTGGGGTGCAGTTAGTTGATGAATGGACAGTGTTGTTGTAGGCGTGTACTACAAACTCGCACTGTTCATCCCAGTCATCCTGGTGGGTATTAACCAGGGGCTTTAGTACTTGTATGAGGGTTCTATTGAAGCGTTCTACCTGCCCATCCGACTGAGGTCGGTACGGGTTTGTTCGGGTCTTACAAATGGCTAGGTAATGGCACATTTCCTGCCAAAGTTCTGACTCGAACTCCCTTCCCTGGTCACTGTGCATCATAAGGGGAACACCCAAATGCAGCACCCAGCCTTTCACAAATGCCTCCGCGCATGTGGCGGCTTTGTGGTTGGGAAGGGGGAACACCCGAGTGTACTTAGTATAATAGTCAGTTACGACCATCATACAAGTATTGTCTCGCGGCGTCGTCTTAATCCCACTGATGATGTCTATCGCTATTCGAGCAAATCTGACACCAAACAATTCCTGTGATAAGGGTTGCTTACCCAGGCCGGGTCCCGGTTTGTTTTTACAACAATCCGGGCAAGTGGCGATCCACCGGAGCAAGTCGCCTCTCATACCGGGCCAGTAGTAACGCCTTTGTAGACGCTCTATCGACCTTCTCTTACCGAAATGGCCACTCGTTTGGTGGCCATGGCAATAATACATGATATCCCTCCTCATCGGGGCGGGTATCACTATTTGCAACAACCTACCGTTGGTGGGAGTTGTCTTCCACCTACATAGTATGTCGTCTCGGATCTCTAGCTCGGCCCATTGAGCCAGCAACCGCCTCGCTTCCCTATCCTCCAGGGAAACTAGAGGCCTTGCCGGTTTAATGCCTGACCGTAGGTATTCCATTATGCGCGCAGTGGTGGGGTCTGACTGTTGAAACTTCTTGATGGTCTCCGGGGACCAATCGAGATAGCTGCATACAGCCTCCTCCCAGGGGATACGGGGGGTGGTATAATTAAATACCAACCCGGCTACCACAGCATTGTGGGCCCCGCAGTCTTCACATGTGGCATTTTGGCACCTTCGGATAGGCCGTCTTGACAAGGCATCCGCATTGATGTGTTTAGCACCGGGTCGGTGCTCTATTTGTTTATGCTCTAATCCGAATTCGGATAGGTGAGCTAACCAACGTCCAATCATCCCCTCGGCGTCCTTAAAGTTAAGGAGCCACCTAAGAGACGAATGGTCTGTTCTTAAAGTAAAGTCACTTCCCCAAAGGAAATGCTTAAACTTCTTCGTATACACCACCACAGCGAGGAGTTCTCGCTTGGTGGTACAATAATTTCGCTGTGTCTTGCTTAACGTGTTGCTAGCAAATGCTATTGGCACTTCGACTCCCTCTTGGACCTGAGAGAGAGCTGCCCCAATCGCATCATTGCTCGCATCGGTGTCTAAGATGAAATGTCCCTCGGGAGTGGGATATTTCAACACGGGTGTATTCCTAAATAAATCTTTTATTTTATTAAAAGACTCTTCTTGCTCGCTGGTCCATGGGAATGGGTCCCGTGCCCTACCCGGGGTCCAGTGAGCTAAGCACTGCATGGGGAAGCTGACACGAGAGTAATTCGGTATGAAATCACGATAATAGGAACAAAATCCTAAAAATGATCTCACCTCCTTAGCACTCGTGGGTCTTTCCCAATTTTCTACAGCTTCTAATTTTTCCGGATCCGCACTTACCCCGTTAGGAGTAATGATCCTTCCCAAGTATGTAATGGTTTTCTTAAACAAATTACATTTCTTGGGTTTAAGTTTAAGACCGTTTGATAGTATCCGGTCGAGGACTAATTGCAGATTTGCCAGGCATTCCTTGAATGACTTGCCGAACACGACCACATCATCCAAGTAAACCAGGCATTTCTTCCACAAAAGGTCACTCAGTAAGGATTCCATCATAGCCTCGAATGTAGCGGGGGCGTTACACAATCCGAAGGGTAGGACATTATACTCAAACAGCCCCATATGACTGGAGAACGCTGTCTTCTCCTTGTCTTTGGGGTGCATTGGTATTTGCCAATATCCGGACTGTAAATCCAAGGTACAGAACCATTGGTTTCCGCCCAAGCTATCTAAAGTCTCGTCTATCCTTGGTAAAGGATACGAGTTCTTCTTTGTTATACCGTTCAATTTCCGGTAGTCGACACAAAAGCGGATTGTACCGTCTTTCTTAGTAGTCATGCAAACAGGGCTGGACCAGGGAATCGAGCTAGGCACGGTTACCCCTAGGTCCAACTGTTTTTGTATTTGCTCTTCACAGATTAACTTCTTTTTAAGGGGAAGTCTACGATACGGGATTTTAAAAGGTTTCTCGCTGCCCACATCTATAGTGTGCAACACCTTATCGGATCTACCCACCGGGCCTCCTTCCCTACCAAAAGCACCTTCGTACTTTTGTAGAAGTCTCGCTAGGCAATCCTTATCGTCCGTATTCTTTAAATCTGACTGATCAATCAGCTTTTGGAATTCTTCATCCATAGGATGCTGACTAACTGGGTTTAGTGGTTTGTTAAATTTAGCCTCGGCGACATGTTCTACCGAACTCATCCTTCCAACACTGTCGCCTCGCCTCAAATAAACCACTGAACCACTCCGGTTAGTTATGGGTAATACGGACCAAGCTGCATTAGCCACTAATGTATCCACTGAGTCTAACCCGATGCTTGACAAATACACCGTGTCGGGTTCGTAGACTCCAGCTTCATTCCTCTGAGCCATGGATCCGCCACAAAGGACATCGCAAGTGGTACCCGGTGGGATCTTCACCGTATGTACCACTGCTGCGACCGAAGACACCTGTCTCAATACGCATTGGACATGCAAGCCATACGGGCTCCGTATATCCATACTACCGTCCCTCGGGTCCAAGACGGCCCCGTATAAGCTTGCAAAATCCAATCCGAGGATTCCGTCATCACTAACCTCTGCTATAGTTGGCGAAAGAACAAACTCTTTGCCTCCTATATGGATAGGCATAAACGTCCTACCAAATGTACGCATACTGCTTCCGTCGGCCGTGCAAGCATTTACCCCCGTTTTGAGGTTCTCATGGCTGCCGGCCACCGAATCGAAGAATCTTTTGGACACACATGAATGACTAGCTCCAGTATCCACCAAGAATTCCCCCACCCGGCCTTCCACAGATATGGGTACATACCACCGTCTCCCCCCTAAAGGCGAGGGGTTACTGGTAAACTGGTGAAAGTCTCCCGAATCACCAAGATTCAATCCGAGTCCTCTCAGGAATTCCAGACACGGATGACTTGGGGGAAGGCGTGTCCCACACACTCGAATCAACTCTTTGATCCATCCTTCCTCTCCCCTAGTGTGGCCACTCGCCTCCATATGATTGCTCCTGCACATATCAACACTAGGGTCCCTGGCCCCGGCCGAGGTGCAGGGGTGCGCACCCTCAGCCACCCGGCCTCCAGGTGTAATTGACTCGAAATCTTCCACCGGGATACCCCCGGTAGCATTTTGGCATTCGTTCCCACTCGGGGCCATGTCAGATGCCGTTGACACAACCCCCACTAGTTTTCCACATCTGTGGAATCCCTAGCATTCTCCCTTTCTACGCCGTCGTCTTCGGCTTCATGGAAGGCAGCCATTACCGGCTTAGTAGCGGTACATTCAGATGAGTAGTGTCCCATGCGCTGGCACCTGAAACACTTAACCGTTCGGCGATCCACCCGGGGTCTTTGCCGATTGGCTTGGATGGCATCTGTAATTTTCTTACACATGTCTTCCAGAAGTTTGGTCATGTCCGGGGACTGAGTCTTCACTTTGTCAGTGCTTACAATGGACTTGACCGCCTTATCGACAGCCTTCGGGTCACTCTTGACCTCGGATGAAGGTCTAGAGTCCCTTTGTTTATTGAAAGATTTCCTGGGAATATACTTCCTACCTGAAGTATTCTTCCTTAATTGCATCGAACAGAAGGTGCCGTCTTCCTGTTCGATATCAATCAATTCGAAGTCGTCTGATGGAGTATCGACCTCCGACTGCTGGGTCACCGATGCCAGGGGTACCAAGCCGCTGGCATTAGGTATGTCCCCAGCTAACATAGCTCGCTTCTTCACGGCCATATCTATACCATTAAATATGCCGTGTAGTGTTATGCCCTCCTTCCAGGCATCCCTCGCTGCTATTTGTTCATCTCGGTCTCTTAGACCCTTGACGAATTGAGTGATCAAATCGTCCATATACCAGTCCTGGTTTTCAGTACCGGGTCTGGCCTTACTTAGCAGGGCATGGAGTTCCATACCGTATGCTCTGAAAGCTTCATTCGGCTTCTGTGTGCGTTTCTTAAAACGGACCATCGGGTCTTCCTTGACCATATTACATAACAGTCCACTAGCAGTTTCTACTAACTGCTCAAAACTCCCAACGAGGCCGTACCAGGTTCGCCATTGCTCTACAGCCATGCGACCCGGCCCGCCTTTCAGACATCTCACTAGATGTGGCTTGGCCTCGTATGGGGTCCATCCATTACAGTTCATCACATCGATGAAATCTTCAAACCACTCTTTCCATGGTCGAGTACCGTCATATTCTTTAGGAATAACGGCTACCCTTCGGGCAGAATTGGGAGCATACATCAATCTAGTGCATTGCTGTTTGCTCCATTCAATCGCCTTGGTTTCATTCAAGGTCCGATTGCCCCCTATACCACCGAAGCTCGAATTGCCAGGTGGAGGCGGTGGTGGAGGTTGAGTATACGTCCACTGTGTACCACCGTGGTTCGTATAACTCGCACTACCTTGGTTGGGGCCGGTACCCGAGGTACCACTATAGCTTGTGGCACCCGAAGCAGCGCCCCCCCCTTGCGCGCCTTGGTACCCGCCATCGGATGGCTGGTTTCCTGTTGACTGGCCGCCATCGTTTGATGGATTCGGTTGGGTGTTGTCATTACCAGCACCCAGCCCCGGGTCGTTACTGGGATCCACATGAATGTGGAACCCACTGGTCTCCGCACTACTGTCGGAAGCCTCTCTAGGGGTATAGTCCGGGTCCAGGTTGTGGACTATGGGCACCTCACTTATCCGGACTCTACTAGTTCGGCCATGCTTATCCTGGGTTCTGATGTAAACACCCCCTTGATCTACGTTCCGCGAAGCATTATCATTTACAAAAGGATTATACTGCGGATTCTTCGGTGTAGAACAGGAGACCGGGTCGCCCTGTTTCACGAACGTCGAGTTCGGGTTTGTCACCCTACTCGCCGGAGGGGCATGTGTTTCCTCTTGCTCCTGTAAATAACTCTCCATAGCGGACTTATTTTTTGTGAGGGTAGCTACGTCTGTAGTCAGGTTTCGCTGTTCCTCCCTAAGCTGTGCGTTTTCTGCCAAGATTTCGGATCGAATCTTTTCATTTTCAGCCACAGCTCGGTTTCTTTCTTCTTGGGCGATCATTGCCTCTCGCTTAAAAGTATCCTTAAGTAGGCGGTACTTTTCACCCTTCTCTTTCTGAGACCTGTTATATTCAGTAGTCTCCTTCCTGATCTCGGCTTGTTCCGAGACCATCTTGGCTTCTGTCTCAGCCTTCCGGATTTGAAGTTTCTTAAGCTTCTCCTCCATTGCGTGCAACTCAGTTTGTAATTTATTTACATCCCGAGCCTTAGCAACCTCCTCGGCTCTAGCCTTGTCGATTGCTCTAAGTTTATTGGCTTCCTCGATTTCCAACTCAGCCAGCCTCTTTTCTTTTTCATGTGCGTCTCTTTCCTTCCGCTCCAACCGATGGGATACGGAGGATAGACGATATTTGAGGTCGGATTCTTTTAGAATCGCCTCCTGCTCAACGGATCGTAATTTTCCGATCCGGGACTTAGCTTCCTCCTCTATTTTGGATTGGGCTAACATGAATTGTTCATGTTGCCTCTTTGCCTGTAACTCTACCTGTTCCTTGGCTTTCAAATAGGCCTGAGTATTTTTATACCCGGGACCCATCCGACGTCCGTAGATAGACTTGCGACTGCCTCCAGGGTAAAACATGGAGTCAGACAAGCCTTCGTCTAGAGATCGGCCTAGGTGATGCCTTTCCGAGCTTTTCGGTCCGGTACCACTAGGCTTATCTTTTGATTTCGCGTCTGGGACTATTGCGTCCCTTTTGGTTTTACCATCGTCGCTGTCATGGTCCGACGATGTCATTAGTGGGGCTACTTCGGTTCCACCACCGGGTGCTGAACCCTGGGGGGTTGCAGTATGCTGCATAGGGCTTTGTGCAATTGGTGTACCCAAGCCGCTAGCCGAGCCTGTTGGTACCATAGGACCTAGCTGGCGTCTGCTAGTTATAACTTGGGACCAATCGCTCAAGTCTAAAGTTGGGGGTCTTAACACTCCCCTGAACAATCCGGTATCCGGTACTCCTGTCTGGGGTGTAGCCGGATACAATTTTACGATGCCATCTCTGGTGGCATTGTCCCTAAGGTCGGGTGTAGAAAAAATATTTCGTACACCCTCCTGATTAAACATTTGTTGTTGACCGGGTTTCCAGTCTAACAACAGATGCTGGGATGTATAATCATCCTCTTCGAATCCCTCTAGCCCAGGGCTGGGGGGATCCGCTTCGGGTTTCCCGAGGCTTTCGGCCAATGTGGCCGCGCACCACCCCCGAACCGACTGGTCATGGCACCAGTGTAATGGTTCGTATTGACTTATATGTTGGGTGGCTCTTTGGCTCGCTTACCACTAGATGTACCAACACAACACGAGTAGTTCGGGTTGGGCAAAGCCCCAGAAACCCCTACCTCTCGGGTAGGACTTTATTCAATCTCTCTGATGACAAAGTATTAGCGTCTGGACTGGACCATGTCCAGTCCTCTTCTGCCGCTCGTCTGGCTCCTTAGTAGGAGCTGGACGCGAGGCATGGTGCTGCCCCCTCTTGTACCAACGAGGTATCGCAAAGCGACACCTAGCTAGCATAGAAGGAACAAGCACCACACGAACACGTCTCTCGGATGAACGGCACTAATATATATACAATGATGCCGGCCCCTACAGTAGTATCTCTTTCATGGTGAGGTAAAATCATATAGATCTCATAGGACAGGGTATTGACTGTTTAACCCTTCAAGGGCAACTAATGAAGGAGCACATCATGCCCACTCAATAAAATGCATAAATCCAAGCACTATGCCAGCCATGATGCAGTCAATATAAAAACTCATGGGACACAGGCTTCGGCTGGCAAAATTGGTGCCGGGCCCACGAACATGCCAGACTGTAAGACCTAATGTCTTGCTGCACTCTTGGGATTTGGGCTGCATGTTGGTTTTCATTGCTTGCAAATCAGACCATTATTAGGGTTCTTACAGCCTAAAAATAAAAGGCATTACTGTTTGTTGATTTTTGTTTTCTTTCCTAACAATGATAATCTTGAGGTATTCGGTCCCACCAAGATCAATCCAGGCCTGCAGAATGATAAGGTCTGTGGGAACGAAAAGCCTGTGAGGGGAAAAAGTTTTTGTATAGACGCGCCATGTAGGATGAGCAAAATCAGGTCACCATGATGCCTCGATACAGTGCAGACAAGTTAGTCTCAAACATTGCATTGGTGCACTGTGATGTCAAATGAAGTCAAATGCTTCAATGGCAGAATGCATTATCTATAGCGTAGTAGCCTGCATATAAGGTGACCCTGCTTTTAAGATGTACTCTGAATTGCTGCCGGACCTATTTATAAGGTGGACCATGGGGATTGATTTTGATCAGTTTAGTGCTAATCTAATGTTATTTTAGAGGGCTGATACACTCTCGAAGGGTCAACATAATGCTCCAACAAAGTTCTGGAGAGCAGTCTAGCCAGCACTTCATCGGGCATGATGCACTCCTGCGTCAGCGGCCCTTAAAGGTTTAATACATTTGCTACATTAGCACCACACAGCCAGAAGACCCGCAGTGACTACACAAGCTGCAGGAGTGACAGCACAGAATCATTCGCTGATAAATTCCCATTTCACCCCTGATTTATGATGCAAATTGATGGCATGAGACAACTCGCGACAAAAATTCTGCCGACATTTCCATTTGTCGGCCATCTCTGTGGGCCAGATGAGTGTGGCATGCTTGGAAGATGGGGAATTAAAGAGAGGCTGATCATTGGTACTGGGAGCTAGTGATATGAAGGGTTTCAGGCTTTAAATAGATGGTCTTGAGAGATTATCACCTATGGAAGATCATTTGGGAAAAAGCTAGTTAATTAATTGGTTTTGAGGGAATTATAAATACTTAATTCTTTGAAGTGGTGTTGTGTCATATGTGGCAACATCTGTTTTGGTGGCAGACCTATCTTGATGATTTATAGAGCTCTATGCCCTTTGGAAATATTTTCTAGATACATGCATTTAAATACCAAAAGGGCAAGATTTCCTTTCCCAACTTTGCTATCATTCAAATACTTATTCAGGCGGATGGCAGGGGTCATTATTGAATAAAAACAATGGTCCATGGATTTCCCCTCCCTCTCTGAAGAATCATCAAAATTGTATCTGGAGAACAAGCAGAGTTGGAAATTAATTTTGAGTATCTATAAATTGCCTAAGGATCTTGCTTTTCCTGCCCACTGGGCACATCAACATTGATTCAGCGTTGAAACAACGTTTGCAATGTTTGCATATCAACGGTTGATATAGGCTTGAAATATTCTTGAATTTGAAAGTTGACACAACATAATCAAAATCAACTGTGATTCAACATCTAACCATCAGTGCTGATTCAATGTTAGTATTTCTATGTTGATTCAACATTGACACAACATTGATATGATGTTGAAACAACGTTGATATTTGTTAGGGCATTCTTTGTTGACCTGTCAATGTTGAATCAACATTGAATCAACATTGAAATCAATATTGTTGATTCAACATTGACAAACCAATGTTGAGTCAACATTGAATTGAGAACAATATTTCAACATTGATATGTCAACTGTTGATTGGATGTTGAAATGGTGTTGGTTGACAACATTGAAATAGAATCATTGAAAAGGTGTTGAAGACAGGTTGATCAACATCATCAACACAATATCAGCGGGTTATCAACGTTGATGCAACATTCTGTGCCCATTGGGTGGTTGTCACCGAAACCGTTTCATGCTCTTTTGTCCCTTTAGATGGGTCTCAATGGGTTTCTTTTCATTTGCCATTATGCCAACCCCTGATCAGCCTCTCCTAATAAGTGGCCGTTCCCTGATACAAGCAGTTCAATGAATGTATCAACACTGAGAGCTGCATTAATCTCTCAATAATTCCTATAAAACCACACAAGATGAATACCTCAATAACTGCACCAAAACATAGAGAAACCCTCATTCAGCCCACGGACCAAGAGTCCTCTAAAATGATCATTTCCCTCTCAGAGTGATTCGGGTCTGTTTTTTGAAGCGATAACTGCAGTGAAATGGGGTTGTGGAGAGCGTTGTGAGTATTTATGACAGTCCAATTTGAAAAGTACTGCTTTAATCTATTGCATTGGGTGCAATTTTACACTAAAGAGTGCAAAAAGGTTATATTGGCAAGTGATTGCAATAGCTGGCGGTAATGGCTGTTGCTCCCATATGGAGCACCAACCACAATTCATAACCCACATATTTTTCTCAGAAATTACAGATTTCATAATACTTCATTGATAAGATGGTCCTTCACGTTTTTCTTAGACACGTTTCCCTCAAGTCAGGATAGCATATCAACTTGAGCTTTTATGTTGCACCGAGCCACTGATACAGGAGTGCAAAATGCCTATTGGTTGGCATGATACATCAATGAAGTGCACACGAGTCTGCTTGCCAGCACTTCATCAGAACATCATGCTGACCCTCCAGGGCTCCAAAGAGACAAACCTTTCTGAGATCTAACAACATTGGAGGGCTACATGAATGGCTGTTTCGACAGAATCCCAGTGAGGAGTAATTAGATGGAAGAGATTTTTTTCAGGAAATCTATAATCAAAAGAGACATCTTAAGTTTAGGACAAAACTAATAAATCAGAGGCCTAGGTGACTAGATATGCCATCTTGTTCCAACATAAATACAGTAAGGTGAGAACCGATGCAGAATTGGCCTTCGCTTCTAGGAATAAATAGCATTAATTAATTAATTTATTGAATTAATTGGGCTTGTTAACCTAATCCTACCCCCCCCCCTAATTTGGGCTATCTAATTAGTCCGCAGCCTTGGTATGCATTAGTGGCACTTACGGGTGTCTGGTTATTTAATGTGTGTTTTAGGCGAAATAGCCTGGCACAAACAGAATCTCAGCATGTGCGAGTAATTTCACCCGTTAACCCCTTAAGGGCTCCCAATGCAGGAGTGAACCATGCCCATTGGTCAGCAAGATAATTATAGCAATGATAAACTAACAAGTATGCTCAACAACACTTATGTGGTACCTCATGCCCAGCCTCTGGGAGTATATATTTAAACCACAGTGGGCACGGAGAACAATGGATTTCACACCTCTTATATATTGCATAAAGACTGAGGTTTAAGCTGGTTATTATACTTAGACAGTCTTGGACAAACTATAAGGAAATGTTTGTTATGACCCCCCACTAAAGAATGAAAAAAACTGTTGGTCATGTAGAAGTGTTTCTCTCGGTATTGTATGCCCAAGAAACCAGATGTCCAAGATTTCTTTGAATTGCCTGCACATGGCTGATACACTCCTAAATGTTTCACATGGTGCCCTGACATGCTGCTATGAAGTTATCTACAGTATCTAATCATGTTACCCATGCAACTGGTAAGGGCTAACATGTTTAGTAGGGTACAGAGAGTGAGACAGAATGTCTCCAGCTGTACTAGTTAAAACTATCAATCATGTTGGACGGCCATGTTTGATTTGGCAGCCATTTTTTAATTATTATTCAGTTCTCTCTGACAAATCTTCAGTCTGTATATATGTTCTCTGCGATATGTTTGATTGCATGTCTGTTCAATCATGAAGCGGCCTATCATAATTCAGCATTTAGCTAATTTAAAAAAGGAGGATTAAGGGATCTTAACACATGGGGCCTGCTGATGTACTTTGATCAATAACCTGATTGACCAATATTTTATCTGGCATTCCTTCTTTTAATTTATCATAAGTGCGTGCTCCATCCCATCCTATGGAACCTTTGTAGAGCTCTTATATCGGCCAACTGATCAAATCAAATGAAAAAAATAGTTTAGCTGAGGAGACATTGAGCAACAACCCCTAAAAAGAGTTTTGAGATTGTTCTATCTCTTTTTCCATCCTGACTTTCCTCGATGCAAAAATGAGGAACAAAAGGGTGTGGTGGAAAACTGGTTCTTTAAAAGCTAGGACTACTCATCCAGCAGTGCATCATAGGGCCGCATTATGCATCGATTGGCAGCACTTTATTGGAGCATCACGCCAACCCTTCAGTAGAGAGTCACGAAAAAAGAAATTCTTACTCACTTGACTTTAGATACACTCGGGCAATATCACCAAAATGATTAGGTTTTGAGACTAAGTATGATCCAGGTATGATACTCTGAGGCTGATTCTGGGCTGATACTCTGGCTCTGCCAGAGTATCACCCCAGGAATAGGCTTAGTCTCAAATCATACTCATTTTGGCGACATAGGCTGAGTCTGTATCCAGACTCAAGTGAGTAAGATTCTTTTTTCAGTATAGATCTAGCAAGTTCCTCGCCAGGGCGGCATTCATGCATCACAAATGCCATTATGTAGAATTGGCCTTTGGAAGATTATCTCCTTTGAATTCTCATCAGTCGGCTATAGAGTGTCAGCAAATGAAATACGGAGAGCCACATCAGTTCACAGTAGAGCTGTCACTTGAATTATATGGACATGTCACAGTCCCAGTGTCGAATGTGAGCGATTAGTTCCCACAATAGAAGCCAAGCGTCTGGCTGTTTGCATGACCACTAAGCCACAGCGGATACTTTCCCTGGGATCACAGGAAATGGGACCCCCCCCCATAGTGACGTCATAAAGGGATTTCCACCAGTAGAAAATGTGACCCATCGTGTGGCTTATGGATTAAAGATGGCCTAGAGGTTAGTGACTGCAGCTGAACTGACATTCTCAGTTGTACGGTCCAGAGAGTTTTGGGGCCATTCTGTCGGAAATTCCCTGCACAAATTCATAGCAGAACCCCTGCCAATCACCTACAATTTAGCTAGATCTATGCATTGGTGCACCACAGGGTCTCTATGGTCAATTGCTTCTTTAACCTGTGGATGCAAGAGTACATCATGGTCGGCATGATGCACACATATGCATTACTGGTGAGTCTTCTCAGCAGCACTTCGTTTGTGCACCATGCCAACCCATTCAAAGTATATCGACTCCCTACGGTTGGCATGATGCATCTTTGCAGAGCTTTCCAGTTGCGCACCAAGGTTACATTCTTGCATCATAATGACCAATCTCAATGGACATTACACATAATACATTAATGCATATAAGCATAATGCAATGAGCATAATGCATTAATGCATACGCAATCTTTGCAGAATTAAGGGTTGAAAATCTTAGTTCTCTCTGATCAGGACCAATAGGGTGGAAATATCTCGGCTGCTGTGACTACTACTCCGTTGATACTAAGTCTAAGAGAGGGTCGATCGATGGCTGCTCTTTCTGTGTTTCCGTGAGGAAGTGAGGAGAAAGCTTCTAGGTAGTTAGGTAAGGATGTGTGGTAGGGTAACACGCTGAATGGCACTTACAGGCACCACAAAGCCGCAGTAGCATGGCTATTATAGAGAGGACACCAGGAGGGTGTTGCTCCTATAGTAAAAGGAAGCGCTGGCTAAAAATGCCCTCATTTCCAGTCCTTTTCATGTAGCTATAACTTGTCCCTTTTGTTGCTCACAAGTGGTCATTCAAGTATGGTGCTAAAAAAGGGGGATTTGAGTAAGTACCTAGTTGGGAGAAGTCAGTCAGTATAATAAACTATAGAGTGTGTGATATGAGTAGGTACCTGATAGTGCAGCTCTCTCTATTTTAAACAAGGCAGGTGACTTTTCAGACTAATGTGGTGAGTGCAAGTTGAATGGCGAAGCAGTGCACAACCTGTTTAGAAAAGAGGGCACACACTCACAGCTCTTTTTACAATAGGAGCAAGACCCTGCTGAGGGTGCAGTAGGGGCTAGCTTCATTTACATAAGTGTCAACTTATATACAGTAAACTACAGCATTTTTATTTCATGATATAAGCAGGTGTGCAAGAGCTACATTTTTTAAGGTTTTGTACTCATTCTGGTACTATTTAGACATGGCTCTGCTGCCTCTTAGACCTTATTTCGGAGAGTGAATGAAAGGTGCCCACAAAGAGTGTACTGGCATCTATCGGAGGAGGTGACAAGGCAGCTACAGCTTGTCTATAGGTTACATCAGTCCGATGGTGCCTCCTAGCGGCCACTGATTACGATTATGTCATGATTACAGCTTTAATCAGCACTGATTGATATTTGTGAGCAATCGAGCGGAAATGATGATCTAGGGGTATGTCCATCTTGTATCCATTCTGTGTGGTTCATCCAATATTTACGGGTATTGAAAGGATAGTACTGTAAAACCCTGCATGTAAGCCCCAGCTTATAGACCATTTTAGGGGTCTACTGCGGCTTATAGCATCACCAGGAAGTCAGGGTGTGGCGTATAGGCGGTGTTTGAATATACAGAATATAGTAAAGAATGGGAACCATTTCAGGCCTCAGGAGTGGCTTATAACATTCTCCTAAAGTCAGGGTGCAGCTTATACACGGGCATGGCTTATACGTGAGGTTTTATGGTAGCTCTTATCTGATGGCAAGCTTTTTGTGGTAAAATGTACTTGGTCTTAAGAGTATACACAGACACGATCACAGCTGGATGTACTGCAAATTTATACAAAAGGTGGAATAAGAAAAGAGCTGGGGAAAGTGCTACCCCAGGCATCTTGACTTCATGTTGATAGTATCTATAGCTATATAACCAGTAGTTTAAGTGATAGCAGACATCCCCAGTAGTTTGGCCCTCAGTCATATTAATAACCGTCAAGCAGTAATTGCAAGACCTGGCTATACGAGAAGACATCACGCTCCATTCTAGGCACCTGCAACCCCTTAAGCCTTAAATGTTCGAACAGGCAAAGTTCCCGCTGGTACTTAAGGGCCAGCTGCTAACTTGCAAATCTTAACTGTCTTCATCCAGAATGGAGTTTCATGGGTGTCACAAGGGTTCAACACTCTTAGGTTGGCAAAGCCAATCATACCCGTCATTTGATTTGGATCAGCCATATAATATCCTCTTCTATAAAACTCAGCCTGACTTCAGGCAAAGCAAGCCTGATATCCCGCCACCCTGTATGCTGATTTTTACCATTCCTGTGGCAACCCCAATTTTGACTATGTAGGTAGCATTATGAGGGTGGAATGGCATGAAGGGGGGGGGGCACTGAGTCCACCTTCTCAGCTACTGTTAATTGAGTGATGTTTGTGGAAGGGGGAGTGGAGACATAGACACGCCTCTAAACCCAATGGAAGCATTACAGTACATCAATTCATCTCTTTATGTACCTAAGTGCGCCTCTGTGCATTGTTTCCTTGTGGTATCCCTTTGTCTCTGTGCCTGAAGACGCTCCCATTGATCAATGCCATATACAATTAAGTATGCACAATTTCCCCAGCTGATGGCTGCTGTATTGAATAAGTACTCACACACTCCATACTTGTATCAGAATGTAATAAGCTTGTTTCCCATGGAGATCTGTAGTCACAATAGGCAGAAAGAAGAGAATAATGCATACCATTCCAACCTGGGAGAGCCAGAATATAATATGCATGAACGGACTGGGTGCATGGAGTCCTGAGGGTTTTCTTCATATAGCTACCTGCAGTATACATCAAAATGATATACTGAGCCCATGATGCTGTCATATGTGAAGTCTTGTCCCTAGAATCTTGTGACCTCAGTTGTATTGCAGTGAACCAGTGTAGTTTTTACAAGTAGCCCTAGGTGGCAGTAGAGTAGTACAAGTAATTTCTGTGAAAATAAAGACTGATCTCTGGAATCTTGGGGACAAGTATCCCGTCGTTATTTTGACAAAATCTTTTGGGTGTCTAAAGGGGACAACTTGGTTTCTCTGGGTCCACTTGAGATAGATAGACCCATCATTTTGCCCCAACTCCCAGTGCATCATGTATATATGAAGCCAGTTATCACATAAACCTCTCACCGGGTCATAAACGTGCTGAGAGTTGTCCTCCAAGCTGACAGTTTTAGGACTACTGGGCCATGTAGCCAATTTCATGATATTATCAGCTGTCATAACTCACCGGGTGTTGATTGGATGGGAATGCTACAGACAACTTTACACCATTCGCCCTGCTGTATAGATAGGCCATGCAGACTAGATCTACCATATTGATTTGTATAAGTGCCCGATTTCAAATAAGCACCAGTATTGAATATCCACTGAAAGCAGTGTTCAAATAAGCACCGGTCTAAAAGGCGGGACATTACACTATAGATCTTTTATACCACATCATGTATAAGCAAGCAGAAACAGAGAGCCAAGAGGGACAGTTACAAGTTGTTAAGAGAAACAGAGAGAGAAAACAAAAACAGGTATAGAAAGAGACGATACAGAATTTGGAATTTGAAATGAAACGTGTTTCATGCATTTAACCGACATCAGGGATCTCCTCTTTTAGACATTTTTCGTCAGCTTCAGTTGCATACCTGATTGAACATTTTAAATATTGCTTGCTGTACAATGGCATCCTTGTTGCACAGCCCCAATACCTCATCCAACACCTTGAAGTGGATGACAACCGATGTGATTTATCATTTACGTCTTATCACATCTTCGCATTTCACTCTGTCACAATTGCTCTGAGGTATCCTCCCTTGGTTAAGAAGTGGAGGATTTCGAGCATCAAATATTCACTACATTTAAACTATCACATGCACCTTTACATTTGTTTCCTTTCCTCTTGTAGATTTCATGGTTTTTGGCCATAAAAAAAGAAGGCCGGGTAAAATCTATTTCTATTTCTAATCATTTGCTATATGTATAAGAAAGGTAAGATTATCAAAATTCATGCAAACCAGCCTTTGGTATCCTGGTCTATGGTCTATGCAAGCAAGTTATCAGCTAGCCCCTCTTCCCCTCCTAATTGGGGTAGAGCCAGATCAGGGTCAGGGAAATGTCAGCAAGATTCAATACTTCCAGATTGCCTCAATCCATAGCTGCTATGGTTGTCACACCACCACAGGGGCGTAGGAAAAAGGGGGGGGGCAGGGGGGCCTGGGCCCCCCCCCCCAATCATGAAGGAGGTGGGGCCTGAGTATGTCTGGGCCCCCCAATATTTTCCAAGAACTCATAAACACAATGGAAAAGAAGCTAAAACTTTACATCTCAAATTAGATTATTATGGTGATGTCATAGGGAGAATGGGGGTCTGAGCCTAAAGTCAGATCCAAAATTTACCAAAAATCACTTTTCTATATGAATTCTAAATACGCATATATAGACGCCATCATGCATCAGCCTACAATTCAAGGTAGTCGCGATGGTGCCCTCGCCGGGCCCCCCCCCATGAAGATTTGCTTCCTACACCTCTGCACCACTGCTTTACAATCATGGTACTGTCAGTCTATACTTAAGTGCTGCTGTGATAGTACAGCCAATCCTCTGTAATACTATGTACGTCCCAACCTACAACTATATAGTGTCTTCAACATATGATACTAGTAATTCTTACATTCTAAGAACGTTCTATTAAACACAGTATGACTTTAATATGTGTGTAGAGGTCGGCGAAAACGTACTTGGAAACACCGGGTTTTGAACCCAGGACCTCTCAGCCTGCCGGTGGAAGCTCTACCGCTGAGCTACATCCCCAGACATGACGTTCTCTACCTTCCACCTACATCTGGATCGGTATGACACAAGGGGGCAGTGTTCACTGGCTGACCAGCCCCTGGGGGCTGGTGCAACTGGAATGGGGACAGATAGCATACCTCCATGGACTCACAGCCAAAGCTGGCCCCTACACTCCTCCCCGGCCCACCAAGCACTGTGTCTGGTGCGGGTGCCCAAGAAGGTATTCCAGTCATCCTGGCTGCTGGTATCAACACCCGGGGGGTGCCATGCTCCAGCAGTGAAGCCAGGTGGTGGCGGTGGTGGTACTGCCTGGCTAACCACCCGATGGGTCTTGTAGCCTGGCATGTCCAGTGCCGAAACCTGCTGTCCGGAATGGCGACGATCAGCTGGGTTGGCTGGTCTGGACTGATCCTTAGCGCCAGAGGGGCTCATGGATCTGTCTGCTCGGGTTCGTTTTTGGGGTGTGGCTGAGGATTGCGCCCCGGCTGCTCCCTTCAAACGAGCCTGCTTGTCCTTCTCCTGTTCGTTGTCACCCCGCCACTTCTTCAGTTTCATATGCCCATCAGTTGGCAATTGAAACTTTGAACCGGAGGGTTTGACGGCAAAGTAAGTGGTGATGTTGCCACTCCTCCAAGTGCAGAACTCAGGTTAAAATGCGAGCTTTCTCACTTGACTCGCTGGGAGTTCAGCGAAGTTCACCAGGAGCTCGTTGAAGCACCTTATTGCACGCTTTCATGTCTTTTCCAGGCCAGTACCATGGGCTTTTTGCAAGTGCAAAGCCATGTCTCAGTGCCAGTTGGTCACGAAAGTGCCATTGCACAACTTGCTGGGGCAGTCACCAGGGACACACCTCAACAAGGGCTTATGGTGCATGTGATGCTCCACGATATGCCTGGCAAACCGAGGCTTGGTACTAAATACCTTCTCTCCAGTGACATGTCTCGAATGGGCACTTGCAGCAGTTGCCGCTGGGTCCCCATTAGGTCATAGCCCACTGAACCTTTGTTCTGGACTCAATTTGGACTTCAACTGGTCAATCCAAATCAGGTAGAATTTACCAACTGGTATATCATGAGGGCCAGACTTCATCCACTCCTCATCATCACTGTCACCGTCCATGTTAACAGCGCCCGGGCACATGTAGTGAATTGTGTCGTATGCATAATCCGCGAAGCAGCGAGGAACGCGTTCTTTAAATCCCTCGGCTGCATTCTTCCACATCCATTCCTAGTTGTCGTCTTTATTAATGTCCATGGTCATGTCTTCCCATGTCGTTACTGACTCAAACTCAGATCTGGCTGACTCGGGCAGCTCCGGGTAGCTTTCGCTATCCGACTCACTGTGCATGTAGATACCCGCCCCCTTGGCTTGGACCTGACTGGAGGTAGTGGTACCAGTCAAAGTCACGACCGAGGTAAAATGTGTGTACATGTGCAAGATGGAGTGAGGAGGAATTACAACGATAGTCAATTTTGTTGTGCAGAAATGCTAATATAATGTGAGGAAGGGAGGGAGGGCAGCAACGAGGAAAGCAAGGAGACAAAAAAAGGAATGGATGGAGGCAAGGAGGGACATTGGGAGAAGGAGAAGAAAGAAAGGAAGGAAGGAAGGAAGGAAGGCAGGAAGGAAGGAAGGAAGGAAAGAAGGAAGGAAGGAAGGAAGGAAGGAAGGAAGGAAGGAAGGAAGGAAGGAAGGAAGGGGGAGGGAGGGAGGGAGGGAGGGAGAGAGAGAGAGGGGGATGGATGGACCAAGAGGCACAGGGAGGGAAGTGGGGAGGATTTGAATTCAAAGTGGCAACTGAATACATTAATTCAGAAAGGAAGGTCCAATTCTAAGCTCTCCTACAAAAGGGGCAAGGAAGAAATAGAGGGCAGTATAGATTCAGGTCATAAATATAGAACAAATGGGACAGCAGAGCACACTTCTTTACTGCCATATTCAACGTCATTATTCATACAGTACAACTCCCCAACACCATTAATCTTTTTACGTATGTCAGTGTGCCTCTGTGCATTTTCTCCTAGAGGCATCCCTTTGTCTCTATGCCTGAAGATGCTCCTATAGATCAAAATCATATATAATTCAGTATGGATAATTTCCCCAGTTGATGGCAGCTGTATTGTATATTCTGCACTAGTATCACAGGTAATCACTTTGTTTCCCAAGGAGATCCATTCTCGCTCAGGCATCAGGGAGGAAAATACACAGGGCTCTGTGGGGCTATGATGAAGGTTTAGTTAGCCAACCTTGGACTATGTTGCTGTTCACAGTTTATAGACCAATTGTGAAAGTGATACTGCATGATAAACATAGTGTGTTTTTCCTGACAGTGTTTTGCCCAGTGCAAGTCCATCTTTCTCATAAGCCAATGATCAATCACAAGAAAATAGGTTTTGGGCATGCTCCATTACTCAGGACAAAACCTTCAGTATGACTCTCATGCATGCTTCACCCCTTCATCGTAAAGGCACAATAATGCTACGTCTTTATGACCTTCCACAGCGGGGCAATCAGGAAGGCAGGGCATGCTTAGAGCTTCTGACTGAACCATTCACCATGAAAGTAGGTCATGCCTGGATTTCCATACATGTGGAGAATGCAGATGTCACAAGCCTATAGCTTAGTACTCATGATTTGGTCATATCCAGGATTCATTGAATGGCTGTGTAAAGAAGGATTTGGCTCAATCATATCAAATTATTCATCAGGGCACATAATAAAGTATTGCATTGAATGGGCAATGGTAAAACCTTTATTTGAGTTCCAAATACCGTCTGTTCTCAGAGCCCTTGTCCAGGAGACCCTCATGAAGATGAATCATATGCAATGAACCAACATTCTGGAACAAGGTTTCAAGGGCTAAAAAATATTCATTATATTCAGAAGAAAATGGCTAGCAGTGAAAGTAAGTCAAAGGCAGTCAATAGGCACTAGAAATTTTGAAGAGTTCATATGAACCTACTTATAATGTAAATATCACATGATATAACAAACATGGTGACAGCTGCACCCTAGCTGGCAGATTTATTCATGTAATAGGACTGCTGGGCCAAGCAGCCTATTGAACGATATCTCATTTCATTATCCGCCATCATAACTCAGTGAATGTACATTGGGAGAAAATATGTCCAATGTGTTTCTGTGAATAAACCAGGGGCCCTTAAATAGTAGCCTTCTTAATTCACATTGGAACCAGGTGTTGTATGCATCAATGCTTTGATCTAGTTTTGTCTAGATAAGCATTATAATGCTTCTCATGTGATTCTTTTTCAAACGTGACTATCGGAATAATCCAATACCTCATCCAACAACATGTGCTGTTTTATTCACGTCTTATCACATTCTTTACATTTCACTCAAGTCACAATCACTCTACCTTAGTCTAAGCTGTCCTATCTAAGTCAGGGTGGCAAGAATTTCCAACAAAGCCTTTTTACTGTATCAAGTGTGACGGACCTAATTTTTGAACGTGCAAGTTCAGATTGTAAGTAGAATAAAGTAGAATATGTTAATGCAGCTGTCATCTTGGCGATAATCAAATTCCAACTACAATAACTTTACACCCGATTGAGATGCCAAAGAATCGTTTTAATTGGTGAGAGTAGTATAACAATGATTCCAGGTATGGTTGCAGTCATGTGGCTAACACCTGGCAGGATCTCATATATTATGTTGTTTGTGTTTGTTTTGGGAACAGAAAGGTGAGGTAGCTACCATTAGGAAGGACCCATGTCTGTGTACAACGACCAGGCAAGGGGGCCAGGTAAAGTCAAAAGGCAAGAGTCAATAATGAAAGAGGTAGCATGGACCGAATGGAAACGTCCCACAGGAAACTTTTACAGGAGCCAGATAAAGATGGCTTGTTAGAGAAAAGAGCTTCATGAAGGAAGATCTATATAGGAAGACACATTAGCAGAGGAGTAGAAGGAAAGCAAACCTAAGCAATGATTATTTGAGGTTTCAATTGTGGGGACATTGAAATGGCTATACACACTTTTGAATCTACCAGATATTATGCCCTACACTGTGAGGCAGTAACACATTGCAATTTCTAAGATGAAACCCCAGACATGAGTATCAAAAATAATCTCTATGAAACTAAACGTCTAAAATCACAGAAGGTGTGCAAATGGGAATTTTGGTGAAAGTCAGCCCCCTACACTTAGGATTTTGATTTTTCCCCAATTTTTTTTGGGTCATATTTTTGGGCTCAATGAGTTCTTGATGTTATATATGGGTTTTAGTGGATCAATATCAATATTCTGGGCTCCAGGGGGTTAAACATACCTAAAATTGACCCCTTTCAGCTTGGAAAATCAATAAAATCGACAAATTTCATAGTTTTTTTGTAGAATGAGGACTAGGTATGTGTCTGTCCACTTTTATTATGTAAATTATAGAGTCTTGTGGTGAAATAGAAGCAAAAATTATGTTCCTGGTCAGATTTTTTCTATTATTCTGGAGCATTTTACTTTTTGTAAAGTGGTCTGTCCGGGCGATAATTTGGTCACTTGGCCTCCCCCCATTAAAAACCTAAAAGTGAAATGGGTTCAATTATGCCTTAAAGGATTTGCTACATATTGGGGGTAAAGTATGTTGAAAACAAAATTTGATTTCCTCCATAAACTTCACTGTGAGGGGGCAATAAGTGATTTTCCTTGAAAATCCCCCTTTTTCCTTGTCCGGGCGAAAAATCATGTTCCTTCCCCTCCTGTGTAGGATTAACACATTTAACTATCCTAACTAAGTCAGTTATTTACCCCCTACATATACCTAAGTGCCCAATATATAGGGCAATGGATTACTCTCCATCCTTTGCAGTAGCAGAGATGGGAAGAGCTATTTTGTCCGGGCGAAATCGTGTCCGGGCGAGTGACCATTGAATAACATGCCATGTTGAGGGGTTGATTTCCTACAGAAATTAAAATTTTATCTTAATGAAAATAACAGCTCTAGACCATTTAGACCTGTAGATTACAGAAATCACATTGTTATGTATGTCAGATGTGTCTTTTATATCATGAAATGAGTGTACTTATAATAAATGTTTGTAGAGATTCTTGGCATATGTCCGGGCGAATGACATTTGAGTAATAATTCATGTCGAGGGCTTGATTTTCTACAGAAACAATTGTCATATTACCATGACAATCTCAGATCTAGACCATTTTGACCTGTAGATCATGAAAATAACATGTTTCTTTATGTCAGATGTGACCTTATTATCGTAAAATGAGAATACTTTTAACGGTTTTTATCATGATTCTGCCTACATTTCTTGTCCTCACACAAAATTCAATATTCCTGCCCCTCCTCTGCACAATAGGGATATTCAAATATCCTAACTATGCCTGTTATTTACCCCCTACATATACCTTAGTACTCAATGTATGGGACAATTGAATGCTGCTAAACCTTTGCAGTATCAGGGATGGGAAGTGCTTTTTTGTCAAGGTGAAATTGTGTCCGGGCGAGTGACCATTGAGTAACATGCCATGTTGAGGGTTTGATTTCCTACAGAAATAATCATTTTATCTCATTGAAGATCACAGATCTGGACCATCTTGAGCAGTAGATGATGGAATTCACATTGTTATCTGTGTCAGCTGATTCCTTGCTATCATAAAATGAGCCTACTTTTAATGGAATTTGATCACAATTCTGAACATAATGTCCAGGCGAGTGATGAACTACAAGGTATTTTGAACAGAAATTACAGATTTTTCCCCCATCAAAACTATATACCACCTGAAAGTACATGCCGTGGGCATTTTATTCCATATAATCAATAGTTCCTACCATAGTCTGTTCAGCTTTTATATAAAACAGAAAGAAATGAATATCTTAGAATCTGAGATTTACTTGAATTCCAGGCTAGGCCCTATAGGAAAATGACCTGAGGGAAAGGCAAAAAGCCTGTTACGTCTGACTACAATACTCCCAACCCAACTATTAGACCCAGTACTACAAGCAAAATCATAATAACAGTGGACCAGAAGCATATCATAGGTCATTTTGAATCAATAAAGGGAAAATACCCCGAATGGTCACTCGGGAGGACATCGTTTCCAGGTAGATAGGTCCTGGGCATTGCCATAGCAACGGTTTTCATATTTAACTCATAATACTTCATGTGCAGTTACCCCAAGACCTATACACTATCCACAAAAAATATTTTTGAGATACTACATAATTTTTTCTCAGACCTCTCAAAACTCCACCAAGGCCTATTTGCACACTTTCTATGATTTTTGACCTAAAATGAAAGCTTTGTACCATAGTTGCTGTAGAGCTGTTATTATTTTAATGTCATTTTTATAGCATAAAGAAAAAAGCTTTTTCTTGTGATGATGTTAATGTTATGTGTAGTAACAATCTATGCTTTTGTATTCCTACTCTCCTACCAACAACAGCTACTACTGTCACCAGGACATCAATATCTCTCACCCCTGACTGATAAACATGCCCCCATACCATCATTGACCAGTGGTGAGTCAGTTTCACATATTGATGTAGAACTCGCTACCCTCACTTCCCCCACATTTGACTGTAACTTGGACCTTCCATTACACACCTTCCTCCGTGCATTACCATAGAATGTTTTCAGAGACCCGACACCACATATCGCTCACATCACAGTATACTGCTCACCCACTGCCCTCAGGCTATTTCTGGATATGTAGTGGCTGCCCACAACTTGAGCTGGCCACCAGAACCTCAGGAAAATTGTGCCAGGCTCGAGGTATATATTTTCCTTTTCTCTATGACCTGTGAGTTGGTAATACATCTTTTTGTGTTATGCTTATAAATACTATTTCACTATCTGTTTCTTACCATATGTTCTAGGAAGTCACCTTCATTCATAAGATGGATTTCTGTGACAATAACAATGCAACACATAATCAGAGTAATGAAGATAATTTTTTTCTCCAGTTGTCATTGACTAATAATACTCAATAAAGCATTAATCATCGAATACACTATCTTAACAACACTAGATCTTGTGGGGTTGGCTGCTTTTAGACCACAATGTACTACTGAATGACTCTGACCATAATTATGCCCTTAAAGGGTGCAAAACTGCAGTAATTAGTGTTTATCAAAGGAATCCCATCGCCAGGCCATCAGCACTGAGTGAAGATCCCTTAATATCTCAGGGACTCACAGCCCAGCATGATTCCCAGCCCATTCCTCCATCTGGGGATTCATTATGAGTTTCAGGATGAGACAAAGAGAGATAGAAAAGTGAAATATTGGATTACAGTAAGTGCGCTTGTCCCCTAGTTGATGCCATATTCTCTATTGAGTATACATCATTATCATATATTATATATGATAATAATTTATGTATACTCAATAGAGTTCTAATTTCAACCCATATTTGTGCGTTCTTTACCAAGTCTTATTATGAGAGCACGTCTGAATATTTGTGCATACCATACACTCAATATATTATGTGCATGAAAGTATAGATCCGCTCATGATAATCTTCTAAAACTGCACTCGACTGTGATACCACCATATTGCTGATACATAATACATAATTATGTAGAAATTGAAATGAAACATAACATCTTAAAACAGCCAGTGTGTAATCCTGTTTAATGAGTAGAATTGTTTCCCTTAACATTTGGCTGGATTCTCAGATCTTACACAGGTCTGCTCTAAACATTTGTGCTTCATGACTTAGTAATGAAGACAATTGATGTTAGAGAGCAGGTGGTATTAAAGATGAGCTCCTCCTATTGAAGGAAGTGGATGTGCAGCAAGCATATAAAAAATGCTACTGCAGCTAGGGTAGTTTGGAACTGGCGCAGTTACAGGTTCTTATAAAACTGAATTTAGTCATTAGCCAATTTGTGCAATATACAACTAGTAACAAGATGCTTGATGTCAAAATTGTGCCTCCATTAAATATGATGAAGTCACATGCAGTCACTACACTTATGAAATCTTATATTTTTAATTTGTTAGAATCTTACCCTGAAGATGAAAAACATCCTACTACCATATCAAATCTTCTCATTTTCAGTGGCAGAGCAACGTATTTCTGCTTTCTCAGCCCCTGATATAGACTGCTGACACTGATAAGCTGGTTTGCCTCAGGCATTAGCAGACATCGTCTTTTGATTTTACAGAAGGATAATAGAGTACAACTTTATCATTCAGACACAGATTGTGCTAGTAGTTCCTCCACTAATGTAAGTCTAGCATGCAGAGCCACCATATTGAAGGGCACACTGTGACTCTAGTGATGAGTAATGGAAGTAAAGACCTTTCTTTATTTCATGTTGAGAATGACAGTTTCTGAATCTCATTCTCTCTGGCTGCATTCTCCAGTGTGACATCAGTAAATAGCCTCACACCCAATACTAAGAAGTCATTGTATGGCCGATTCCATAAGACATGTAATACTAGCTTCAGGTTCATAGAATATCCCTTTGAAACTAATTTGTGAAGAATCACTTAGTTCGGGGAATGAATGCCGTTTATATAACCTACTTTATACTGTGTCACAATGTGGTCCTGTCAGTCCCAGGACCTACCCCTTGTTACATGACTGTGGCAGGACTGTGTGTGGTAGCAGCCTGAGGGGTTATTTCTGCTGACTCAGCATTGTGAGGGTCATGATGGATGCAGGGAGGCAGCCTTGGTGACAACGTGCAGACGGCACTGCTACTGGGCAGACACAGGGGAACCACGGCACACCAAGTGTCAACATCAGTAATACGTGACACTGACAGCTCTGGTATGTGTAAATCAAATGAGACTTGTTTGCAATGTCTGGGTCTTATTTACTTTTGAATACAGGGAAATGTCACCATGGGTCAACCTTGACATTTGACAGTGACAGTATTAATATAGGTGAAGGATAAGGGGGGCTACGTGATAATGACGGCCCAGGCATATGTAAAGTGAGTTCATGGTTTACAATACCTATGTGTCATTTGCTTTTAATCCTTTAAAGGCCGCTGATGCATTAATGCATCATGCCTAGATAGGTTGTCAAGGTGCATAATTGCAGCCCTGGTGAGTAATTTGCAATAGTTTCGCTCATGCATCATGCCAACCCTATGGGGTTGATACGCCCTGGAGGGGTCGCATAATGCCCAAAAAAAGGACATGATGTACTACTACATCAGTGGCCTTTAATGGGTTGAATACAGAGAGAATGTCAGCCTGGGTCAGGTGTGACATATGGTAGTGAGAGTATCAATGCTGGTGAAGGATGGTATAAATGTATTTCAAGTACTTTCAGTACTTTCAGTATATATGTAGCATTTCTGTATAGCTACCGTTACAAACATCAAAGGGACTATTGTGTGAGTCAGGTGAATACCTGCCTTTTGACTTCTTTTTTTTTTGTTTGTGTCTGTGAATGTATCCTTTTTCGTCAGAAACGATTGCTTGATATTTTGATTTCACTTCATAATGTTCACTCACAATCCTACCATAAACCTTGTGCATAAGCTGTGGCTTATGGACCATTTCAGACCCTTCTAGCTTGTTTATCACCTCCAGGAACGCTGGGTGTGGCCTTTACACAAGATTTCAATTATAAACACTACGGTCAGGAAAAAGGACCATCTCTGACCCCTGATGTGGCTTATCACATAAACCTCTCATAGGGTAATAAACATGATGACAGCTGTCCCTGAGGTTGACAGTTTTATTCACCTAATAGGACGTTGGGGCCATGTAGCCAATTCAATGATGTTATCAGCTATCATAACTCACTGGATGTTGATTGGATGGGAATGCTTAAGACAACATAACACCCTATTCCCTGCTGTATAGATAGGCCATGCCAACTAGATATCTAACATATTGGTTTGTATATGTTCTGGGTCTCAAAGAAGAACCAATCTTTAATATGCATGAGGTGTGCACAGGTATTGCCATCTCAAAAGCAGTAGGCCAATTAGAATAAGTGCCCATCTCAAAGAAGGGCAAGGGGTTCAGTGAACTTGGGGACTAATAAAAAAAAGCCCACATGTACTGAAATGGTATATAACACTATACCATACCCCTGGACAATGCATAATGTGGAAATCGAAATGAAATGTGCTTCATGCATCACATTCAAACTGACATCAGGACATTACACTGTTTTTGTCATCTTCAGTTGAATACATGATTAACTATTTTAAACTGCTCACTGTACAATGGTATGCTTATTGCACAGATCCAACACCTCCATCCGAGGTGGATGACAACCGATGTGATTGATGTTTACGTTTAATCAAATCTTCACATTTCACTTTGTTACAATTGCTCTGAGGTATCCTCCCCTGGTGAAGAAGTAGAGGATTTCCAACATCAACTATTTACCATCTTACAAACCATTACTCTTAAATTCATTTCCTGTCTATCTTGTAGAATTCAATGGGGTAGAGCCAGAGCGGGTCAGGGAAATGTCAGCAAGATTCAATACTTCCAGATAGCCTCAATCCATAGCTGCTAGGGTTGTCACACTACTGCTTTACAATCATGACACTGTCAATCCATACTTAAGTGCTGCTGTCATAGTACAGCTAGTCCTCTGGAATACTATGTATGGTTACAACCTACAATTATATACTGCCTTTAACATTATGACACCTGGTAATTCAGATATTCTAGCAACAGTCTGTCCGTCACAGACTGATGTGTATAAGCTGTTGCTTGTATGCAGAGACTTCAGTATTTATGAAGGTTTCATCATCATTTATGATACAAAGAAGACAATGGGCAATGTATTATCAATGATGATAATACACCTCTCCAGTGACAATCCCCTCCTCGGACATGCAGATATATATTTATCCTTGAGCTTTTTGAGGCCTTGAATTATTTCAAAAAGCTATTGAAGGTTGCCTGGATTGGAGAAGTCAAATTAAAGCAATTGGTATTCCTCTCACTGGTGGCAAAACTAAAGCCCTCAGTAAAGGTTTAGCAAGCAGTGTGAAAGTGGTAATGCTAGATAAACTGTATTCCCAAAGGTTTTTTTTGGCTCACGTTTTCTTGGGGATAAAAGGAAGCACAATAAGTGTAGCTTCAAACAGTAATGGGTGTTTATGCATGGTGAACAAATGAAGCATTACAAATATAGTGAAGTGTGTTGTGTAGAAATGCTGATATAATGTGAGGGAGAGAGGACAACAAGGAGGGCAGGTGTGAGGTAGGGAGGAAGGAAAGAATCAAGCAAGGAAGGAAGGAAAGAAGGAAGGAAGGAGGGGAGGGATCAAGCAAGGGAAGGAGAGGGAGGGATGGAGGGTCCAAGGCACAGGGGGAGGGAGGCAACATGTAAGGCTGGAAGAGGAAAAATGGGCAGGTGGAAGATGGTTTCAACTCAAAGTATCAACTATAAAAAAAGAAATAACAAAACATTTCCAAAGAATAAATCTTAGCTCTTTTACACAAAGTGTGCAAAGGGGTGATTAAGAGCAGCATATGCAGTCCACAAATATAGAATAAAAGCGATAGCAGAGCACACTTTTTTACAGCCATTATTCATAGAGTACAACTCCCAACTCCCATTCATCTTTTTACATACCTCACTACGCCTATGCATTGTCTCCTTAAGGCATCCCTTTGTCTGTGTGCCTGAAGATGCTCCCATTGATCAATGCTATATATAAATCAGTATGCACAAAGTTGATGGCAGCTGTATTGCACTGAAAACATGGAAGATCCGAAACTAGTCAGCGGTGACCACTTTAGGATGACAATACTGACAGTACAGAGTCGTCATATTGATGACTCAGGTCGTCAGGATGACGACCTAAAGTCGTCATTTTGACTACCTAAAGTTGTAGTTTTAGGTATCGTCAACTTGAGGACCTAAAGTGGTCACCGCTGACTAGTTTCAGAACTTCTAGGTTTTCAGTGTCTATATGCTGTACACTTATCACATATTAATAACTTTGTTTCCCAGGGAGATCCATATTGGCTCAGGCATCAGAGAGGACAACACACAAGGATCTGTGGGGAGGGCTAGGATGAAGGTTAAGTCTGTTAACCTTGGACTATGTTGCTGTTCACAGTTTTTAGACCAATTGTGAAAGTGATACTGCAAGATCAACATAGTGTTGTTTTCTTGACATTAAGGTGTTTTGCCAAGTCTGTCTTTCTTATAAGCATTAAAGTGTTTTGCCAAGTCCGTCTTTCTTATAAGCTTATCACAAGAAAATGGATTTTGGGCATTCTCCATTTCTCAGGACAATCCCTTCAGTATGACTCGCATGCTTCACCCCTTCACCTTAAAGGCACAATAATGCTACGTCTTTATGACCTTCCACAGAGGGGCAATAAGGGAGGCAGGGCATGCTTAGAGCTCCTGACTGAACCATTCACCATGAAAGTAGGTCATGCCTGGATTTCCATACATGTGGAGAATTCTGATGTCACAAGAATATAGCTCAGCCTTGATGATTTGGTTATATCCAGGAACCAAAGAATGGTTGTGTACAGAAGGATTTAACCCCATCACATCAAGTTATTCAGGGCACATAATTAAGTATTGCACTGAACTGGCAATGGTGAAACCTTTATTTGAGTTCCAAAAATGGTCTGTTCTCAGAGCACTTGCCCAGGATACCCTTATGGAGATGAATCATATGCAATGGACAAACATTCTGAAACATAGTTTCAAGTGGCTTAAAATACATTCATTACCTTCAGAAGAAAATGGCTAGCAGTGAAAGTAGGTCAAAGGCAGTCACTATGCACCAGAAATTTTGAAGAGTTCATATTAACCTACTTATAACATACATATCACATCAACATGGTGACATCTGGACCCAAGCTGGCAGATTTATGGTTAATATAATACCGGTATTATATGTGTATTTGTGAAGTACTGTCATAACCCATCAGGAACTCCCCTGTGTGGACTGGTGCTCCCCCATCATGTATTAGTACCTACTCCTGTTGCTACCTGGTTTGTTGTAGTTACCTTCCATCCACCCTACCTCCACATTCGGAGTTTAGTCTGGGTGTCATATAATTGTTTTGTAATAGCATTGCTGGGTCATGTGGCCTATTGAACGATATCTCATTTAATCATCCGCCATCATAACTAGTGAATGTAGATTAGGAGAGAATAAGTCCAATGTGTTTCTCTGAATAAACCTATAGAGCCCTTAATAGTAGCCTTCTTAATTCGCATAGGAATCAAGTGTTGCATTGATCACTGCCTTCATCAGGTTTTGTCTAGGTTAGCATTCTATGGCTTCTGATTCAATTCCCTTCCAAATGTCACTATTTGAATAACCCAATACCTCCTCCAACAACATAAAATGAATGAGAGCAAAGCGATGTTTTATGTCTCATCACATCTTTTCATATTTCACTCTGTTACAACATCTAAGCTATCCATTCTAGGTCAAGATGGGAATAGTTATAAAAATTACCTTTTAACTTAATCAAGTCTGATCAAACTAAGTTTTAAATCCGCACAGCTAAACACTTTGATGAAAACTAAATTTGTGTGGTTTTGATTCTGTGAGATTGTAAGTATTAGCGTTGGACACATTAATGCAGCTGTCATCTTGGTCATAATCCAATTCCAACTACAAAATAGCTTTACACTAGATGGTGGACCTAAGCATATGATGCCAAAGAATCAATTTTATTCATTGCAGTAGCATAACAATGGTATGGGGGTAGTTATGTGGCCGACACCTGGCAGGAAATCCTGCATTGTGTTGTCTGTGTTTGTTTTGGGAACAGCAAGTCGAGGTGGCTTCTATTGGAAAGGAGACAAGTAAGTGTACCAGAACCAAGCCAGGGCCAGGTAAAATCAAGGGGCAAGATTTCATAATAAAGGAGGTAGTGTAGACAGAAAGGAAAGGGTTCACTGCATGTCAGGAGCCATAGAGACATGGCAGGTTGGAAGGGACAGATAGGAAGACAGTAAGACAGACAAACAGATAAACAGAATGGATGCAAAACTAAGGAATGATTGTCTCCTAGTTTTCAATTGTGTGGACATTAAAAATGTTCTACATACTCTTGAACTATCGAATCTACCTGATATCTGCTCATCTTTGAGGTGTGAAGCTGTGCAATTTCAAGGATGAATCCACAGAAAAAGATAAACTGTGCTATAACGTATTTCTATGAAAGTAATAGTTAAAGTCTGTTCCCATAGTTGCCATAGAACCGTTGTCATTTCAATGACATTTTTTACGGTATTAAGAAAGAGTTTATAATGTTTTGTCCAGTAACCCCCAGACTTCTTTTACCCACAGCTTTTGCACTCTTACCTTCCTACAAATAACAACTCCCACCATCATCAACTAACAGCAGCATCTCTCAGCTACGCCAGTCACCTGATATCCCTTACCCCATACACAGGTCTCCATAGCAGCATTGACCAGTGGCGAGTCGGTCCCACATATTGATGTGGAACCCTCTACCCCCACTTCCCCCACATTAGGCTGTAACTTGGACCTTCCATTACACACCTTCCTCCATACGTTACCACAGAATGTTTTCAGAGACCTGAAACCAGATATCGCTCAAATCAGAGTATGTTTCTCCCCCACTGCCCTCTGGCTATTTCTCTACATGCAGCGACTGCTCACACATTGAGCTGGCCTCCAGAACCTCAGGAAAATGGGTTTCAGTCCTGAGTTATACATTTTCCTTTTCCTTTATGACCTCTGAGCTGGTATAATGTATTTCTGTATGATGCTTATATGCTATCTTGCATTCTGATTTTTACCACCTATTGTGTCCAATATTTATTTCATTCTCAGTTAATTCCCCACATTCAACTACTCTACCTTTCCCAGTTATTCATAAATGAATTTTATCAATAACAAGTTTCTCCAAAAGAATCCAGGTAATTGTGTTAATTCCTCTTTGGTTGCCATTGACTGAAAATACCCAGTAATGCAGTAATCTTCAAATACACTGTTTCCACAGTCCTACAGCTTGTGGAGCTGGCTGCTTTTAGATCACAGTGCACACCTGAATGACTCTGACCTTAATTATGCTCTTAAAGAGGGTGGAAAGCTGCGAGAATTAGGGATTATCAAAGGGATTAGGCCATCAGCACCCAGTGAAGATCCCTTGATATCTCAGGGACTGATGGCCCATCATCATTCCCAACCCATTAGTGGCTCCTCCATCTGGGGGTTCAATATGAGTTGCAGGATGAGACAAAGAGAGATGGAAAAGTGGAAAATTGGATTACAATAAGTGTGTTTGTTCCCCTACCTGATGCCATATATGAAAATAATGTATACTCAATGGAGCTCTAATTTCAAACCTATGTGTGTGTCCTTCACAAATTATGAGAGCACTTCTCAACCTTTGTGCATATCATATATTCATTGTTTTATGTACATGGAAGTATAGATCTACTTAACTGTAACACCCACCATATTGCTGATATATAATATAAATAGGAATTGAAATGACTCATAATGTCTTAAAACAGCAAGTTATTATCCTGTTTAATGCATAGAATTGTTTTTCCTAAACATTAGGCTTGATTCTCAGAACTGCCATAGTTCCGCTCTAAACATTTGTGCTCCATGACTTAGTAATGTACACCCTTGATGTTATAGAGTATGTGGCATTAAGTAAACATGAGTTCCTTCTAAAAAAAGTCTGTATATACAGGAAGCATACAAAAAATACTACTGCAGCTAGAATAGTTTTGAATTGGAGCAGTTACAGTGTCTGGATTTAGTTATTTGGCTATTAGTGTAATAACAACTAGTAACAAGATGCTTGATGTCAAAACTGTGCCTCCATTAAATATGATGAAGTCACTTACAGCCATTAGACTTATGAAATCTGATATTCAATTTGTTAGAATTTAGCCCTGAAGATGAAAAACATCGTATTCCAATATCAAATCTTCTCATTTTCAGTGGCAGAGCAACAAATTTCTGATTTCTCAGCCCCTGATATAGACTGCAGACACTGATAAGCTGGTTTGGGACTTGGGAGGCCTCAGGGATTGACAGACATCGTCTTTTGATGTTACAGAAGGATGATAGAGTAGAACTTTACCATTCAGACAAGGGTAGTACTAGTAGTTGCTCCACTGATGTAAGACTATCATGCAGAGGCACCATTCTGAAGGGCACAATGTAACTGTAATGTTGAATCAGCCATGGAAGCAGTGGAAGTAAGATCATTCCTTTGACCTACCATAATACTTCATGTGGAGAACATGCTATTCATAGTATGGCCCTGCAAGTCTCAGGACCTCCCCCTTGGTACAGGACTGTGGCAGGAATGGGTTAGATAGCAGCCTGAGGGGTTATTTCCGCTGACTCAGCATTGTGAGGGCCATGATGGATGCAGGGAGGCAGCCTTCGTGACAACGTACAGAAGGCAGTGCTACTGTAGCAATGAGAATGATAAATTAGAACCAATATATACAACCAGTTTCCCGACTCTGATTGAGGGTATAGTGTAAGAGAAAAAGATATCCTTTGGAATTTTTCAAAAATGTTAAGTATTAGCTGAGAAAATCAAAAAAGATGCAATGTTCATACCATTAGAAAATGCAGGGAATTAGTCACCCTGTCTATGGACCTACCGCACTGGGGCCAGGAGCTCACATCGACACGAGCAGCCTACTGAGTGCAGCCAGGTGTGAGTGAAATACTCTCTCTGTCAAGGTAGACTTACTATAGGCCCTCTCATGTAGGCCCTATGATATACATCTGTAGAAGTGTGAATTAATGGGTCTAGATATGGATGAGTCATAAATTCTGGCTCTCCTTTGTCTTGTGAACAAGTAGATATGAGAACTGGGCTGATATGCCGATTTATGTCTATTCTGTAGCTTGTTGTAGTCAAAATACCTTTATCTATTTTACTTCTAATAGCCCCACAATTCCAGTTCTCATACCTATGTATATGTGTCCTAAATGACACTAAAATTGTTCCAGGTAGCTCTGACCAGAGCATCAGGCTCCTAATCATCACTAAACACATGGGGTTCAGTAGGCTCTGATCCATGGTATGGATCAGTGTGGTGGCTTGGCTGCTCAAAGCAACATGAACTTTACACTCTCTAATTAGGTATTTATACTTATCACAGAAAATATTCCTCCAGTATGTGCATAGGAGCATTCTGTCCCTGCCAGGAACTTTTTATTTCAGTCAGATTAATAGAATATTGAAGGAGATATGCTAGAATTCCCGACACATTATGGCTGCCTGTGACCCGGCCGCCACTGCAGTGAAAATATTCACTTGTGGTAGGAGTGCCAGGTTCGCATTGCTAGCTACTGAGCAGACACAGGGGAACCACTGCACACCAAGTGTCAACAGCAGTAACTGACAACTCTGGTATATATGTAGAATGAATGCATGGTTTACAATACTATGTGTCATTTACTTTGAAATAAGGTAGGAAGGTCAGAATAGGTCAACTTTGACATATAACAGTGGCAGTATCAATATGGGTGAAAAATGAGTGGAGCTAGAGCAGGCCATTTTCAATTTATCGCAGTTAGCATCAGTATTCTATATATGGTTCCCTTCACAGAAAGTATCCTAAGTAAAAGGGCATTCATGGTACAGACAACTGACAGGGGCTCATATGGGTCTTGACCTTTGAATAATACATTGCAAGTACATAGAGAACTTTCAATATAGCCATTCCCATAGTGGGGAATAACGTCATAACATTCTATGACTTGCATTGCTCAAGTCCTACCACTGCCCAGTACAAATGCTTTACCTTGTTTGCAGTCATAGAAAATCGGGAATAAATCTCTATTAAAAAGACCGCAACCGCCTCCACAGGCTCAAGTGTACGTTCTAAAACCTCTCTGGGCAAGGTAAGTGTCCATTTGGTTAACTACTGAGTTATGATTAGAGACACTCTGAATACTTTAGGGTGTCTCTTGATATACCATGTTTAGAAATGTTCTCCTGTTCAAAATGTTTCAATATGAAGGTGTATCACATTCAGGAACCTTTACTCATAGGAAGCGAAGCAATGAGCATTCTCCTCGGCCCTGGCATACCTGCCAGTTATACCTTGACATTTTCTATGTGTTATGTCTCACTATACCCTTACAAACATGAAATGCCATTTGTATGCCTATATGTCAGATTAATACCTGCCTTTTGCATTGTTTTGTATCTATGTGACTGTATCCCATTTTGTTGAAAACAATTGCTTGACATTTTGACTTAACTTTATAAGGTTCACCTTTCTTTCCCTCCTGGAGGCCATTTCACCTCATCTGATTACTAAATATGGACCTGCATATTTCGTATTTGTCATATGGAGTGGGTAGAGGGCAGGTGGTATTCAAATATGGACATAAGTGTGAAATACGGATGTCTGTATTTCCAAATGAGGATGCCCTGTGTTTGTTAGTCACACAAGGTGAGACCTGTATGGTATGAATTAGGAGGTTGCGCCCTCATGCTGCCCTTCTAAGGTTTCTCCTTTCATTGTCACATGTCACAGCTGTTCTGTGTCAGCAATAATACCAGGAGGTTAATTCAAAAGGTCCTGGGATTTCTACCCATGCGATCTTAGCGTAGGCACATATCATAAGACCGAGACAGTCTACCCTATCTAATGCAGTGGTTGCAGACCAGTCAGGCACAGCAAGTCCTGAGATCCCTTCACTATTCCTTTTCCAGCCGTAAGATCACTGCAATCTTAGTGAAATAATTGCATAGTGGTTTCACCTGAGTACAAGAGCACTCACAGGGAACACTCCTGCTCCCAAGAGTGAATGTCCCTGCTGTATACATATAGAGGGGAGGGAGGATGTTTGCTGAGAGTCCTTGAGGGCTCTTTAGGCTCTTCAGGCATGAAGTGCACTTGAATACTGTACAAGGTCAACTGCACCCTATACTCTATAAGTAGCTCATATAGGGGGGGACACTTGTGTAATCACTCTTGTGAGAAGGAGCATTTCCACAGCTATTCTTTCACTATGGGCCCCTTGCCCCTGTGTACAGTGTGTTTTACTTGGAATGATGTAGGAGGGCTGAGGCTAAGATCACTGCAATCTTAGTGCTGGCTGTGAAAAGGCAAGACAGCTTAATTGGATTTATAAGGCAGAATAATTCCTACGATCACGTGGTAGCGATCCCAAGACCTTTTGAATTAACCTTCAGAAAGGACTGCACACAACTGGTGTAAGGGCTACCCCTTTCTGCCTGTCTACTCAAATGTGTTTGTATATATGTACAGTCACTATACTGTCTGCCAAGTGTCAGTAGATGACAGTTAGCACTTCAATGAGTTTTATCCTTATAACCCATTAACTGCCGGCTCTGAAAAAGGTCATTTGACCCTTAACTGCCGGCCCTATGCCCTAGGGCAGCAGAATGGCATTATAATACCCTTAATGATAAGGATACATGTGCATTTGTGTAGAAACAATGTAATATTGGTAAAAAAAAGAACAAACATTTTTATGATAAGGGATGTCAGCCATAAGGTAGTGCTGCCCTCGGGCAGCCCACCGATGCTGCCCTGAGGCAGCAGCGGCAGTTCAGGGGCATTTTAGATGCTGCCCAAGGGCAGCAGCGGCAGTTCAGGGGCATTTTAGATGCTGCCTGAGGGCAGCAGCGGCAGTTCAGGGGCATTTTAGATGCTGCCTGAGGGCAGCAGCGGCAGTTCAGGGGCATTTTAGATGCTGCCCAAGGGCAGCAGCGGCAGTTCAGGGGCATTTTAGATGCTGCCTGAGGGCAGCAGCGGCCCTTAAAGTGTTGAAGGGCTAGCTCCACATTGTCAGTCAGGTCCATTAATCCGACCAATTTTTATATAGAAAATATGGGGAAATATCGACAGATTAGCATAGAATGGAGCCGACTGATACCCTTAAGGACTGCATTGAAGTCCCTGGGCCATCCTGATACATGTTTGCATCATGCCATACAGTCAGCATGATGCAGAAAAGCAGCCAAGGCTACATGACATTATGTCATGGCAGATACGATCGTTACTATAGATTAGTACTAAAACAGCCTGATATAACATAGAATATACACATATCCCAGCTATTGAGTGCGATATGATTTGGCCCCACACATAATGCTACGCAGTCAAGCATAATTTTCTTATAGCTGATCATACAAAACAGCTTACAATACAACTGGTTTTAAGATTTTGATTATCTTAAAACCTATCATTTTTTTCTGCAACAATTTCAATTTCCTGCAAATAATTCTTTTTGATAGTGTAGTAATATGTAAAGCAGTACTTACCATCGTTGTAGTCATCGTAATCCTCATACTCCTCCTCACTCTCATAGCTACTGTTGGACGACTCAGCTGATGTCGATGAATTACCAAGGAGGGCATCAACTAGGGCCTCCTCTAGGTCATCCTTGGACCGGTTTGAGAAGGAGCCATTAGTCCTTTCTGCCTCTCCGTTGTCAGTAATATTCACATCCTCTGTGGAGGAGATAAGGTAGGAGTCTAATTTGGACAGTGTGGAAGAGGACTGGTCCTCTGAGGACTCTTTGCTAGTTTCATAATTTGCATCGGAGACCTGGGTACTCTCCCTCTCCCCTGGAGGTATCCTGGCATGGGCTCCACTATGAGGCTCAGTGTCCTCTTTGGCAATTACCCCGGTGTGTATGCCACTGGTTTCTGGCTCGAGTGGTATAGCTATGGCACCCCTCGTTTCAGACTCAGCTCTAATGCCTGACCTTGAGCCATCGCTCGCTCTGGAAAGCGTCCTGTTTTGGGACAGAGATAAAGTACCCTGTTTTCTGCCCGCTGGATCTGTTTTGGTATTTGGGGCAGAGTCTCCAGTAGAAGGCAATGGAAGCGGAGAAGCAGACGGCTTTTTGAACGGCGACCGAGAGTGCCATGACTCTGGGTCTGTGTGATTTGTATGATTTGATAAAGAAGTGGCAGAAGCAACATGGTCATCAAAAGAGTCTGTTTTCTCTGTTAAAACACCTGACACCCGCTGCGCTTCCCCTCCTGATACCCCCGTCTTCCCCCCAGTATTACCAGAAAAGGACAGTGACAGACCCCCTTCACTGGGGGTATCTAGTGAATTTGATTTCACATTTTGGACTTTGGACTGTTTGTCTTTTAATGTGAGGTGCAGACTGCTCACATTATCCCCCCTTCCTACCGTCACCTGCGTATGACTGCTGGCATTATTTTTTAGTTTTTGCCAGAGCGGAAATAAACTTTTGCTATTTGGCTTTACCTTCTGTAAAGGGTTTTGTTCGTGATGTTCATTTTGCACAAAGTTCTGCTTAATAGCATTGTAAAAGGGTTTGGCAGTGGTTGTGATGGGTTGCTGCAAAGTGGAGTTTGCCCCAGGTAAGACCCCCTTCTTAGCAGTCAGTGAAGTGTTGACGGAGGCCTTCCTGGGGGTGGAGTCATTGCTATGTGGGCGGAGCCAGCCTGCTGGGGGTAGGCTTTGCTGAGTAGTGACTGACGGCTGAGGTGAGGAGCTTATGAAGAGGTCACGTGGGGAGGAGGTCCGTACTGTTCCACTCTCCTCCCCTAGACCTGGGGTTGTTGCCTCTCCGCTCACTCTCCAACCTGGAAATAGAAACGTATTTGAGTCAGATATATTCAAAATAGAAATTAAAATGTCAATCGATACAGTATGATATTGGTTTTCAATATTCAGATCAAGAATTATCAATGGTGCCTTCACACTTTATTTTCATATCAAGGATCTACCCTCAATACCATCTTGATGCAAGCAGAGTTCTTGCACTGTGGTTGCAAAGGTAAATGACATGGAGGGTAGATTAACATTTGAATGACCACTAATTCAATAGTGCATGGTGCCCATTGGTCAGTGTGATGGGCCAATGTGGGGATTTGAGAGTCTGCTCACCAACTTACCCCTGTACAACCCCATACTATCCATAGGAGTGTATCAAATGCCTAAGGTTGACATAATACATATAGATGCAGGCCTACAGAGAAGACAAAGGCTGCATTCATGCATCAAACCGACCAATAGGCATGGTACATAAAAGCAATGTCAGGAGGCCAATTTTTAACACACTATGACTGTTGTCCTTTAAATCGCAGTGAGAACCTAATGATTTGGCCATAACAGTACCATGCACTAGTAGTCCATAATGTCTGCACCAGTACGACTGCCCTACTAATCCTTATGTAATTACTGCATACCTGCTTATCGTAGTGAGCAGTCGTGGGGCAGTTCCTACGATAGCCTGGCTTATCCTTGGCATTCTTAAATCGTAGTGGCTCTGTGTAGTTGTAGTACATTCAGAAATGGCCTCCAGCCCTTATTTGTTAAATGGATTAAAATAAGCTTACCTAGGCTAAACGTTTGGCAGATGATCCCTTTAAGGTGCATCCAATGTGCATAAGCTGCGCAAACCCTTGAATCAAACTATCGACCCCTCTACCCAACTATCAGTCTGAACTCCAGGTAACCCCGCTATTTGTTCACCCAACTGGGGAAGGGTTCTATCGACCTCCACCCCATCAATGCCTATATCCCAGTCATCTACAGATCTAAGCCGAGTGGTAGATAGGATGATCTAAGATGTGGTTGGGAGATTGATGATCGGACAATACAAAGATCAATCTGTCACTGAGTGCGGCGCTTCTCATGCGACGACCAATGAATAATTTTCCGGGCGGGGAGTCATGAGATACAGCCGGGGATTATCCAGGGTGTAAAGGGGACATTTTTAGTCAGAAGCTATCACTTTCTTCACACACTCAAGATTTATTTTGGAAGTACCAGTAGTGAAAGAGGAAGAGTCTTTAAACCATCTAGGAGAGAATGAGAGTGTTACAGTTACGCTGTACATGGCTCTAGAAAGGCTCCAGTAACAACCAGAGAGGTCTTCAAGTTGGCATCCCTAAAGCATAATATTATGTTTTAGACTACAAAAATGAAACCCTCTTTGGCTGTTAGAGGCAACTTTCTAATGATAGGTACAAGCACAATCTCACACAAGATGCATTCTAGGGATTACCTCTCGCGTGTTTAGGGATAATGGTCCCCATTTGGTGGGGAAGATTACTGTGTGTGGTACCTGCCTACATGGTATGACTACAGAAACCAGTGGCCAGTATCCATGTAAGCCAGCAATGACTTGACTAGTGGTTAAGTTGGGGCCAACTTGGTACGAGCGAATACCTACCAGTACATTGTGAATGGGCAGTACAGGGGGCAGCCACCAGGGGACATTAGTGAGAGACCTACTGGGGGCATTCAGTGGCGCTGTTGTATCCCAAAAGGTGAGCATCCCAGAAGTTGGCTGTAATTTTCAAAATAATTAATTTGTACTTTACCCGTTTCATATTTCTACAGTGTAGGGACAGTATCGTTAGGGTTGTTGTCCTTTCAAATTTTATAAGAAGAGAGGGATATCATCATGGTTTTTGTGTTTTCAAAATATTATTTATTTTTGATGATTGTGGCCCTTGAGCGATAATAGGCTTAAACAAGGATTGCGCATGTGCAGCCAACTTCTGGGTAGCACCAACTTCTGGGATATGACAGCTGCGCCACCTCACGGTCAGGGAAAGAAGTAAAACAGGCAGGTTATTGATGATACTCTCAGGTTCGGGTCTTGTAAAGGGACGTGAGTATAGGGGTAGATATACGCTTGTACTTGGTGTTAGAAGGCACCAGTAACAGCCAGAGAGGCCCTGAGCTTGGCACTCCAAGTATATGTTTCAGACAACAAAAACACAAACTATGCTTGAAGAGTGAGCTGTATGTCATGTTCCATTCCCTGTCCCTGTGAGTGGAAGAGGGGCATAGTGGGGGTTATCTATACAGACTATGACCACTATGCTTTGCTGTATCCTGTATGGTGGTGCCCTGAGGGTTTATACCTCAGGGCACCAGAGTAGGGCCTTGTAAGAGGGAGGTGAGAGTAGGGGTACGTAGAGCATGACCCGTACCATACTCTGTTCTTAAAGCTGTGAAATACCTTACCCTTTAAGGGCCGCTGATGCAGATTTGCATCATGCCCATTGGTCGTCATGATGTACCAATGAGGTGCTGGCCAGCGTCTAGTGAACCTCTGGGATCCAGTGACGACCATACATGGTCATGACGACCAATAGGCATGATGCATTAATTACGTATTATCATCATTGCTCTTCATGATCCATGAATGCAATCAGCTTTATATATGGCTCCTTATTTAGGCACCATATCAAGGTTACGAAGTTGATAGACAGGCATCATGCTGTTCCTAAAGTGCTGAGGTGCAGTGCTAGCTTACAATCAGTCATGTAAGAAGGGGGCATCGACCTGGCAGCTTTATGGGCCTAGGCACTCTACAATACATATACTCACCCTGTGACCATCCTTTATCTTACCAACTACACTCCTTGTGTATAAGATGTGGCTTATATACAAAGATTACATCCACTGCGTCCTACAGGATTTCGCTCAAATCACGATGTGTCTTATATTCAAGGGTTTTACACTATAGAAAAGCACTATAATGTCAAAAATTTGACCTCACGAATGAGCAAGCACATCCTAGTTTAGCCCGTGCATTGAGGTGAGATATGATAATCTTCCATCCATTTTTAAGGCTAAACGGAAATGGCAAATCTAAGAAGAGACACTTTAACGGCCAGTCTTCCCTGCCTCAGAGAAGGTGAAGAGAGGTGACAGGCATGTCCTTAGTCATAAGGTACAAGGATCAAGTATAAGATGCTCCACCTACCACTGATGTGGCACTGGTCCCTAATGACCACTACATGAGACGCAAACCAAAGCACGTGGCAGGCTGCCAGGTGATGGCCACCCAGTGGGACCTGAGCCAATAATCAGACCCTCGGCCTGTCTTAACAAAGGCACTAATGCTGTACTTAGATGCCGACCCTGGGCACTGCACGAGCCAGGTGGATGGTTGGGTGAGAATGAAGCGTTCTGGTAAGAGGGGGCAGGAGTGAGAGGAGCAGGGGCATCATGAGCTGAACATGTTGAAGAAGCTGACATAGGTTATAAATGTGTTTTTTGTCTAACCATTCTCATAACATTATTAGATATTCTGTTACATTAAACTAAAATGTTATGAAATTCAAGTGCCAAATACATGAGATTCATTTATATTCACTTCTCCTTCATTAATATTGCATCTAACTGTCCACTTTGAGAAAGATATTTTGAGTATTCAAGTGGAGATAGAGTGTGATTAAAAGGTTCTGTCCATCCTGTGTGATCCCCAGCTGTATCTCACATTTTCCGCTTGGAAAATAATTTGTTGGCCAGAGTGTGAGAGTACCCATACTCTGTGTGATTGATCCCTGTATTGTCCGATCATCAATCTCCCGGCCGCCTATTAGATCATCAACCCTACCCCCTTGGCTTAGATCGGCAGATGACTGAATGTATAGTCATTGACAAGGTGTAGATCGATGGCAACCCTCTCCTGTTTGCAAATACACTTATAACTGATAACAGGAGTAGACTAACAGGGCTATCTGGACTTCATGTTCAAACCTGGTTAATGGGTTCAGTAATTGAACACCTTAGTCATTTTATTGCCCTAGTACCAGAAAAAGAATGACCTGACAAATGTGAAAGAATCTTTTTTGCCTGGTGGAAAGGTATAGAACAGGCGATGCACCGACACAAATCATGTAACACACATGTACAAAGTATAGAATGAAATATAGAGATGATCAAGGTCATGCATTGTGTGTCTCTTTATGTGAAAATGATATCAAGACGTGAGAAGTATGTGGTCTTATTATTTATGCAAAAAGAGATTGAAAGCACATTATATTTTTAATTTTCAATTTGAATCACAATCTGAATTTAACATTTTAAAAGCTCAGTAGTTGGAGACAAAGCCAATGTTTCATGGTGTTTTCAAATATCTGATGAACAAAGAGAAGTACTTTATGCTGGACTACAATAATTCAGGAATAAAGGAATTGACTGAAGTGAATTTCTCAAGAATCTGGGTTTGATGTGAGCACGCACCTTCATTTTCTTTAGAAACAACAGCTCAATGTAGTTTTGTGAATTCCCAAATTGAAGCAATACAGATACTTCTCTTCATCGTTTCTCCAGAAACAAAAATAGTATGCAATCATCTGGACATTTTGGTTTAGATCACAATTTTAATCCTAATACCAAATGCAAATAGCCAAGGGCCATGCTATCCTATTATCTCATAAAGTGTTCTGCCTTTGTCAACTTTTTTTCCAATACATTGTCATCACCATTTGCGTAATCCCCAATACCTTCCACTTCCAAAAAGGTGAAGGTTGTGTTTTTATCTAGTGTTTTTTTTCACATGTGAAGCCCATTTAATTTAATAAAGGGGGAGGAACTCATTCATTCCCACCCCTTTACTTTAACTGCGACCAAGGCCACAAATAACAGTTGGGCATGCGGAGGATGAAATTTCCCAGATGGCAGTTTATCAAATATGGATGATTCCCCATAAGACATTTGATATGACAGTTGAATAAGGAAATGAATTTGAAATTAAGAAAAAACACAATGCTGTTATGTGTCTACCTTTACCGATTGATTTTGCATTGATCTGTGGCTGGGTGTGCAATGAGAAACGAAATAAGACAAAATGCAGCACCTGGTTTTACCGTCATCAATAACTTCCTTCTTTCATTTTTATTTCAGGTCCAACATGGTTGTAGAATAGAGGCAAATTTGAGAACATATGTGCAAGAGAAACAGTGAAATAGGTGCATAGGACTTTCAGTATGACGTGGTGCTCCAAAAACCTCACAAGGTTATGTATCGTGAAATGTGTTGCAAGGACGTCATTGTCCACAAGATACGCAAAGAAATAAACATTCAGATTTTTCACTCCTTTTGACAATGACAAACAACATACACTGAAAACATGGAAGATCCAAAACTAGTCAGCGGTGACCACTTTAGGTCCTCAAGTTGACGATACCTAAAACTACAGCTTTAGGTAGTCAAAATGACGTCTTTAGGTCATCATCCTGACGAACAGCTTTAGGTAGTCAAAATGACAACTTTAGGTCGTCATCCTGACGACCTGAGTCATCAGGATGACAATACTGACAGTACAGAGTCGTCATATTGATGACTCAGGTCGTCAGGATGATGACTTAAAGTCGTCATTTTGACTACCTAAAGTTGTAGCTTTAGGTATCGTCAACTTGAGGACCTAAAGTGGTCAGCGCTGACTAGTTTTAGAACCTCTAGGTTTTCCGTGTACATGTAATGCCTGAAGGCAACTACATTATCATGATGCATGAATGTAAGACAGAATGACAATGACTGGTTCACATCTGACTACATGCCAGGTTTTACAGCTTTCAATCTGCACCAGTATCATAGGGTTTTTGCAATTTAAAACAAAAAGCAATTGTTTTGTAAAATTTGAGATATATAAATCATTTCAATATTTAAAAAAGAGTTTCACAGTTGTCCTTTTCCATGTAGACCTTGAAATGTTTTGAACCTTTTCTGCCCTACAAAAATCCAACCAGACCTTAAGATTGAAAAATCTGCAGGACCGGATATCTTGGATGGGGAAAAACCTTTCGCAAAGACTGGATGTTGCCCTAAAAGCACTAACTGACAGAGAGCTAGAAGGTGATGGCGACTTCTTGAGTGGTTACATACAAGGATCAGACAAGATGCCCCCACCTGACAGCACTGATAAGCTGCTCTCTTAGGAGTTTATCTTCAAAATTGCTCCCTGATGATTCCATGAGATGCAAACAAAAGCACGAGGCAGGTTGGCAGGTGGTCTCCCAGTGGGGCGTGAGCCAATGATTTTTTTTTGTGAACATTTATCTTTATTGCTGACAGAGGTTGATATATATATATATGAACCTATCTGTGTAGTATGACAATGTTCAGTGAACTGAGATTACATAAACACTACATGAATACAGCAATGACAGTGTCAAAAAATCAGACACCCCTGGCAATAAAGAAAGGTAACCCTTCTACCCACCCAAAGGTGTAGTGGTAGATAATTCTAGACCTACCTGCTAAAGTTCAGCTAATTATTAGGTTTATCTATATATATATATATATATATATATATATATATATATATATATATATATATATATATATATATGAGAGAAAATGAGAAAAAAACAACATCAGAAAAGACAAATCTTGAATGGCTATCAATCAGAACCTGTGCAACCCTAGGTAGCCCAGGAACAAGTGACTCCATTAGGGATTTAGTGCCTAGTTTAAATTGATAATATGAGTCAGTTAGTCGCCTTTCAGCTGATAATTCATTCCAACATATTGCCCCACTATATTCAACACTTTTCCTGTATGCCACACAGTTTGCTTGTGGGACTGCCAATACTGGACCATCAAAGGCTCGTGTAGATAAGTCCCTATTATCCCTATATTCAGTTTTCAGAGACCTAATGTACATATAGTTCATTAAGTGACATGTTCTCCTATCTTTCAGTAGTGGCATTGCTGCTAGAGTATGAGCAATCAGCCTGCCTTAACAACGGCAACAATCCTGCACTTAGACACAAATGATGGGTGAGGCCTGAGTCAGATAATTGGTGGCCAGAATGGCATTTCACAAAATTAGTTTGGGTGATCGTAGGCAATGCCCTATGACTACTCTGTATGATCAGCACTTAGTGCAGTATTTACATAGGTTTGGTAGGGCAGTTGTACCAGTGCAATCTTTACTGACCACTACATGGAGAGACCCTGTAATGGCATCAAAGTGAGGGATCCAACTACAATTTGAAGGGGTTGAGGCATACCACCTTGGGAGGGGAGGGACCAAGGGTGAGAGGAGCAGATGTATAGTGAGCAGCCCACAATATGTGCAATCAGTCACTAAGGGGTTCAAAGTGCAGAAGGTACTAGGGTAAGTGGCAGTTACCCCATCCAACATGACGGATAGTAAGTCTATTGGAGATCTAAGTTAAAGATCCCCTTCATAAGGATGCATTTGCCCTAGTACCCTAATGAAGTTACCCTAGTACTTGCTATTGTAAACCTATTGCATGCACTGACAAATCTAAAACCTTTCTATACTACTGTTCTAGGCAAAGGTGCTTGTGCATGTTGTAGGCCACATGTGAACAACTTAGCATGATTTAACTTAGTATAAATAGTGTGTGTAATCTCCCCTTTTTATTACATATCTCTAGATAACATGAGTAGACATCTTGTTTTATTCTCAGGAATTGAACAAGTGATTTATGCGTGGATCACAAAGTCGTAACACAAGTTTATTTCTTGAGTTATCTCCAGGAATTAGACATTCTTATGAATTAGTGGACTCTCTTGAGAATCATGGGTCAAAAAGTGTTTATATCTTGTGCTATTCCCAAGAGAAGAATGTGTTTAGCTGGCGCAAATCTGGGGGGTGTGCCATAACATGACAAAGACAAGAAAAATTAACATATTATTTTCGCATGGGAATCATGAGTCAAAACCCGATGAAATCAATGTGTAAAACTCTCTGAGGAATCCGAGGTCATTATATGAAAATGTATTTGCAGGGAAGGAGCCAGGCACAAAGCAAAGAGCAAATGAGTTAAAGACTTGGTAAATGAAATAAAGTGTGGCACATCCTTTGTGAATTGTTTCAAGACCATCTTAACAAGTGACGGTTTTGTGCTGTGTATTAGAACCCATCATAATGGAGAAATAACCTCTACCACAATTTCTGAAGTATGGAATGAAATAAGGTGACAGTGAAGGTCATGTATTGTTCACTGTTTCACATCAAAACAAATTGGAAACTTTTGGTCTGAACAAAAAGTACATTGGAGTTATGCATGGTTTCTTTTAAATTGTCAGGTTGAATAGTCATCTGAAATTAATTTTACCTTTCGGTAAACATTTTAAAAGGTAGGCAGTCTTGAAGAAGGGAAGGATTGGATGGCGCATTCAAACAGGTGATGAACAAGAAAACCTTTTTTCAGTCCCACAATGCATCTTTGGGTTTGCATCATTATTAATTCCAGTAAAAATGAAAGATGGCTAATCACAATGCTTCAATATTGTCTCACAAAGAGTGCTGACATTGTGATCTTTCTTCGAATAAATTGTCATCATTATTTGTAGAATCCAAAATACCCTCCAGTTCCAAAAAGGTCAAAAGATTATGTTTTTATAGAGTGGAGAGTTCTTTTTTTTCTTACCCTTTTGCTTTGACAGGGATCACGGCCACAAGAAACAGTTGGGCATTTAGAGAAACAAACCTACCATGTGGCAATTTATCTAATATTGATTGCTCTCAATATTATTGATTATTCATTTCTTTTCTTTTTCAAGGTTTCCTTGCAGAGATGCTTCCTATCACCTGATGTCTTTCCACACTAAAATCTTTTAGTAAACACTGGTAAAACCCAAATAATCGTTTCAACCCAACTGCCAATACAAGTGATAATCCTGGGTTTTCCAAGCTACATTATACCTAAGAAAATTTATCGAGACAATAACATAACATCATCAGCCTATCAAGATAATATGTGCCAAAAAGTATATACGTATATATATATATATATATATATATATATATATATATATATATATATATATATATATATATATATATATATATATACATATCGCGGAGAGACCTTTGTGTCTATTGTGTATGGAATCAGCAGAGACAACACATGATGACTGGAATATCTGCTGAATTACTGCATTCAAGCATCATAATGACAAATAGGCAAAGCGTAATACAGTAAACTGATAGAGAAGGTGGCAGCAGGTGCCTGTTACTTGATGCTAGGAATTTCCCCCCCTGGAAACCTCCCCCCCCCCTAGGAATTCTCCCCCTATCAGGTTTTACCACAGTGGGCCTAACCGTAACCTGTCACTATCCCCATCCCTATCAACCCTTACCCTAACCCTAACCCTATCCCTAATCCTAATCCTAACCCTAACCCTAACCCTATCCCTAACCCTAACCCCAAACCTAACTCTAACTTCAACCCTAACCCTATAACATCATGCATACTTTTAACTTCCATTTGGTTGATAGAAAATGAACACAAATTAAGTATATATGTCCTATATGGATAAGGACGGGAAAATTCCAGGGGGGAGATTCCCTTGGGGTAGAACTCCAGGAGGGGGGGGGGGAATTCCGGCAGGAAACTTCCTGACACCCTGTTACTTACAGACATTAATAGATAAGTTACTCCAACACCTGACAGCACTGATAAGCCACTCCTGAAAGCTTTATCTGAGACCTCGGTCACTGCTGACCATGCCAATAAAAAGTAATTTAAAGCACGAGGCAGGTTGACAGGTGATGGCCACCCAGTTGGGTCTGAGCCAATAATCAGCCCCTTAGCCGGCCTTAACAAAGGCACTAATCCTGCACTTAGATGCCGACCCTGGGCACTGCACGAGCCAGGAGGGTGGATGAGTTAGGAGCCAGTGCATCATGAGAACCCCATAGTTTGTGTTATTAAGAGGGTAATGAATGGGCTAACGGGCACCTCATTCAGTGTATCGTAGGATATTGTAACGAGTGGCCGTAGTGTCTTTATTACACGATTAATCAATAAATAATCAATAGAATATCAATAAATACAACTTACAAGTTGAAAAAAAATGGTTCCCCTTCCCCGGGATTCAAAGCCTGCCATAGTGTGTGTACACACGGCGAAAAAAAAGGTTCACCCGGACCGGGACTCATACCGCCTTTCTCTTGCAGCAGGGTGCAATGCGCTAACCACTAGACCACCAGGTCTCACACCTCGGCGCCCGGCTCGGCTTGCCTTGGTTTGAACGCATCCCGCAGTCGTCGCTGTTATGGGAGCAGCAGCAGTACTGCTGGGGAGGGGTAGGCGAGGACGCAGACAGCTACTGGTGGTATTCTAACCAAGCAAACACAGTCCCTGTGGCGCAATGCATAGGGAGCTGGATTTGGGATCAGAAGACTGCAGGTTTGACCCCTACCCTGGCCATGAAAATTTTGTGGGTTTTAACATGTGACATGTTAATATCCATGGATATCAGCACTCCTAAGAGTGCCAATATCCATGGATATCAGCACTCTGAAGACCTGCAATATCGACAGGTATCAGAATGGGAATATCCAGAAAAAGCACCTAAAATCATAGAGGTCATGTAATAACAGATCATACCCTGTATTTTCTCAATTCCTCATTGATATATATATATTGATAAAATGTATATATGGGGACAATATCTGCATTTCAAGAGTTGTATGCAAACACCATTAACCATTTGAGGGCCCCTGATGCAATAATGCATCAACCCAATAGGGTCGCCATGATGCACCAATGAGGTGCTGGCGAGACTGCTCCCCAGCACTTCATTGGAGCATCATGCCGACCCTATGGGGTTGATGCATATATATATATACCCCCGGAGTGTTGGCATGATGCACCAATGAAGTGCTGGTGCGTGGACTCGCACTTCATTGGTGCATCATGACAACCAATAAGCATGATGCATTAATGCATCAGCGGCCCTAAAAGTGTTAACGGACAGAACGCTTCAAACACTGATGAATGCATCAGGGGGTTAGCTGGAGCACATGTTGCAGGTCAGAGCTTCAGCAATACGTATATAGGAATGACGAATTTTGTGTATCGAATGTTTGTATTGACATCGAGAGCCGGTCATATTTCCCTCGAGTGAGTTATACGAACGAGAGGGAAATGTGAGCGGCTCGAGATGTCAATACAAACATTCAATACACAAAATTTGTCATTCCTATATTTATTTTTACATGTTTAGGCACAGGGAAGCGATGAAATCAAACAAAAACTCACTGTTTAATTGAACTTTTGGGGAAGGTCCCGCCATCTTGGTTATTTACTTCTGGTTAGGACTACTCCGCAGAAAAAGTAGTCCCTGACACAAAAATCACAAAAGTAGCTTTTATCTCGCATTTTTATTACTATTTTATACTAGTTATTCTTATTTAGGTTGCAAAAAAGCTACGATGGCTAATAAGTAAAATAACTAAAGTTTATAATGTATTAACCTCAGTGCTGAGATCTAGCCCTAACTATGGCAAGTGTAGGCGATCAGCTGATCGGTGAAAATCTGGGTCAAGGCAAAGAATTTAATTATTTTCCGGCTTAATTTTGACAAAACCAAAAAAATAACCCCCCCAAGCACTGTAAAATGATGAAATCTACCATGAGAGTGGTGTAATTTCCCATAAAAGGTTCAAATAAAAATTTAAACTGCAAATAATGTACCGCTGATCTGAGCCTCAGTGCAATCTCTATGGGAGCAATGTCACGGCCAGACATCAAAATGCTTTATTTTTTGTTTGACATGTTAGGCTTCAACCCCCTAAAAATCCTTAAGAGGCTAAAAACTAGAATAGTTAAACTAATATTTGGCGCAATCCCCACCCAGAAATTCGAAATATTAAGCCCAGGAGAAATTATTTACTTTTAGGTTTGTTCACGTAATGATAAGTCTATGGGGACTGTACCGGTAGAAGCACTGTATGGAAATGACTGATACGGCCAGACATCAAAATGCTTTATTTTTTTTTTGACATCTTAGGCTTCAACCCCCTAAAAATCCTTAAGAGGCTAAAAACTAGAATAATTAAACTAATATTTGGCGCAATCCCCACCCAGAAATTCGAAATATTAAGCCCAGGAGAAATTATTTAGTTTTAGCTTTGTTCACGTAATGATAACTCTATGGGGACAGCTATAAGGCGCACCTACAGAATAATTTTTGTATTGGGGGGTTAGGCCTAATTTTCAGCACTGAGACTAATACACATTTAACTTGTGATATTTTACTTCGTTCCCATCATATTCCCATTAAAAAGTATTCAGGATTTATTTAATGACAGCTCATTTACTTGTGGTTGACATGGGCCTATTTTAGCATTGAAAGTATATGGAAATGACTGATACGGCCAGACATCAAAATGCTTTAATTTTTTTTGACATCTTAGGCTTCAACCCCCTAAAAATCCTTAAGAGGCTAAAAACTAGAATAGTTAAACTAATATTTGGCGCAATCCCCACCCAGAAATTCGAAATATTAAGCCCAAAAGAAATTATTTAGTTTTAGCTTTGTTCACGTAATGATAAGTCTATGGGGACTGTACCGGTAGAAGGACTGAATGGAAGACTTAATATACGAATTTTTTTAAGCTGGTTAGGCCTACATCTCAGCACTGAGGTTAATACACATTAAACTTGGGATATTTTACTTCGTTCCCATCATATTCCCATTAAAAAGTATGCAGTGGTTAATATGTTATAGCCGTTTTAGTTTTGGTCGACATGGGCCTATTTTAGCATTGAAAGTATATGGAAATGACTGATTCGGCCAGACACCAAGATGCTTTATTTTCGTTTTACCCATTTAGGCTTCAACCCCCTAAAAATCCTTAAGAGGCTAAAAACTAGAGGAATTAAACTAATATTTGGCGCAAACCCCACCCAGAAATTCGAAATATTAAGCCCAGGAGAAATTATTTAGTTTTAGCTTTGTTCACGTAATGATAAGTCTATGGGGACTGTACCGGTAGAAGGACTGAATGGAAGACTTGATATACGAATTTTTTTAAGCTAGTTAGGGCTAGATCTCAGCACTGTCATTTTACTTATTTGCCATCGTACTCCCATTAAAAAATATGCAGTGGTTAATATGTTATAGCCGTTTTAGTTTTGGTCGACATGGGCCTATTTTAGCATTGAAAGTGTATGGAAATGATTGATACGGCCAGACATCAAAATGCTTTATTTTTTTTTTGACATCTTAGGCTTCAACCCCCTAAAAATCCTTAAGAGGCTAAAAACTAGAATAGTTAAACTAATATTTGGCGCAATCCCCACCCAGAAATTCGAAATATTAAGGTCAGGAGAAATTATTTACTTTTAGGTTTGTTCACGTAATGATAAGTCTATGGGGACTGTACCGGTAGAAGGACTGAATGAAGACTCGAATTTTTTTAAGCTAGGCCCATACATAGGCCCATGTCGACCAAAACTAAAACGGCTATAACATATTAACCACTGCATATTTTTTAATGGGAGTACGATGGCAAATAAGTAAAATGACTGAAGTTTACTTAGTATTAGGCTCAGTACTGAACCACCCCCCCCCAATCTGGGATATTAGGCCTTTTTTATTCCAAGAAATTTGCGAGTCACAGTAGGTTTGACAAGTGGTAGTGCCATAGAGTTTGTATTGGCGGCATTTTGGGGACGATCAGAAAATGTAAGATTTGACATAGTTAGGCTTCATATTTTTATTTGGGCCTGGGGAACTTCTAAACAAATGTTGGCAATCATATCTGGGAGTACATCATAAAAAATATCTACTGCTTGCACCTTTACAGCATTATTTCTTGCTTCTTGGGTAGAATTTCTATACGAAGCCATAATTAGCAGACGACGCAAGTAGTCCCTTGCCAACCGGAAATGGGTTTGTTTGTTTCCTGCGCCCCGTGATGAGGCCGGAAGGAGGGGTAATACAGTCAAAATGTCAAATAACTTTTTGGCAAATACGAATCCATATATCGTAAATAATCACAATATGCTTTACCGTGCGTTAGTCTATGGGAGTCCAGAATCTTACTAAACATGTAAAAATAAAATAAAACCCTAATCATAAGACGATCTTTTTCTTTCTTGCTACTTTTGGTCAAAATCAGCTACTAATTTTAGAGTCCACGCTTGCCTTATGACTGAGGTTTTAGTAAGAGAAAGTAGTGAAAAAACTGGCCCCAAAATCAGCCCATAGAAATTTACCAAAGTTTACCGGGGGCTCATGAATGAGGTCAGCTTATGGAAAAAAACTGTAATGATGACCTCGAGATTGCAATTGGTTACTTTGACATGTGTCCTGTCATAGGTTATACTTGCTGGCTTTTTTTTCTCACACGTTTTCTTTCATTTCCGAAAGCGAAGAATGACATAAAATACAGAGAACACAAATGACAAGTTTTGCTCATCAATTAAAGAAACACAATTCAAGGAAACATTTAGTGTCATAATTTATCAAACGGAACATTGAAAGCAATTACTTGTGAACTTCAATTGTCATCAGAAGTTAATGTCACCCCCTGTTAACATTCTAAAAGGAATAAGACTTCAAACAAAGGAAAAGTCTCATGCTACATTCAGAGAGATGGAAAACAATGGGAACAGCTTTATTTAACTTAACAATGAACAGATGAATCAGGAATCAAATACAGACCAAACAGATTTCTCAAGAACCTGCTTTCTATGTCATATTCTTCAGAAACATCAGTTTGGTCAGTGAATTTGTCTTCATCTTTTTCTCTGGGACAAGAGGACCACATTCATCTGAATTCATTTTTGTATACTATCCTTGAAATTGCAATTTTAAAAGCAGATATTCCAGCACAAAACTGTCTCTCCAAGTATCTTTCCAGTGTCAACTTCTTTTTCCAATACATTGTGATCACCATTTGTGCAATTCCAGCCAGCTTTCAATTTTTTTTATTTTAGATTTACAGAGGCGCTTTTTATAAACATGGAGCCCATTTGATTTGACAAAGCAGGAGGAGCTCATTCATTCACACCTCATCTGTTTGGCAGGGACCAAGGCCGAGGGAAACAGTTGCGCATAGAGGGTACGAAGCATCCTAGGTGGGGATCCATCAAATTATTTTACGTAAGATTCCCTCCCTTTTTGATTCGTTGAATCCTTTTGGCGGTGTTGTCTTATAGAGACACTTCCTACCACCTGACGGGCATAAATCAAGATGTATTCTCACAACCCATGCATCAAACGGGGTGTTATTTGTGTAACAGCCCATTTTACCTTGTCTTTTCTACCAGACTGCCAAGGCTTCTGTGTTTGACATTTTACAATCTATATCTCTTGTGACTTTGTAGTTCTTCTATAAACTGGGGTTGGGTCAGACATTTGACTTTGTTTCTGCTCGCTTTAGTTCTCTTCTTACAAAAGCACATTTCTTTAAATCTATGTATTACGTTTCAGCCTTTCAATTGTATACTTGTGATACATGAATATTATACATTTTGGGAGAGAGAGCAACCCTTCATGTTACTCTTTAAATAAATGCTGATGAATATTTGTATAAAAGATGGATAATTATCTTATTACTGTGGATACTTTACTAAGGATAAAAGCAAGGAGGCACAAGGCAGTATTGGTGGGACACATGTTCCAGAGGAAAATCGTTTATCTTTTTCAGACTTCTAACCCAAAATTCAGAAGAATATTTAAAAACGTCCCTTGCTTTCTTCTTACTGTATATATAGCCAGAATAAAAGCTTTATCTGGCACTATAAACATTATAAAGTACTGCCTGTACGGGGGAGGCACAAAAATAGCTTTTCATAGGCCACACATCACCAAACAATAGCAGTCCCTGCTGTATGTGGGTCACTCTGTTATCACCACTTCCTGAGTAATATCCTGCTCCTTCAGCAAACAACAGCCATGACCTTTACTGTGATTACAACAACCTTCCTGTGCCATAATTTAACTGTACCAACTTACCTCACCAAATCATAAGCGTTGGTTCCACTACCATAAGTTGGGCGAATTTTTGCTAATCCGTTGATTTATAAAATTGCAAAAGTAGAGGAAAAAATGTGTCAGATTAGCAAAAACTTGCCTGACCGACTGGATTGGAACCAGTGCCTTTAGAAGATGCTAGGATACTTTCATAAAATAGAAATAAACTCTTATACTTCAGAAACAGCAGTTAAAGATGCTGTGCTCATTTAGATTGCTTTTTACAGTGAAAAGAACTTGATTAGTTTCATCCTGCAAATTCACCAATCACAATTGTGATATCTGGAACTGGCTGTACCTGTATAGTGTGAATAGTAGCTGAGTTAAAGAATATGGCAAAATCCCCAGACTAGCCATGGTATACTACTGTCATAATCTCGGTTCTTTGGTCCGTCGGTTCACAGTACATATTTATAAGCCTGTAAATGGGACGTACAGGGGGATAAAGCGAAGGAATAAACTGAACATGAAAAGTGAACTTGTCTGAGAGGGAGAGACAATAAAAAGGTACCCTAGGACTTTAGTAGCATTTCATTATGACATTGAGTACCAAAACCCTAATAAAACTATATGGCTAGACATAAATATGCCTCAAGCACTGTACTGTTTACTACTCCAGTCTACACTGGACGCACTTTCCTGTATTTTTCTTTCTGTTAGGCTTTGCCCTCTTGTTATTTCTTGTTTAGCATAATGACCTGTTAAAACCACTGTACCCCAGCCCTTATTTGAGACCTTATATGGTTTTAAGTACCCTTTAAAGGGGGGCTGGCACCGCAAATTAACAACATGGGTACCGATTCAAGCAACAATCATAAAATCACGGGACCCTGCGGAAAATTCGCGGTGCCCTGATGATCAATGGGTGGTCACGTGACTTTTTAATGCGGCCATGCATTACCATGCTGGGGGCCCCTTAAAATCGCTTAATTGAGACTGTAACTATCTGTTCTATTGTACTGTCTTAGGCTGACACTGAGTCTGAATCGTGAACAGCTTTGCATTTCAGGCCCCCTAACAGTCAGAGTCTATTCCCATATGTCTAGACATTTCTCCTTTTTCCAACAATATCCTATGGTGTATCTCTGTAAACCGGCACCTGTGTGTGTGTGTGTGTGTGTGTGTGTGTGTGTGTGTGTGTGTGTGTGTGTGTTTGCTGAGAACTGGGGACATAAATGTGAAAAAGTACCCATCAACTGGGGACCTGCAAATTAACTGGGAATTTGGCCAAGTCCCCACTTAATTGAAACCTGTTTCACGCAGGAAATAGCTTTGTGATACCTACAAAGGCCCAAATTGCAATCAAATTTGGACCACTGCCCATACTCACCATGGCTACCCACACCGCCATCTGCTGAGTCCCCAGTTAAAGTTGAAATTTCTGAAGCCATGTCTATGATACAAGCGATCAATTTAACCCCTCGTCCAAGTGGCAGAATATTCTAAAGGTCATATTAATGCAATCTCTGGTGTTACAGAGCCGATAAACCCTTCAGAAATTATAGTCCCCAGTTTCCTGCATAAATCCCAGGTCCCCAGTGTGGACCATAAACCAGTATGGGTGTGTGTGTGTGTGTGTGTGTTTTTCTCCTCTCCCTTCCTCTCCTCTTACGAGTCTCTCTGGAGCACACATATGTACTTTTGGATATTAAGGTATCATTATTGATAAGAGTTACTTGTATACTAAATTTCTCAGAGAGGACAAAACACAATGTAAAGTCAATGGAGGACCTTATTATCATGCCCAATTGTCTCTCACTGAGAATTAAAGCAAAGGACATATTGAAGTCCAATATATAGAGACTTGACTGTACCCACATCTATATCACTGAACCTGATTTCTCTGATTACTCGGACTTTATGACATGAGTAGTGGAGAAGTAGCCGGGGCCATGCGGGTGATTACTTAGATCAAACTTTATATAGGATCATGTTTCCCATCTGATCGTGGCAGTGCCTGACCCAGGGTCTGCATCAGTAATAGAGCCTCATTATATGGAGACTCATACCCCAGGTAAGGGAGTGGTCATCATTAGCCGGTGGGGGGGGGGGGTTACGGTTGTTTTCTGTTTGTTTTATTTTTAACATTTGAAACCTCCTGAGGGAGGGGGGCTAAAAGCTATAGGCTCCTCTTTAGAGGGGTGTTTAAAAAACTCAGCCTGCTTCTATAGATCAAAGAGGGACATCAGATTTTCCCGGCCTCAAGCATGGACGGGGGAGGGGAGTTTTGACCGGTGTTAAGGGAGAAGGGCATATTGAAATTTCATACTTCCACATGAAAAATGCACCACCCCGCCCCATTGATAAATAATGAGCACTCCCCCAGCTCAGCTAGGTACATTTATGCTGCATCTTGGCATGACAGGTTATAGGCTAAAGATCTACAAGAAAGTTATTTAGTAGCCCAAACACTTTCTGATGCTTAATTTACCACGACCTAATTATGCCATCAAATCCTCACCAATTACCAGAGTATTCATCAAATATGTCAGGTGCATATTGGAGGTTGACTAATCCAAACAGATCACAGGATTCATATCTTGAAAATTCTAAGAGCTAGGGTCCTTTAAACACCGCAGATAACAAGATGTTGTATGCCTAAAGTAGAATTGACAGGGCACAAAGAGTAAAATTCCCTTAAATCCCAAAATAGTTGAACCCTTCATAAAGCCCTCTGTATAAGGTGCACCCTGAGTGCAGGATCGTGCTATAAGCCGCACTGCCTGAAATGGTCGAAGCTGTGGCTTATACATGGGATTTTATAGATGATAAAAAGGAATGGATAAAAAATACTTTTGACATCAAGCATGTTTGATGTTATTCGTACAACTCATAATAAAGGGTTTTGCAAGTTCCCAGGATACAATCATTTCCGTGTATAACATGTACCCCAGGCGGGTACCAGCATTTACAGGAAGTCGATACCCTATATGGTAGAGTCTGATGGTAGTGGGCGATAACACAAGGAGAACCCGCAGGTCAATTGGTTAGGCCAGGATTTGCTAGGGTCTCTGTCCGCAGCCAATTACCTACAGCCTTGTTTTGGGGAAACGGCTGGGTGAGCCCGTAATTTATAATACAGCATCCGGCACATGGCCACACTTCCTGGCAGGGCCATTAAACATGTATATGCATGGGGAAGGAGAGGGTGCATGATGTCGTGTATGGGGATCTGTGTGGACACCACAATGCAATATGTTAGAAGAAATGATTCCCCAATAAGACATAGGATGCAACTTATGTAATATGGTATTTCTAACGAAATTATGAGGAAATTTCCAAGAGGGGAGATTAAGTTACCTTCTTAAGATGTCACTAAAAACTTCTCTTTGTAAGACTTGATTAGGGTAATAACCTGTAGTCTTACTCTTTGTTTAATTGAAAAATGTTGGTTACTGCTCAGCCATTACTGCAGTTATTGATTGGACCTACGTTCTGTATGGCTGGTTACAAGAGGAGACAAAAGCCCACCTGAAAGTAAAAGCCAGAGAAAGCAGTCAATTACAAGAATGAATTGAGAAAAAATACAATGTCAACTGTAATAAATGTCCAAGCACTTGAGATCATTGAGTCAAGAAAGATTGAGCTTTCCATGAAATTGATAAAGATTTTTGACTTCTCTGAAGCTTGCCTGAATGCAAATATGGTATCAGAACAATTTAGTTTGCAGACTACGAGAGACAGTTGTCTTGTGGATCTACTGAGCTGGCATTAAAAACAACTTTCTAGATGTAATCACTTTTCTTCTCTCCCTTTCTTTTGAAATTTTCTCTTTCCTGCTTCAAAGGTCTATTGTGCAGGGTCCCAGGTAGTAGTATATGAATGGTCATTTTACTCAGGCACAAATCCTATGTGTGCATCAGATTTTGATAGTAGTATACGGAAAGGGCACCTAGACTGAAACCATGTAAAATGAATGCTGGATGTCTTTCCTCATCAAGTGAGATATGTTCAAAATAGTCCCTCTTCTGTGGGTGCAACTTTTCCAAGGGCACTCATTAATACTTCAATTTAATCAAAATATCCAATGATCACCATGAAGTCCCCTATGGATGCATTGCAACATGCCTGAAGGTCGTGATCATTCACTGACAAAACTGACAAAGTAAATAAAATTAACTGATGGCCGTCAGTCACGGATGAACGGCGTAGGGACAGTATCCTTAGGGTCCTTGGCTTTCTAAGTTTGTTATCCTGGTTCACTATTAAGCCCTAATCCTTTAGATTCAACTATCACTGCACACTGACAGCCTATGGGCAGCCGCCATCACTGTGTGTGATTTCATGACCTAATTGGACTCAAAACGAGGTTAGCCATCATCAGCAGCCTGTAGCTGTGCCCTGATTGCCATCATGACCTTCAGGCTGAAACAGTGGGAAAATTCCCCATAGCGTTAAGGCCAAGAACTGTCAGTGCTTCGAGCTTCAGGCTCATGTTGTCTATCCACCGGCTGCCATGAAACACCTGGAAATGCCTGCTGTCTATCTGAGAACAAACAATGGCTATAGATTCAACAACAGCTCTGCGGTTTGGCATCAAACATCAAATCTACCGCAGCACTTAAATTAGATCTGCAGTGTTTAAAGACCTAATTCTATTATTACAGCCCATCAACTGTAAGGCATCAAATTTTGCTTCCACCCATATATACCTTACCTACACTGAAAGAAAAATCTAACAGGGATCTTTGTAAAACTGCAAAGTGAACCACCATAATCGTATTGCAGAATATCAGTGCAGATTCCACAATGAAGCCCCAGATGGGAGTATGGGTAAACATAGTGATACAAGGAATTTCCGTGAAAATAACAATGAATCTCTGGCATTTTGGGACAAGGTGTTCAATATTCACAACATCTCGTTACAGTCTCTAATTCTTTCCTGTGAGAAACCTTCCTGCTCCCTACCATCCCCCACCCTCTGACCCCATTTCTCCCCAGGGCCCCCTTACCAAGGGTACCTGACATGTGGGGTCACTGGGGACCCTGCGTGTCCCTGATTTAACCTGACTGGGTCAAATGGCTCCAGGTGTTGCTGTCGCCTCTACTATAGCTTCACATTTATGTATATCGGGCACGGTGTTTTACGCTTTAACCCTTCCAGGCCACTAATGCATTAATGCATCATGCCCATCGGGTGCCATGATGCATGTCAATTTGAATGTAGGCTTAGCGAGAAATTGTCAGGATTTCATTCAGTGGTGGGTCCAGGAATTTAAAAGTGAATGGTCGCTCCCTTGTCTAACACCTAGTCAGGGTCCGTATTTAAAATAATGTAAAAGGTTGAAGCATTTGTAGGTAGATATGCTTTCAGAGTTTAATTAGGGTAATTTGAACTTGCACCAAATGCAAGATGGCTGCCACCAAGGTATATTTCCTAGTGAGAATAGTAGAATCCTAAGGGAAAATTTGCCTCAGTGGTGGCCACCTTGGAATTTGGATATATGCAAAAGGATTGGTATGGGTGCATCTACGTGTGTGTGATGGTCAGAGGGTAGGTTGACATACACTGCAAAAATGGTGTTTAGATGCTAAACACAATTCTAAACATATTCTTGCAACGTTTTTGTAATCACATTAATTTCCTAAACATGTTTAGCCAAACAATGTGCTTAGCTCAAGTGTTTAGAAATGTAGGTGTTTAGGTGAAAACTTTGTGTTTAGATATCTATGAATTTTTGTGTTTAGGTGTTTATGAATGTTTGTGTTAAGATGTTTAAATGATTTAATGGAGAGTTAAGGTTTGCAGACATGTATGCATTTAAAGAAAAGAGATATATTTTGTTTGTTTTCTCATTTACTGGATTATTTCATGCTAATGATGGTGGCATAAGGTGAATCTAGTCAATTTCCTATTGCCCTTTCTATTCACATGACATTCTATAAAATGAAACCACGATAAACATGGAATTTGGAGACATTTGTCATAACAATTGATTATAACTGTGTGCAGATAGTCCATTCAAAGGTAGTGCTGCTACCTGGTGTGGATTCAACTTCCAAGTATCTAAACATATTGATGTTTAAATCTAAACACCTATTATTCAACTGTTTCAACTCTAAACATCTAAACATGTTTAGCGTAAACGTTCATGTAGTTAGAAAAAAAGTGTTCATTTCCTAAATGTGTAGTCGATGAGACACCTAACTGACCTATATGTTTAGGTTTTAAACGTGTTTAGACCTAAACATGTTTAAAATCTAAACACCATTTTTGCAGTATACTTCAGTTTAATATATACATGGAGGCGGGCCCAGCAGTCAAGCTGAAATCCACTAAGATGCCCGTTTGGAATCTCCAGTTTAGATACTGAACATCAGTTTAGATAGGCAGATCAACTATCTGGATCATTGGTTGCCCTCTTGTGCATGAGCAAAAGGTGAAAACAAGGCATGATTGGCAGATAATCCCTTAACCTAACCATACAAATTCCCCCAAACATACAGGCAGGTAGTGGTAGCGGTATGCTGGCAGGAAATGGGTTAAGTGGTGTCAAATCAATTATCAATGTGTCATCCAATATCCCTAACAAATTCCTCCAACATCCAACTAAAGAAATCTTTATCTGCCTGTCAAAATCAGACAGAACATGAGAGATATAGATTCCCTCTGACTTCCCCTGATATCCCCCTGACTGCAATCCATATCAATACCCCACACCCCCTGTTGTCATGCTGTCAAATCTCGGTGACTGTCAGACCACCCTCCTTCCTGTCACTCTCCTTTCTTACCATGGTTCTAGCAAATACACAGCTTACAGATATAAATACATATATGTATGTTTCTACAGGTGTCAGACATGGAAGATGCCCACTGCCTGCTACTGGATGGCCCCAGTGCAACCATACTCCTGAAAAAGGTCATACCTTGTATATACACACTGTAAAATAATAACTGTTTAATCTACCAAGGATCCTCATTAAACTGACCTATGAACTACCGTAACTGATAGGCATTAAAACCAGTGTAGTTTTTAGAAGAATCCCCAGGTGGCAGTACAGTGGTGCACAATTGTACAAGGAATCTTTTTGGAAAAAAAAGACAGATCTCTGGCACGTTTGGGCTGAGGACTGCACCATTATTTCAATGAACTTTCTGATTACGATGCATGCTTCAAACCCATAAGATGTAGCTGACTCTTTTCAGTGGATGTTATGTCTTGATGTCACACTTTCCCTCCTTGTATCATGACCCAAGGTTAACGATTGCCCAATGGCCGAGATGTCGCCTCCACTTCAAAACCATTCTTCTATACTGCCTTCTTGCAAGAAGTTGTATTTCATACCCAAGAACTCTGAAGAGCCATAATTTATTCATCATTTATTCCCATGCCTAAATCATTCCTCTTTTAATCTCTCTTTTCAATGGGACCTTCATGCCTTTTTCTTTCACAGTTTCCCCCATTTTCTTCTTTCTCCCCTCCCTCCCTACTTCCTTCTTTTATCTATTTTCTTTTCCAAATGTCCCCCATTGTGATTTTATCTTAGTTGCTGCTCAGTATCTAAAAGTCTTTAACAAAAGAATGGCACAGAGTTGGGAGGGTAACCAAGAAGGGGGGAGCAGTGGCTAAAATGACATCCTTTTTTAGTTAGCAAAGAAACTGCTTTGTCAAATACCACCTTGGTGAGGAGAATGCCATGGTGAGGAGGGAAATGTCCTTGGACAAAAGGAGACAAGAAAATAACTCATGTTAATGAAAAAAGGGCAATAATTCATGGTAAGTGATCCTTTATTCATGTCACTTCATCTTTTAAGAGACCCTCTTAACCCTTTGAGGGCCCTAATGCATTGATGCATCATACCCATTGGTCGTCATGATGCACAAAAAAAGTGCTGGCGAGACTGCTTACCAGCACGTCATTGGAGCATCATGACAACCCTTAACTTTACAGGTGCATCATGACGACTAATGGGCATGATGCATTAATGTATCAGCAGCCCTTAAAGGATTAAGCTGGTGTTCCACCGCCGTCGTTTTTTGCCAATTATTTTTTACATTGCAGAATTTTGGGAAAAAGACAGTTGGGTTATCAAATATTTGACTGAGAGACGACAGTGGAATGTCCACTTTATAGATATCAAATTGAGAATATGAATTTTATTGTCTGTGACAAAAAATAGACTTGTCCTGTAGTCATGATATTTCTGATGCCATTACTCTCTAACCAGTTGTACTGAATACCATATCGTTGTGTTTAAGCGCCGGGATTTGAAGGAGCGCCTGTCTCAAATAAGTGCCGGGGGAAATGGGGTAATGAAATATCTCTTAAGCACTAAAGCTGGATCTTGAATAAGCGCCTGTCTTGTATAAGAGCCGGGGTAATGCCCCCTCCAAATCTATAAGCACCTGGATGCTTAAACAAGACGATATGGTACTCCATGTGAGTGGATATACACAAACTAAACTCGGTAAAGCATGAAGGGGATTTCTGTAATCAGTACTTGATAAACATAGATATTTATGGATCAGCAGAGATGGCCAGGGATAATGATTGAAGCCAATTCTTTTCAACAGAGTTTCCCCCATGCAATTCCATGACCCTAAGAGTCTAAAGTTTGCAGTTGGTTCTTATGAGATAGACTTTCCTCTTGAAATCAAGTCTAGTAAGCCCTCCTTCACAAAGCTCTATTTGAAAATTGTGTTAGTGTTTTTCTTCACAAGGCGATAGAGTGATTGGATATCGAACTTTTTTTCTAAAGGAGCATATATGGATAATCAGAATGCCCAGTTCTGCATAAACACAATTATAGAGGACACATGTATATAGTATTGAATCTAAGGCTTATTTCTGCCAACAACATTGCCCATGAAAATGATAAAATTCCAGAAATCGTAGACATTCAGAAATATCAAGTCGCTTTAGGACATATTTACCACGAATCTGCAAACAAATATCCACTGGATTCTTGGTTCCTGAGACTGATTTGTGGAGTTCTGAGAAAATATAACTCTGCCTGACCTGAGGACATTTCCTAGCATGGCCCAACGCCTGTAAACCCTACACTATTCCACCTGGCTGCTCTCACCACCTGTCACCCTGGGCACCACTCCCACGCCCTCTAGTGAACCTACCATTAACTACAGCTCTTTGGATAAAGATGTACCTTAGAGAGACCCTCCCCCCCACGCCCATCTTCTGCTTTCTTCAACTACTCTCCTGCACTCTAAAAAATAGCTTTTGAATCTACCAGGGATCCTCGTAAAACTGAACAGTAGACCACAGTTAGCGTAAAGTAGAGAAGCAGTGTACTTTTACAATGAATCCCTGGTGGAATCTTTGTGAAAATAGCAATGGATCTCTGGCAACTTTGGGAGTAGGATTTTACTATTATTTTGATTACATTTTTGTTCCTATCTAGTTATAGGTCAGAAACACGTGTTTCTTTGCAGAAAATCACATAATCCAAGAGAAGCAAGGTATTTTAATCAATGCCTCTTGCAGGCATTTTAAATTTCTTGAACAAGAAATGCAGGGATGATGTGAGAAGATGAGCCCGGCATAAATGGAAGTGTGGTTTGGTTCGCAACTATGGGTTAGAGTATGGGAGGAAAGGGAAAGAAAAAAATGTATAAAAGGGTAAGAGGAGGGAGTCCGAGGGACCATGCAAGACAAATATTGTTGTTTGTAGTGGTCCAAAATGATGCAGACAATAGGCTCAGTGGTGTCAGATGAATATCAAGGATACCAGGATATCATCTGATACCCACACAAATTCCCTTGACTTACAGTCAGAAAAAGATTTAATGCGTGCAATCATGCACGACTGGCCCAGGTTGCCCACCACCTACCATAGGGGACTGTCAATATAGTGACAGTGTGTCAAATACTCAATGCTTAAGGCTATGGAGGATGCACCCAATATCACTCGCATGTTTCATTGGCGAATAACTCCTCTCCTGGCGAGTTAAGCATTGCACAATACCAGCAGGCTTTGAATAATGATACATATTAACCATACAAACACATGAGACAATGTAATTCTCCTCCATTTTGTTACAATCCAGCAGTTTCAATGCAACTGTGAGTCGATCGTCATGGTGTCCGCCATTTTGGATTTTGATGTTCTGTGCGAATGCGCGACCCCTCCTTGCCGGAAGTAGCATTTTCGATGGAGAAATGATAGATTATATCGATTTAACTTGAAATTAATGGTTTTTTTAATATGATCCATGCATGTTAGACAATATCAATCGAATTGAATTGAATACATGGCCTGTATTTACTTTTATATGAAAAATAAAGCTTACGACGGGCCACTCTGTGTGCATGTACGAACTCGCACGAGGATGTTCTGCCTCGGGGGGAAGAGTGTAAAGACTAGTACATATATAGTATGTCAGAGGGCGCATGCAGTAGCCGGTGTAAGGGCTAAGACATAGAAATCATAACAGCCTGCGTCCTCTGTGTATACTAATACGTACATAGAGTCCTACACTCGCCTTGCCGGATATGCGATAGCCATAACAAAAGTTTTGCGGTCTGATTTACAAGGTTGGTCTATGAACGGTCTTAACCGGTCTTATACGAAAATTTCCCAACTTTTCCTGCACCTATCGCATTACATAAACGGTCTTCCGGTCTTACCTACTGAAAAAAAGCGTCTTAATTGGACAATTCTCATAGGAGCCCATGTGTTATGTCTATCGCAAAAATCTACCACACAATGCTATCCTATGGAGCCTCATTTTCATGAGAAAGTAAGTTAAACATGTCAAGTTTTTTTCATAGCTAAAGAAATTTTTTTTCCAGGAATTGTGCATGTGCAATGAAAGACTAGATCCTAAAGAACATGTTTCCATAATTTTTTGTTTAATTATCCCCCAATTTCGATGAGCAATTCCCATCTAAAGTTCCAATTCATGACCATCAGTTTTGACCGAGAAGGCGCCACCAGTAACCCAGGAGGACCTGCGCCAAAAACAGGAGAATTGTAGAAACCCCCCTTCAAGTGACACTGACACCAGGCCCCCATCAATTATCAGTACCACACACCCTGCTGTCATGCTGTCAACCTCTGTGACCTTCCACTGTCAGATTCCCCCTTCCTCCTGTCACTTTCCTTCCTACCCTTCCCCCAACAGATGAGTACTTTGCTAACTGATATCAATACATGGTTCTACTGGTGTCACTAGATGGTTCAAATCCAGCCTAGACATATCCTTGCACTAGGTGTGGGTCCTACACAAAGTTCCATACCAATATTAGTAACTTTATCACTGGATGCTTGGTTTCTAGGCTGTAACTGCTTCTCACACCTGCTCCTCTTGTTAAAGGATGTGTTGTCATAATGCCAGTGGCATATCTTGATATCCTATCATTATCAGATATACAATACCTCCTATCAGTTAGCAGTAGAATTGTATTTATTCCAGCATATTGTACAGAATCTTAAGGTATAGATAGTGGTTGTTGTGCGGCATATGCTGGCTCTCTTATAGGAAGGACACAGTGTGTATACGGACTTAGCAGGTTTTTTTTTTTTTTTTTTTTTTTGAACAACTTTGAACTTTATTGGTCATAAACATATGAGTCAACAAGCTATACAGTAGTTAATTTCTCGCAGATATACGTATATGAAGACCAATAAGTTCCTGGGTCGAGGCGTATCAAGAGATATTATTATGCCTCTCCCCATGGTATGTAGTGTTACATATGCAGATTCCAAGAGAAGTTTGACATTGAGTTTTGGTACATGGCGGTATATATGATTGTATTTAAACAATAAATGGGTGTATTTAAAAAAAAAATTGTTGTATTTGTAATCACAGTCACAATGTTGGATCAAAAATAATTGATCATTATTAAAGGGAATTATTACATTTTTTTCATTATGGGATAGTGTCCATTAAATCCTTTTTCATCAGGTTTTTGAAAGTGCCTATTTCTTTTATATTTCTAGTATTTGTAGGTAGGGTATTCCAGAATTGCGCACATTTTACTTCTGGACCTTTTTCATAAGCTTTACAATTAATATTATTATAGAAAAGTACAGGTGCATCATGTAGACGAGTCTGTCTATTTGCAGCTCTTACATTAATACCTAGTCTCACCATTTTATGAGCAAACATCTTGCAATGGTATTGTCTTCTATAAATAAGTTTAGGAAGATTTGCTACATGATGAACCCTATCTGTTGATGTTAAAATGTTCAAACCAAGGCAAGTCTTAATACATCTGTTCTGCAGTCGTTGAAGTTCATCGAGTAGGGTTCCATTAGCAGTATCATAAAAGATATCAGCATAATCAATAATTGGTAATACATAGGTTTTATACACTCGTAGGAGCACTGCATGTGATAGCATATGTCGTAATTTGTACAACAAGAAAGATTTGTAGCGAACATTTTTCATTAATGTCTTCACATGTAAATTAAAATTCATTTCCTGGTCTATCAGTACTCCTAAATATTTATACGAGTTGACATTCAGCAGCATTTTTCCATTTATTTCTATATTAGGTTTACGTAGATTTTTGAGAGTTTGAGCTGAAGAAAAGGTCATAATTTTAGTTTTGTTATCGTTGATGGTTAATTTGTTTTTGTTCGCCCAGGTTATGAATTTGTTTAAAGCATGTTGAAGAGTTACCTCTAATATATCGATACTAGGTCCGGATACATATAATACGCTGTCATCGGCATATAGCATAGTTTTGTGTATATCATCCCTTTGTATGCAGTCATTAATATATAGTAAGAAAAATAATGGACCCAAAATTGATCCTTGAGGTACTCCACAGGTCAAGGGTAATTCTGCTGACTTAATATTATTAGCCATAGTACATTGTTTTCTGTTAGTTAAATAATTTCTAATTAATTCCAAGTTTTTTCTCCTTATACCATAACGTTCTAATTTCTGTAGTAGTATCAAATAATTAACCGAGTCAAAGGCCTTTTTAATATCAATAAATGCAGCTAAAGTTATGTATCCAATATTTCGACTTCTTAATACGTCATTTACAAAGAAACTTATAGAGTCCGTAGTAGATTTGTCTTTCTGGTACCCTCCTTGGCGTTCAGTTAATATTGAGTTAGCAGTTAGGTGCTGGGAGATAGCATTGTGTATTAACCTTTCAAAAATTTTTCCTGGTACAGGAAGCACGCTGATTGGACGATAGTTAGATACATTTGTGTTGTCTCCACCCTTAGATAGGGGGGTGACTACAGCAATTTTCCAACAGTTTGGAATTTTACTAGTTTCTATACATAATTTGATTATTTTTTCAAATTTTTCAATCATACACAGAGCTGCCTCCTTAAATATATATGTAGGTATATAATTGAGACAGGAAGACTTTGATGTATCAACATCCTTTAAACACTTTATAATTTCATCTCTAGATACCTCAAAGTCAGGCATATCAGTTATACATGTAGTACCATCAAATGACCATGGGTCGGTGTGTTTACTAGCTAGGTTCGGTCCAATATTAACAAAAAATTCATTAATAAATGAGGCAGTGTCAGATATTTCTACTGGGTCGTTTTCTTCATTTATTAAATTTATTATACTATTGCTCGACTGTTTTGAAGGAATAACTTTCTTTATGCTACGCCAAAATGCTTTAGTTTCTTTGATATTGTCATCGCATTCTTTTTTAAAGAAATTTTGCATTGCAGTCTCTTTCTCCATGTTAACTTGATTTCTAATGGTTCTAGCTCTATGCCAGTCGAGTACAGACCCAGACTTTCTAGCAGTTTTTAGCATTTCATTTTTATCATTAATCCGTTCTAATAAATAATTTGTCATCCAGGGCGAGCTTTTATCTTTGATTTTAAATTCTCTGATAGGGCACATGTCATCTAAAGCATCGTATAGATTTTTTTCAAAAATGTTCCAACAGGCTTCAGAGGTTTGAGAGTTTTCAAAGTCAGTCCAGTCAAAGTTTTTAATTTTGTCTAGAAAAGCAATACTGTTGTAGTTTTTGTAGGACCTTCCAGTAAAGTATCTATGACCAGCTTTAATTGTGGCATTTTTTCGTATAATGTAAATAGGAAGGTGGTCACTTAAATGAATATTTAGTGGACCATATGATAAGACATTGTTACAATTTGTGAAAATTAAATCTATACACGTGTTGTATCCTGCAGTGGTTGTGACACAATTTATAAGTTGAGTAAGGTTAAAATTTTCCATCATTTCATATAGCATGGTCTTGTCGTTATCTTCTGTAAGTATATCGACATTGAAATCACCTATACAAATAATATCGAAGTCATCGAAATTTTCAATCTGTAGCAAAGTTGCAAGCATTGTATCACAGAAAGCAGTTAGATTACCATTAGGTGGTCTATATACGTTACTTATTCTATCATGTCTATACATGTTATACCTGGATAATCTATACATTCCATCCTCGTCAGTGTCATTTAGGAAAGTCTCAGAGAATAATAATACATCAATGTTTTTGTTATCTAACTCGTCTTTCAAACCAGCAGGCTTATTTCTTATAGATCTAGCATTTAAGTGAACAACAGAAAAACCTGATTTAAAATTGGGGGTATTATACAGGTTTATATTAGGTATTATAGTTTGACTTGTACATAATAATTTCTTCCTGTATCAATTGATACCATGAATATAAATGTAACATATATGCTGAGATTACAGGAAAAAAGAAAATGATAATAAAACGAAAAGAAACCCAACGGGGCATACAGCTCTAGTGGCCGCCCTGGGGTGGAAAATATGACTTCTAGATTATAGTAGGAGCACTCCAGTTACTTGGAACGTTCTCATTGCTTTACATGTTTTTGTACACATAATTATTATTTGGTAATTATTTGTTACTAAACATATACAGATTAATATATAGTATAAATACTCATGAGTTTTACAAATTTACTTTGGTGCAGTTTCTATCAATCCTTATATATGGAAAAGTTCATAGCTGTGGTTGAGCAGGTAGCGGGTCGACATTAGGATGCTGGTCGGCAACATGTCCTGTGTTTCGTGCAGGAGTTGTGGGTTGGGTATTTGTCAAGGAGTGTCTAATCCTCATCAGTAGTTTTCCCTGTATGTTTTCTCCCTTCAGATTGTTAATGCGACATAAGTTTGCTTGACCTAGGTGATATCCAGACCCATATACTGGATGAAAGTTTCCTTCATATAGGTTGAGATTTCCGGTTGAAATCAGGTATTCCTTGAGCTCGGGTGTAGTGAATTTGATTGTATTGAGTCTATGCATGATTTTTTCAGCTTCCTTGCCCCATTGGGGGGTTTGCTGTAGAGACTTGGTCTCTGACATCATGTCGTATGGACTAGATAATTCCATGATACGAGCAGCTTTCTCTGGGCTATCACATAGGATGGCTTTGTGGTACTGAAACCCTTGCTCTACGCTGGAGAAAATATTATCCCCATCTTTTATTTCTACCGGGTAGAGGTTTGACAATTTATGATAGCTGGAGCGGTACATAAGTCCATCAGGTGTTCTAGCCTCATTTGCTTTTTCCAATGTCATTTGATACGGTAGGTTATTCAGATTTTTGTGACCATAGGTCTTCCCCTCAATTATGATTGAGCGTTGTCTTAGCTTGGCTTCAATCTTGTTTGCGCGACATAAGAAGAACACTGACCTCAGGTCTATAAAGTTTCTAGTTTCCTTCTCATTTAGTTCATCGCCTACTGAGACATGGTCCCACGTTCTATTGTGTTTCAGGTGTTTCAGACCTTTCATAAGCTCGGATTTGCATTGGAAGTTTAGAAAAGTTAATCTGATGGGACGATGTTTACCTTCTTCGACGCCATGTTGGTTTTTTCTCCGTAGTTTCGGACCATCTCGTCTAACAGAGGCTATCAGCTCTTGGTTCCATTCCAGTTTCGTATCACTAAAAAGCTGTCCCATTTTCTCGTATAGGTTTTCTCCTTCTGTCTCCTCCACTCCTTGGATAATAACTACCTTCTGAGCTTCTTGTTTGTCCATTTTCTCAAACTTGCTTTGGTGCGTTTGAATAATGCGAGTGGAGGCCGCCGCTGTTGCTGTCAGGCTTGACAGTGTGTCTTTGACTCCATTTACTACTGCTGAATTTTCAGCTAATTTGATGTTGACTTCCTCTAAAGTATTGTTTACCTTAGTGTTTGAAGAGGTGCATTCATTTATGCTGGTCTGAATGTTCATCAGAGTTAGTAAAGTCGTTGAAGCTAGGGTTTCTTGTGCAGTCATTCGTTTTCCTAATGAATTGACAGCGTGTATAATCTCCCCAAGGGTGGCTTCTTGACTCAGCAATGGCGGGTCACCTAGCACCGGGCCCGGTGGTACGGGTGTTGAATCTTTTTTTCGCCTTCCTTTACCTCTATTGGAGTCAGTTTGAGCTGCCATGGTCAGATCACGTAGTCGATATGTTTAGACGACCGGGAAACATATACAAAGCAATGCAGTAGTTTAATTACTAGCCAATGAGAGAACTCCAATCTATTCACTGCGGTCCTTCGGGGGCCAACTGGTACCCATCTGATAGGTCTTATCAGTACAACTTGCCGGTAACAAGCTCCAGCAATGGCCGCGCCCATGGGACAACCTGCTACCTCGGAATAGTGGTTGTAGGGTACGCTCCTAGTAGGTGTATGTAGAACTAGGGTGCAGCCTAGGCATCTGTGTAGTATATGATACAATAAGGTTTATGGTATATATAGCGGTGAAATATATGTGATAATGATTAATGTACATGTAGATTGAGGTTTCAATATATAACACAACTAAATCATTCCTTGCATTAAGGGCAGTGACCAAAGGACTGTGCTTCCCGAATGGACAATATGTCCCTTCCACTTCACGACCACTCCTCTACTGCCTTCTTGCAAGGAGTATTACATCGTACCCCAAGCACTTTGCAAGAAGAACTGCCATTAATTAATTATTTAATTATTCACCATTTAATGCCATGACATAACCATTCCTCATTTCATCTCTCTTTTCTATGGGGCCATCGTGCTCTTTTCTGTGTCTCCGCTGTAATTTGATCTTGTATTCTGAAGGCCTCACGTTCTTTCATGATTGTATTTAAAAGTGTTCGTATCCTTTCATCCTCATTTCTGAAGATGCATATAATACAGTGATTCTTGGTTTGCTCTCACTCCCTCTCCCTGCTCTCCCTACAACTTTCAATTGTTTGGGTTGGGCATAGAGCGAAGAGGGTAAGGAAGGAGAGGGGATGCAGTAGGTTAAAATGACAGCCTTTCCAGTCACAGTCAGCAAAAACTGCTTTGTCAAATACAGCCTTGGTGCAAAGAAAGCTTCATCATAGGAGGAGAGCCATCTTGTGTGACAAAAGGTGCAAAAAAAGAATTATTCTGAGCAAAATGGAAAAAATATAAAAGCCCAATAAGTCATGTTAAAGTGGTCCTGTATTTATGTCACTCCTTTTTCTCAGAGATCCCCTTTCATAGATATTGAATACGAATTAGTGGCGGATCCAGAATTTGGAAAAGGAGGGGGCGCCGCCCAAAAGGAGGGGGCGCACCCCCTATTTTTGGACAAATTTTGAGGTCCAAAATATGGGATGCCCGTTTAGTTAAACTCACAACTGGGAAAAAGTGGGGGCACACGCCCCCGCTCCCCCCTCTAAAGTCGGCACTGTCAACTTGATACTTGTGATGCCATTGCTCTACAACTAATTGCTATGAATTTCATGTTGGATAGACATGTAAGCCAAATTTCAAGTGCACCCTGGTAAGTCAGGGATCATGCTCTACATTGATTTCTATTGACACATGTAAGTGCCCCCCCTTGGCTACGGCAGGTTACTATTAAAAGTTTTCAACAATGCTCCAACTCTACTTTAAGATAAACTTCCCTCTTAAAAGCAAGTCTTGTTAGACTTTCAATGCCCTATTTGGAAATCGAATTAGTGGTTGTCTTCACAAGGAAATATAGAGATTGGATATTGAACTTTTTCTCGAAAGGAGCACATAATAAGATTACCAATAGGATTATCATAATGTTCGGTTCTATATAAATTGAATTACCAAAGCAATAGAATGGAATTTAAGGCTTAATGTTTTCTACTCTCAACATTGGCTGTGTAAATGGTAAAGTTACAGAAATCTGAGACATTTTCAAAAGTAAAATGTCTTATTACCTTGTGCTATTACCTTACATTTTACGACATGATATATGGACTCATATCAACCAACATGCATTGGTATGCAATAAAACCTCGATGTGCTTAACTGATGTAAGCTAGATCATGCGCAAAAGAAATTTTACAATTCAGTCATCCAGAGTACACTCTAAAATAACTGTTGAATCTACCGGGGAATTCTACTGAAAGCACAACTATATATATATATATATATATATATATATATATATATATATATATATATATATATATATATGTGAAACCTGATTTTGTTGCTGCAATTAATGAACTTAAAAACATGTCCGTTTTCGTGTATATAAATGTGTAGTTGGTTCTTCTTTGTAATTTGGGTATGCTGAACGAGAAAATCCCTGTAGCCAAGCCCAAAAATGGCCGCTTCTGGGTCAAAATGTCAAAAACAAAATGGCTGTCATTTGGCATTGAGAAATATCAGAAAACACACAAAAGTACCAAAAGCAAGATAGTTGACTTCATTTTTTGAGAAAATCCAGAAACTGCACAAAAATGAATGAATACACATTTAGCCTCATGTGATACCTCAAAATGAAGGGATTTTAGAGCTCAGTCACCCAGAGTCTGGGACAGGTCTGGTCATTATCAAGGCAAGAAGCTTCAATAGATTCTTGATCAAGGTGCCAAGCCATTTGTTTATATCATGAAAATCAAAATCAAAATGTCAAAAACAAGTTGCCAGTTGGTTTTGAGACAGACCATATGCACAAAATGCACAATCATTCCACACATTGTTATACCTCAAAATGAATGAGACAGGGAGATGTCCAGGGCTATTTCAGACATTTACCAAATGAATAGATTTTGGTAACAATAAGTAAGGCGAGTAGAGCTCTTTGTGATGTCAATGAAGAAGAAAAAAATGAACTGGCCTTTAATGATTTATTCTGGAAACATGGAGGTTAAATGCGTATTCATTCATTTTCAAATCATAGCTGTAATTTCGAACTGTTCTACGGCAGATCCTTAATTGAGATTGCTGATTTAATTACATTGGGCGGGATTGTTTTCTGGAAAATCATCACTTGTTTACTATAGGTTTCCATGATATTCCTTACAATACATCATGTTATCCATAGAAGGTGGGGTCTTGGTTATGGTTAGGTGAAGGTAGTTGATTTCTTTAGAAGATTTGGGCTTGGCTACAGGGATTACCCAAACTGCCAATGTTGCCGACTTGTACCAAAAACTGCCTCTAGGTGATGGAATTTTTTAAATTGTTCCTAGTCTAAGCTGAGTACTTACAAATGCCTTCCCTATTTTCTGTCTTTCAGCTACTCCTGAAGGGCTGTGTTTTATGAATAACTACTGGACAAACATATATTCAGACATCGGAATTATTAGATGGATTCTCAAATTCCTCTCCTGTTCCTAGTTGTTCACTCATCCTGTTGCATCGGCAGTCCCTCACCCAGATTATTTGCACCACCAAGCCACTATTTGCATAACTCCCGCCAAGACTGTGCTATTCGCACCACATTGACAAAAAAGGCGGAATGATGATACATGGATTAACATCATATATCTTTACCATTGGAGGCAAAAAGCTCCTTATAGCTGCCAACCAACTGAGTCTGTACAATATTGACGATTTCTCAAAATTTACAAAACTTTGTAATGAAATGCCTTTTCCTGCAAGACCTCTACATCTCCTCCTTCTGCCTCTTATATACAAAATTTCCAATTTTTTTTAAAAACTTATTCACACCACCAAAATGACTGAAAGTGCAGGGCCCCAGGGTGTCTCCTTATAACTTGCTTTTCGAGTTAAAAAAAGTTAATATTCCAATCGTTGGGTTTTATTTTACTATGAAACATATTTTACAGAGAGTAGGGAAACTCGACCTAGCCCTGCCTCTAACATGTGTGAGGTTGCAGGGGTCTGGTGCTGAGCTTGTGAGCCATACTAGACCAGCCACATGTGTGGTATCTGTCAGTAGTAGATACATTGAGCATTGTTAGCAGGAACCCGTTAGCAGACTTTTGACGCCCAGCAGGTGCTGCCCTAATGGTTAGGTTATTCTGAGCATGCAAGTGCAGTGGCCAGCAACAAGGGTTCAAACTCTTCCTGGTTCCGAACCAGGGACCTCTCACACCCGGAATGAGTGCTCTACCACTGAGCTACAGAGCTGGCTGGTGAACACTGTTCTTTCACCCCATGTTTATGGGTTGGTATCTAACCAGGTGCTCAGCACTATTCAGCGACCCATCCTCTTGAGAGTCAAATATTCTGGAAAGGCTGTGCCCCTAAACAAGCTGTATGAGAATGATTAACTTTGAGAGGATCTATGGGTTACCCTTTCTGGATGTTCATATGTGTATCTTGTATTGAAGGTGGAAGCATGTCTGCTCCCATCTTGCTCCTTGTAATTTCCCCCTTCATTTATGTTAATGAAACTTTCTCAAAACAGAACATGCTAGAATATAAAATATTTCTTCAAAAAGAAAATGAGATCATATTTCCTACATGTGTGACCATGTAATGCTTCTAGCATAGGGTTGTGAGGTGCCAGTTGATGATTGCGTGATATGGCTGAGAAGCGCATGGGAGAAAAGGTTGGGGTCAGGGTTGGCCACTTACAACATCACAGGCCAAGTTGTTAACCCTGGGGCTCCCCTTATCTACCTCATGGCAAACACACACCTAGCACTCCTCACAAAATGTCAAAAGCATGAAAGCATGAACCTTTCCTCTACCTAATACTTCTGTATATTTTCTAAATCAAATCTGGTTACGAACTTCAATACTATATGTTGGTACTCCATAAAAGTCCATCTGTGACTGAAGCATGGTTATAAGCTGCCACACTCTCTTTGGCTGTGTTGGTTTCAAACAGACAACCTCTTTGGGCACATACTTTTTAATGCATGAATTCTAGTCAAAATGCACAATGCTTCTAGCAGACATGTTGTCGACTGGCTCTCTGATGACTTAGGCCTACTGCTCTAGCTGTGGTTATAGGATAAAGGACCCTGAAACCCCTCTCATCTACAAATGCCTCCCCCTAGCCACACACACATCCACATGTCTATACCCAGCCTTCTGAGGCCTGTTTACTTTTCGTCACCCCATCCGCTCAACCCTAGCCATGCCTCGGCCTTGTCCCAACCCGTCCCTATCCCTAAGCAATTGACGGAAAAGACCATAGACATGCCAACCCACAACACTAACTTAGCAGTACTTCACAAACATAATGACTTCTGCTAGCAATATCAAGTCAGCAAGGCCAGTAATTCAGATGTAAATCAGATGAAAATGAGATAATCAGAGAATATGAACACGAAACCCTGAATCATTCTTTGGCCCACATTGTCAGAATTCAACAAAGACAATTTTAGTATAGTATAACAAGTCTATCATGTGAAATTTTATAACTTATTCTGGAAATAACTGTGTTCCTTGCCTGATGACTATCAAAACAATCCAGTCAGAGACAGGACCAGAGGAGCACTGCTCATCCCTACTGCTGTACAGCGTTTACTTTTGTGATCATCTTCATGTTACAGACCTGGCATAGCTTATCAATAGATGCTATTGAAATCGGTGCAAGAAGGAGGTTCCTCCAATTTCATCCAGATGTAAGGGTACTCTAGGACAAGAATAAAGTACAGAGAGTACACATGGCTGCTAACCTGTATGGTAAGAGGCTGCTAACCTGTATGGTTAGATCATATAAACAGCCTAAAGACCATGCATAAGATGTTAGCTATCAATTGCCACCACTAGTTTCTAGTCCCCAAAGATGGCACTCTATCACCCAAAGGATTTACTTGATCTCCGTTGTTGGTGAGATGCTACAAGTTTGCTCACAAATATAGTCCTCAGGGTAACCATAGCTATGGAAGCTGTGCTATAGACCACCACTTGAGTAAAGAAAATTGAATTTGAAAATGGCATATATGCAAGTCCAGACATAATGGTCTCAGGTAACCAAAGAAATGTTCAATGGGAAAAGTCTTAAGAAAACACAAATAGACACTGTATCTTCCAAGTCTGCTTTGTTCAGCAAATCAGGGCAATTTTCTTGAATGCCCAGTCACAAAGAACATATTTGAGAGGAGATTGAAAATAAATCTTAGCCAAGGTCTGGTGGCCATGTGATTAAGGTGGTCATATTTGTACAGTCATGTGTACATATCTAGTCCTTAAGGATGGCACGATTTTCATTGGTCGTCTTGATGCATGGCTGCAGCCCTGGTGGGGAACTCACCAGGACTAAATTTTCTCAAAATGACGGCCCTTCAGGGTTGATATTTGATATGTACAATGTATATCACAGAAACAATTCAAAATTTATTTTCTGCGCTAATATATTTGGAGGCAGTGCATTATTAGTGCACTACACTACAGACAGGGACAACTAGACAAAGATAACAAACTAACAACTCTACAGCCCAGCAACTCCAAATTGGGCCATTTGCTCTGCCTGAGCTGCCCACCATAGATCCCCATATAAGTTGCTCTCTGAGCTGCTCCTTGACAATTATAGGTCAAGTGACATGTAAACTCAGGGCAGAGGAGGACCAGGGCAAGCCTTTCAGTCACCCCACAGTGAGCCCCATAGTCGAGCAGGGTGCCCTATAGTGGGGCTTACAGTGGTGTGTAGACGTGGTGTGTGGGCAAAGTGCAGGCCTGCCCTGAGGGTAAACACCACAACTAGTGGCACCAAGGGTTATTGCCTCGTAGTGAATAGCGTCTTATACAGCAGAGTCACAAAAGAAGGCCAGGGAAAGTTTGTAGGTGAGTGGTGGGTAGAAGAGGAAGGGAGGATGTAATCCAGAGAGAAAGGAGAGGAACAACAAAACATGGATATGTATACAGGGGTGCAGGTTATGAGGCAAGGTAGGGGGCGGTAATGTAGGTAGAGAAAATAATGTAGGCAGGTTAAAATTAGCTAAAAGGAGCTAAAAGATATAATCCCTCTTAGAAACAACGCCAGCAGATAAGAGAATCCTGATTTAGTGTTATTATCTTTAATCGTGACTGTCCTATTCCTAGTTTTCCTATAATATTTAAAAGTTCTTTCATGCAAAGAAATCACGAATCAATGCCACTAAAAAAATAACTACACTCACAAATATGAGCAATTTATGATCTCCATTAATTCTCCAAGAAGAAATTTAAGTATCCATTTTAACAAGAATGACTACTTTCATTTTTCTTCCCACAGTATTATTTTTATCTAGTTTGTCCAAGAAGATGGCCCTCTTTCCGTGATGGAGTTTCCACTGCATCTGGGCTGCGGTTGACGGCCAGTTTTTGCCAGCTTGTCATTTTAACCCACAGTTCCCTTCTCATTCCCAGTCCCTTCAGACTCTCTGGCGTCCATCCATCTAGGTTTTTGTAAAACATCTCAGGGTAAAAGGATGAACATAGTCCTGGTAAGTCACTCACGTTCATGTGTCATGCCCGCTCTTGGAGGTAAGCATGATGCACCAATAATGGCAAACCAATGCTTTATTTGTGCATCATGTTATTTTTGTGTCAATGTACATAAGACTTGAGAGGTTTCAATTCAAAGATAACCCTGCTCTGGTTGGCCGGGATGTAAATTCTTAGATAGGTTTCTTTCCAATTTGACTAAAGATCTACTTAAAGTTCAATGTTTGAACCAATGTATTACAGTCTTCTAAGTAAATTCAGAAATTCTATTCCTATATTCACCCTGGGTGGGTTTTTGATTGTTCAAAGTCACATAGTTGATATGACACAGCAACAAAGACTTCTAGCCATGACCAGCAGTGCTTTGGTGCAACACACTGAATGATGATAAGGTAGCATGCGGTCCTTTCATTTTGACCCTTTAAAGGCCACTGATGCAGGAGTGCATCATGCCCATTGGTCATCATGGTACACCAATGAAGCACTTCATTGGTGCCTCATGACGAGCAATAGGCATGATGCACTGATGCATCGGTGGCCTTGAAAGGGTTTAAATGATGAAGAACCTGCTGCTTCTGTTGGGTCTGACTGGATCTGGTGTGTAAGAAGGGAGGAGGTAGGGGTCCGGGAGGTAAAAAAGGGCTTTCCTAAGATGGTGGAGTGGAGGGCTGAGGCTTGTAGGAGAGTGTGCTGCAGAAAGTCTGGACAGGAATCGATGGGAGTGCAACAGAACTGCAATTCCAATTTAAGCAGTTGTTGTTTCTGTAAACTCCTTACGTCTAAGTGATACCCTATAGCGGGGAAAAAGGGTGAAGCAGCGCGCAAAAGTAGGTGCCCGTCTGTCGGCTGAAATGAACATGAACATCTCCGTGTCCAGCCAAACCGGTGACCAACTCTCGTCGGGTTGCTCTTTCCGGAAATGTACAGACAATAACGTAATATCAAGTTGGCACCTGTCTCGCGGTCAAGGGTGAGATGGATGGATCATGTCTGCGTACACAGAGCCTTCCGAATCAGCACTATATACAAGGTACATCTGATAAATGAGGATTAACCCCTGGTGTGTATTATAGGTGGGGAATATTTCTCTCTAAAATCTTCCTAACAAACCCCCAACCCTATAGAGTGATATACGGAATGCTCATAGATTTTTCAATTTAGAAAATCCATTGAACAGAAGTTAGGCCTATGTCATTTTGATTTTTCTTTAGATAATAACTTCAAACTCAGGATTCACCTTATATGCAAGGTGCTTCTGATACACAGGGTATTACGATAGGTACACATATTTTTTTTCTCGCTATGATGCATCAATGCAGTGCTGAAAAGGCCATATATGCATTTTGCACAATGCAGGAATGCAGTCTTGGTACAGAGGCTTGTTCAGGTGGGTGGGAATCATCCCGTGTCAGGCATATGCCATCATCCCTGTCTGACACCAGCAAAACCATGTATTGATATCAGTTAACGGGATATTTGTCTGTGGCGGGTAGGGTGGAAGGGGAGTGACAGGAGGGAGGGGGGTCTGACAGTGGGAAGTCAGAGAGGTTGACAGCGTGACAGCATGGAGTCTGCAGGATTGATAATGGATAGGGGCCGGGTGTCAGTGCAGAGTAAATGGGGATTCTACAATTCTCATGGTTTGTCTGAGTGTGACAGTTGGATGGAAGTGTTGGCATAAGGGAATTATTGGTGGATATCGATGGTGTTTTGTTATCCTTAGGATCCTCCCAATGCATTCTAGCCCAGTGTCTGTTCACTGTTCAGCAGTATCAGCTTCAATTAGTGTGATCTTTTCATAACTTTTAAGATTCTCTGCCTTGACACGTTTATATATCATTATTAGTAGCTCCCCTCTCTTACTCAATACCAATCTATACTTTCCACCTCCCCCACACACTACTTTCCTTTATTGGTTTCCTCATATTTTCTCTGTTAAAGAAATTAATGGATGCTCACTAACATCATTGATTCAATTTAATTTCTTTATGCGTTGTCTGAAGGGAAGTAGAGCTGTAAAATGTCCAGGTTTGTACCCGTCATGGCAAAGTGTTGACCTGTCCTTAGAATGGTACAGGCAAGTATTTGGAGAGGGAAAAGCAGGGTGGAACTAACAGTCTAAGGTGCAAAGAGCTGTAGTTAATGGTAGGTTCACTAGAGGGCGTGGGAGTGGTGCCAAGGGTGACAGGTGGTGAGGGCAGCCAGGTGGAATACGTGTAGGGTTTACAGGCTTTGGGGCCATTCTAGGAACTGTCCTCAGGTCAGGCAGAATTAAATTCTCTCAGAATTCCAGAAATCAGTCTCAGAAAATAAGAACTGGCTGTCGTAGGACTGTGATTGAGATAAGAGAAAGTACCTCCTTCATCAACACTAAACTTTTAAATTGTGGCAAAGTAGTAAGTGAGGAATTCTGTGAATGACAGCAGGTTAATCAAGTGGGAAAAGGGCCTGTCAGGGCCAGCAGCCTCAGCAGAGCTAGGTTATCTATATTCTTCTGGGGAAGGTGACTGTTCAGGAATACATTTCCCAATATGGTGTGACTGCACACGGCCACTACAATTTAGAAACCTGTGATTTAGAGTGGGTGATCATAGCCAATGTGCTACAACTGCTCTGTACACTCAGCACTTAATGTAGAAATTACACAGGGCCTTGTAGGGCAGTCATACCTTGCAAGCATTAGTGACCACTATATGCAGGACTGTAATGGCATTAGAGTGAGAGATCCCACTATAATTTGAAGGGGTCTAGTCGTACCATCTTAGGAAATGCCTTCCAGATCCAGTGTACCCCGTTTGTACTCATGTCCTCTTTGAATATTTCTAAAGATTTTGTGAGACGTGGCCTTGCTGGATAGAAGTAGAAATCCTATACTGTTCATGAATGCATTCAGTAGAACAATGTGATTTGCTTGAGAAGAGGTTGTCTATTACTTATTTCTCACCCACAATTAGAGGGGCCTTCTAGGTTATGGCAAAGCAGGAGGGTAACATTAGCAGAGCTATTCAGTGAGAGAGTAATTCACAATGGCTGAAGACAGGTTAATTACGTGGCAAGAGGGCCTAGATAAGACTTACAGACCTATTCCACTGGGAATTCCAGCTACCGTCCTGACAAACCTTTACTTACCCTTAGGCTTAGATGTAAATATTGCAAACAGAGAGGCCTCACCTAGACAATATAAAATGCATGGTTAGTACACATACTATGATGAATGAATAAGGATACCAAAATACAGCTGATATTCTCTCCTGCGAGTACTAAGTGCATGTAGGTGACTGCTCAAGTGAGACAAACCATACAAATTTTAAAACACCCTTCTGTACAACACTGATACCAAGCCCATATCCAAAACCTCACACACCATGGGTGCCCCTACACACTGTCAACCTCTGTGACTTACCACTGTCACTTCCTTTTCCACCCTGCCCATAACAAGTTATTACAGAGCTATCTGATATATATTAATATATTCCTCCTTCTGTCAGACAGTAGGAACATTGCTTTTCCCACATTATTTCCTTAGCCCAACAACAATAAGTTCTTATCTAGATCCATGCATTCACTCTCATGCCCCCAATCTTTCCATGCTTTGTATAACCGTTCTCCGGTGTTTTCAGAAACTACACAGCTTAAATGGGAATTGGTTTCCAATCCTACTCCCATTAACTGATGTCCAGATTGTCTACAGCATTTGCCTCCATGCCTCAGCCCCTCCACTCCAATATCTTAAGATCATCCTTCTTACCTCCTTATCCTCTCCAGCCAGACCCAGCAGGAGCGGCTGGCACTTTAATGTTTTTAGGTGCGAGGACAATGCACTGCCTTACCACAATTCAGCGTATTACACCAAAGCACTGCTGGACTTGGCTTGAATCCATGTTTGCTGCATTATATCAATGTATGTAACTTTTGTCAAACCCACAACGGGATTTAATTCATGGTGTATGACGAGTTCTGAACTTATGAATAGAATATCTGAATTGATTGAAAAAATACTATAAAACTTTGATCCAAATACAGAACACTGTTCAAACTGGAAAGAATACTCAGAACTTACACTCCTGCCAACCAGAACAGGGTGAGTTGTCTATTGAGACCTGCCAAGTCACATGTATACATGATGGCACAAAAATGGCATGATGCACAAATAAAATGTCAATAAATCTTTTTGCCAGAACATCATTATTTGTTTCCTCCGAGAGTATATCAACCCTGTATGGCTGGCATAACATGTGAACGTGAGTCACTTACTATATTCATCAAAGTCCTTTTACCTGATGGTATTCTACAAAAACCTAGATGGATGGGTCTTGGAGAGTCAGGAAGGAGAGGGAATGAGAGGGGAACTGTGGGTTAAAATGACAAGCTGACAAAAACTCGTAAATTGCAGCCGTGATGCAGAGGAAAAATCCATCACGGAAAGACGGTCTTCTTCTTGGATGAAGTAGATTAAAATAATACTGAGGGAAGTAAAGAAATGAAAGCACAAGCAGTCATGTTAAAATGGATGCATATTATTTATGTCATGTTTCTTCTTTGAGGCAGGCTTTTATGGATTTTTAATGGAGCGTATGAAATATTCATATTTGAGAGCATTCTTTTTTGCAACGGCATCGATTGGTGATTTCTTTTCATGGAAAAAATTGAATAGTTCAGTCACATTAAAAGATCCATAGCAAGGACAGTCCATAGTAAAATATTTTAATTTGAACTTCCATATCGGAGGTACAGGCAGAGGAACTTTTCTTGCAAAATGTAAGACAAGTAGAATCACCAGCACTGCATAGTGTGATATGACAGTATGTGAGTACAATGATTAGAGCAGACCCTGGGATCCAGCAGGTATCTTTAATCTTACAAAGTGTTCCTTCTCATATCTTATGTATAGACAGGCAGATGAGACTGGTCCTATCATATGTCTCACGGCTGTAGTAAGGTGATGCCGTCAATATTTGATGGAATAGTATGTGCAACATTATTCATTCTTCCTCAACCCTTCTTAAAGGTTGCACGTTTGAATGTATCATGTGCAATTTTGCATCATGTGAAAGGTTAATTACTGTTGGTCATGTCCTGAGTCTTGGCCATTCAATTTTCCTCTCAAAAATACAATAAATTTCCTCTCCTTTCCTACCTCAATACAAGTTTCCTTCTCTCCATATTCTGTCCTTGCCTTGACACCATTCAAAAACCCTTGGTGCCACTACACAGTTCTGGTGTTTACCCTAAGGACTGGCCTGCAATTTACCCACACCCCACTGTAAGCCTTACTATAGGCAACCCTGCCTCACCATGGGGCTGAAAGGCTGGTGCCACTCCTATTCCTCACTGAGTTTACACGTCACTTGACCTATAATTGTCAGGAAGCAGCTCACCAAGCAGCTTGTATGGGGATCTATATAGAGTAGCTCAGGTGGACAGAATGGCCCTACCTGGAGTGGTAGGGGTGGACAGTGGTTGGTTTGACACCTTTGTCCCCTTGTGTGTCTGTTTGGGTGTAGTATTGTATCAATGCTCGCTACTCCAATAGAAATCAGTGAGTATGACGCATAAATAAAGCCCCTGTGAAAAGACTTGGTAGAGAAGTTTTAGTGCCTGTCTTGTTTATGTAGTTATCATACTAGAAAATGTCAGTGAAAGACTAGATGTTGTGAAAACACATCAAGGTCAATGTCTATTTTGTTTGTGCAGACCTCTTCTCCATAAACCCCTCTCTTCACTATGTCACTTCAACTCTTAAAGGACCACTCTTTGTCAAACATTTAAAGGATTCACGGTTCACCAGCTTTATTGATTACCGTTTGTCATCAAGAAACATCAATCCTTTGCTGAAATTAGAGCCTCATGCCTACCCTTGACCTAGTCATAATGCTGTATGAACATCGCCCTGGAGAGTTAAGCATCACAGGTGCATCCATTTCAACCAACAAACATGCTACATCAATCAATATGTGGCCCTTAGAGTTTAAACATGTACACATGACTGTACAAATATGGCCACCTTAATCACATGACCACCAGACCAGGCTCAAATCCATTTTTAATCTCCTCTCAAATATGTACTCTAGTGATTAGGCACTCTAGAAAATTGCTCTGCCTCACTGAACAAAGGGGACTCGAAGGATACAGTGTCTATTCATGTTTTCTTCAATTATCTTAAAACTTTTCCCATTAATGATTTCTTTGAGTTGGCTGAGACTATTATGTCTGGACCTGAAGTGTACGTCATTCGCAATCATTTCTCTTAACTCAAGTGGTGGACACAGCTTCAATAGCTCTGGTTTATTCTACTGAAAATTTAATTTGAGAGCAAACATGTAGAGCAGTGGAGATCAAATAAATTTAATCAACATCGCTAACATGATAAAGTACTGGGTCATCTTGAACTTTACTAGATGGGGATTTTAAATATCCAAGCAGAGATGACATTGCGAACATCTGTAAAGGAAAGACAAGGACACCATTTGAGTGACAGAATGCCCTCTTGTGTGGGACTGTAAAACACTGGGGATGATGGACAGGTCTTTTCTTATATCTGGCCTGCCTATAATCTGTATGCCCTGACCATACATATCACCAGTTAGAGTACCCTCTGCTCTTTGTTCTTGTACTAAACTACTCTTACATCCTGATAAACGGGTAAGATGATTCGTGTCTCCTTTCTGCAGCAACTGCAATAACATCTAGTGATAGGGCAGGACAGGTCAATAACATGAGGATAATCCCAAATGTAAACATACTGCAGTAGGGATGAGCAGTGCTTCTGTGCTCTGTTGTGGGACTGGAATGTATTGATGATCTTCAAGCAAGCAACACAAATATAAAATGAATTTGTGAATGAATTTCTCTAATGCTTCATGATAACCTGCCTTCTTACATAATGTATCCATATAAGTCATAGAATGACTCAGCATTTCATATCCATGTTGTTCTGATATACCACCGCAATACTATACTGGCTGATAACTTACCAGCCATTCTGGCCTCATGATTTTTAAAATTATTCGAGACTTACCTGTAAGTTGAGGTTTAATTAAGAATATACTGAGGGAACCTCGCAGTACAGGGAATATATGAAAATAAGCATAAATCTATGCAGTATAGGTAAGTTTATGTCTTGGGACTGGATATCCCTCTTTTGTTCTCACACCAATCTCTCTCTACATATAGTATTACCGGCAGTATGAATCGTCTGGATGAGTCATAGCCCAGTAGGTCATATGTTCAGTGCTTTCACAGGTATCCAGTAGTCAGAGACTATAATTATGCATAGGGCACATATAGCAGGAATCTATAAACAGGCAGGGGACAGGATAAGGCAGGCTGGGTCAGAAGTAGCATCCAACCTGAGCCTCAGGATCAGGGCTAACTGGGGCTGGGCAGGGATCTGGTGTAAAATGGTGACATTTATTGGTTGGTGTATCGGTGGTCGAGTCATCAGGGACTGATCAAGTGGGCAGAAGGAGGTTATGTCTGATCAGGCCGAGAGCAGGTGGGAGGGAGGGTGGATGAGAGGTGCTAGGGTTTTGGAGCAGGGCAAAGAAGGGTGAATGGTGGTGCTGTGTCCGGTAGTTCGATAGGGTAAAAGAGTAGTAGTGTAGGAGAGGGGTGCTATGGACTAGGTTATGTATACGTATGCACATGGCTATTGTATTATTAACCAATGGGAGGCATCCCTGGCATATACTGCGGAGTCGGGGGCTGAAGGTGTTAGTCATAGTGCCGTCGGGGTCTAATGGCGGCCCCCAGCTGATAATGACTATGTGAGCTATAGGGTTGAGAGGATGGGGCTGAGAGTAAGTGGGCGAGTGTGGAGAGTGAGGGGAAAGGAAACTGTTCTGGCTATGTACATGGTGGTCTGGAACTACAGGAGTTCTGGATGTCAGTTACTGGTGTAGGTTTGGGTTGGGAGAGCAATGGTTGGGTGAGAGGGAGTTTCTGTATCTATAAACACTAGCAAGAGTGAGGCATAGGTAATCAGAGAGCCATCTTGCACCAACCCATTTTTTCAACATCTTGAAGGAAAAGAGCCAGAGAGAAGATGTTGTGGAGCAGAACAGTAGCCCTTGGGGAACAGGCCCTAGACCTCTATACAATACTTAAATAAATAGATTGCTTCCACAAAAGACCCCTAAAACCACAACAGGGTGCTTTTGAGTTTACGAAAGTCTAATGGGATGAATCCATAATTTGTATCATATTCTTATATAATCGCATTCTTTGAGAACTGTCAGAAGTTAAAGTCAAATGGGGCTGTTGAAGAAGTACACAGACCCCAAGAACACCACTTTACCCAACCCACTACCCATGTCGAGAAAAGGCTTCTGCACTGACTTTTATCTGCCTCAACAAGGATTTTCTGATTATGCTGCTAACCCACAGGAATCCACCATGGATTATGCTGCCATCTATCAACACCATCTATATATTCCTTTTTCTAGTATCCATATCATCCCATTGTACAACGGCAACAATGGATTGTCCCATCACCTGTCCCCCGCATCCTAAAGCCTTCTGCTGCTACTGTCCCAAGTCTCAGAAGGCCTGCTATGGTGCCTATGGTTCTATCTATCGAGTGAGTTGACCAATAGCCCCAGGAGGCCATTTCTTAACACACTACGACTGCTGCCCTTTAAATCGTAGTGTGAACCTAATAATTTGGCCATAACAGTACCATGCACTAGTAGTCCTTAATGTCTGCACCAGTATGACTACCCTACTAAACCTTATGCAATTACTGCATAGCTGCTATTCATAGTGAGCAGTCATAGGGCAGTTCCTACAATAGCCTGGCCTATTCTTGGCATTTTTTAAATCGTAGTGGCTGTGTGTAGTCGTAGTACATTGAGAAATGGCCTCCAGGGTCTCCAGGAGCAATATGTTGGTGGCTTGCTTGAACCTCAGGGTTTTAATGGGGGATCATATGTTGACCACAGGCTCAGAGGTTAGCTATGTTACTTTGCTTGGTGCCTCTGTCACCAGGAATGAAACCTTGGGTCAATTCCATGCATCATGACAGCGCTACAAAGTTGATTCCTTCATGAAGTATCATTGGTCATTTTCAAGTTCATAGCATAATGAAACAAAACAGATACATACATCTGTGGCAGTTATAACCATGCTCTAGTCATACATGGTCTTAACCCAAGACCATTATAACACCCTCAGTAGTCATAAAAACAAAAGATTTTGAAAACCAGATTTGATGTAGGAGATAAACAGAAGTATAAGGTAGAGAGGAAAGGTTCATGCTTTCATAATGTTGACATTTGTTGAGGAGTGCTTGACATGTGTTTGCCAAGTGGTAGGTAAGGGGAGCCCCAGGGTTTACAACTTGGTGTGTGATGTTGTAAGTGGCCGCCCCTGACCCCGTGCCTGCTTCCCACACCCTTCTCAGCCCTGTCACACAAGCATCACCTGCCACCTCACACTAGCTACAAAATATGTTCACATGAGTAGATAATTTTCATGTCAGGAACATTTTACATGCACTTGCACTGGCTGAGTTCCATTGGATTGAGCCATTCCCCATGGGGAATGAATACCAAAGATGGCAAATATGGTTAAAATACTGATATCATCCTTGTGCACAAAACCTACAATTAATACTCAGTGTTTTTAACCAGACCATGTTCCCTTAGGGACATCCAAATCCGCCCAAACTGGTCAAATACTGACTGTCATAATGCTAGAAATAGGATACAGGTGTTCAGAACAACATGACAACATAATATATCAGCTTAGATATAAAGGAAGTGTACACAAGGACAAGGGGAGCTTTCAGTTTTCACACTTGAAAAAAGATCGCCCCCCCACTTCCGCCAATCAACATTCCTGATGAAACCATACCACCTGACGATGATGCCAATCAGGGTCAAAACTACAAAAGTAAGGAGTTAGATATATAACTCCTTTAAAATTTTAAACTGTTTAAACCTTACCTCTAAACAATTCCAATTAAAGACACGCATTTGTCTATAATTATTCACATTGGGCTATAAAGAACCATTTTCCAAGACAGAGTTATGTCAGTGATGGATCCTGGCCCAACACAGCAGCACCCCAAGCTAGCAGGGGTGCCTGGGAGCCTAGCAAACGATGAATGCGGGTCAAGTTGAAACAATTGGGAGAGTGTATCCTTCCATGTTGTATGAAACTATTTTAGCAGAACTTTCTTCAGGTAAAAGGACGGATTTGGAGGTCACTTTTGTGGTAGTGGTTAAGACGGGAACTTTGTTCTATACACAATTTCATGCATCATGACAGCTCGACAAAGTCGATTCCTTGATTAAGTATCATTGGTCATTTTCAAGTTCATAGCATGCTCATAACCATGCTCTAGTCATACATGGGCTTAACTCAAGACCGTTATAACACCCCCTACACATACACACCACAGATTTTCGTATGGACAGATGCTCAGTAATCATAAAAAGAAAAGATGTTGAAAACCAGATTTGATGTAGGAGATCAACAGAAGTATAAGGTAGAGAGGAAAGGTTCATGCTTTCATAATGTTGACATTTGTTGAGGAGTGCTTGGCATGTGTTTGCCAAGTGGTAGGTAAGGGGAGCCCCAGGGTTTACAACTTAGTGTGTGATGTTGTAAGTGGCCACCCCTGACCCCGAGCCTGCTTCCCACACCCTTCTCAGCCCTGTCACACAAGCATCACCTGCCACCTCACAACCCCTATACTAGCTACCAAATATGTTCACATGAGTAGATAAATTTCATGTCAGGAACAATTTACATTCCAAACATATCGTATTCATTCTAATAAGCACACAATGTGGGGAAATTTAATTGTTAGATGCACAAAACATCAATACAAAATTAATTCTAATAAGCGCACCCCCTAAATCCTAAAACTCGTTGTTATTGCACTGCATTTGCATCATTTGAGGTCCCAAAAGAGCACATGCACTTATTAGAATGAATACGGTATGTCATAAATCAGTCGTAAAGGTGGATTTATTCTACATCCATATAAAACACATCATGTGCTAATTTTTACTTTTTATTCCATTAAAATTTCTGAACTTTTAGTGAATCTTTCAAATCGTGCAGAGTTGAAACTTGGACATACTGGCCTAAAAACAGGGCTGTTTGGTACTTTCTACCAACCTCACAGTGCTTGTGACAGGAAAATATAGTCTATGGATATTTAGAATAGATATTATATCATTATGAACAAAGGAAATTATGCAGAGAGGGAAAGTGGAACACAGGGACCTCTGTCACTGCTTAAAAACCTGATCTAGTACAACAGAAAAGATGGAATTAATTGTCCAATAGGGTAGTGCCTGGAATGGCTCAGAAGCCTGCTAACAATATTCAATATGTCTACTACTGACAGACATCAGATATGTAGCTAGTCTGGTATGGCTCATACCGATGCCTCTCTCAGCACCAAACCTCTGTCATACAACTAATGCAGAATACAGTCGCGAAGTTTCTTTACCCTCAGTAAGATAGTTTTCAGTAAAGTGATATGAAGATATGGTTATATTTTTGTAACATGAAATACAAGGTTCCAGTGACGTGGTTGAAAAAAAAGTGTTGGGTATACAAATAAAAATTTAAAGTAGAATTGAATGTCAGCTCACATAAGCATGTTCAATGTAACTGGGTTTTTGTTGCATTACTTGTCATGCTGGTGTCCACTGATGGATTAATAGGGTGAATTTCAATTTGTCAGAAATTAATAAAATGGACATAAAATGTAGTTAATGTGGTATTTGACCTTTGACTGATGATTGAACATCTGACAAATGAATGGAAAAGCTGATTGTCATAATCAGATGCTTCAATTTTGCTTATGAGTATGATCTAATAATGTCACTTATCACATTTATAAACAGAATGAGAGTGTCCACTGTATAGTCTCTTAACCTTTTAAGGCCCGCTGATGCATAAGTGTATTATGGTGGGCATGATGCACCAATGAAGTGCTGGCTAGACTACTCGCCAGCACCTCATTGGAGCATCATACGGACCCTATGTGGTTGCTACAGTTCTTGCTAGTAACTCCCTAGGGCTACATTCATGCACCATGAAGACCAAGGCATCAACGGCCCTGAAAGGTTTAAACAATTCATAAGTTTAGTCAATTCTATCATGATCATAATAGCCTCACACAAAATGCTGTGGAAATTAAGGATATGACCTAACAACCATGAATTAAATTGGACAATCCATAAATTCTGCCATTTTTCATTTAACCACATTTGGTAATTGCTGGAGGTGGCTTAGTAACAAAAAAGTAACACTCAGATACAAAAAGAAAATATTTGTTTTTAGGGAAATCAAACTATTGGCAGGAAGAAGTTGTCAACTTTTCATGCAAATTACTAGTGCTCTTAGAACTTTCTGACAACATTCCTCAGAAATTACATGTTATGACAGGTAAATAACTTTTGACACTTTTCCACTGACGTGTTACATCATTTCATGATGTAACACCTTGATAACTTGATCTCATAATCCCTCAAGTAATAACTTGAGGGATTAGGAGATTCCTAATGACATACAGTGGGACAGAGAAAGTGTCAGGAGGGCATCTAAGGTTAACCGATGTGTCAAACATGCATAGAATGTTGAAAGGGAGGCCCCGGAGGCCATCATTAAGTCTGTGATACTGCCCAAAGCCTACTATCCCTATCAGGTGTCAAACCATGTCAACGGGTGCTGTTATACCCTGCCTAGCTCAGGCCTCACACAACATATGGCTTGCTGGTCAATGGGAGCACAGCAGTCAAACATAACCCTTGCCTCCCAAAGTTGGGGAGGCAAGGGTTAACATTGAGTGTCCTGTCCCATGTTCTCTTTTTGTTACCTTTTTCTAAAAAGTTCTTTTGTATTTCCTTTCCTAATGTCAGTATTCCATTTAGACTAAGCAATTTAGACCAAGCAGTACATTTTAGATTTGACAATACTTCAGAAGAAATGAGAAATCCTAGCTGAGTAATGGGCAGTAAGGTCAACTAATGCATGATTTTATCCACTTCATATCTAACCTCACCTTCTCATGCCAACTCCCTTTTGCTACTGGTAATGCCATAAGTCATTGGCAGTGTGGGGGCAGGGTCAGGCCCATATGGAGCCCTGAACCCTCCACCAGCCCTTCATCTCCCCTCACCCATATCCCTATCATCTATACAGCATGAGGGAAACATTCATAAAAGGGTTGAAGGAGGGTGTGGGTTACAGTGGACTGACCTAAGTGTGAATGATTGTATGGGGGTCAGGTCATAGATTGCTGGATAGTTCTGGAGTTTAATGATTTTTTTATCGGCCATAAATCAAATTAGTACAATTAGCTGCTCGTTCATAGCCAAAACAGGTAAAGACGACAAGGTATGACTGAAAAGATAACTTAACAGATCAATAAAAAAAAAAAAAAAATGTCAGTGCTACAAAAAAATGGAACCGAATGAGATTTCAACTGCAATCCGTCTGAAAGATGATAAAGATTATTGCTAGGACAGAAGGTTTCAGAGAGACCAGAGCACATCAACATGCACAACCCTTAGAAATTATACATTGGCAATAAGGAGCTACCGTGAGGTGGAAAGTGACAGGGAGGAATCTCCATAGTCAGACAATCTAATCTGGACAAGAACCATCCATCACCAAATCACATCAGCACCTACCTGTCATACAACTCATTTCTACCTCCTGTCATGCGGTGCCTTCCTTACTGTATAGTTGAGCTCAAAAGAAATACTTGTCACTCTGTTCAAGGGTCCTTGCCCATATCACAGAATGGACAAAACGTCACCATCTTATCATCATTCTGAATTGAATGTTGTGTGTATCACTACTCTTTGAAACCTTATCTAACATTAGTAGCATTCAATCCTTTTAAAACATGTGGCCCTATGCTTAGAAGATTTGAGAATATTGGCCTTGTCATGACCAAATGTCCTACAGACTTTGGGTAGTCAGTAAAATTGCGTGCTTTTCTTAAGAGGTACATAGTCCCTCTATCACTCATTTCTTACCCACACTGTGTTGGGGTAAAGCAGGTGGGAAACCATATTAAGGGAGAGTAATTTGTCTGAGTAATGACAGATAAATGAAATGGGAAGAGGGCTAGAAACTCTGAGTGAAGGCCGCCTGTTGCAGGGCACTGGTCATTTTCACATGGATAAAATCTGGATCGATATATACAGACATGATTTTATCCTCAAACAAATAAACTTCAGATGGGGTTGAATTATGTTGAAAGGGAGGCCCTGGAGGCCATCATTAAGTCTGAGATACTGCCCAAAGCCTACCATCCCTATCAGGTGTCAAACCATGTCAACGGGTGCTGTTATACCCTGCTTAGCTCAGGTCTCACATAACATATGGCTTGCTGGTCAATGGGAGCACAGCAGTCAAACATAACTGACTTTGTGTGTTCATCTTTACACATGGGGGAAGTTTTGAAGGGATTGGAAAGAGTTAAAAAGTGTGTGTGAGGAAAAAGGCTGATCAGTAATATGCAGGAGATAGAACTATCAATAGATTCAGTGATTGTACTGGTAGGCAGAAACAGTGAGTGAGCAGTAACCATATGGAACCTTTTCCACCCTGTCCACAACAAGTTATTACAGAGCTATCTGATATATTAATATGTTCCTCCTTCTGTCAGACAGAAGGAGGGACATTATTTCTTTACAACAATAAGTTCTTATCTACATCCATGCATTCAATCTCATGCCCCCAATCTTTCCAAGCTTTGTTTTTTCGTCGTCTGGTGTTTTCAGAAACAACACCGCTTAAACGGGAATCGGTTTCCAATCCTACTCCCATTAACTGATGTCAAGATTGACTACAGCACATTTCCCTCCATGCCTCAGCCCCAACACTCCAATATCTTAAGATCGTCCTTCTTACCTCCTTATCCTCTCCAGCCAGACACAGCTGGAGCAGCTGGTACTTTGACAATGCGCTGCCTTAGCACAATTCAGTGTGTTACACCAAAGCACTGCTGGACTTGGCTAGAATATATATTTGCTGCATTATATCAACTTATGTGACTTTCATCAAACCCACAACAGGATATAATTCATGGTGTATGACAAATTCTGAACTTATAAATAGAATATGTTCCTGCCCACCAGAACAGGGTGAGTTGTATACTGAGACCTGCCAAGTCACATGTATACATGATGGCACAAAAATAGCATGATGCACAAACAAAATGTTGATAAATCTTTTTGCCAGAACATTATTGGTGCATCATTATTGGTTTCCTCCAAGAGTGTATTAGCCCTGTACGGCTGGCATAACATGTGAATGGGAGTCACTTACTATATTCAGCAAAGTCTTTTTATCTGAAGGTATTTTACAAAAACCTAGATGGATGGGTCTTGGAGAGTCATGAGGGAGAGGGGAATGAGAGGGGAACTGTGGGTTAAAATGACAAGTTGACAAAAACTCATAAGCTGCAGCCGTGATGCAGAGAAAAAATCCATCACGGAAAGACGGTCTTCTTCTTGGATGAAGTAGATTAAAATAATTCTGAGGGAAGTAAAGAAATGAAAGCACAAGCGGTCATGTTAAAATGAATGCATATCATTTATGCCATGTTTCTTCTTTGAGACAGGCTCTTATGGATATTTAATGGAGCGTATGAAATATTCATATTTGTGAGCATTCTTCTTTGCAACGGCATTGATTGGTCATTTCTTTGCATGGAAAAAATGGAATAGTTCAGTCACATTAAAAGACATTAACATCAAATCAGGACTCTCATATTCTGGTATTGTTTCCGAGAGAATCTTTATGTCTTAACTTTTGGATCCATAGCAAGGACAGTCCATAGTAAAATATTTTGATTTTTACTGAAGTTAAACACTTCTATATCTGAGGTATAGGCAGATGAACCTTCCTTACAAAATGTAAGAAAAGTAGAATCACCAGCACTGCAAAGTATGTGACTACAATGATGAGACCCGGGGATACAGCAGGTACCTTTAATCTTACAAAGTGTTCCTTCTCATATCCTATGTATAGACAGGCAGATGAGACTGGTCCTATCATATGTCTCATGGCTGTAGTAAGGTGATGCCGTCAATATTTGATGGAATAGTGGGTGCAACATTATTCATTCTTCCTCAAAGCATCTCAAAGGTTGCATGTTTGAATGTGTCATGTTCATTTTTCCTAATAGAGGCTGTTTTTGACAGACTAGCTGACAAGCCTGTGTGTTGTATCCTGACTTGACTGATTATGACACAGAACCAATGAGATTTAATTCCAACCAAAATTCCCATTTGCATCATGTGAAAGGTATCCAGTTAAGCTGCTTACTGTTGGTCATGTCCTGAATCTGGACCATCCACATTTTCATCATTAAAATACAAAACATTGTCCTCTATTTTCCCATCTATCTGTGTCCACGTTACTGTTCCTCTCTTTTCCTCCTTTAATATTTCCCTCATTATTCTATCCTTGCCCATTTCAGCTTACCTGCATCCTACACCAACTGACCCATTTTGCCCCCCCCCCCGATAAATAAGCTGTAACCCTGCTGTGTAAGACACCATTCAATAATCCTTGGTGCCATTACACAGCACACAGTTGTGGTGTTTACCCCCAGGGCTGGCCTGGACTTTGCCCACACCCCAGGTCTATACCCAACTGTAAGCCTTACTATAGGACACCCTGCCCCACTATGCAGACCACTATGGGGCAGCTGAAAGGCTGGCCGCACTCCTATTCCACCCTGAATTTACACGTCACTTGACCATAATTGTCAGGGAGCAGCACAGCAAGCAACTTATATGGGGATCTATGGGGAGCAGCTGAGGCACAGAGAATGGCCCAAACTGGAGTGGAAGAGCTGGACAGTGGTGTGTTCGATACCTTTGTCTGGCTCTGTCTCTGGTTAGGTGTGGTATTATATCCATACTTGCTACTCAAATGACAGTTTAAACTACCCCACTTAAAGGCAGATGTAGCTAGATCAGTCAGTATGATGAATCAATGCAGCCCTTGTGAACAGGTTTGCTAGAGCAGCATTAGTGCCTGTCTCATTTAAGTGTTTTTTTTGTAGACCTCTGTTCCTCTCCATAAATCCTCGTCTCTGCCATATGTAACTTCAAATCTGAATGGACCACTGTCTGTAAACCATTTAAAGGATACACCGTGTCACCAACTGTACCCATTACCCTTTGTCATTAGGATACATTTATCCAATGCTGGAATTATAGCATCATGCCTACCGTTTGGGAGTGTATCAACCCAGTCATAATGATGTATGAACATCGCCCTGGAATGTTACCAATCACAGGTGCATTCATTACAACCAATAAACATGCTACATCAATCAATATGTGGCCCTAAGAGTTTAAACATGTACAGATGACTGTTTAGATATGCCCATCTTTATCACATGACCACCATCCATTTTTAATCTTCTCTCAAATAGGTACTGTGGTGACTGGGCAGTCTAGAAAATTGCTCTGCCTCACTGAACAATGGAGACTTGGAGGATACAGTGTCCATTTGTGTTTTCTTAAACCTTTTCCCATTAAAGATTTCTTTGAGTTAACTCAGACAATTATGTCTGGACTTGAAGTATATGTCATTCTCAATCTCAATTCTCTTAACTCAAGTGGTGGACACAGCTTCAGTACCTCTGGCTTATTCCACTGAAGATTGAATTTGCGAGTAAACCTGCACAGCCTTGGAGATCAAATAAATTTACTCAACATCGCTAATATGATAAAAGTACTGGGTCATCTTGAACTTCACTAGATGGGGATTTTAAATCTCCTAGCAGAGATGACATAGCAATCAACTGTAAAGGAAAGACAAGGACACCATTTGAGTGATAGAACACCCTCTTAAGTGGGACTGTGAAAGACTTGGAATGATGGACAGGTCTTTTCTTACATCTGGCCTGCCTATACTTTGTATGTCCTGACCAAACAGGTCAGCAGTTAGAGTACCCTCTGCTTGTTATTCTAGTACTAAACTACCCTTACACCCTGATGAAAGGGTAAGATGATTCCTGTCTCCTTTCTGCAGCACTTAACATCTAGTAATAGGGCAGGAAAGGTCGGTAACTTGAGGATAATCACAAACGTAAACATTGTATAGCAGTAGGGATGAGCAGTGCTTCTGTGGTCTGGTTGGGACTGGAACGTATTGATGACCTTCAGGCAAGCAACACAAATATCAAAGGAATTTGTAAATGAATTTCCCTATTACTTCATGTTATCTCACGATTCAGGCCTCTGCAGTGCCTTTTTGGTCATAACCCCGTTCGCTTATCGGGGTATAACCGCATTCTCAGAGTCCTTTTTTTTCTAAGACCATCTTGGTTAGAACCTGAGCAGGTTAATAAATTGGCGAAGTATACAATGTCAACTACGCCATTAATTTCCTGGTAAAACTGTTTAGGGTTCAACGGGGAATCGATCCCCGGCCGCTGGGGCAGGAGGCGAGCTCGCTGTCCACTATACCAAGGCGACCGGTGGTAGAAGCCAATGTCCATCTAGTATTTGAAAAAGCTGATGTTTACACACCTCGTTAGCCTAGAATCCATGGAACCTGGTGGAGTTATTAACAGAGAACCATCCTTAGATATCCTATATGAACATGCCATGCCTAATTTCTCCATTTTGTTCGAAATAAATAAGAATCCATTGATTTTCCACATCGATACGAGTCGGACCCGCCCCGTCCGGCCATTCCTTGCTCGACGCGTTCCTATCCGCTTTGTCAACAAGACGCAATGGCCGTGTACCAGGCCGTGTGCGTTGGATCGGTATGGAAAATCAATGGATTCTTATTTATTTTGAAGAAAATGGAGACAAAATGTAGGCGAACACCAACTAGAGATCGTATATTTGGCATTGCTAGAAGAACAGGGCTTGACAGGCTTGGATTATACCCGAAAAGACGTTGGAAAGACGAGGGTATGACGGGTGGAGTAAAAACAATGGCTACGCTGGCTTGCCAAACCGAGCGGATCGCATGCACTTACAAAATGTCTTCTCATGGATTAATTCTGGGGTTATAAGGTAAGAAATTCATATATAATGTATAAATAAGTGCGATAAACACATTAATGCATTGATATTCGAGTACTCAGTGAGGTTAGCTGGAGATTATTTCCAGCAAACCTCACCTTGTCCTCGAATATCAATACATTAATAGCTTATTATCTCACGATTCTGGCTTGGACAGTGCTTTTTTGCTCATAACCCCCGTGCATTATCAAGCCATAACCCTACTCTCAGACCTTTTCTTTGTCTTCAAGAGGCTGCTGGTTTCAATCTGGACATGTTAATAAATTGGCGATGTCAACCACGCCATAGTTTTACAGTTAAAACCGTTTAGGGTTCAACGGGGAATCGATCCCCGGCCGCTGGGGCAGGAGGCGAGCTCGCTGTCCACTATACCAAGCCGACCGGTGCTAGAAACCACTGCACATGGAGGATTTGAAAAAGTTTTCCGACATACCTGAAGTTTACACACCTCGTTAGCCTAGAATCCATGGAGCGTGGTGGAGTTATTAACAGAGAACCTTCCTTAGATATCCTATATGAACATGCCATGCCTAATTTCTCCATTTTGTTCGAATATCAATACATTAATAGCTTATTATCTCACGATTCTGGCTTGGACAGTGCTTTTTTGCTCATAACCCCCGTGCATTATCAAGCCATAACCCTACTCTCAGACCTTTTCTTTGTCTTCAAGAGGCTGCTGGTTTCAATCTGGACATGTTAATAAATTGGCGATGTCAACCACGCCATAGTTTTACAGTTAAAACCGTTTAGGGTTCAACGGGGAATCGATCCCCGGCCGCTGGGGCAGGAGGCGAGCTCGCTGTCCACTATACCAAGCCGACCGGTGCTAGAAACCACTGCACATGGAGGATTTGAAAAAGTTTTCCGACATACCTGAAGTTTACACACCTCGTTAGCCTAGAATCCATGGAGCGTGGTGGAGTTATTAACAGAGAACCTTCCTTAGATATCCTATATGAACATGCCATGCCTAATTTCTCCATTTTGTTCGAAATAAATAAGAATCCTCGTACGGCCATTCCTTGTTCGACGCGTGCCTGACCTAGTTCTTACATCCGGGCACCTACCCGCTCTGTCAACAAGAAGCAATGGCCGTGTACCGGGCCGTGTGCGTTGGATCGGTATGGAAAATCAATGGATTCTTATTTATTTCGAAGAAAATAGAGACAAAATATATGCGAACACCAACTAGAGATCGTATATTTGGCGGTGTTAGAAGTACAGGACTTGACATTATTGGATTATACCCGAAAAATGAGTGTAAAGGTGGAGGTATGTCGGGCAGAACGACAACATGGCCATGACGGCTTGGCAAACCGAGCGGATCGTATCCACTTACAAAATGTCTTCTCCTGGATTAATTCTTGGGTTATAAGGTAAGAAATTAATACAAAATGGAGGAATCTATGAGATAAATGCCTTAATGCATGTTATGGGAACGCACTCGTGTATTTACGGGTTAATAATCCACTCCCCCTACGGGGTCGTGGATTATTAACCCGTAAATCCACTCGTGCGTTCCCATAACATACATTAAACGCATAATAACTTGCCTTCCTACATAATGTATCCATATAAGTCATAGAATGACTCAATATTTCATATCCATGTTGGTCTGATATACCACCTCAAAATTGGCTAATAACTTACCAGCCTTTCTGGCCTCATTATTTTTAAGATTATTCAAGACTTACCTGCAAATTTAGGTATAATTAAGATTATACCTAGCGGTTCAGGGAATTTATAAAAAAAAGCATAAATTTATGAGGTCTAGGTAAGTTTGTGTCTAGGGACTGGATATCCCCCTTTTGTTCTCACACTAATCTCTTTCTATATATAGTATTACTGGCAGTATGAATCATGTCTGGATGAGTCATACCCCAGTAGGGCATATGTTCAGTGCTTTCACAGATATCCAGACTATAATAATGCATAGGGAACATATAGCAGGAGTCTATAAACAGGCAGGGAACAGGATAAGGCAGGCTGGGATGACAGTAGCATCCAAGGCTGAATGGGGCTGGGCAGGAGTCCGGTGTAGAATGGTGCGATTTATTGGTTAGTGTAATGGTGGTCAAGTCATGAGGGACCGATCAAGTGTGCAGGAGGATGTTGTGGCCGATCAGGCCAAGGGCAGGTGGTAGGGGATGGGAGGGTAGGTTTGGAGCAGGGCACAGTAGGTTCAATGACAGTGGGGAGGGGGACGGGGTTAAGAGGTATTAGGGTAGGAAGGGGGTGCTAGTGACCAGGGTATGCCTAGGGTCAAGGGATGGGGCTGAAAGTAAGTGACGGAGTGTGGAGAGTAAGTGGAAAGGCAAGGGTTCTGAGTATGTAGCATCGAGATCATGGAGGTCCGGGAATACAGGAGTCCCAGATTTAGGGTACTAGTGTAGGTGGGGGTTGGCAGAAGGACAGTTGGTAGAGAGGGGGTTTCCATATATATTGACCACAGCTAGTATGGAAGGCGTATGTCATCGAAGGGCCCTAATCACACATTTGCCCCGTAGTGACCTCAACTAATGCCGGAGCTGCTGTGAAAATATGTGGATCAGGACAGGAGCCCTTTGAAAACAGGCCCTAGACCTCTGTGCAGGCCTTGGAAAGAGATTTCGCTAAAACTCATAAAACTGCAGCATTATCTAAGGAGGGGGGAGGGCTTTTGGAAAAGGAGAGTCTAACAGACTGAATCCATAACCTGTATCATTTTCTCATACTCTTAGAACTGTCAGAAGTTCAAGCCAAATGGCTAGTTCTAGCACAAAACTGACCAAAGACCTCTACCTTATCCAACCGCTAACCATGCCCAGACATGGTTACTATTCTGACCTTCATCAACCCTCTGCCTTATCTAATCCTCACTGCTTGACCTGTGCCTACCTCAACCACTAATGCCTAGCTGAACCACTCTGCTCAAAAACTGGAGTTTGTACCTGCTACCCCTCTTGTATGAATAATGAGTATGCTAGCTACCCAGACTGAGTTGAGATAGGGGGAACGGTAAAGCAGTGTGCTAATGCTGTTCTGAAGGCCCTGGTTCAAGAGAACCCTGTTCAGTTCCTTAACAAGGATTTTCTGATTATCCCACAGGAATCTACCCTCCACATCCTAAAGCCTCCCTCTGCTACTGTCCCAAGTCTCAGCCCAATCATTTACCATTCTCAATCCCTGCTATGGCACCTCTGGTTCTATCTAGTCATTGACTCAGTGAGTTGACCAATAGCCTCAGGGTCTCCAGGAGCAATATGTTGGTGATTTGCTTAGATCTCAGGGGTTTAATGAGGGACCAGAGGTTGACTACAGGCTCAGAGGTTGACTTGTAGCTATGTGACTTTGCTAGGTGCCTCTGTCACCACAAATGTAACCTTGGGTCAATTCCATGCATCATGCCAGGACTACAATGTTGATTCCTTCATGAAGTAACTTTGCACATTTTCAAGCTAAGTTTATAGCATAGTGAAACAGACCAGCTCCATGGCAGTTTCATAACCATGCTTCAGTCATACATGGTCTTAACTCACAATGATTATAACACACAAACACCCACACACACACACAGGCACACCAAGGTTGTTTATATGGACAAAGACTCAGTAGTGATGATAAGAATGAATGGTGTTAAAAACCAGATTTAATTTTGAAAATGAACAGAAGTATAAGGTAGAGAAAGGGTTCATGCTTTTATGCTGTTGACATTTTGTGAGGAGTGGAATGCATGTGTTTGCCAAAAGGTAGGTAAGGGGAGCCCCAGGCTTAACAACTTGGTGTGTGATGCTATAAATGGCCACCCCTGACCCCGTGCCTGCTTCATATGCCCTTCTCAGTACTGTCATGCAATCAACTCCGACCTCAAAACTTCTATGTTAGCCATAATACAAACTAAACTCCCATGAGAACAGAATATTTTTATGACAGGAATATTTTACATTCCAAGCATATTGCTTTTAGTGTTTGTCAAAAGGTAGGTAAGGGGAGCCCCAGGCTTAACAACTTGGTGTGTGATGCTATAAATGGCCACCCCTGACCCCGTGCCTGCTTCATATGCCCTTCTCAGTACTGTCATGCAATCAACTCCGACCTCAAAACTTCTATGTTAGCCATAATACAAACTAAACTCCCATGAGAACAGAATATTTTTATGACAGGAATATTTTACATTCCAAGCATATTGCTTTTAGTGTTTGTCAAAAGGTAGGTAAGGGGAGCCCCAGGCTTAACAACTTGGTGTGTGATGCTATAAATGGCCACCCCTGACCCCGTGCCTGCTTCATATGCCCTTCTCAGTACTGTCATGCAATCAACTCCGACCTCAAAACTTCTATGTTAGCCATAATACAAACTAAACTCCCATGAGAACAGAATATTTTTATGACAGGAATATTTTACATTCCAAGCATATTGCTTTTAGGTATCCTTTTTACCAACCTCACAGTGCTTATGTTAGGATAAATATATGTACTATGCTCACATGTATATGTAATCAGAAATGGAGAAAGAAATTAAATGCAGGGCTTCAGTTTCAATGCAACATACATATGTTTGAGCAAGCAGAAAACATAGCCCATATACCCTATTGATTGTGTTTTAGCTTGCCTGCTTGCATGTTTTTGGTAACAACAGAAACAACTTTATAATCTTTCTCCTGTATATTGAATTTTAACATAAAAGGCTATATATACATAATAACTTGATCAATAGGGTATGACCTGGTGAGGTTCAGGGGCCTGCTAACAATACTCAATGTGTCTACTGCTGGCAGACACCAGACATGTGGCTGGTCTGGTTAGGTTCACAACAATTCATGTGTCAGCACCAGCTCCCTGCCATACACTTCACACACATTACAGGCAGGGTTTGGCCATGTTTCTCTACTCTCTGTAACATCTGACATATGAATGAAAAAGTTGATGGTTATGATTAGATACTTCACAAGAACTAATTGATTATGAGTATGATCTCATAATGTCATCTATCCCATTTATAAATACAATGAGAGTTTACACTGTAGCAAGAGTCTCTTAAACTATTCTATAAGTTTAGTTGCTGGTACCGTGATCATAATAGCCTCACAGCCTGTGCTGTGAAAATTAAGGATATGACCTACTAGCCATCAATTACATTGGACAATTCATTATCTCCACCATTTTTCATTTCACCACTTTTGATAATTGCTGAAGGTAGCTTAATAACAAAAAAGGTAACAGTCAGATACCAAAAGAAATGCTTTGTTTTTAGGACAAATCAAACTATTGGCCAAAAGGAAGTGTCAACTTTTAATAGAAATTACTTGTGGTCTTTGACCTTTTTGACAGCATTACTCAGATACGTGGAAAATTTCATGTCATGAGAGGTTAAACAAATTATGAAACTTTTCCAATTTTCTGCTGACATCAGATTTCATGAACAACTTGAGTGATTCAGAGGTAACTTTCACAGACACATGCACATTAATATTAAAGAAACTGGCTGGATGCTCTCCACTTCTGTGCATGCAACAAAGTGTAACCTTAAAGAATAACACATTCATGTAAGTTGAACATTTGTGAAGGACCCATTTTGTAAACTGGGTGCAGGTCATATGCTGCCATGTTCCCTTCTGAGAGACAGCAATTGCTTTGGGTTTGTCATTACCTGTAGCACATTGTAAACATCTATTCTGTCTGGGCCTTTGGTAATCTTGTATTTTTCAATTGCATACACTGTTATGAGGATAGCTAGAAGTATGGCCCAAAGAATAATCTTTTCCCCTGGATATAAGGGTCAGGTCGCCAGAAAGCAGTAGATTTAGTCGTTTTAGTTATTTTGAACTCTTATGGCTCTGGAGAAAGAATTTGTGAACCAATCTTGTCTTACATAGACTCATTTGATAGAGGACACTTAGGGCTATCAGAAAAATGTTAATTTCTGGTCATGCATCAAAAACTCTCAGACTTGTAGCCTGCCAAAGTGAAAAAAGAAATTGTTCTTTTTTGACCTTTTTGTATTTTTTACAAGTGTCCTGTATTGAATAGAGAACATCTGGAGTATCCTAAAGTTATTTTTTATATTGTATATGATTATAGGTATCATTTATATGAGGTTTGGACATGTTACTGAATAAGAATTTTTCATCATGTGTTTTTGAAAATGGAAATCTGTAATTTGTAACGCCCGGTACCTAAATCTAAATCAGTTATATTACACGGAAAAAATAAAGCTTCAACATTTTTGTTATTACCTATACAAAGGGACCTATTATCCCCTACTTTGGTGAAAAAATTGTGTGTCTATCAGCATTTGTCTCCATGTGAGAGCAGCTTATGTGAAATAATTCTGATAAAAGTACCAGACGTTACGTAACGTCCAGTACTTTTATCATCATGTAAGAGGCAGTCTACTGTGCATGCATAACTCAAATTTTGTTCCATTTAGTAATTGAAGTCAATAATAGACATATTGGCCTTGCTATCGCATGTGTTCGCATTGCATAATAGGACATTCTCTATTACTGACAGCAACTTTAATGACCTCCATATTTCATCATTTTAGTGCCAGACATTACATGAAACAAAACAAGCAATAAAAATGGAACTGGATGTCCTAAGTCAGTATTTTTTGGTTTTCTGAGCTGAGGGGATGTCCCTTCACAAATGTGTTAGGGTTATATAAAGTACCCTAAAACCCCGGCTTTAAGTCGATTTTTTATTTTTATTTATTTTTCTTATAAGTCGATTTTTTCCCCAAGGAGGGGGGTTGATTATTAGGAGGGTTTTTTTATATAATAGATTATAGTGTTAACAGTTTTCTAGCATTTTTTCTATAGGTCGATTTTGATTCTCAAAGAGGGAGGTCGACATATAGGTGGGGTCGACTTATAGCCGGGGTTTTACGGTAGTTAGAAAATTAATTTTTAAGGCCTTCAAGGGCAAAATCTTACACTTTCTGAAGACCTGACCCATAAACTGTATCTGAATACACAGACATGACTCACTTCATATTGGGTTTAAGTCAGGTTAGCCAACTTCTTAATGATGCTCCTAATGACATACAGTTGACCAGACAAGGTCATCTAAGGTCAACTGATGTGTCAGATTCACATAGAATGTGACATAGAATGTTGAAAGGGAAGCCCAGGAGGCCATCATTAAGCCTGTCATACTTCCCAAAACCTACCAACCCTGAAAGGTGTCAAACCATGTCAAAGGGTGCTTTTAGACCCTGGATAGCTCAGTTCCTACATAATCTAGGATTGTTGTTGACAGAGATCACAGCAGCACAGCTTGACTTTTTAAAGTTGTGCATTTCTTTCCTGTACCTTTTAACATTTTCTGGCAAGTTTTCATTTACTTATATGCAAATTCAATCAAAATTAGGCAATTATTGGCATCAAGTTGACTTGCAGAGAAGATTTCTAGGATGAGTTTGGTAGATTGTGCAATATGATGTTATAGAAATATGTAGACTGGTCAGTAATATGCAGGATAAGTAGTTGACAGAGAGTAACTATCTAAGCAGAAACAGTAAGTCACTGGCATCTAAAAATCAGAATGGGCAGTAATTGGCATGGGGGACAGACAGTATGTGTCAGATTGGACAAAGATTCAGCAGAAATATAAAATCCTAGCTGATCAATGCATGGCTGTTTTTTCACTTCATATCTAACCACGCCCTTCTCATGCCAGCTCTCCTTTGCTACTGGCAGTGCCATAAGTCATTGGCAGTGTGAGTGCAGGGTCAGGCCCATATGGAGCCCTAAACCCTCCTTCAGCCCTTCATCTCCCCTCACCCATATCCCTATCCTTTATGGCCCTGGTAAGCCTGGGGCCACTGGGCTGCAACCACTCCAGTACTGACACAATCTAATCTAGTGACCAGCAGTAGCACAGAAATTAGTACCAAAGTAGCTGAGGTAGACTCCAAGGTACCATGCACTGCTGATCTGACAGTTTGCAGGGAAACATTCATAAAAGGGTTGAAGGGTCTGGGTTATGGTGGATCGACCCATGTTTGAAAATGATTGTATGGGGGTAAGTTCATACATGACTGAATAGTACTAGCACAACATTTTTGATACTGTATACCGGATCCTGAAAATCTCTGCAAAACATCATGAAAAGAAAAAAAATGTAAGTGTTATAAGAAAAGGAACTAAATTATATTATTGGCTATATATATATATATATATATATATATATATATATATATATATATATATATATATATATATATATATTATGTGTGTGTGTGTGTGTGTGCGAATTTAGGGGAAACAAATAGACAGTGCAGTGAATATATACACAACCTTGCATAATAATTGATTCAATTTGAGGTAGAGTGTGAGAAAGATGATAAAGATAATCAGTGATGAGGAGCTACCATGAGGTGGCATGTGACAGGGAGGAATCTCCATAGTCAGGAAATCTAATCTGCACAAGAACCAAATCACATCAGCACATACATCTCATTTCTACCTCCTGTTATTACATGGACCATTGTTCTTTGCTACTGTGCCCTTCTTACTATATAGTCGAGTTCAATACTTGTCACTCTGCTCAAGGATCCACATCACAGAATGGACAAAACAGCACTGTCTAATCATCATTCTGAAATTTGCCGCAACTTATGTGTATCACTGCTCTGTGTAACAACCCTCTAACATGAAAAAGATCAAAAATTACAAAACATGTGCCTCAATGAAGATGCAGAAAGAATTCTTATATTGCTTATAATGCTTAATTCCTAAATTGCCCATTTCTTACCCATACTCGGATGGTCTTTCTAGCTCAAGGTAAAGCAGGAGGAAAACTGTAGCAAGGTGGAAGAATAAATTGGCCTTTTCATGACCAGATGTTCTACAGCCTTTGGTTATTCAGTAAAATTGTGTGCTTAATTCCTATATTGCCCATTTCTTACCCATACTCAGATGGGCTTTCTAGCTTGAGGTAAAGTAGGAGGGAAACTGTAGCAAGGGGGCAGAATAATTCATTTAATTGAAAACTGGTTAATGAAGTAGATAGTCTCAGCAGAGCCAGATTAGATTTTACATACTCCACTGCTGTGGATAGCTCTCTATACTTAATAGTATAGCTTATAGTAGAAACCTGTACAGGTAGTAGCAGGCTGAATAAAAATTCCAGCAACTGTCCCACCAAACCTTTACTTACCCAAGATTAAAAAAATGCAAAGAGTGAGGACTCACCTAGACAATGTAAAATACATGGTTAGTACACATATTAAGATCAATTGATAAGGATACCAAAATCTGAGCTTATATCCTGACAAAATATTTTTTACAAAAACTACAAGCGTACACGTGACTGTCCACCAATAAGAATTATAGAATCCCCCTCTCTCAATAACACACATTGAGGGTGCCCCTACTGTCGCACTGTCAACCCCTGTGACTTCCAACTGTCAGACACCCCCCCCCCTCCTGTCACTCCCCTCCCCAGCCTGCCCCTAGTAGATATACATATCCAGCTAACTGATATCAACGCATGTTCCTCCGGCTGTCAGACAGTAGAAACATTGCTTTTTATGCCCCCTCATTTACCTGTCTTAATATTAGCATTGTTTATTGCTTCTTCAGCTGTTCTCAAAAACAACACTGCTAAAATGGGAATCGGTTTCCAGTCCTATTTCCATTAACGGCTGTCCAGAATGTATACCACAGACTTCCCTCCATTCCTCAGCCCCTTCACTCCACCATCTTAGGATGGCCCATTTTACCCCATGTCACAGATCCTGACTGAGCAGGAGCACCTGGTACTTCAACTGCCTTAGCACGCTTCAGCGTCTTACACCAAAGCACTGCCTGACATGGCTAAAACCCATTATTGCTGCATCATATCAATAAATGTAACTTCCAACTTGTAATGTAACTGTGATTGATCATGTATGACAAACCCTGAACTTATGAGTAGAATATCTGAATTTATTGAAAATATACTATAAAACTGGACGGAATACTCAGAACTTACATCAAGCCCATCAGAACAGGGTGATTTGTCTACTGAGACCAATCAAAACATGTATACATGATGGCACAAAAATGACATGATGCAAAATAAATTGTCATCAGAACATTATTGGTGCATCAAGGCTTTCTCCAAGATTGTATCAGCACTGTACGGCTACCATGATATGTGAATGTGTCGCTTACTATATTCATCACAGTCCTTTTACCTGAAGATGTTTTACAAAAACCTAGATGGATGGGTCTTGGAGGGTCAGGAGGGAGGGAGAATGTGAGGGGAACTGTGGGTTAAAATGACAATTTGGCAAGAACTTGTAATTTGCAGCTGTGATGCAGTGAAAAAATCCATCACGGAAACAGGGTCTTCTTCTTGGATGAAGTAGATTGAAATAATACTGAGGGAAGTAAAGAAATGAAAGCACAACCAGTCATGTTAAAATGGATGCATATTATTTATGTCATGTTTCTCCTTTGAGACAGGCTCTTATGGACATTTAATGGAGCGTATACATAATTATTCATATTTGGGATGGCATCAATTGGTGATTTCTTTGCATGAAAAAATGGAACAGTTAAGTCACATTAAAAGACATTAACATCAAATCAGGACTCTCATATTCTGGTATTGTTTCTGAGAGAATCTTAACTCTTAACTCTTGGATCCATAGCAAGGACAGTCCATAGTAAAATATTTTGATTTGAACTGAAGTTAAACACTTCCATTTCTGAGGTACAGGCAGAGGAACCTTTCTTGCAAAATGTAAGACAAATGGTATCACCAGCACTGCATAGTGTGATATAACAGTATGTGAGTACAATGATTAGAGCAGACACCGGGATCCAGTTGGTATCTTTAATCTTACAAAGTGTTCCTTCTCATATCCTATGTATAGACAGGCAGATGAGACTGGTGCTATTGTCATACTAGTTATTGTGCATGATCAAGTTGTCATATGAGAAATATCATAAGACTAGTGGTATATAGTGTAAGTACATTAAGCTCTCATAAAATAGTGTTATTTCCAGTTGTCACTGGTTTATTCAGCTTTAGGCAACGTGTAAGAAATATCAATCATACAGTAATTAGTATGTAGGTAATTTGTACATACAGTAAATATACAGTAAGTTATAAGGTATAATGTTCTGTTCCACTCCACCTGTGAGGTAATAATAATACAATGTCCAGCATAGTTCTAGGTGGGTTCCCACACCTAGCTCCTGACCTGCTGCTTAGAGTGATAATGTAATAATGAACAACTTTACCCTCTGGTGGAAGTCTTGAGGAAGATACCCCCTGGCCACTAATGATAGAAACCAATGCCTGTCTAGCATAGTTTCACCATAGTGCAGTGGTATAGCAGGTAGTAGGAGATGACTGGAGATGTTACCTCTAGAGCGGTTCTGTTCTCCTGGAGGTGCAGACAGGCTATTTGTAGCAAATCTTGGAAAAGCACCTCCAGACTGACTGGGGCCAGTAGCATCTGCCTAACTCTACAATTGTTAGAGGGGAGCCTTTCATGTGTCACTGGGTGCACAAAGGACCCCCATGGGCGCCGCTGTGTCCCCCATTGTCTTGGTCGGTTCTGTAACTTCAAACCGTCATAACTCGGTCGTTTACGCAGCTACAGCCGCCATTTTGCGGATGCGCGGAGTTGAATATGCCAAGTTTCAACTGCCCGCTGGAGAGGCGCGTAACTCCCGCCGGTTTGTCTGTAGTGCACTCGGAGCTCCATTCAGTCTCCATGGCGTAACTTCCTTAATAATGGGAGTTCCACCTTGATCTTGGGCTCATTTTGACCGTCTAATTATGGGCTTTCCATAAATGTTTTGATATTTGACCTAGCTCGCTCAGGAGCGACGCTAGAGCGACTGGACGGTTATGGCGTCGTGCTTATGTAACCCATTGTTCAGTTATTAGAGTGCTCAGACACTCATGACGGCGTCAGCGGTGCTCAGGCACCCGTGACGGCCGGTTGCATCCACTTACAACTTATTAGTTTGTGCACTGGACCATGAGGTCGCACACTGAGACCCTCATTTTTATTATATTGTGCAGTGAACCATTAGGTCGGACCCTTTGATGTCATAAACTCTGTCTAACTGACTTGGTTTGGTGTGCAGTGGGGCATGAACGCTCTTATACAAAGTTTGAGCGCTCTTATAGCTCTTAGAACCAACCTCTGTATTAATTTCATAGATATTCTTTGATTAATACAAAATATGTTAGAATTTATGGAATAATAAAATGGTATATCATAGAATACTCCCTCTCCCCCGAGAGAATGCGAAACTCCGTCATTTCGCCGAGGGAATGTACAATTTATACAATTTTTACCTTATTTTGGAGTTGTATACTGTTTGTAAGAGGATTTGAAGTGATGGGGAGTGCTTCAAATGCAATTTTTGTGGTAGAGCTTTGTCAGTATAAACAATTTTCTCCTGGGTATAAGTACATTTCCGAGTTTCTATATCTTACCATACCTGAGCTTATTTGCTCATGTAACATCAATTTTGGGTACAATTTTCCATTTTTATGTACAACATACAATTTGGCAAATAGTGTGCGATTTTGGCATTCAATGTTCAATTTAGCGTGCAAATTGAACATAAATGACAATTTTAGTGTGCAAATTTACAATTTCGCGTGTAATTGCGTTCAATTGACAATTTCAGTATGCAAATCTATAATTTTTGCGTACATTTGGCAATTTAAGTGTGCAAATATATAATTTTCGCGTATATTTGGCAATTTTAGTGTGCAAATATATAATTTCGCGTACATTTGGCAATTTTAGTGTGCAAATATACAATTTTGCGTACATTTGGCAATTTTAGTGTGCAAATATATAATTTCGCGTACATTTGGCAATTTTAGTATGCAAATATATAATTTCGCGTGCATTTGGCAATTTTTGGTGTACAAATATATAATTTTTTGCGTACATTTGACAGTTTTAGTATGCCAATATATAATTTTGCGTGCATTTGGCAATTTTTGGTGTACAAATATATAATTTTTTGCGTACAGCTTGGATACACATAGAAATGTTGATTTATAAAAAAATATCCGATTTTAGTGTATGAATTGGGTACAGACGTACAGTATAATGTGCAACATACAATTCAAGTGTGTAAATTGGGTACAAACTTACAATCTAGTGTGCAAACATACAATTTTAGTGTGCAAATTGGGTACAAGCGTACAATCTGGTGTGCAAACATACAATTCTGTGTGCAAATTGGGTACAAACGTACAATCTAGTTTACACTCTACAATTTTTTGGGGATTTGAGACAAATTTTTCCGAGGACCGGAAAAACAAAGTACTTTATGTACAATAGGCTTGTTTGTCTCTGATTACTCTTTGATTTTGCTATATGGGTGTATTAATTGGCAATTTCGGCAGTGGGCCGCTGCTTAATTGACTTTTCCCTAGCCTTCTTGAGTATGTGTCCCTGAAAGAGATTATTTGGTGAGTATCTTAAGTAAACATTTTTCATGTCAACAATTTTTCTCAACAAATTTTTTTTTTTTCATTCATTTTTCAACAATTTTCTTGGATACCTAAAGTGTGTTACTTTAAGTAAATCTTGGCATAGTATACAAGTGCTAGTGGGTACAAAAACTGTCTTAGTTATCTACCTGCATTCATGTATATTTGTGTTGGATTTGTACAATTTACAATTTTTAAATTGCAATTTCGCAATTTTGCGCGTATATGCGCGCATTAATCATCGATTTTGTGAGAATACCATAGATTTTCATATTATACATCAACAAGTGGCTGTGTATTTTTTTCTAAAATTTTTCTAATACTTTGATAATTTCATTGACAGTGGAGGTGTGTCAGGAGTGAGATGTGAGTCTCCTCCCTGATGTGCTCATGCAGTGGTGGCACTTGAGGTGTTAGGTGCCAGATTCTGGCATGTGTCTGTGGCAGTGCCTAGCTTGGTGTCAGTGGACAGTTCAGGGTGGGGGGGGTGTGTGTGTGTCCATTTAAGGAGTGGGTGGCTGGTATTGGAGTATCATTTCCTCTCTGGAAACCTCTGCTGTCACACCATGGCCCACCTTCAAACTATCTTTGCTTTGCCTGTCTCCCAGGTGATGGTGGTGGGGAGTCCGGCTAGGGCTCTGGTGGAGGCCAACCAGACCATACATTATGGTTACATAGTGAGGAATTGTAGAGAGATCAGTGAGCATGGAGATGTGTTGGTGGACATGTATTCCTGCCAATATTTCTTGGGCTCAGCCTTGCGTCGGGGGGCCACTGTGGCCCTTTTGGCTAGGGCCTTGAGTAATCTAGGGTTCTGGCCCATGGACTCAAACTTCGGACCGCGGGAGCGAGTCTTGTGGGATTATTTGTTGGCCGTGTCCTTCATCGATCTCGCGGCATCCGGGGATCCATCCATGGCCGCCCAGTATGGACTGGGGATGATGGAGGCCCGGCTCGTTGAGTGGGAACAGGATCACGGCCATATGTATGGCTTGGACTCGGACTCGGACTCTCCCATCGATGTTGAACCCGAGGATCTGTGGTAGGATCCCGACTGACTGAAACCTAGGGTGTAAAAACCCGCCATCCCAAAGGCCCTTTTCAGGGCCGGCAAATTGTCCGAAAAGTTCTGAATACTGTCTCTGATATGTTGTCTCCTGGTGGTGGACTGGGGGAAGTCTAGGCTGTGGGCAGTCTAGGCTGTTTCCACAGTCACCGGGGAGGGCTGGTGGTTTAGAAAATTAGCAATAGTCTGCATGTTTGACCTTGCGGTCTCATCCTGTTGTTCGTCAATAATTATATCTGTTGTATTTTCCAGTGCTGTCATGGTCACCGGGCTGGTGCCACAATCATTCTGGAGAAGCATGGAGTAGTACAGTCCTTTGTTCTTAAGGGCTGGTATGGTACTGAACCTAGTGCGCCAAGGTAGGTGTATCACCTGAGGGAGGTGATAAGCAAATTCTCCTCTCTGTGTTGTTATAACTGCTGGTCCATTCCAGGTAAATATAGCCTTAGGTAGTGGGAAGGTTTTAACCACTATATCCTTATAGGTCGGGGCAGCTGCTGATTTAATCTCATCAAATTCATGTGGTATTGGCCTCAGGGGTAGCGCGAAGTTCGAGTCTCCACAATATATTTTAAAATATATTGTGGGATTTGTGCGCTTGGCCACATTTTTCTTGCCACAGTGTGTCTGTGCAAATTTCTTAAGGTACTTCATTATTCTTTAGGCTGAGTAGATGGTCAGGGTGAATAATATAGCAATTATCAGGGTGTGAGTTTCCTGAATTGTGAGAAAAGGGGTGTGGGTTTCCTCTGTAGGGGTTAATTTGGTAGGATTCTTATCTGGGAGCAATTTGTGTAGGGGCAGCTCGGTGACTAGTCTGAATGCTTTGGCTGTAGGCAGGTAGGCTACAGTCCCTCCTAGTCTGTACAGTTTGAGTAGTATGTATACTATAAAAATGTGAGCTGATATCCCTAGGATGAGTGCTAAGCTTTGGAAGATTGGATGCTCTGTAACTCGACGTAGGTATGATTCCTCGTAGCGCGTTTCCATTTCCTTATTAAGGTTGGAGGCATCTTTTAATAATGTTTTGGCAAAGGGCTCTAAATTTAGTTGAGTAATATCATCCATGATCGGATTTTCCTGTAGTTTTTCTAAGGTTCTAGAAAGGTTTACTACTGGGAAATTTGGAAGATTCTCTCTTTCATCTGGTTTGGTTTCAGAAATTTGGTTAAGTGCTGCCATGAATGGTAAATTAATTGTCTTGAGAATGTAATGAAATGATAAGGTTGAGTTACAGGGCAACCTTGTGTTTGGAAGAGAAAATTCTCCTACACTGATTGTGCACCCACAGGGTACACCTATGATTGAGTAGGACTGGGCTTTTCGAGTTTCAGACGTTTTACCATGGCAGTTGATAAAGTAATGGGGTTCATTAGTAGTGACCAGATACTCATCTTCAGAAATGGAAATAGCATGGGTGGTAGGTGCTTGCAGTGGTGAAACTGTAAACTTGCAATGTTCCTTAATCTGTTGAGCCTGGTTAGTAAAAATGGCTACAGGGCATGTAGGCCTGTGTTTATAAATTCTACCATTTACATCTCTGCATACCTTTACTGTAGTACCTTCACATGCCTGCATATCTGCTGAGTCCAATTCGATGAATAATGATTCGTCGTAAGCTACTGCTAGAAACTCAGTTGTGGTTTGTAATTTGGTGACTCCTCTGGTGGGGGTCTCCTGTGTGTCTATAGGCATGGGTGATGTAATCATTTGGTACAGTTTGAAGGTCGAGGTGGTAGATTGAATTATAATGTCCAGATGAATATATATATGGTGAGCTGAGTACGTGTATGAGGTCAGCTTCTGTGAATAATAGAAATCTAAGTCATTAATTGCGACTTGTGCTCCAGGGTGTGTAATCCTAAGTTTGCTATTAATGTCAATTAAGTATCTAGCAAGGTCTGAGGGTGGTACTATATCAGGGGTTAGGATCCCTGATGATAGCATCCTCAGGGCTGCGTTTGTCCTTTGCAGTGATTGAACTGTATTCATTCTTGCTGCTATGATAATTAATGCATCATTTAATACTTGCATCTTTTCCCTTTGAGTTTTCTCGTGCCTTGAATATGAGTCAAGTGACCTGGACATGTTAGAGGCCCACAGGTTGACGGTGTCACCTATGGTGTTGATTGTGCTGTCCAGTACCTTCTTATCTTGGATGTATGCTTTAACAAACTTATCTTGTCTGTCTGTGATCTTTTCAATGAGACTAGCTGCTTCCTGATCTTGTTTAGCAAATTTTCTTAGTATTTCATCTATGTTCTTGAGCTGTCCCATTACTTGGTTTACATCTTCTACTGTGGCTAGACCTAGCACACCGCGAAACAGGGGTGCTAGAAAACCCAGTATGGCCTCTCTTTTGGCCTTGTCCAAAGTGTTTATGGGGTTGGATAGGAACAATTTGATGGAGGCTAATGTTTCATTTATCTCCTTGTCTGCTATTTCCAGCAAGGTGTCAAGCTCTTTGGCCTGTTGGATAATTTGACCAGAGGTATGATCTTGTAGAGTAGGAGTGGTCAAATGGAGTATTCTATCCCTTATGGATCCTTGGGTAACGGGTGCCCGAGGTATCTTGTAGGGGATAGCTAACAATAGTGTTGTGGTTGTATGTCCATTGACCAATGGTTGAGGGCTAGGTTTGAATACTATTCCTATGTTTTGTCTCACCACAGGTGTATAACCTGCAGTAAGTGGTTCTATAGTATATAATAACAGCATAGTTAGCAGTATGGGTGAAACTCTCAGTCTCCCCATGGTGCTTGTGTAAAGCAAGTTTGCTGTTTAAAGTCTTGTCAAATTTGTAGTGATTTGGTGCTGGTAAAGTCTAAGTGTATGGTGCAACACTTTAAATGAAGTGGTTCAAACTGTACCTTTGCAAGATTGAGCTGTCTTGGCAATATGTCCGGTGAGTCTATAGAGATTGACCAGTAAATGGTAAGGTCAGGTTGAAGGTGAAGTAGGTGTGTTCTTTATCCTAGTGCAGTCTCTCCTAATGGAGAAGTGGGCTGGCTAATTCCCAAGTGGGGTCCTGTAGACTTGTGTTCCAGACTGCAGCTGGATGAAGACTGATGGTGGGCTATGGTCCACAGTGCTTCTTATGTAGCCTACCCTACCCACATCCATTGTGGGCCTGGTATTGTTTCTCTGGAGTCATGTACCTAATCTCCAGTGTCTGCAACTGTGGGGTTCTATTGTGTAATCTGTGTACTGGTAATTAGCTCCTCCTGTCATCCAGGACAGCCATTCATGACCGTCTAGACAGTTGTCTGAGTGTAGCTTATAAGGTCAATTGATCTCTATAGACTGCTGTGTTGGCATAGCGCGCTCTTTCATGTGGGGATTAGGCTTTAGACACTCCATTGTGTTACCCTTTACTCTTCTTAGACTTCATGTCTGCTGTACTTGGAGGGTCCCAGTCTTTGACCATTCAGAGGCAATAACCTACTGATATATTTACAAATTTGATTGGCATTATATACATATAAGTAATTCATTATCAGTCACACATGTCTTATGTGTGGATGAAGAGAATTTGTAATACATTTTGAAAATCTTATGTTCTTTTGGTATCTCAATCTGTTTCTAATTTCTTGAAACTGCACCACACCTAGATGTTTTTCTTAGTATGTGGTGTGCAGGCCTAGGCTTGATAGGGCCTATGCCTGTGGTTTCTCTTGTAAGGGTGATATCATTTTTGTTCCTTACAATTTTGTTGTAGTATTTGGCTTCATGTGGAATAAGCCTGTGTGCAAATTCATTGTTTCTGACAGCCACAACCTTTTTCAGTCTGTCTATGTGCACTGGTCTGGCCACCAATAGATTGGTGTCCAAGTTTTTGAGTTTGGCACTTGTCAAACTAGGTCTATCTACTACAACATATGGTCCCATAAAAAGGGGTTGAAGTTTCTTACACTCTGTATTGGTCAGGATTCTTGGTATGTTTAGGTACACCATGTCGGTGACCTTGATTTCCTGTGGTGTAAGTTTCTTATCATATCTATCCTTCCTTTCCTTTTGTAGCTTGGCGACCCTTTCTATAGCTTTCCTCCTAGAGGTATCTTGATTTGTTATCATGTTAGCTACATGGTCTGCTACGGTGGATATGTCTTCCTGTATTCCCAGCCCTAAGTCCATTGGGGTGGCTGGGTTTCTTCCATGGAGTAGGAAGAAAGGGGTGAATCCTGTGGTTTGGGATTCAGTGTTGTTTAATGCAAAGGTTATGGGTTCAATAAATGAATCCCAATTGTTTTGGTGCTTTGAGCAGAATGCTCTGAGCGCTGTGCCTATGCTAGCATTGAATCTCTCTACAAGCCCATTTGATTGTGGCCTGTATGGTGAGGAGAATTTATGTTTGATCTTGAGGTGTTTGGTCAACTTTGTGAACTTTGCACCTGTATAACATGTTCCATTGTCTGTTTGAAGAGTGGCTGGTGTTCCATGATGACAAATTATATTCTTGTAGAACTCTGCTGCTGTTGTTTCAGCTTTTAAGTCAGTAGTAGCCCAAGCTGTTGCATATCTGGTAGCATAATCTATGCAGACTTGTATATGTTTGTTTCCCCTGGCAGTTGTGGGAAGTGGTCCCACCGCGTCGAGGTTTAGGAACTTCATTGGTGAAGCCATGTACTCTCTCACTGTCATTGGTGTTTTGTGTGAGTGTACTTGCCTTTTTGCTGTGAGGCATGTGTGGCAGGTGGAAACATATTTTGTTGTGTCTGCTAGCATAGACTTCCAATATACCCTAGGTCGGAGTGCTGACAGCATCCTACTGGAACCAAGATGGCCGCCGGTAGGTGAGTGATGGAAATACTGTAGTGTACTTGTTACCCATTGCTGTGGTATAACAATTTGAAGTGGTACAGTATTGGTTTTTCTCCAATTTATGGGGCATATATGGACTAATGTACCATTTACCAAGGTGTATGTCTGGCCTTGGTTGATGATTCTATTTCCTTGTGCTTTTGGTGCAGGCAAGGTCCCATCCTCAAGATATTGTATGAGGGGCAATAGTTCCTTGTCCTTCCTTTGTTCCAAGCCAAGGTTTGTACCTGAGATGGATGTGTCGGGAATCTGATCCAGTAATTGGTTTATATCTAGCACATGTTGTTTTATTCTGTCTCTTTCTTTTTCTTTTTCATCGACTATTGGCCTATCTTGTGCCTTTTGTTGGGGTGTGTCACTCTTGTTTTGGTGTGTAGGCTCCTTTGGAGGGCCTATTCTCGCCTTGGTGGGAGTGGCAACCTTTTTCTTTAAAGGCACAATCTGCTTTTTGTCATTCTTCTTTGTCTCAGAGTTCTTTGACTTAGTAGATGCAGTGTCTTTTGTGACATTTTTCCTGGCAGGTGGGGCTTTGGTAGGTTTGTTTCCTGTGACCTTTTTCTCTTTTAGAATAGTTTGTGATTGTGTGGGGGGTTTTGGTATGCCCTCCTGAATCATTTCTCTAGTCTTTGAGCGTGTGGTCATAGGACACAAATGGTTTGATGTTTCCTCTCCCTGCATTGGTTCAAAGAATCTGACTGATTTCGAAGTTGCTTGAGTAATAGCATATATTGTGTCTTCTGGATCTTCATCATCTGAGTCAGGTGGGGTGAAGGGTGGCTCCTTAGGAGTTGCCTTCACTATCTGATTGAGTGATGAGAATTCGATAGGCTCGAAGTCATTATCTGGAAAGAGCTGTGAGTATTCTCTCTCACAGTGGCAAAACACATAGTGTGTAGATTGCTTTAAGATACCCCTAATGGGTGTCTCTGGCCTTTCAATGGTGTTGGGCGGATCATCCCTTTTTAATGGTACTTTCTTTGTTACTTTTGCAAACTTGGTTCTACTGGCTGCTCTAACTCTCCTTGGTGGGGGTGGAGGGTTAGTCATGGGTCCAGAGTCTGGGTATTCTCTTCTAGACATAGCATCTGGAGGTATGTTATCATCACCTTTCACGTGTTGGATGGTGAATGAAAATTGTTGTATGTCTAGAGCCCATCTGGCCCATCTATGTGTGAGTCCTGTATTGGTTAATAGTGGGATTAGGGCTGCATGGTCTGTGTATAATTGGAAGTGTCTAGTCTCTAGGTAGTGTCTGAAGTGTAGTACTCCATACACTACTCCCAGTAGTTCTCTCTCTGTGGTATTGTAATTTCTCTCATGTTTGGAGAGGGTTCTACCTGCAAAGGCTACTGGTCTGAGCACTCCTTCATTATCTCTCTGTGAGAGTACAGCTCCTAAACTCACATTGGAAGCATCAGTTGCCAAACTGAACTCTTTCTCATAGTTTGGATATCTGAGAAGAGCATTGGTACAGAGGGCATGCTTTAATGTTTTGAAAGCATTATCTGCATCCTCTGTCCAGACAAATGCTTTGAGATGTGTCTGTAGATCATACAATGGTCTAGCAATTTGGGCGTAACCTTTGATAAACTTTTTGAAGTATTGGCATAGGCCTGTGAAGGATCTGACATTTTTGACTGATTTTGGTGTTGGGAAGGTTTTGATTGACTCCACCTTTGTGGGAGATGGTTGTAGTCCCATGGGTGTGACTCTCATTCCCAAGAAGTCTATTCTGTCTATGAAGTATTCACATTTTGATTTCTTCAGTTTGAGTTTACCAACTCTTAAGCTGTTGAACACATCTTCCAGGTCATGGAAGTGTTGTTCGATTGATGGTGATAATACCAATATGTCATCTAGGTATGGTAGGGCACATTTGTATTTGAGTTTGTTCAGAATTAATGTGACTAGATGGCAGAATCCCGCAGGTGCGGTCGCTAAACCCATCGGCATCCTTACGTAGACATATTTTTTGTCATTTGCTATGAATGCGGTTTTATGCTGGTCCTCCTGTCTTATAGGAATTTGAAAAAATCCCTGTTGGGCATCTAGCTTACTGAATACTCTTGGTCTGAGTGACCCTATCATGTCTAGAGTGTCATCGGCCCGGGGTGTAGATAAGGCTTGATTTATCGTGTTCTGGTTCAAATAACGAAAATCTGTGACGAGCCTGTGGCCTCCCGATGATTTTTGTACTAAAAAGGATCTGGAAGCCCAGGGGCCCTTAGCACATTCTCTCAGAATGCCCTGTTGTACTAGCCTTTCACACTCTTCCCCTATTGCGGCCTGTTTTTCTGGTGTTTGTCTATATGGTAGGAAATGACATGGTACTGCCTCAGGTTTTACATGTATTGCGTGGGTATACAGGTGTGTAGCACCAATGTCTCCATCTTTTCCTACAAATACATCATCATACTTGGTCAGCAGTGATTCTAATCTATCATGCTGATCTTTGGATGTAAGCACAGATTTTGGTGGAACATTCTCCTCCAATTCTGGCACGAGGTCATGTGCCTCACTATGTATAGCAGCTATTTCAGAGAGTCTGATTGAGTTGGGTTCAGGGTCAGCATATGTGGACTCACAGTCTGAGTCTGTGTCACTGAATTGAGTTACATCCTCAGGCCGTATGGCTGAGATGGATTGATCAGTGTGTGGGGTAGTGTCTGACACCTGTTGAGGTTTTTCTAAATCAGATTCCTTGACTTCCTGAAATAGAGCTATGATGGCACCCTTTTTGATTTTATGTGGGCGCCTGCTGGTGTTGAGTAACACTAGGGGATGTTTGTTATTTTCCCTGGGGGTTACTGCTGCCCTTTGAACTAGATATGGGGCATTGTTATTTCTTTGGAGGTTATCTACTACTCCAGTTTTGCCTTGCAGTGATTGAGTAGATGTGACTTTACCCAATACTGCAAGTTCAGAAAATGGAGGGATGGTAAAATCCCTCACTGCCCTAATGGGTTTGAGAATTTGTTCAGGATCAACATTAAATTCAATTTGAGATTTTGTAGTGCTTAAGAAATCTGTGCCGAGTACAACGGGCTGTGTGAGGTTGGGTATTACAGCAAATTGGTATTGGAATCTGACACCTTGGATTCTAAAGTTCAGCATAGCTGAATGTCTAACATGACACACCGATCCATCTGCCAAATGGATGTTGATTTTAGATTTCCTCAGTTGGATATGGAATCTCTTTTGGAGATCCATGAGGAATGATTGTCTGACACAGGTGATAGTAGCACCTGTATCAACCAAACATTGTACATCTGAAACATCATATAGATTTGCATTGATACAGCCATTTTGAAGAAGTACAATAGAAAGCTTGGTACTCTCACCTGTATCCTTTGATGATGAATCTGGTGGGGTGATGTGTATCACTGATGGACGTCTCTGTCTGTTAGATGGTAGATTGGCACTAGCAATTGTCTCTGGTTGGATCTTTGTTAATCCTGATTGATTGTTTGTATTTGGGGTGTCACAGCGCACTGGCCCATCGGCACTGTGACATCCTAGTTTTCCTGGTTCTGTGGGGTGGTTGAGATGCTTGCCACCAGGAGCTTGGAGATTTGATCCATTACATGAGGTGGTATTTGGGGGTTACTGTGTTGGTTCCCCTGATAACCTCTTGTGTCAGGTTTGTAATCCTCCTGGCGTGAGTTGGAACCCTGGTTATATTGACCAGAGTTGCTGTATTGACCAGAGTTGTTGGATCCCTGGTTGTTGTGGGACCCAGAGTTGTTGTAGGATCCACTGTTGTAGTTCCTATGTGGGCTATGGCTTCTACTGTTGGATCCTTGATTATAGGATCCAGAGTTGTAGCTTCTATGTGGACTATGGCTTCTACTGTTGGATCCTTGATTATAGGATCCAGAGTTGTTTGAACCCTGGCTGTTGTTGTAGGATCCAAAGTTGTTGTAGGATCCAGAGTTGTAGTTCCTATGTGGACTATGGCTCCTACTGTTGGATCCTTGATTATTATAGGATCTGCCATTACTTGGGGTTCTGTCTCTCCTATCACTGTATGAAGAGTTACCATTGTTGGAGTTGGAAGAGCTGTTGTCTTTCCTACTGTTGTGACCCCCCCGGTTGTTGTTGTTGCCCCCTCTACCTCTACCTCTATTGGATTGGTAGTTGGGGTCATAGTTGTTTCCTCTATATCTACCGGTAGGGTCTCTTGATGTAACCTTAGCTTCCTGTTGCCTTACATGGGCACTAGACATTAGGTTAACATCTTCATCTGCACTAGTGCTGATTTCCTGGACCTTTTTCTTAGTAGGCTGCGGGTTAGACTCTGCATCCCTTACCTTCCTAGATCTTTCTTGGGTCTCAACCTCTAAGGCTAGGTCTAGGGCTTGGTCAAAAGAGTCTATTTTCTTGTTCTCAAGAGCCACAGAGATCCAGGGCCTCATGCCTTGGGTAAATGCCTTGCTTAGGATTTCATCGCTTTGGCGTTGGGCATTACACACTTTCCTGAGATGGCATGCATAGTCTAGGACAGGTTCATCTACCTTTTGTGCACGGAGTGCTGTCCTTGAGATGATATTGTCTCGAGTAGCAAAATACTCTTTTAATTTATTCACTACATTGGTCCATGTCAACATATCAGGTGTGGCACTTTCCCTGAAGGATTCAAACCAAGCTAGTGCTTGTCCTTCAAGGTACTTGGGTAAATATGTCACCATGGTGTCACTGTCTGTTACTTTGTACTTGTCCTTTAGATATTCTGGGAATTTGTGATCAATAAATAATGCTGTTGACATGAGTGGTGATGGGTGTGAGAAAGTTTTGGGTTTTGTTACCTCATGTAGCCTGATCTTTCTGTCATCCTGTTGTTTTCTGTCTATGAGTTTGGTTATGTTGGACACCATGGAGATTATGATGTCATCCTTGGATCCAGAGGCAGATGGTGTGACAACAGGTGTGATGGCAGGTGTGGGAGGCTGTGGGGTCTGGGATGATACCATCTTCATGAGATCTGCTATCTGTTGTTGTTGTCTCTCTAGGGACTTCCGCTGATCTTCCATGGCCTTCTGTTGAGCATCTATTGCTGCATTCCTCTCTGCCAGTTGTTGGTTGAGGATCCTCTCCCTTTCCTCCTGCTCGGACTTGTTGGTCTCTAGGGCAGTAACTGCATCTCGGATGGCCTTCTCATAGGCCCTTATCTTCTCAGCTGTCTGATTAGGTTGGGGGCCTTCATCGGTGTCCATGATGGAGGGTGTGGGAGAAGTGTCTCTGGAGGAGTGGCTGTCAAAGGCCGGAGCTGGGGTGGAGGATCTAGATGAGGGTGTGGACCCACCCCCTGAGGCAGATCCTTCTTCCCCTGAGGTAGATAGCGTGAGTTGAGCGTCCTGTAGAGATCCCTGGGAAATGTTGGATCCCTGAGAACTGGTTGTTCCCTGAGTAGACAGGGTGGGGGGTGTGGGATCTACTGAGTGTGGGTCTGTTGTATTGGAGGCTGGTTTGCCTCCTGTGGGCCTCCTAGATCTAGGTGGGAGGGAGACCTCTTCAACAGGCCCCTGACTACGTAAGGTCTTTGTGTGTTGTTCTGCCAGCTTGACTGATAAGACCTTGATGTGTGGGGTGGACCTCACTGACGTGTGGGAGACCTCGCTGACGTGTGGGAGACCTCACTAATGTGTGGGAGACCTCGCTGACGTGTGGGAGACCTCGCTGACGTGTGGGAGACCTCACTGACGTGTGGGAGACCTCACTGACGTGTGGGAGACCTCGCTGACGTGTGGGAGACCTCGCTGACGTGTGGGAGACCTCACTAATGTGTGGGAGACCTCGCTGACGTATGGGAGACCTCGCTGACATGTGGGAGACCTCGCTGACGTGTGGGAGACCTCACTGACGTGTGGGAGACCTCACTGACGTGTGGGAGACCTCACTGACGTGTGGGAGACCTCACTGACGTGTGGGAGACCTCACTGACGTGTGGGAGACCTCACTGACGTGTGAGAGACCTCACTGATATGTGGGAGATCTCACTGATCGTGTGGGAGATCTCATTGGTGTGTGGGAGATCTCACTGGTATGTGGGAGATCTCACTGATCGTGTGGGAGATCTCATCGATGTGTGGGAGATCTCATTGATGTGTGGGAGATCTCATTGATGTGTGGGAGATCTCACTGGTATGTGGGAGATCTCACTGATCGTGTGGGAGATCTCATCGATGTGTGGGAGATCTCATTGATGTGTGGGAGATCTCATTGATGTGTGGGAGATCTCACTGATGTGTGGGAGATCTCACTGATGTGTGGGAGATCTCACTGATGTGTGGGAGATCTCACTGATGTGTGGGAGATCTCATTGATGTGTGGGAGATCTCACTGCTGTGTGGGAGATCTCATTGATGTGTGGGAGACCTCACTGCTGTGTGGGAGATCTCATTGATGTGTGGGGGATCTCACTGATGTGTGGGAGATCTCACTGATGTGTGGGAGATCTCACTGATGTGTGGGAGATCTCACTGGTATGTGGGAGATCTTACTGGTATGTGGGAGATCTCACTGGTGACCTTGGTGGGCATGGTGTCAAGGTCACTGGGTGGGTGGAGTGGGGTTTACTGTGTGTATGATTGTTTTCAGTAATGTTGCCAGCTTAATTTTTAGAGTTTTTAGAGAGCATTGGGTAATTTGGGATCTTAGTAGGATGTTCTCCACCACTTTGTCATACTAGTTATTGTGCATGATCAAGTTGTCATATGAGAAATATCATAAGACTAGTGGTATATAGTGTAAGTACATTAAGCTCTCATAAAATAGTGTTATTTCCAGTTGTCACTGGTTTATTCAGCTTCAGGCAACATGTAAGAAATATCAATCATACAGTAATTAGTATGTAGGTAATTTGTACATACAGTAAATATACAGTAAGTTATAAGGTATAATGTTCTGTTCCACTCCACCTGTGAGGTAATAATAATACAATGTCCAGCATAGTTCTAGGTGGGTTCCCACACCTAGCTACTGACCTGCTGCTTAGAGTGATAATGTAATAATGAACAACTTTACCCTCTGGTGGAAGTCTTGAGGAAGATACCCCCTGGCCACTAATGATAGAAACCAATGCCTGTCTAGCATTGTTTCACCATAGTGCAGTGGTATAGCAGGTAGTAGGAGATGACTGGAGATGTTACCTCTAGAGCGGTTCTTGGTGTTCTGTTCTCCTGGAGGTGCAGACAGGCTATTTGTAGCAAATCTTGGAAAAGCACCTCCAGACTGACTGGGGCCAGTAGCATCTGCCTAACTCTACAATTGTTAGAGGGGAGCCTTTCATGTGTCACTGGGTGCACAAAGGACCCCCATGGGCGCCGCTGTGTCCCCCATTGTCTTGGTCGGTTCTGTAACTTCAAACCCTCATAACTCGGTCGTTTACGCAGCTACAGCCGCCATTTTGCGCATGCGCGGAGTTGAATATGCCAAGTTTCAACTGCCTGCTGGATAGGCGCGTAACTCCCGCCGGTTTGTCTGTAGTGCACTCGGAGCTCCATTCAGTCTCCATGGCGTAACTTCCTTAATAATGGGAGTTCCACCTTGACGCTAGAGCGACCGGACGGTTATGGCGTCGTGCTTATGTAACCCATTGTTCAGTTATTAGAGTGCTCAGACACTCATGACGGCGTCAGCGGTGCTCAGGCACCCGTGACGGCCGGTTGCATCCACTTACAACTTATTAGTTTGTGCACTGGACCATGAGGTCGCACACTGAGACCCTCATTTTTATTATATTGTGCAGTGAACCATTAGGTCGGAGCCTTTGATGTCATAAACTCTGTCTAACTGACTTGGTTTGGTGTGCAGTGGGGCATGAACGCTCTTATACAAAGTTTGAGCGCTCTTATAGCTCTTGGAACCAACCTCTGTATTAATTTCATAGATATTCTTTGATTAATACAAAATATGTTAGAATTTATGGAATAATAAAATGGTATATCATACTATCATATGACTCAAGGCTGTAGTAGGGTGATGCCGTTAATATTTGATGGAATAGTGGGTGCAACATTATTCATTATTCCTCAAAACCTCATAAACGTTGCGTGTTTGAATGCATCATGTCAGTTGTTCCTCAAATCCTGGTAAAGGCTGTTTTGGACAGTGGCTGTGTGTTGTACCCTGGCATGCCTGATTAATACACAGAAAGAATAAGGTTTATTTCTCATCAAAATTCCCATTTGAATCATGTGAAAGGTATCCAGTTATGCTGCTTTGTCCTCTGTCTCCCTGTTTATCTGTGTTCATATTACTGTTCCTCTCCTTTCCTACCTCAACACCTTCTTCTCTCCAGGCTATCTGTCTTTGCCTACCTTCATTTTACACCCACTCACCCATTTTGACCTCCTCTGTAACCCTGTTCTGTAAGACACCATTCAATACGAGGCAATAGCTCTTGGTGTCACTACACAGTTGTGTTGTTTACCTACAGGGCTGGCGTGCCCTGTACCCACAGCCCCGGTCTATACCCAACTGTCAGTCCCACTTTAGGGCACCCACCCCACTATGGGACAACTATAGTTCAGATGAAAGGCTGGTCCTGGTCCTTTTCCACCCTAAATTTACACGTCACTTGACCTATAATTGTCAGGGAGCAGCTCAGCAAGCAGCTTATAATAGGGATCTATGGGAAGCAGCTCAGGTAGAGAGAATGGCCCTGAACTGGAGTGGTAGGGCTTGACAGTGGTTGGTTTGATACCTTTGTCTGGCTGTGTCTCTGTTTAGGTGTGGTATCGTTTCTATACTGCATACTCCAATGACACCTTAACCCACCTTAAGGCAAATATAGCAATACAGCATTGTCTGGCCATCAGAATAATGCATGAATGCAGTCCTTGTGAATAAACATGTTAGAGCAGCATTAGTGCCTGTCTCATTTAAGTGTTTTTGTAGACCTCTGCGCCTCTCTATGAATTCTTGTCTCTGCCATATGTTACTTCAACTGTCAATGGACCACTGTCTATAAACCATTTAAAGGATACACGGTGTCGCCAACTTTACCGATTACCCTTTGTCATCAAGATACATCAATCCATTGCTGGAATTATAGCCTCATGCCTACCATTGACCCAGTCATAATGATGTATGAACATCGCCCTGGTGAGTTAAGCATCACAGCTGCATCCATTCCAAACAACAAACATGTTACGCCAATCAATATGTGGCCCTTAGAGTTTAAACATGTACACATGACTGTACAAATATGGCCACCTAAATCACATGACCACCAGACCAGGCTCAAATCCATTTTCAATTTCCTCTCAAATATGTACTCTAGTGACTGGGCACTCATGAAAATTGCTCTGCCTTACGTAACAAAGAATTCAGTGTCCATTCATGTTTTCTTCAATTTTTTTTAAAACTTTTCCAATTAAAGATTTCTTTTTCAGTTAGCTCAGACATTTATATCTGGACTTGAAGTATAGATAATTTCAATCTCAATTTTCAAATGGTGGACACAGTTTTAATAACTCTTGATTATTCTACTGAAAATTGAATTTGAGAACTTATACTCCACCTGGCTTTGCCTCCCATTGTTCATACTGTAGGTTTATTTCCCAATTCTACAGTAGGTGGGCCAGCAGGAGGTTTTAACAATTAGGTCAGTTCTGGCAGGAGGTTTTGTGAATTGGGTCAGGTCTGGGAGGAGGTTTTGTGAAATAGGCCAAGCATAGCAGGAGGTTTTATGAATCAGGTCATCTTTGAAAAGCAGACGAAATTCTTGGGAAAATTGATTCCTATATGGGATTCGTACGCATGCACCAGACAGTGCTGGAATCCAGAGTCCCATGTGCTAACTATTACACCATGAGTCCTCAGCTGATAATGTGGGTGTTAGAACAACTGCTGAAGGGCAATTCACTACTACTATGACTTCATGATAAAATCTACATAAATAATGTAATTTCACTTGGAATTTTTGACTAGTCAATGTAGTGTAGTGGTTAAGGCCTGGGACTAGAAGTCTAGAGCAAACAGGTTCAATCCCCTCTTGTGATTTTATTTTTATCCTCAGTTGGCCACTGTCATTTTTGCAACAAACTCTAAACATAATATATTACATGTATAACAAATATCCCCTAAATGCCAACAAGATAAAAGGGGCTTCAGGGAGGCCCTTTACAGAGACCCCTTTTACCTTGTATGGGTATGTTAAAAATGTATCCCCCATGCAGTCTTAAACCCACATTCTTAGATTCAAAGTCAAACTTGCTAACCATTATACTATTGAGACTGCCGGTTGTTGCAGCCTGGGACACCATATATTTATCATAGCTTTGTATCACAGCCAGTGTAGTAGATTCAAATACTCTTCTAGGCCTCTACATTTTATGTCAAAATATATGCTTATATTCATGGTTTTACTATTATGTAAATCTCTGTGGATAGAGTATAAGTCAGAAAACCTCCTTGGACCTGGAGGAATTGCGACCAATTCTCCTCGGCTTCGCCTCGGAAGTTTTGTGGCAAATCCTCCAAGGGGGTGCTAGTGGCCAGGGTATGCATAGGGTCGAGGGATGGGGCTGAAAGTAAGTGAGGGAGTGTGGAGAGTGAGTGGAAAGGCAAGGGCTCTGGGTATGTAGCATCAAGAACATGGAGGTCCAGGAATACAGGAGTCCCTGATTTAGGGTACTAGTGTAGGTGGGGGTTGGCAGAGGGAAAGTTGGTAGAGAGGGGATTTCCATATATATATATATATATATATATATATATATATATATATATATATATATATATATATATATATATATTGACCACAGCTAGCATGGAATGCGTAGGTCATCAGAGGGCCCTAACCACACCTTTGCCCTGTAGTCACCTCAACTAATGCCTGAGCTGCTGTGAGCACCCATGCGTACATCCAGCTACACTGCTTTTGTGGTTAAAATTGTGGAAGCTGAGCAGACTATCAGACTGCAAGTAAAGCTAGAGAAAAGATTATGTGTGGCAGGACAGGAGCCCTTGGAAGACAGGCCCTAGACCTAGAAGTTCAAGCCAAATGGTTAGTTCTAGCACAAAACTGACCAAAGACCTCTACCTTATTTCATGTTGATATGCCCGAGATACTGACAGCCCATAGCTCTAGCACTCGAGGGCCGTATCGCACACCCCCCGTGCGATAACCCGCGAAAAAATCACACGCCGAGGTCATGTGACCATTTAGTGACGTCATAGCTCCAAGATGGCGATGTAAACAATGCGACGGGGAGTCATTCTGGTAAATCTTATTGTAATTCAGCAGTTTTAGATCAAAATAACATGAAATAAATGCAAATGAACACTCGTGGGGAGAATTTTCGAGGGTTATCTCACTTGCCGATCAGGTGCCGCATCGCACTCCGCCCTGCGGGCGTCGTGCGATACGGCACCTGATCGGCGCATGAGATAACCCTCGAAAATTCTCCCCCCTCGTAAACATTTGCCTATTTATCCAACCGTTACCCATGTCTAGAAGTGCCTACTATTCTGACTTTCATCAACCCTCTGCTTTATCTAATCCTCACCGCTTGATGTGTGCCTACCTAAACCATTAATGCCTAGCTGAACCACTCTGCTCAAAAACTGAAGTTTGTACCTGCTACCCCTCCTGTATGAGTAATGAGTATGCTAGCTACCCACACTGATTTGAGATAGAGGGAACAGTAAATTAGTGTGCTAATTCTGGTTGCTCTGGTTTAGGGGGCATGATCTGAAGCCCCTTGTTCAAGAGAGTCCTGTTCAGTTCCTTGACAAGGATTTTCTGATTATGTCATTAACCCATAGGAATCCACCATAGCTTATGCTGTCATCTATCATCATGATCTATATATTCCTTTTTCTAGTATCCATATTTTCCCCCATGTTCAACGGCAACAATTAATTGACCCACAAGCTGCCCTCCACATCCTTAAGCCTCCCTCTGCTACTGTCCAAAGTCTCAGCCCAATCACTTACCATTCTGAATCCCTGCTATGGCACCTCTGGTTCTATCTAGTCATTGACTCAGTGAGTTGACCAATAGCCTCAGGGTCTCCAGGAGCAATATATTGGTGATTTGCTTAGATCTCAGGGGTTTAATGAGGGACCAGTGGTTGACTAGAGGCTCAGAGGTTGACTTGTAGCTATGTGACTTTGCTAGGTGCCTCTGTCACCACAAATGTAACCTTGGGTCAATTTCATGCATCATGCCAGGACTACAAAGTTGATTCCTTCAAGTAACATTGCACATTTTCAAGCTAAGTTTATAGCATAGTGAAACAGACCAGCTCCATGGCAGTTTCATAACCATGCTTCAGTCATACATGGTCTTAACTCACAGTGATTGTATCACACACACCCCACACACACACACACACAATGACAGACACACCAAGGCAGTTTATATGGACAAAGCCTCAGTAGTGATGATAAGAATGAATGATGTTAAAAACCAGATTTGATTTTGAAAATAAACAGAAGTATAAGGTAGAGAAAGGGTTCATGCTTTTATGCTGTTGACATTTTGTGAGGAGTGGAAGGCATGTGTTTGCCAAAAGGTAGGTAAGGGGAGCCCCAGGGTTAATTACTTGGTGTGTGATGCTATAAGTGGCCACCCCTGACCCCATGCCTGCTTCATACGCCCTTCTCAGTACTGTCATGCAATCAACTCCAACCTCACAACTTCTATACTAGCCATGATACAAACTAAACTCCCATGAGAACAGAATATTTTTATGACAGGAATATTTTACATTCAAAACATATTGCTTTTAGGTATCCTTTTAACCAACCTCACAGTGCTTATGTTAGGATAAATACATGTACTTTGCTCACATGTATATGTAATCAGAAATTTTCATTTGAGAAACCTTTGTCATTTCAATATTGTACTGCCTTCAAGGGGAATTATATTTTATGAACGAAAGAAATTGCATTGAGAAAGAAATTAAATGCAGGGCTTCAGTTTCAATGCAATATACATATGTTTAAGCAAGCAGAAAACATAGCCCATATAACATATTGATTGTGTTTAGCTTGCCTGCTTGCATGTTCATGGTAACAACAGTTAACAACCTCATAAAGTTGATGGTTATGATTAGATACTTCACAAGAACTAATTGATTATGAGTATGATCTCATAATGTCATCTATCCCATTAATAAATACAATGAGAGTTTACACTGTAGCAAGAGTCTCTTAAACTATTCTATAAGTTTAGTTGCTGGTACCGTGATCATAATAGCCTCACAGCCTGTGCTGTGAAAATTAAGGATATGACCTACTAACCATCAATTACATTGGACAATTCATTATTTCCACCATTTTTCATTTAACCACTTTTGATAATTGCTGGAGCTTAATAACAAAAAAGGTAACACTCAGATACCAAAAGAAATGCTTTGTTTTTAGGACAAATCAAACTATTGGCCGAAAGGAAGTGTCAACTTTTAATAGAAATTACTTGTGGTCTTTGACCTTTTTGACAGCATTACTCAGATATGTGGAAAATTTCATGTCATGAGAGGTTAAACAAATTATGAAACTTTTCCAATTTTCTGCTGACATCAGATTTCATGAACAATTTGAGTGATTCTGAGGTAACTTTCACAGACACATGCACATTTATATTAAAGAAATTGGCTGGATGCACTCCACTTCTGTGTGTGCAACAAAGTGTAACCTTAAAGAATAACACATTCATGTAATTCGAACATTTGTGAAGGACCAATTTTGTAAACTGGGTGCAGGTCCTATGCTGCCATGTTCCCTTCTGAGAGACAGCAATTGCTTTGGGTTTGTCATTACCTGTAGCACATTGTAAACATCTATTCTGTCTGGGCCTTTGGTAATCTTGTATTTTTCAATTGCATACACTATTATGAGAAGAAGACTTTTCAACAAAGTCGAAACGTTGATTACTACATGCTAAAAATAATTCCACATTTTTTTAATGTTGTAACAATTGCAATAAATGCAACTAAAATTGAATTCGACTGTGTCTGGTTTTATGTGTATCTTCCACCTTTAGTATTATGAGGATAGCTAGAAGTATGGTCCAATGAATAACCTTTTCCCCTGGATATTTATAAATAAACTGTATCTGAATACACAGACATGACTCGCTTCATATGGGGTTTATGTCAGGTTAGCCAACTCCTTAATGATGCTCCTAATGGCATACAGTTGAACAGACAAGGTGTCAGTAGGGCATCCAAGGTCAACTGATGTGTCAGATGCACATAGAATGTGACATAGAATGTTGAAAGGGAAGCCCAGGAGGCCATCATTAAGCCTGTAATACTTCCCAAAACCTACCAACCCTGAAAGGTGTCAAACCATGTCAAAGGGTGCTTTTAGACCCCTGAGAGCTCAGTTCCCCCATAATCTAGGATTGTTGTCAACAGAGATCACAGCAGCACAGCTTGACTCCTGCCCTTTTAAAGTTGTGCATTTTTTTCCTGTACCTTTAACATGGAGTTCCCTGTCCTGTTTTGTCCAGTGTTCTCATCTCTCCTTTTTTAACATTTTTCTGACAAGTTGGCATTTACTCATATGCAAATTCAATCAAAATTAGGCAATTATTGGCATCAAGTTGACTAGATTGAGAAGATTTCTAGGATGAGTTTGGTAGATTGTGCAATATGATGTTATAGAAATATATAGACTGGTCAATAATATGTAGGATAAGTAGTTGTCAGAGAGTCATCAGTAACTATCAAAGCAGAAACAGTAAGTAACTGGCATCTAAAAATCAGAAAGGGCAGTAATTGGCATGGGGGACAGTCAGTATGTGTTAGATTTGACAAAGATTCAGCAGAAATGAGATATCCCAGCTGAACAATTCATGGCTATTTTTTCCACCTCATATCAGACCACCTCCTTCTCATGCCAACTCTCTTTTGCTACTGGCAATGCCATAAGTCATTGGCAGTGTGGGGTCAGGGTCAGGCCCATTTGGAGCCCTAAACCCTCCTTCAGCCCTTCATATCCCCTCACCCATATCCCTATCATCTATACAGCATGTGCTTTATGGCCTCTGGTAAGCCTGGGGCCACTGGGCCGCAACCACTCCAGTACTGACACAATCTAATCTAGTGACCAGCGGTAGCACAGGAATCAGTACCCAAGTAGCTGAGGTAGACTCCAAGGTACCATGCACTGCTGATCTGACAGTGTGGGTGTCTGTAGGGAAACATTGATAAAGGGGTTGAAGGGTGTGGGTTACAGTGGATTGACCAATGTGTGAATGATTGTATTGGGGTCAAGTTGAAGCCCTAGATGTTTCATATACTGAACGCAGGGCTATGAAATCCTCTGTGAAATGTTGGAAAAAGGAAGTGATACTAAAGGATGGAAATCAATCAGAAGTATGCTCTAAGGACAAGGCAAAGTCAAAGACCAGGCAGAATATCTACAAGTTATACATAATTACAATTGAATCAATCAGTTGCAGACCCTGTCAGAAACAATATGAAGATAATTGTTAGGACAGTAGGTTTCCAGGAGACCAGAACCCATCAGTATACAGGGCCCATACAAATTATACATTTGCAATGAGGAGCTAACGTGAGGTGGCAAGTGACAGGGAGGAACCTCCATAGTCTGACAATCTAATCTGCACAAGAACCATCCATCTCCAAATCACATCAGCACCTACTTGACATACATCTCATTTCTACCTCCTGTCATCACATGGACCATCATTCTTGGCTACTGTGCCTTGCTTACTGTAGGTACAGCTACAACGCTTGCCTATCTGGCTTAGTCATTGAGCTCACATGATGATTTGACAGCCCAACATTCTCATCTTGAGCAGGTATTATTTCCCAATGTGCATGCTGTGGACAAACATCTGTATCTCTGCTCACCACATTACTGTCCCTTGTGCAAACAGTGGGATCATTTAGGTGGCTTAAGTGAAAGTCATCTCTTCATGTCTCATTTCTTCGTCACTTTGGCTGCCCTTTAAAGCCATTATCACCCTGGGTAAATTTTACAGATATTCTTGTATTGTCTTTTAAGATTTCTCATTATCCCTTTTCTAGGCATGGGCAAATAGGATAACCTTTGCAAAGCTTTTGAGTAAGAGAGTGATTCTCCCACTGACAACAGCTAATCAAGTGGGAAGTGGGTCTGTCAGGCCATAATTCTCACTGCAGCTGGTATGGTTGTATAGGTTCCACTAAGGTAGAGTGCTCATATCTTGAGATATATGGTACCCAATTAGCATTTTGTCACTAAACAGTTGATCAGTTCGTACAGACAGGAATTGGTCTTTTATATCTATATGTATACCTTAGCATTTTCTATAATTAGCAATGCTGCTTTTCAAAGGTCTTTTTCCTGGGTATAAAAAACGAACCTTTGAATCAAACTGTGTTTTATGATAAGGTATTATACGGTCAGATAAAAAGGTCAATAGACTGTCAACACAATATTTTACTTTCCATTAGATAAAAATATGACGGCAAATAGCGAGGACTCATCTTGGGTGAGTAGAATACATGATTATGCATATGACAATTGATGGACATGAATATCGACATGAAAATTGAAAGTTTATGTCCTATATAAATACATGTTCACAGCTGATATGTGCAGTTTGCTTTAATTGCAGGTGTTCAGAAAATATTCAGGGGTACATTGGTATGTAATTGAAGTGATGATATTAAAATATTGCTTCTCATCCCTGGACTTGCTCCCCCTTTAACAATGTGTCACATGGCTTTGTTTGATGCCACCTATGCCACCCTTTATTCCATCCAATATTAAGACCTAATCTTAAATACATCCTAGCCAATACTAAAGCCTATGCAGCCCTAATTGAACAGTACATCACATGCCACAGTTTGATTAACAGTAGCACAAATGTGATATGGCTTAGATGGAGTTTGGGTATCTATACTTCTCATAGAGGACATTAACAGGGCCTCAGAGGACATTGTAGGCATGTATGTCAGTCTACAAAGACCTCTCTCTCTCTCTCTCTCTCTCTCTCTCCTTCTCTCTCTCTCTCTCTCTCTCTCTGTTCCTGTCTGACCCCCCTCTGTCTCTCTGACTCTCTGTCTGTCTCTGTCTGTCTTTGTCTCTCTGTCTGTCTCTCTGTCTGTCTCTCTGCCTAAGAGGTATATATGAGAGTGTGTGTACTGGGCCCCTTTTCTGTATTTTTAAACGATTATAATAAAGTGTTTCTAAAGGGACCAAACGATTATTGTATGCCCACAATACTCTTTTTTTGTTGTAAGAGAAATAGATTTGTATAGTATTGCACCCAACGATTATTAAAAGAGTATGTAATATAAATTATCCTGAATGTATTTCTGTATGAATTTTCGTTGAGTGGCATTTCTGATTATTCAGACAGTTACTCCTATGGAGATTAAACATATAAACGATTTTTATAATTGCTATAAAGACGGCCTCATGCCAGGAATGTCTCCACCTTTTGCTAAGAAATACCACAGTTATAACTCTCTATAATCCTACACAGGTTTCCCTCTGTAGGGTCAGATTTATATGTAATTGCTTTCAATATCACAATTCCCGATCTGTATGGAGATCTGCTCATGTGCCAGTACAATTTGTCCATTTAAGTTCATGAGGCTTGTCCTGGACATAACTAATTCTCTGACCGGTGTTGGTTCTGGCTCTGGGTTTGGTGGTTTTGGAAATACTGCCTTATTGGGTGCCCTCTTGAGTGGTAAAGACGTTGGCTGGAAAACAATATGTTCATGTAAGATTTATAAGATTTTGGAAATGAAGTAGGGTAACTTTCTTGTAATACATAGCCAGTCATAGAGTGTAAATATTGAGCTCTAAACACATGTACATAGGTGGATGTTAGAAATAATTTATATAAGAAACACTGTAAACCTTCGAGCTCAGAAACTCGTCAACAGTGACGGCTTTGGGTCCTCAGGTTGACAATACCTAAAACTACAACCTTTTGTTGTCATGGGGTCATCCGAGGTGACGACTTTAGGTCATCATTGACGACCTAAAGTTGTCACTTTGGCTGCCCTTTAAAGCCATTATCAATCTGGGTAAAAATCATTACCCAGATATTCTTTTATTGTCTTTTAAGATTTCTCATTATCCTTTTTGTAAGTTATATTTTAACTCCTCACCCATTAATCAGCAAAATTTATTGGCAGTAGTGGGGGACGCCAAACCTAATATCATAGGTTAAGTTGATCTGTACATAGTACTGTGTGGGTACACTGATCTGCTACAATATATGTTAGGTACACTCAATGACTAAGGAGTTATAGAACTAGCAATAGCCATAAGAGAGGTGACATTACCCAAATGATCTATCTCCTTTTCGACATTTCGGCAAAAACATCCCCATTTTTTTACAAGTATGTTGTATTATCTAATGATACTTATCTTCCCCTTTTCATAATGGAACATACAATAAGTACAACGTATACATTTGAGCCGTATACACCCAAGAGATCATCAGATGTACTATATAAATGTATGGTGGGGCCCTCTTCTGGTATATATAAAAACTAATGGTAAAGCCAAGGTGCTCAGTATGTCCTAATGGTCTGACGACCCTCCGACGACCCTAAACTCATCATATATGACGACTTTCCAATAGCAGAGGGTTTTCAGTGAATGTACAGTCGTCATGGTGGCTAAAATCTAATTTGAAGACAGAAGTCATTTTTTATGGGGGTCTATCCATGCATAAGACATGCCTCACAGTATCAGGGTGGCATAATGAATCTCATACTCTATTCTGTATCACAGAATTATTTGGACGATACACAAGTGCAGTGCAAGGTCACACTATGGGGTATTGTTGTAAATAACCTGAACCTTATGGCATTCTGTGGTCTTTAACGGGTTAGGGGTTAAATGGGAAAGGTTATATGCATACCTCATGTTGAGTTGTATATCCACAGTCTCTCATGGAACACGATACCAAACAAGACAAAATCCCAATCACCAAGATGGACACACCTATGAAGAAAACCGCTCTAGATCTTTAAAAGAAATTGGTGAGAGGTGGAATGACTCCTATTATTGATAGTCCACTAGGCCTCTATCGCAGAATTTCATATGGGAAATGTATATGGCTCAATTGTGCGACAGAGGTCAAGTGAAGTGTGGGTTAATAAATCATCCACACATTCGTCAGTATTTCTTTACCAGTACAAGGTCCATGTTTACTAACTGTGGAAAAGACAGCCTCTAATACCATTCACAAAGTTGGAGTAGGTACATAAGTTAATCTATATAAGAGGTCATTGATAACTCTACTAGTGTGGCGACATGTATGAACAAGACAAGGATTGGCATCATTTGTCGATATACCATATACCTCACACGTAGGCACTCCCTGAGTTAAAGGGGAGGCACACGTTGGGTTCAAACTTTTGACAGTTTAGTACTGATGTACTGTATACTGTCCTCGCCTATAAGGCACACCCCTAACTTTGGCTGCTTCTATAGGGAATACCAGAAGTCTGCCCCTGCGTATTCTATAAGCGACGCCTTATAAATGCAAGTTATTGCAGTAGTACGTACAGACGTATACAGAGCTAGCTTGACCTTTGCACATTGGTGCATCATAAAGACAAATAAATATCACTGCAATACCTTGCCTATCTAGTGTACCTTATAGATATAGCCAAAGTGTATGGTTTGCCTGATAGGTGATGATTTCATATACTACAGTGCCAACAGAAATTACCCTAGCCTCATGCAGATCCACGAAATCACGGTTCCTGTTATTGATCTGTGTAGTGCATCTTATACGCACATTTTTACAGCAACAGCCCCTCGTTGTCCAGCTTTGAGTTATAAAATGTACATAAAAGAAAAAGCCTATTCTTAATAAATGAATGATACACACCTCCCTAGTCCTATCATTAATCCTCCAACCATCAACATGAGTAATGAGAATATCAGCAATTTGTTTGGTGTCTGCATTATGAGGCCACAAGCAAAAATCTGTAAGGTGCATAGAGAGTGACATTTTTGCATAGGACAAATGTGCATTTTGTTCCAACATACTACCACAGGATCCTCATATGTATAAGATGCTGCTTATAACATTGGGATTACATCAACTGCATAGGTGTGGGGCCAACTCAGAGTGGTATCATACACAAGGACCTTTCCAACATAAAGCATTAGTAAAAGGACCTGGAGGGTGTTGCTCCTATAGTTAAAGGAAGAGCTGGCTAAAAATGCCCTCATTTCCAGTCCTTTCTTTTCGTGTGGCTATAACTTGTTGCTTTTGTTGCTCACAAGTGGTCATTCAAGTAGGGTGCTAAAAAAGGGTGATTTGAGGAGGTACCTAGGAGAAGTCAATTATTATAATAAACTATAGAGTGTGTGACATGAGTAGGTACCTGGTAGTGCAGCTCTCTCTATTTTAAACAAGGCAGGTGACTTTTCAGACTAATGTGGTGAGTGCAAGTTAAATGGTGAAGCAGTGCATGACTTGTTTAGAAAAGAAGGCACATACTCACAGCTTTTTTTACAATAGGAGCAACACCCTCGAGCATTTGGCTCGAGGTTCTATTCTGAGGTATCAGGTTGTCCCATGGGCGTGACCATTGCTGGAGCTTGTTACCAGCGAGTTCTACTAATAACGCCTATCAGATGGATACCAGAGGACCGCAGTGAATAGTTGGTGTCATTTCATTGGCTGATATTCAAACCAGATAAGTCCGTATAGGATTTAGCCAAGCTCAGGATGCGTGCTATGTGTGAGGATTTATGGTAGCTTTGCGCATGTACACAACTTAAATAGGATCCATACTGCAGAAGTATTATTATTTCACCTACCACCCGTTAACATACAGCCGAGGGTAATGTTCTACACATTTTCTGTAAACAGCTATTGTATAGACTGAATATACTAACCTGGGTAAATGAAATATGAATCCAATAATTATGATGACTTCTCCAACTATGTCGCGATAGTAAACTGAACTAAAGTCTGCTGCAGCTGACATGAGTAATGTGAGACCCTGTGTTACACCTTTCACTTGTACTGGATTAATATCAGAGATGATGCTTCTGAACCACTTCAATTATGATCGATACTATATATCAGATGAGTACAGATTAGATAAATACACATATAGCGAGTAATACTGATGATGATCCACATGCTTTTGGGAGGATGGTGATCAGAATGTAAACAAAGAATACCATAACATCACAGGTAACCATATCACATCTAATATCCACTTCATATTAAGACTGACAACTTCATATGATTTGGTTAATTGACGTTTAAGCAGATTCTAGAGCTTTTCAGGTTGGGTTTTGCAGCAGCTGATCAATGATTTTCATTTTATTTCATTTGATGTCTGTTCATATGTGTCACACCTACTTCTGCTTACTCCAATAGTACTTTAGAATGAGGTGTGGCTTGTACGTGAGGATAAACCCGCATGCTGGACCTTATAGAATTTACCCAAAGTCAGGGTGCACCTTATAAGCAAAGAAATTAAATTATAGGTGCTAGGAATCAAGCCTGTTTAAGTGCCAAGACCACATGAGTTACCTGGCCATGGGGGCCGTCTTTGAGAAATTATAGTTCTACGAGGACGGGCCGGTTTGTAATTCCTATATAATTAGGATGAGCCCTTTAAGCAGACATTTTAAGTAATAAAGAAAAGGATCAGAGAATGCAAAATGCATTCAATGATATTTAGCTTTAATTTCCTGGGTCAAATGCCTGGATCTAAATTCTCTTCATGTTTGACTACATTTTAGATGTTCACTTCATGATGGGTTCAGGAGGCCATTTCTCAATGTACTACGACTACACACAGCCACTACGATTTAAAAATGCCAAGAATAAGCCAGGCTATCGTAGGAACTGCCCTACGACTGATCACTATGATTAGCAGCTATGCAGTAATTGCTTAAGGTTTAGTAGGGCAGTCGTACTGGTGCAGACATTATGGACTACTAGTGCATGGTGCTGTTAAGGCCAAATTATTATGTTCCCACTAAGATTTTAAGGGCAGCAGTCGTAGTGTGTTAAGAAATGGCCTCCTGATCAGTTTACTCCTAGCGTATGGCCCTTAACCCTTTAAACAAGCTAATGCATAGCCATTGGTCGTCATGTTAGTAAGTCAACAGGGCTGCATTTACGCATCATAGCGACCCCACGGGATACACTCGGGGTCAACTTGATGCTGCAATGAAGTGCTGCCAAGCAGTCTTGTCCGAACTTCATTGTTGCATCATGACAACCAATGGGTATGACAAAATGGACCTTAAAGGGCTAATGACATACAATCAGAGACAGGAGGTGTCAAAAGGGCATCTAAGGCCAACTGATGTGTCAGCTGTACAAACCCAGCAAATTGTCGTGATTCCTCGTCAACCTGTGTGAAGTGGCTCACACATGTCGCTAGATGGAACACGACGTCGTTATAGCACAAGATCACCAGGAATAGCAATGGTGGTGATCACATGGCCTCACCTCAGATGGCGAGGATGGTGATCACTCAGACTCACCAGGGATGGCGACGCAGGTGATCACTCACCTCGCTAGATGAAACATGCACCTCGTCATAGTGCATGTTCACCAGAGATGGCGACATGAGTAATCACTCATCCTCACCAGGGATGGCGACATGAGTGATCACTCATCCTCACCAGGGATGGCGACATGAGTGATCACTCACTTCGCTAGATGAGACGCACACCACGTCATAACACACGTTCACCACAGATGGCAAGGATCGTGATCACTCACACTCACGGGGGATGGTCACTCAGGTGATCATTCATCTCGCTAGATGAAACGCACACCATGCCATAATGCACATTCACCACGGTTGGCGAGGATCGTGATGACTCACACTCACCAGGGATGGCAAGGCTGTTGATCACTCACCTCGCTAGATGAAATGCGCACCACGTCATAGCGCAGGTTCACCATGGATGGCGAGAGTGGTGATCACTCAGACTCACCAGTGATGGTGATGCTGGTGATCACTCATCTTGTTAGATGAAAAGCTCATGATCATCGACATTGGTAATCATGCAGCCTCACGTCTGCCAGATCAATGTATGTTTTGCCAGAGAAGGTACTGCCATATGTATCTTCCCTCTAACCACAGACAAGGTGTTCATGTAGATACTTCCTTATGTATTTTTCCTGTAACCAGACAAAAGGTGTTTATGGATAGTTGCTTTTATTTTAGAGTTACCTCTATCTAAATTCAATTGATATTTTCTCTATATAATCTTGTTTGATTCAACCCTGAAGTATTACATGGAAATCAGTGTGCAACAAAGCACATTTGATAAGTATGGGACTTATAATTCATGCCCACACTTCCTAGATAGGCTACATGTTGAACAGTGGTGCTGTCTCAACAACTTTGGCAATGGTGGTGATAAGTTGCCATTCTGAGTGAGAGTGAGTGACAGATGATGCAATCCTCAGAGACCATTGACTTGGAGTGACACAAGTTCACGCATTGAGTGAGACCAATGTTGGCAATGGTAGTGATAAGTCGCCATTTTGTGTGAGAGTTGATGCCAGTGGCACGGGAGTGGTACATAATCACACAGTGAGTCAGATCCATGTTGGCGATGCTTGTGATAAGCCGCCATTCTGAGTGAGAGTTGACAGGCAGTGGCACATATTGACGGAGTGAGTGAGATCCATGTTGGCGATGGTGGTGATAAGCTGCCATTCTGATTGAGAGCTGACCGGGAGTGGTACATAATCACACAGTGAGTCAGATCCATGTTGGCGATGCTTGTGATAAGCCGCCATTCTGAGTGAGAGTTGACAGGCAGTGGCACATACTCACGCAGTGAGTTAGATCCATGTTGGCGATGGTGGTGATAAGTCACCATGCTTTGTGAGGGATGACAAGGGGTGGCACATACTCACGCAGTGAGTGAGATCATGCTGGTGACTGTTGTGATAAATTGCCATGCCATGTGAGACTGACACACAGTGGCGAAAGATGACGCAGTGAGTTATCACTCAAAAAGGAGTCACCTTTGATGACCAATCATGGCGACAGATAACGACAATTTGCTGGGAAGGCTGCTGACAGGCAGCACCAGCAGTCACTGAGGTAAGAACAGACAGCACGGGGAGGGTGGAAGTCATCATCAGGTTCTGTAAAACCCAAAAAATGATCCTGGGTGAAAAATGACCCAGGGTGAAAAATGACCCTGCTCTGTCTGCTATGGAAAAAGCAATTTTAATTTGCTTTTTGGGGCCATTTTTCTTTATCTATCCATCATAAAACCATCATATATGAAAAGAGGAGGATTGATAATGGTAGTCTAGAATACCAAACTACTTTTTAGCCATCTTATTTTGCATTCTGTTTTAATTATTGCAGTGGGTATGAGGGAAAATAGCTCTCTTGGCTCACAATAATGCAAATGATAAGTTTGTATCACATTTGAGATTGATCAATCATACATCGCTGGAAAGACCAATATGAATCCTAGTTAAATCTAAAATAACTTTTGGATATGAACTATAGCAGTTGAGAAAACACAATTTGAAACTTAATCTGGTGCCCATTCATAACTGAAAGTCAGTATAGGGGAGAGGCCACGTATCTAGGTCAACTGATAAGGCAGAGAGAGGGGGAAGGGGAGGGGTGGGGGACAGGGTCATAAATGACTCTGGGTCAAAAATGACCCAGGGTCAAAAATGACTCTGGGGTGAAAATTCTTCAAGTATGGTAAGTGGGGGGATGGTGGGGGGCAGGGTCAAAAATGACTCTGGGTCAAAAATCACCCAGGGTCATTTCTATACTTTGGCTTAGACCTGATCATTAGGCTCAGGAATCTGACATTTAACCCTTTAAGGGACCTGGTACATTAGTGTATCATGCCCATTGGTTGACACCATTGAAATGCTGGCAAGACATGCTCTCTACCATTAGGACATAATTCTGACTCTCTGGGAAGACATCAACCCTCCTAGAATGCAGCCCTGGCAAGTTACTCACATCCATGGGCATGGTGCACTAATGAACCTGAGGCCTTTAAATGGTTAAGGGGCTCTGGCAGGTGTCAACCTTGTGGTAAACCATGTCAAAGGACGCTCTATACCCTGGATAACCCAGGTATCACTAGGGGCATTCCTGGTCACTGAGATCAGAGCAGCGCAACTTAACCTCTGCCTCCCCATACCACTGTATTTCCTTTTCTCTTCTTTAACCCTTATTTATTCCTTTTAGCATGTTTTCCACTCTTCTCCTCCAAAATAAACACAACATGTTGGTGAATCCTGGTCAAGTCTATCAAATAAACCACTTACAATATATGTGGAATAATATTGCTTGATCATGAGTATTCATTTGCAACAATACACCAATAGGTAAGATCTATGTGTATGAAAGCTACAATAAACACCTTTCCCTCTGTTTTATATTCATCATCTACTCTACATTTTATTCAAAAAGAAGGTGGTTTGGGATTGCTACCAGTGATGTCATAGATCATTGGCAGTGTGAGGCTAAGGTCAGGCCCATGTGGAACCCTAAACCCTCCACCAGGCGTTCATCTCCCCACACCCATATCCCTATCATCTATAAGCCATGTGCTTTATGGTCTCTGGTTAGCCTGGCGCCACTGGGCTGCAACCACTCAAGTGCTGACACGATCTAATCTAGTGACGAGCAGTAGTACAGGAATCAGTACCCAAGTAGCTGAGGTGGACTCCAAGGTACCACGCACTGCTGATCTGACAGTAAATATGTCTGTTGGGAAACATTCATAAAGGGTCTAGGTTTTGGGGTGCAGTTTGCTAACCCCTGTTTTATGAGTATTGGATGGTAAATTTAGGGGAGAAGCCTCCGTAGTTAAATTAAAGGTAAACAAGAGGATTTGATTCTCAGGATTTGATTCTGTTGTTTTAACAACCAGTTTCTTTAACAACACAAGGAAATATGCATTCATGATCATTTCAGGGTATTTTGTTATTTTTCTCTGTTGAAAGCAGTGACAATGGCAGCTGAAGCCTCAAACTTAGAAATTGAGCTCTTCCATAATGTTCTCTACCTTCAAATCTACAATTTTTAGAATAAAATGCCCATGGACAGAGGGACGACCATATACATGTATCAGTTTCAACTATTTATACAGCTTCTGACCCCATGGAATATATGTCATGCATAACCTTGAAGGTGACACATACATAAGGCCTATGCATAGATCAGACTTTTAGTAGGCTATAGCTTCTTTAAGTAGTATATAGACTAAAATCTTAGGGTACATTCAACAATTATGTCACTTTTGGCAGTTTTTAGGACCCCCACCCCAATGTCACTGTCTGTCACTGGTAACAAAAAGAGCCCCCTCCCCCACCCCCTTAGCAGGGATGTAACTGTTGAACAATCCCTTGCATTAAATGATTTTGTTTCTCATTTTGGCTAAATAACCTCCCTCTATTAAGCACTGTACATGGGTGTTGTTTATTGCTGAGGGGGTGCCAAAGAACCCAAGAACCTTCACTTGGCCCTTGGCCTCCCTCTGCTAAAAATGGGCATCCAAGTCTGCCCGTTTTATAGCATTAAAAGTCACAAGTAAAGACCGGTCCAGGCCCTAAGTATGGGCCTGGATTATCTAGGCTGCTATTTATAGTGACATACTCACATAGGACACAGGCATTGGCAATGTGTTATCAAAGAAAGAGCCATGCCTTCAGAATATATCAAAGGCATGTAGTGCTCCTACAAACGTCATATACTTATAAAGTAACAAACCAAAACAAATGTCACATGGATTTAAGTGGAATCTACAGAGATTTGAATTCTATTCGCTTGGACGGCCCTACAGGGGGGCTTTGGGAGCACATCAGCATGTAAGGCCCATACAAATTATACATTGGTGGTGAGGAGCTACCGTGAGGTGGTGGCAAGTGAGAGGAAGGAACCTCCATAGCCAGACAATCTTATCTGCTCAAGAACCATCCATCACCAAATCACATCAGCACCTACTTGTCATACATCTCATTTCTACCTCTTGTCATCACATGGACCATCATTCTTGGCTACTGTGCCTTACTTACTATAGCCTGAATGCCTCATTCCCTTCCCAGCAGATGCCTATTGTCTCTCTGCCCTAGTCTCCATATTGACATCAGATGTATACTCAATTTCAGTAAAATCTTCCTACATAGGAGGTGTCTAAATATAGAGGGCTTATTTTCATTCCCATGCTTATGCAGAGTTGAAATATACCATATTAATCTGTATAACGGCCCAGGCTCATTGATTTCAAGTAGGTTTTAGACCAGTGCATATTCAAGACTTAGATTATAGTGTATTTTGATATTTCAACAACCCTGCTGCTATTCAATGCCAGTGCTTATTCAAGAACCATCACTTACTTACACAAACTGAAATTCCTAAGTCGCCCTTATAACTTACGTCTTGGTGTTTGTCTGGCAAAAACTGTGAACTCACCTGAAAGAATGTAGAATACATGGTCAGTAAATACATGAATTCATGTGATATTCTCAATGCCAACTCTATTTGACAACAACTATCAACATTCTCCACTATTCATTTTAGTGTCATGGTCCTACACAGATTAATTTTGACACGGCGATACAAGGGGTGTTGAAAAACGAACCATGCACCGACACATCCTTTATTTTCAGCACCCATGTATATATATATATATATATATATATATATATATATATATATATATATATATATATATATATATATATATGGAACAGTGGATAATGTGGAGGGGAGGGGCGTGGAAGGAGTCCTCTCAGCCCACCTGTATAGAGCCTTTTTCCCATACATATGGGTGTGGATCACTAAAATCAACATGGCGGCATGGGCTATTTTAGGCTTAGTGACATGGGACATGAACAATTTCTTAAATTTGACATGGGGACATGGCCATTTCTTAAATTTGACATGGGGACATGGCCATTTCTTAAGATCGACATGTGACATTGGGGACCCCCCATCCACACCCACATACATACATTTATAATATTATACATGCACACTTGGGTACTAGACAAAGGAAAAGTGCAACAGATATATCGCATTTGGTCCGCTGAGTAGAAGCCGCCTCACCTAGTCCAGACTTGCACTATAAGTGAGATATAAACCTCGATTGGTCAGTGAAGTTTTTTTCACAACAGGCTGTTATACAGTATTGAAAACAGTGACCAATGCTGTTTATACCTACTATGATGATCTAGCCCCCGAAACATAAGCCACCTAGCTGAGTTCCTTAATACGAACAATATGCTAGTCCCGTATAGCCCTGCACCCAACCCTGTCACAAAACATCCAACTAGCATTTATACTGCACTTAAATTCCCCCATTCACCAGGTTGTGAATGGTTTGCGTGGATGTCAATTGTGGCATAAGTGAGATATACACCTCATTGGGCAGCCTTTTGTGAATATATTGAAAACAGTGATCAGCCTTTCCCTCTACTGTATACCTGCAGGCTGTCCAAGCTTGAGATAAACTAAGTCCGGTGGGGCTAGTATTCAATGTGATACTCAGGCCCAATTCAGAATACTTCCTTAGGTAACCCTGACGGTAATGCCTGCAATAGATACCTTAGAGTGAGCTGCTTCTTGCTCATATCTAGTTGCTATATCCCCTATCTAGAGCCCCCTCTTGAGTCTAGCCTTCATTCAGAGCAATATTCCACACACAGGTCACCTACACTTACTGCTACTGTCTAGGACAGTCTAGCACCAGGGCCATCTATGTGACGTCATGGAGTGGTCATTATTCATCAAGAGGGGGGCGGGACGGCATAAAAACTTTTGACCTCTCCCAAGGGGGACCTCCTGAGGGGGGCATAACATATTTAGCCTCTTTTCAGCAAAAAGTCTGTGTGCTGCTATAGTTCAAACAGGGGCATGAAAATTAGTTTGTGCCACTGGCAGGCAGGTAAGGGGGGCGTAAAATATTGTGACTGCCATCAAGGGGGGGGAGCATAAAAAGGGAAAAAGTCAGTTGTTTTCTTGCAGCATCTTTCATTTTCTGAATGGAAATATTTGAGTTCACTTGTATAAGTAGATTAATTTGAGAAGGACTTATCACCCAATAGATTCAAACAGATTTCTTGTAAATTTGAACTATTCTCAGGACCCTGTCTGGTGTGAGGGTGAGATCCCCTCAGGCCCATTTTTACTACATGGTGTATACAGCCCACATGATAAATGTGCCAATCTGTATTCCATACCCGGCATATCCCCATACAGACTCTCCTGCACTGGAGGCAGCAAATCCCCTTTTCACCAGACCCACATGATCTATGGTTATATACATATTATACATACTGTGAGCCTCTTTGCTTGGGCAAAAAAGACGTTCGCTGTATATTTTACTACACCTATTCACTGGTATTTAATAATAGTACAATATTAGAGAGGCTTAGCAACCAGGCATGATAGACGTAGATGTGGGGCTGACTCAGAGGGGTGGTGCATATATGTTACTTAGGGAGTTTTTTTAACAAAAGGGGTGGGGGCTGGTGGGTCTGCACACAGACATGAGAAAAAGATTTCGACCCCCCCTCTCGAAGGGCTAAAATTTTTTCGAACACCCCAATAAGGGACCAAAATCGTGCGCGAACGTCCCCTTTTAGCCTATAGTAATGCACTGGGGTTTCCACTGAAAACAGGTGAAATTATTTTGACCCTCCCATCAGAGGTGTCAAAAAAATTCTGACCCCCCGTCAAGGGGTTGAAAAAATTCGGACCCCCCCCCGTCAAACCCACCAGCCCCCCCCCCCTGTTGTTAAAAAATTATCACTCCCTTAGAGGAGTGGGATGTACGTTCCTTAGAGGGGTGGTGCATACCTTCCTCTATAGGGTGGTGCATATATGTTCTTCAGAGGGGTAGCACGTACGTTCCTTGAAAGCCATTCTTTTTTCACTAAAGGAGTCTCTTCCTAAAACCCACCTTAAAAGGCTCACTCTGGATCTGCCCTCGGGGTGCCATACCGACACCCTCGGGTGAATCGATGGGCATGTGTTGCACTGTGGTACACCTCTGCTTATATGCCCTCCATATGTTCAACGCACAGTACCAGTTGTACAATAACACTACATACCAGTCTATACCCTTGGGTGCCATTACACTCATCCATCTTTATTTAGATATTTAGGTTCAGGAGGGCTGGGACACCCCAGTAGGTGCTCGTCCATCATTTGGTACCGTAAATTCTCTCATATAAGCTGCGGCTTATACCAGAACCTAAACGAAATTGAGGATTATAGGAGGTTCCAAAAATAAGGTTGCGGCTTTTACTAAGGTATTTGACACTATAGAATAGAACTAAACTACCAATTTCCAAACCTGGGGTGTGGCTTATAGACCTCTGTTCAAGTCAGGGTGCGCCTTATACAGGGGTGTAGCTTACACGGGAGAATATACGTTACTTCAATAAATCCTTGCGTTTGGTTCTACCATAAGTCCTTGCATATAGGTGTGGATTATACTGTGGTATTTCCCTTGGGAGCTATTTATTTATTCAAATGGCTACAAGTGGGGAAAACCAATTTTGGTTTACCGAAATCGCTCGTTTGAACATAATAGTTGGAAATTCCTAACTGAATTACACGCATACTTTTAAATTTCTCATGGCTCTCATACAAAGCCTGAGCATTTGTCATCAGATATGACTGACCTTCTTCTATATAGATATCTAATCCGTAAATGAATGCAATGATAACAGACTAGGCGATAGCGGGAAGGCTTTATATTCCGTACTTAACAGTTGAATAAAGACTTTTCATACAAATGTATGAACAATGCCATATAGATGAGAATGTCTGCCATGTTCTCTAAGGAAATGGTTGCCTATATAGTTATGCTGACATATTATTTACAAAGCTATCATTCCATCAAACACAATTTAAACGCATGGCTAAATAGATTTGACATCCACTTGATCACTTGATGGGAACAGTATATCATCAGTTCAAGACTTCCACTCTCCCAACTTTAAAAGAAAAGCAGAAATGAAATTATGTGTAAATGATGAAAATATTTATAGGCAGATATTCTAATGAGACAATTTTAATGCCGTAATTGGGAATAAACGTGAAGAAGAATGATATATGGATATCGTAACTTTAGATGCCGTTGTGACATGATATTATTTTGATTTAAAATATTTCCAATCCTCTAAATGATATTACATGTAATTAGAGAGCTATACCTTTTATAGAAATCTCCAATAGTTCCCCTGTTTTGTACACTTTTCTGTTATGATATTGTAGAACAGGGCCAATAAAAGTAGGATACCTCCTCAGATAAAAGGGAATGTTACAGGGGATTAGGCAATTCAAAAAGGTGGATTAGTCACTGTTCAGTGCACCTTTTCGAAGGTCATGCAGGAGCCTATATGTAGAGATTTTAAGTTTGTAATAATTCAATGGTTCGAATGAATTCTTTCAAATAGATCAGAAAAACTTGAGTTTTTTAGCAGCAACGGGTTTATTCACAGTTCCTATAGAACATGGAGCTAAGATATCGAAATGTAAACTTTACATGTGGTCACCGAAGGTAATATCCAGGTCTGTGCTCTACGAGCTCTTGGAACCAACATCCCCACCGGCCGACCAGACTGCACCTATAGTGAGGAATCTGGAGGATGTGTGGGCACAGACATGATCCACCCATCTCATGTTTTCTCGTGAGAAATTGACCACCCTCACAATACATAGACACGTAAACATTTCGGGAACGAGCAGCATGATGAGACCGCTTTGGCAGGGTACGGTGACTGGTATGTACATATTAACGCCAGACGGGCACCAAGTAGGCCCCACCAACCAGGGGCATTTTCGCGTGAGGCACTTCGGTCGACCGGGTGACTTGATCTGGTACATCCGGGGTGTAGCCGTGGTGTATGCCTGATGGGTACAGCCGGTCGACCGGGTTATCCGGATCGGGGCACTCGAAAATGCCCTATGTGACCCAGTATAGCCCTATAGCGGCCTCATGGAACCGGACTGGTTCCTGGAACCGGACTGGTTCCTGGGACCTGGGACTTGGCAAGTTATACAGTTTGCAAGTATAGCACCCGTCTGAATCTCGCGAGAAATTTTGAGGTCAGGTCCGTAATGGCCACGCACACTGCATCAATATGAGTCCTCACTATGAGGCGGTCATCAAGCTGGGTGGCAACATTTTGTGGTGAAGACAGAAGTAAACGGAGAGGGTCTGCAGCCTCTCTATATGCCTACCCAACACCACCCGAGACGACCTACAGCCGGATAGCTGGCCAAATCATACACTTTAGAAATAATTTAGTCAAAATAATGGTGGATTCTTCGTCCCGTCCCAAAGTTGCCAGAGATCCGTTGTTTTTTTCACAGAGATTCCTTGTACTACCGCTACTTGCCATACTGCGTCACTAAAGTACAATTATGGTCTTTCACTGGTCAGTTCTACGAGGATTCCCTGGTAGATAATTTTAACAGAGTGTTATATATTCAGAGTACTAATTACTTATGTTAGTCTTTATTATATATTATTTACTGCTATATACATTAAACCTTACTGTACAAAATACCATACCGACGCCTAGGCTGCACCCTTGTTCCATATACCCATGCCAGGTGGCGTGACCTACTTTACTATATATGCATGCTGCACTCCCACTGAGAGGAGACCCAGCACAGCTGCACTAACGCTGCAACCTTTACCTTAAGACTCCGTACAATATGCTGGAATAAATACACCTTTACTCCAAACTGATACAAGGTTTCGCCCTACAGATGATGTCTATATATATATATATATATATATATATATATATATATATATACTAGTATTCCTAGACTATAAGGAAAAGACAAGTGTACACTATATAATTAATACTTGACCTAAACCTTGATCCTACACGTTAGCTAAGGAGTACATCTTTTCAGTCAGTATGTTAACTATGCATGCATAACAGTTCAGTGGCAGTGGTATGCAGGTCCCAGTTGCTTGGGTACGTGGGGGAAGGGGTAAATACCCCCCTGTTTTCTGTTTCTATTGTTTATTTATCTATTCTCACTCCTTAGATTTAGCCAAAAATAAAGGCTAAATAAAGTGAGTACACCTCGTTTTCAAAATCCTTGGGAAAGGTCCTTAATGATGATGATGATGATGAAGGTAAGTTCATCATCATAAATTCTGCTAGCTGTATGGAGTACCAAATCAGTAAAGTAGAAGTAGAGTGAATGACGACCAAATCAGCCTTGGTTGAAGAGTCTGGTGTTTGTTCGTCCATCCAGTGTACACACATTATTCATCTCATAGTCTCCTTTTAAGTTAATAAAAGTTGTTTAAGAAATCAATGTTTTTATAGACCTCCATAATTGTCTGTCACTTCTTGATCAATGAATATCTACTAAGTACTCATCAGTATTGCACTGGTGCACCATTCTGAGATGTATAGTGTATGAATAAACCACTCGCAAGCGAGGTGAAAGATGTCTAATACAGTGTGAAGAGATATTCTGGTAAAAAAATTGCTATTATTCTATGACTCAAAAGTATTTTAGAACATTGAGAAATTCAGTGAGAAAACTAGGAGATCAACAAAATATTGATATGAAACAGGCAGTTTTTGTTACCTTAGAGTATTGGTTCCTCATATCAGATTCCGCTTAGCTTTCTTACATGAGATAAACAATGGCACCCCACCAAGAATGAAGAGTAGCCCAAAGGAGATGAGAACACTGCCGCTAATGACGCTGATACGTTCACTGGTGATATAAAGTAAAGAATCAATGAAATTGAACTGACGAGGGAAATTGTTATGGCATGAGTATAACTCTTATCAGGTGACACCAATAACAGCCGCAGAAGTGGGATACATGTTTATTTCATGTTGATTAAAGCAACACCTTAGATCTAAATTTAGCCCAGATCTCACAACACCTATCTGAATAGATAAGCAAATGTCCACATGGAATATTTCTGCATCGTATTCCCCGAGGTCGGACTGGCGTATCCCCACCTCAGGGAATACGATGCAGAAATATTCCATCGAGTGGACTTTTGCATTTATATTTCATGGTTTTACAATCTTAAACTAAGGAAATTCCACTGAATTGCAGCTAAGATCGGCTTGTTTACATCTTCAGATAGTCAAGTGACCAGGTCATGGAATACGAGGATGCCGTATTCCATGACCCTATGGAATACAGACCTACTTAGTTAAAAGAAAAGACGTCATAGGCTGCATCTTTTCTTTTAACTCTAAGGAGATGCTGCAACCACCATGGAATAAATGCATTTATTTCATTGTATGATACAAAAACACCATAGGGTTAACTAAGGAGGTCTGTATATGATTGTTTTGTTGTTGTCTTTTATTCCAACTAGATGGAATTTTGAACTCTGACTAGAATTACATGAAATAAATACAAGAATTCGTTGGCACTGATTGGTTGGATTGAGGATCAGAATGTACCCAACGTGAGTGACTCGCCAGGGTTGCATCCAGGTGATATGCCGGGGTAGCAAAGTCATGGAGGGTCAGCAGAATGTGCCAATGAAGTGCTGGTAAGCCACATGAGTGAGCAGTCCTGCCAGAACTTCATTGATGCATCATGACCACCAATCGGCATGATACACTCCTGCATTAAGGTTAGAATATGTATACAAACTGTTTCACTAATCCAAATGCAAGTACGGTAGCTCCTAAAGAAATTAGCCCGAGGCCGGATCCTATAACTCCACACATGTCAACAAACGCCTTATCGCGCTTCTTCTTCTCATCATCCTCATCTTTGTCTATGTGATTACTTGTGTTGGTGGGTGAAGGTTTTTCTGTAGGAGATGACATAGCAAGCCAACCTGTATAAGGACGTAGCGGGATGCAGTATTGACAATGAGATAATATCCTTCATTCAGTGCAGAATTTCAGGGTGAATTACTTAGAGCCAGCATGATTCACCAATGAAGTCTTGGCAAGCAGTATTGCCATGACTTATGGTCAGCTCATCTGGAGGTTAATTCAAAACATCCTGGGATCGCAACCTCAGCGATCTTAGGAATTTTTTTACCTTATCCTATTAAGCGATCTTAAGATTAGACTGCGTTCACATTTCCTAGCCAGCACTAAGATTGCATTGATCTTAGCCTCAGCCCTCCTACACTATTCCAAGAAGTACTGACTGGGCACAGGGGTAAGAGTCCCAAAATAAAGGAATAGCTGTGGAGCCACTCTTCTTCACAACAGTATTTATACCATCGTTCCCCGTCCCCATATGGACTAACAAAAGAGCACAGGGTGCAGTTGACCCCCGTACAGTATTCAAGAGTTTTTCCCATGTATGTATGATTTATGCTTGCCTATTAGAAGCATTGTGCCCTCCCCCCAGGACAAAGAGAGAGAAAGGAAATATTACCTTACAGTGCACTTAACGCATGAGTAACCCTAAGAGCCCTCAAGGACACTCAGCAAACGTCCTCCCTCCCCTCTATATGTATGCAGCAGGCTATTCACTCTTTCGATCAGGAGTGTTCCCTGTAAGTGCTCTTGTACTCAGGTGAAACCACTATGCAATTCTTTCACTAAGATCGCACTGATTTTTGTGCTGGAAAAGGAATAGTGAAGTGATCCCAGGACTTGCAATTTTTGACAGGCCTGCAACCACTGCATTAGATAGGGTAGACCAGCCATGTCTTATGATATGTGCCTACACTAAGATCGCTGGGGTTGTGATCCCAGGATGTTTTGAATTATGCTCCTGATGTATTGTAGGATTTACAACTATTTTGTCAATAATAGAACTGCCTAGAGCCAGAAATATATGTGTAGATTTTTTTGAAAAAAAGACGAAAAATAGCTTTGCTATGAAAAGGACACTAACCTGTAAGATTAGCAAGTAATGCTAGGCTGATGTTATAGAGCTCTAGAAATTCTTACAATCAAACTGTCCACGATGTGCATGTTGACACAAGCCTATATATTTGTATGGTCGGAGCCTTGACAAATACCTTCTTATCTTATCAGTCCATGCGCAATATACCACAAAACCTCTCCATTTGCTATCATATAAGCAAAACTGATTAAATAAACATCTGCAGATTTTGGCGTGATTGGTGTCATATTCATGGCGAGAACTACATTACACATTTCACAGAAGAATGTGTCATTGCACGCTCATATGTGCACCACACGCATTCAATAATCTTTTTCATTTGTTTTTATTGTACATTATTGTTCATATGTCTTTACATAAGGTCATGTGTTTTAAGGTAGTGTTTTAAGGTAGGCGATGAGTAAATGTTTTCACTTGATAAGATAAGGCTGAATATATGGTACAGATACCGCCTACTTAATCTATGAAGCAGAGCGGTTCATGATATATGCGAGAAGGTATCAACAGATATTCTTGCAACGACACCTTATAGGCCTATAAGGCGCTGTTGAATACGGACAGCATCACCTCGGTGAATACGATGCAAAAATATTCCATGGGAATTGACATTTGCATTTATGTCCTTGGCCTACAGGGTTAAATTGCTATGTTTACTCAGTTTCAAAGTGCCTGCATCTTATTTACATCCGCCATCTTGGATTTTTAACAGCCATTGAATACGGACACATTGTATTCCATCCCCCCTATTGAATATGACATGTCCAGTTCTGTTCTATAGTGACGTTCATATCAGCCATGACATAAAGACCCATCTCTTGTTGCTAAGTATCAACACCTACCCAGAGATGAAGAATAACATGGCGCAGATAAGAGATATGGTGATACGTATTTGTATTCTGGACCTATATGCTTCAGCTTCTGCTGCTGTGAGAGCCATGATTCAAAATCTGCATGGACAACATCAACTGAATCAACATTGAGGATATGTATATATCACTTCTGATACATTTAAATGTGATGCGTACATCAAACAAATTCGAAAATTGAAGTTGCTTAAAGTTAATTAAAACATTAGAAAGAAGCAATTTTATCTCTGCTTAAAGTTGCTTAAATCTAAAGATGATTGGGGCAGTGAAAGTTTGAAGTAGTGTGTATGTCATGGCCCATATATATATATATATATATATATATATATATATATATATATATATATATATATATATATATATATGCAGTTACTTACAATAACAATGCATCATACACAGTTCTCTTAATTTGATCCAGCCCAATGTACTATTTATGTACCCTGACAATAGCATGGAATTGACCCCCACTCGCCTGTCAAGAGAAGTCTTCCAGAGAAACTTACTGCTGCAGATAGCAGACAGTTTATCCCTATATCCCATGAAGAGAAAAATTATATCGATTATAACAATGTGTAAATGAGTTTCTTATATTGGTTTAACATTGTTATTCTATTTTTGTGACAAAGTATTATTTCTGAGAGTAAAATCCTTTAACTAACGATTGTAATCTTTAATCTTTTTGAATAGCGGTTCATTTCAAACACCAACCTGTGTATTTCCAAGCAGCAAACTTTGGGTACAGCTTGGGTAGAACCTGCCTGCTGGTAGCTATATTGTTGTCTACTAAAACCAATTATCCTATCCTTATATTCAATGTTTTATCACTCGTTTGTCTCCTTATCAGTTGTACATAGCTCAATGTGACAATTTGACATAGATATAGAGCAGCTTATTCAATAATGTCACATATGAGTCAAACGTACAAAAAAAGGGATGGTGGCCCTCATATGGTACCTTAGACTTGCTCAAATCTATTGATTTTGATATACAGAGAAATCAAACAATTCAAATGAAAAAGGAAAGAATATAAGACCTTTAGCAAATTGAAGGGGTACCGAAGGAGAGGGGCCAGGGCTTCTTATAAAATTGAGCAGTGAACCAGCATAATTGTAATGCAGTAAAATGAAGCCCAAGATAATAGTAAAGTAAACCACTGGGTAACAAGGAATCTTCGCAAAAATAACAATTAAATCTTTGTCCCAAATTAAGTTGCCGGAGTACCACTCTGAATTTGACGGCATCTCTCAATTACAGTGTGATCATCACTGGTATATATCATGACAATTTGGGTTATTAGTCTGATGCACCATTGAAATGACTGCATTTGTGCATTGTGATACCTTTTGGTATTAGATGACTATTATTGTCCCTAAAGAGTTAACCATATGGGGATGTGTAAGATGGTTATCACCCCACCCACTAAATCTAATCTATAGGCATAGAACAGCATATATATATATATATATATATATATATATATATATATATATATATATATAGATTTGAATTAATTCTCCAGATAACATACTCAGACCATAATACCGCGCATATAAGGTACTATGAGGAGAATAAACTCCTGCTACACCTTATAAAATGAGTAAAAGCTGGAAGTGCACATTCTAGGTAAGGGTATGGTCACTGTTAATCATTTTCACTGTTAAGAACCAAAAATGTGTCAGAGTTTGCCAAAGGGAAAGTGAACAAGAAATAACACAAATCGCAGAATGTAGGTGTTTCAGTGTATGTCAATTTATTTGCTTCATTTCGGTCAATTAGCCTCATGATAAAAAGTAAGAATCAATAACTCACGCCCAGACAAGGTTTATCTAACGAGTGATATGGGAATGTGAGCGAAAAATCATTATGAGACTTTATCATCTCTCTTTTGCTTACACAGTAAGACTATTTAGCTATAAGTATGATGACACATGATTGACACTGGTAGATATGAAATAGTGTCAAAGGATTAAGATCAGTTTTCCCACTGTATTCACTAGATGGCACCAAATTGCACTCCCCGAAGGTTGTAAAGGTAGACAGAAGTTTGCAAGAATTTCTTCAAACTGAGTATTTCATGAGTTTAATAGCTAAGAGGCAGTATTTAGTTGAGTGGAAGATAGCTTCGAACACTGCTGACCTCACTACTCTGTGTCCACTAATGTCTTGAACTTGTGAATCACCATCCCCACTCTTTGAACAACTTCAGCTTAAAACTTTTTATATGCCGCACACCATTAAATTGCAGAAGTCGTAAACCTCAAAATGAGACACAAAGTGTTCATCAATAAACAGTTACAAGTGATGTTTTGATAGGAATGCCTTTCTGGGGGAATGGAGGGATTCGGAAGATTGTGCTGGCCATAGCCAACATTTAAAAGTTATAACCATTACCCCAGGAGGTTAATTCAAAACATCCTACCTTAGGTCACCCAGCGATGGTAGGAAAATGCACTGCTATTAATTTATCTGAGACAAGTAGGTATTGACATAGCAAGGGCTATTTATTTTACCTGTGGTAGGCTAAGCTCTGCATACACTATGAGAAGCAACACACGCTGTGCACAGTGCCTGGCCTATTGCAAGATAAAAAAAAATAGCTGTGCAACACTCCTTTTCACAGAAGATTGGCAAATCCTGTTGGTTCTATGGGACCTAATCATGCTACCCTATCTATTTTACTGGTGGTAGCCAAGTCAGACACAGCAAGTTCTGTTTATTATTCACTATTAATTTTTCAAGCCTACCACCAAGGGTTGTGGCAGTGAAAGAAATTGATAGTGGTTTCACGTAATTATATGAGTACCTGTTGGGAATACTCCTCCTCTCAAAAGTACATGTGCCTGCAGGATATACATATAGGAGAGGGAGGCCATTGCTGGGGGTATTTGTAATGCTCTTAAGGTTACTCATGCGTTACCTTAGTCTGTTCTAGTGAATCTCAATATTTCATGTTTTCTTGGTAAAAATCACTTTTTGATGAAAGGTTTAAAGGAGGGCTAGCACGACTAACGCTGCCCGCTTAGCAAGTCACATATCCATCCCTTGACCAATCAGAATGTCACAAATTTCTAACTGGGTCTTGTGAATTCATGAACGCTATTTGAGCAGATACCCAAAATAATAATTTCCATGCAAGACGCCCTTCAAAGATAATTTGAAGAGGTATAACAGTGGGGTATGGAGCCATAGAGAATGAGATGAAGTTCCTTCATGGTCCTGTTATGAATAGCATTTCATATGCTTTGCCACACAACTGTACAATGCTGGAAACACTGCACTCTGATCAATAGTGTCTTGGACTTGTAAATCACGGTGAGCAAATTGCGCCTTGGACAACTATATTGTTAAACTTTGTACACCCCGCAGGCCATTTGTGGACAGTCGTAAACCTGTGCAGGAAATATAATGCAAAAAGACTGTTGATAGTTGGTTACAGGTTTGTAAATTTAGGAAGATGAGTTGTGAGTTTGACTTTGAGTTTAACAAGTTTATTGGCCATAAAAACATCATATATATGTAAGCTTTTCAGGTATAGCCATCGGCAGAAAAGAAATTAATGATAATACAAGCGAAAATAATGATAAAGACGATGTATTACATCAATCCCAATGAAATAGAATATTGGCGCATGTGTGAGTCTGTCAACACTTTCCAGTGGAGCAGTACAGACAAATACAACTTTTGACATCTTAATAAATTTCTTTGTGGAAGATAGAGATAACACAATCATATCTTTTTGAGGAAATTTTCTTTGGTCTCAAGCTTTTGGATTCCTGGGTCTAACTTATCCCACAATAAACTACCTTGATTTAGTGGGCATTTGTCATATGGTAAACATGTAGAGCGAATAACAACACGTTGGACTTTATTACTTGCTATTAGGTTTTGCACCTGTTGCCATACATTAACAGCATTTTTTGAGACATCAAACATAATACTGAGAAGACTTCTATTAGGTATTTCTTTGAGCATCGTACATTGTGCTCTAACATGTAGATCATGGACACCAATGTCACGAGTGTCTTGGATCCCATATCACAGGCATAGACAGTGATTTTGCATTGTTTGTAATTTTTCTGGTAGGCCCACTTTCATGAATAAAATTAGCGTATTCAATAACAGGGAGAACCATTTGCTTGTATAGCTTTACAGCGAGTTCACTATCGATGTAACGTCGGATTTTCCTCAGTTGATACAATTTCACCTGGAAATTCAGCTTAACCTTTTCCATATGATCTTTAAATGTTAACATACTATCAATGACAACACCCAGGTAATTGAAGGAGCGGACCACTTTAATATCTTTACCACCTAGTTTGGCTGTCTTCTGCTCAAGGTCAAGTCTATCATACATAAGATTAGTTGCACACCATAATAAGCGAGTCTTATCAGTTTTAACTGTCAATTTATATATGCAACACCAGCTATAAATCTTATCCACATCCAATTGAATTTTACGGAATACATGTTAAGGGGCGCTGCCAGTGGCGTAAATAGCCAAATCATCAGCGTATAGACAAAAATTACATTAATCAATAATTTTCATTACCCTATTGATATAAATGATAAACAGGAGCGGCCCCAAGACTGAGCCCTGGGGCACACCACATATAGTTGATACCTGGTCAGAAGTTATGCCATTTGCTGTAGTATATCGTGTTCTATTAGTTAGATACGACGTTAGCCAGTCGATACTTGATGGAGAAAGATTTAAACAACTTAATTCATGTGAGAGGAGGGAGTGATCGACCGTATCAAAAGCCTTCCTCAGGTCGAGGAAGACCACTGCCGAGCACTTCCCCCTGTTATAGCTTTCAAAAAGATCTCTTGTTAACAGAAATATTGCATCAATTGTTGATCTACTAGGCAGAAAACCAAATTGTCGGTCACTGATAACCTTATGCCTACTTATATGACTCAATAGTTGGGAATGTATAACCTTTTCTATTAACTTAGAAAACTCAGGATTTCCTGAAATGAGGCTAGCCTATTTGCCAATAGGCAGGTATTAGTATCTAGCCTATGATATTGAATTACTCTTTATTTACACATTCTCATCATAATATGTGGCATGTACTGCAATTAGGGGTCTTAGTACCCCCTGCACTAAGCCCCCTTTTAGCAGATCATGTCACATATTCTGTATAACCCATGAAGGAATTTAGGAATGATATGCTTACTATTGAGAACTGATCGAAATCACCAAAGATGCATAAATGTAGCAATGGCTACTTAGTCAAGAGAACATTTATCTAATGCTGCTGTCTTTGAATATCCCATTATTGTTGCTTGCCGCGTAGCGGCCGGGAGCGCAGCGACCATAGCAACTCGATCATGTTTTCAGTTTGTCAGTGACATCACGGTCACCTTGTGACGCAATTTGTGACGTCATATGTCGGCCGTGACTTCACACGTCCGCCGCAGAGTGGCAACTCCTATCCATGGCCCTTGCCACATTTTTCTTGTTTAAGTGTAGCCTACCTGTGGTCGGGGTTGTTGATGGGTTGGTTGATGGGCTTGTTGTGCTGAGAAAGCAGTCAGCTTTGTCATAAGATGCCACCTTAGTGCAGAGACCACAATCAACAGCACACCAATAACCAGAGAACTAGAGCCTGAGATCACATAGTAGATCTCCAAGCTATGGACAAAAAGGATATCATATGGGCTTGAGTTACAAAAAATAACCCTTTTTCAGACTTCAGAGATGGTGAATTTTTATACACATGTAACTGAATAGAAATTTCACCATTACCCCCCTTGAGAATTGATAGACAATTCTGGTTTGATTCATTTCAGTCTACATTATGCCATTATGATCAATGGCTTTCCAAGGGTTTAACCCATTAAGGGCTGGCTATGAGAGTATTTTGGAAGGCTAGGGGACTGAATTTTGAGCAGTACATTTACCAGGGGGCGGGAGGGTGCAAGGTATAATACACTGTCCATGACTTTGATATCATTTTCAACCATTGTACAATGTCTCCATCACTGTAAACCTCTCAGATTCGAATTCCTCAGCCCAAAAAAAGGTAATAAACATCATCATGCCAAAAATAGCAATACACTTAAGTCTATCTCAAATTTCCAAACATGGCTGCCATATAATATATCTATGTCGATTATACTCAACATCAGCCCCTACATGGTGTTGAAAATACTCAACATCCGCCCCTACATGGATGTTGAGTATTCTCAACATCAGGCCTTAATGGGTTGAACCAGACCCAACCTTATCTCAAGTTGAATACAGCACTGCCCATGAGTTTCAACCTGAACACCCCCTGCAATAAAGCACTCCTACACCAGCGACCCTTAAAAGGTTAAAGGATTAGAGGGTGAACCTGATACTAACTCATCTCTTGTCGCTAAATAGATCAAAACTGATCCACCGACGAGTAGTATTACAGCGCAGACGAGAGATACGGTGATTCGTATTTGTATTCCCGCCCTGTATGCTTGTTTCTCTGCTGCTGTCATGGCCATGGTTCTCTGATCTGTGTAAACAAAATGAAATAGTTTTGATCCTTAATCTAAATAACAGCTCCAAAACAGAGGGTTTCTAACAACCTGACTCTTATTTCATGGTTCATACAAACCTCACCATAGATTAGTAGGAGAACCGCCATATTACATGCATGGGGGCATGCTATATCACACTGGTTGGTGACATGATTTACTGATGATCTCACAGCGTCAAAACAGAAGCATTTATAAATAGTGCAAATAGCAGAAAGAAAAACATAAAATGAATGCAAATGCCCTCTCCCATGTATTTCCCGAGGTGTGACTACCCCATCACACACACCCATAAGACATCATGTCATATGGACAGCCACACCTAGGGGAATACGATACAAAAAAAAAATGTCATTCACTTATATTCACCAACAGCCCAATTACAAACAAAATGCCATCGTTCCTATGATTTCTTATTTAGCATTCTGGTGAAAACCTTACTTAGGAGGCACTCATTAAGGTCAATAGAAACTTAGAAAACTAGAAATACAAACTCATTTTAGACAGAAATGTAGAATGGCCACCAACCTGTTTGTATGCAAGGCGCTAGTCAGTAGGTGCTCAAAACGTCGATACATGTAATAACAACTATTTGCTTCTTACATCCAATGTGCCTTATGAACCAATGTGGAGGTCGGACGAAAAATTAATTTGATTCTTTACCCTCTAAGAAGCGCATCTCCATGTTTATTTTCATATTTTCCTCCAGTAGCAGCAGAGATACACCTTTTGCCGACGTGTATCTTGCCAGAAAAATGCATGACATTTAAAATCAAGTGGGCTTGGCATGATGCGTAGATCTATGCAGCACTGGTGAGTAACTCAGTGTTATTGGTGAGGGTCAATGTAGCCCTTAAGGAGTTCTTGAGATAGTCACCACCCCTCCCACTGTAGCCAATCTATAGATATAATATACACCTACTTTGATATTGATTAGAATTGACCCACATAATACCGCAATGCCTCATGTATTCAGAATGTGTTTACAATTGTTTAGTTCCGGTAACGCTACCTACCCTAATGTTTTGGCCCTACCCTCACTTTTCTATGGGCATTTTACGATAAATGCTGATATATTGGCACTTATCGAAACATGGAAGTTCTTTTTATTTACGATCCCGCAAATCAAATTCATGTTGTGTAAGCACAGAAATTTACCGCCAGCCTAAAGGGAAATTGTCCAAAATAAAAATAATTTCCCTACCTAGCTACCCTAATTTTTTTTCAACCCCCTTACCTGAAAACAACAAATTTTTTTTAGGCCTTATACATAATGGATTTTTCTCACTTATAAGGCGCACGGGGGGTCCATTTCACATTATATGCTGTAGCTTATACGTAGGCCATTACGGTATGTGGGATACATAAACAAGGCATGTGAGAGTGACTTGCAAACTCTACATTCATCCATTAAGTCATCTATAAAGTGTTAAGTATTGTAACGTTCTCTTTCGTAGGCTGATTTAAAGACTTTCCACCCACCAGTAGAAGGGCCCCAGACGGGTAAAATCGACAAGGGGACAAAGCCATTTCTTAAAATCGACAAGAGACATGGGCTTTAGGGACAAGTGACAAGGCCATTTCTTAAAATCGACAAGGGACATGGGCTGAGAGACAAGGGACAAAGCCACTTCTTAAAATCGACAAAGGACATGGGTTTGAGAGACAAAGGACAACAACCACTTCTTAGAATCGACATTAGACATGGGACCCCCTGTCTAGGGCCCTAGTAGAATTATAACAACCTTTATTGCCTGGCTCTCCTTGGCCACACCATATAAACGTCTTCTGGGTAATACTGCATCAATGCCTTGGGGAAGTTCATCATCTTGTTTACACCTCGAGCCGTCGATCATGACGGCCTCTCGGTGAAACTTTATATACAATACTTATATACAACCGTCCCCTGACTCTGCTTTGACTCAGTGTTCCAGCGAACCTCCCCGAACCATAGAACCATCTCTCCAAGCGCTGTAAAAACAGCCACCTGGTGACCTTCTTCACTGCTACAGTATATAACCATCTTTGGGAATTGTAGTTACTCAAGCCTGTTACTCAGGGGTGTCAGAGGGGCTTAACCACCCCGAGCAGGCCGCGTTAGACATTATAAGCAAATTCAACTGAAGCACTTTCAATGCTCTAGAGACGTTGGGGTCATCCCCAGGAAAACCTTTAAAATTTTGAGACTATCCAGGAATTCCAAGTCAAGTTGTGAGTAAATTCTTAAGTTCACTATATATATATATATATATATATATATATATATATATATATATATATATATATATACCTTTTCTTTTCTAAAACATTTTCTGCAACAGCCCTCTGCAATTCACAGTGAGTGTGCATGTGGTGATAAGGGTAGGTGGACAGGGGGCTGTAGGCTGTAATGGGGTCAGTCACCTCATGGTCCCATGGGGGGCACACCATGGAGGAACACCTTGGTGTAGGGATTTATGCTGTGCTAAGTGTTGTGAAAATAAGTAGAAGCTCATAGCACCATAGGCATAGAGTCAGCGGCGTAGGAAGCAAATCCTCATTGCGAGGGCCCCAGGGCGACCATCTTGAATTGTCGGCTGAAGCATGATGACATCTATACATACATATATAGAATTAATATACAAATGTAATTTTTGCTGAATTTTGGATCTGACTTTAGGCTCAGACCCCCATTTTCCCTATCCCATCACCGTATTAATCTGATTTGAGATGTGAAGTTTTAGCTTATTGTGTTTATGAGTTCTTGGCAATTTGTTTGGGGGGGGCCAACACATACTCAGGCACCACCTCCTTCATGATTGGGGGCCCAGGACCCCCTGCCCGCCCCCTTTTTCCTATGCCCCTGTAGAGTAACTTGAATTTCTAGTGGTCCATTTTAGTGCAAGTCTTTGAATTAGGCAGGTCTCGTTTTAGCGCAGGGTTTTAAAATCCCTAAATCTAAACATCTTTATAGCTCAAACTGGCACAGAACTCTTATCAGCGGAGAGTAATACAGGACCTGACACATGTATCATATTCAATGTAATAAGCACACATACCCTATCAATGGCACGACCCCTCACTTTGCTCATATCTTAGTTTAGATTATGCCAGAATATTTCCATTTTTGAGGCCTAATCAAACTCTTCACTTCTAAGCATATATTTTAGATATTTTGAAGTGCAATCTGTGCTAATCACGTCGAATACGGTAAGCACAATTCCTAAAAGAGGCCACACTGGTATTCATCAAGACAGAAGCAAGGACTCCAAAATGCCCACTATTCAAAAAGTGCAAGTACACCTTTACATTTATTTAATGAAAGTTGTTGTAGTCAGAGATGTTCAAGATTTCATGTAATTGGCAGGAATAATTCACCTTTATCATGAATGGACATTTATACGTTGCCTTAACTGGCCATGAGCACCGAGGGAGGGTTATCTGAACGGGCTGTGTGATACAGAGCTCCATATTGCATGGGACATTCATGGCCAACATGAAACAAATCACCAGTTCTAGTGAAAATCACCCATGTGAGAAAAACACTACACCATCAGTACCCCATATGACCATAGCATGAAGTGACAGAGACTGGGGTTTGAGCACACATGGAATGTGGGAGATGGGTATACCCCTGGGACCACACAACAAACCTAGACGAAGGGCAGGCTGTGAGACTGGACTGTCCAACCTGATTAACAGCAAATCAATACCTGGGTTCTGGTAGGGTACTGTGTGGGCTAGTGGTGTTAACAGTGCCAGAGAGTATGTAAATGCATCATGCCGTGGCGGATCAAGGATTTTGACCCGTTTTTCAAATTGTAATCCCTTTTTTTTGACAAAATGTAAGGCCAAAAAAGGGACTTAAACTCCTCAAAGAAGGGGCCGTGTGCCAACCCCCCCCCCGGTGTAAATCCAATAATGCAGCCTATGAAGCACTTACTCATTTGTTTGTTGACGAGTACTTCCCTAGGGGTGTATTAACCCTATATAGGGTCATCATACTGCAAGAATGTAGTCCTGGTGAGTTACTGTCAGAACTTCATTCATGCATCATTGCAATCATCTATGGCAATATGCAATGATGAAGCACTATGCTCGTCAGCACTTCATTGGTGCATCACGCTCACCATTGCCCACAGTGTGCGAGTGTATGAGCGACCATTAACCCTTCAAGAATATACTGAAAACTAGTCAGCGGTGACCACTTTAGGTCCTCAAGTTGACGATACCTAAAACTACAACATTAGGTAGTCAAAATGACAACTTTAGGTCGACATCCTGACGACCTGAGTCATCAATATGATGACGCTGTACTGTCAGTATTGTCATATTGATGACTCAGGTCATCAGGATGATGACCTAAAGTCATCATTTTGACTACCTAAAGCTGTAGTTTTAGGTATCGTCAACTTGAGGACCTGAAGTGGTCATCGCTGACTAGTTTCGGATATTTCATGTTTTCAGTGTAAGGACGGCGGTTGTCATGACACATGGATACAGCCCTGGTGAGTTATTACCTTCTAGGAGGTCCTCATGATGCACCAATGAGCAGTGAGCAGACTCACCTCATTGGTGCATCATGCAGACCGATGGCCAATGGAACACAACAGTCTTACTGACTGACAGGCGCCATTAACTTTCTAGCCACATTTACCGCTGACCGTTGCTTGTAGCTAATTTTGTTGTACAATTGTACCTAAAAGTCTATTGTGTGTGAAACAATATAACTGCATATTACATTCGGCTAATAAAGTTTAAAGCTTTTCATGAAAAAAAAAACTTATGCATTAGCAAGGGGTAGATGTAGATGACGCCTCTCTACAATACGAAACAGCCCTGTACTGCAATTCCAGCAGTGGAATGCTTTCCATTGCCTGCCTCAGCTGCTGCTGCTATTCCAGTATATATAAAGGTACAACGTTTTACTCCTACTACCCCCCCCCCCCAACCACCCCCAGCCAGCTGCTCATAAAAGACTCCAGGATTTGGAAAATTCAAGTACGTGCTCCGAGGTAATCGGCTAATAAATACTGCTTATTCCTCACTACTCGTGAGCTAATGCGGCCGGCCAATGAAAAATGTGCCGCTGGACCTGATTTAAGTCATGTTTGTTTTCCCCGTTTCTCGCAGTCATTCTGTACTTTCTGCATACTGCTGTAATGGAGGGTACGGGTGGTTCAGTCTCAAAAAGTCAATGGTTTCTAATAGGTGTTGAGGGTACAAGGGCATTAAACCTTTAAGGGCTGCTAATGCATGAGTGCATCGTGTTCATTGGTTGATGCGATGCACCGATGAAGTGCTCGTCAGCACGTCATTGGAGGACCGACTCTCCAGGACTAACATTGACCCTGTAGGTTTGGCATTGTGCATGAATTTTGCCCTGGAAAATTACTCACCAAGGCTGCATTCAGGCATAATGGTGACCAATGGACAGGATGTATTGATGCATTAACGGCCCTTACTGGGTTGAAATAGCTATTGAGCACTAATAACGGGATCATGAAAAATGCTACGGGCTTTGTGGATGTACAGGTTGAAATCCATCAGCGGCTAGCAAGATATGTAAAGTTGCCCCCATTCCATTTTCACTTCTACTTTTGAACCATTGTTCGGTATTTCCCTCTCTTACACTGCTCTGTCTGTCTGTCTCTGTCTGGCTTACTCTGTCTGTCTGGCTTACTCTGGCTGTCCGTCTTTGTCTGTCTGTGTCTCTGTCTGTCTCTCTCTCTGCCTCTCTGTGTCTTTCTCTCTCTGTGTGTCTTTCTCTCTCATTTCCTAAAGTCTGTTTCACTCTTCCTCTACTCTATAGATCTAAATGTTTGTCTGCCTCCTTTACCAGAGGTTGCGATCCCCCCATTCATGTTGTTCTACTGTGTTGTAAATGCAGTTTTAGTTTAGGTACCAGTCCCCGATCCAATGATATATTAGATCTATGCCGTATAGTAGCCATAATGCATAAATGCAGCCAAGGCTAGGAATTTGCAAGGGCGTTCAAGCATCCTGCCGACCCTATTGGCTAGGTATGATGTTCCAATAAAGTGCTGGGGCATATGACGCACAAATGAAGTGTTGGCACTTCTTTGGCACATCATAATAACCAAGGGACGCAATCCACTCCTGCATCAGCAACCCTTAAAGGGGTAAAAGTCCAATTATACAGATTGGATGAGTGAAGACAGATTAAACACCTAATGAAGCACAGCATGTGCCGCATCAATCACACACACACACACACACACACACACTGTAAGATTCAATAAAGGTACACCATATTGGTGCCTCCAAGCATCTGCGTCTCAGATAAGCACCAGAAGTACACTGTGAAAAATAAATATTAAACCCACCAGGGATCTTTGTAAAACTGAAGTGAACCATCGCAATTATTTAGCAGGGAGCGGGTGTAGTTTTTACAAGAAGCCCCAGGTGGCAGTATGGTGATACAAGCAATCTCTGGCAAAATAACCGTGTCTCCTTGAAAATGACAACAGATCTCTGGCAACTTTGGGACAAGGAATCCTTCGTTATTTTGGCGACAGTTTTCTTACAATGTAGAGGAGAGCATTAAAACGCTGTAAACTCAGAAAAGCCCTTTATTTTATATTAAATATGTTTATCACACTCCCACCCCCACAAAATCTTATATGTTTTATGAGCATAGCATTCGACAAGTATGACATCGTCATTTATGGTTAACACACTCACAAAACGTTTCCAAAAGGTGTCCATGAATGATCATTATATGACCACAGGTCCCATATATATAATACAACAAGGTACTCGGGTATTGAAATTATAAGGGGATTGGCACCTAAGCGGACCCTGCTGCACTGTATTCCCCTTTTGTATGTTGCCTAGTGTAGACCGCCATTGCATGGTTGGTACTGATGTGAAGAGCTTGCTGTGTTTGGGATGCTTCTGACTCATGATCCACCTTATAGGTGGGGTAATTATACTACAGAGCATAACCAGAACTACAGAAATAAACCCAGTGGTCATCTAGGATTTGCTTGGATTAAGGATGTGCCATGTAAGTAAGTTTGTCTTTCACACTGGCCCCGTCTCGCAGTCTCACGATTACGTCACTGGTAAACAGGCATGCTGGGAGGTACTATTTCTCTTAGCCTGTTGCTGGGGAGTCAAACTGGCAGATGGATACCAGCAAATGCTGGTTCCCACAAGCACCCAGTATTGAGGTCAAAGTAGGTCCAACACCAGCGGTGTGTGAATACGGCGATTTTTGGTCAAAATGGTAACCTAGGGGAGAAGGCTTAGTTTGCCCACTGTTAAGGATAACATTTTAAGTGGTAGTCTATAACTTATCAAAGGGTTTTTTTGGAGTTGCAAGCCCCGTAAGCGGCCGGGAGCGTAGCGACCGTGCAACTCCATTATGTTTTTGGTTTGCCTATGACGTCACTAATGACGTCATGCAGCCGCTGTGATGTCATCCGTGGCAACTCCTATCCGTGGTCCTTGCAACATTTTTCTTGTTGAAAATGTTTAACTTTCCTAGAGGCTCACTGGCACGAATTTCCAAGAATCAGTAAAGGTAAAGTTTCCCCTCACCTAGTTTGCTGAAAAGATATTTTGGCAGACAGAACTGTTTGCTTCAGATGAACCCCTCCCTGGTGTGATGAGGGAGCAACGTCAGATAGGAGTGTCAAAAAAATATTTTCTCTCATTTTTGAGGATGGGGTTAGGACTTCTGAATACAACCTGTTTGTAACTGTTACATATTTCTCTTTGACCACAATGAATTTTCTTGCCCAGGGTTGGGGTGAACTTCTTCAGAAAAAAAAACACGAAAATTCCCTCTCCCAACACGTCCGCACCCCTACATAAAACTCCAGGGACTAAGATAAAACCGCCCGTTATTAATCACCAATTAAATTGTTTAACTCAGTGCAGCACGGGGGACGTAAAACATAATCTTTTTGTGGTACTTTTTTCTATCTGGTGTTTAGTTGTAAAAACTACGGATTTTTCTGCAGTTATTTGTGCACCGGAGCACTGAGGTGTCCCCGCTGTCATGATTGCCCCGAGAAACATTAACGATTTACCCGCATTCGTTTAAGCCATTCAAGCACTGATGCTCGAGAAATTGATGCAAAACCATGCATGATTTGTACAATATTTTAAGTTTGGTTAAAAGCAAAATATCATATGATTATGCAATAACATCTAGCATTCCAGATATTTCCTAGAGGGAGTCCCATTTATGGCCGACGGTTCCTGATTATGAAATTTAGCCAAAAGCAGGAAAAAAGCCACCAGAGACAAAATTCAATTATCTTTACATCCTCTTTGAGGATAAAAGAATCTGCACATTTCATGTCAACTTGAATACCATACTTATAGTTTCATATCTTATATCCATCCCCTCTACTATTGATGACCGTCCTGCAATCTATGGAGTATTGAATCACTGTTTCCATATCAGCTTCTTGAAAGCTTGAGAGGCAATGTAATAACAAAAAGAATTCTTATGCAATTTCTCCACAATGTACATTCAAGTTCCAGTAAGTTTCATATAAGAGATACTTTACACCGACTCTAGTGCTACATACCGCATATATATATATATATATATATGGAACTATATACACTCGTGTATATTTATATAATTATTCGCAAACGGTTAGGGACTACTTGCTGCGCGCATTGGTATCTATGATGTCATAGTATGACGTCATGATCAACACCCCTCCAGTATATAAGGGGGGATTTTCAAGGTAACGGTCATTGGCTCGTTTCCACCTGTACAGGTAACACCACGCTGGGTGTTCCCTGGAAATTTAAATTTTTAACCGTTTTTGAGGGGCTCCTGGTGCCTTTATTTACCATTGAAATGGGTAGAAAGGCTGCTAAAGGCTCGAAGGCCAATACACCAGGTGGAAAATCGGTTAAATCGGTGGAAAAGACGAAAAAATCGGCCAATTTAGGATTGACGAGTAGTTCGACTCTCTCACTTACTGGTGATACACCGTCGGTTCCCCAAACTGCTACAGGTGTTGTGGGAGGGTCGTCTATTGACCAGACGAGGCTAGATGTATTAGAAGACGAGCTGTCGACCATTAAATCACTTCTACAAGAGGTCGTCAATGGAAAGGACGATCGGGACAGAGGATTCGTCAATGCATCAAGTCGTTCCAGTAGAGCACGTGCGGATGTTTACAAACAGAGAGGTATGACGTCACGTAGTCAAGGACGCGGACCGGTTGCTAGGGCTACCCGCCAAGCGTCTCCATGCGAAATTTCGTCTGACGTTGAGGACGAATGGGTGCAAGTTGACCACAAGCGACATAGACGATCATCTAAGTCCAGTATTTCTGCTCGTCAATGCAGCCCAAGCACATCTAGAGGGTCGTCATTGGATTCAGCGTACTCTAGACATCATCACCGTGTAAAATCGGGTGAGTTTGATCATTCCCAGTTCACCAAACGTAAGGAAAAAATTGACACTATTGAGAAACTGATGTCTGTAAACTTGCAGTTTATTTTAAAGTATTACAAGTCAGGTGACGATGTTGAGGGTATGCTGAAACATCTTCAGGTATTAATTGAGAAGTCAGGCACCAAAATATATACGGTTTCAGCCCTGGTAGCCTATGATAAGTCAGTGAGAGACAGGGCTAATGATAGTGGAATAGAGGCCTTTTCAACCATTGAAAATTCAGATATACTACGTCATTTGGCATATGATGGGACCGTTCAGGCCCAGAAAGCCTATAGTGCTAAACCTAAAAATGTAGGCAAACAGAGATCGTCTAATAACCCATGCTATGCTTTTAATAGAGCAGAGGGTTGTGTGCGAGACCCATGTAAATACAAACATGTCTGCAGTGGTTGCAACTCCTCAAGTCATGGTAAGATTGATTGCCATAAGGCCAGGAGTGAATAGGAAACTGTAGGGGGTCGGTGTCCCATAGCTTGCGATGAAGTTTGTTTGATGCCTGACCAAGCTATGGTAAGTTTGGTAGATATCGACTCGCCCTCACAAACTCCAGTACAGGAGGTAATTGATACAGAGATGGTTGAGGAGTGTATTCTTTCAACTAAGCTCGTAGCAGAACAAAGTATTTTCAAAGAATTTAATTGGTTGGAAAATAATATAGATGTTATTGGTTATAACCCAATACAGGTTGGTATTAAGCCACTTTTTACTGTTAGTGTCACGGATTTACCCAGCATCAGGGTATATGACAAGTGTGTGGAAGGTACATGTACATGTGTTCATTATATCAATGGAAAAAATTCCCAAATTTTACCTTGCAGAGTTGCCCCATTCTTAACCCAAAAGGGAGTTATTAATGTAAACGACAAAGAGGCGCTATTCTTATGGCAAGGTTTTGTTGAGGGGTTCAGGATAGTGGATCCTGATTGCAGTACTTCGTATGATTGCAAAAATTATAAGTCAATCCTCGAGGGAAAATTCTATAACGAGTACTGTGATATATTGTTAGAGGAACTAGAAGCTGGGTTAGTCTCTAGAAGGGTAGATAAACCTCGTTGTATCCATGCCCTAGGTGGTGTGGAAAAATCAAATGGCAAGTTAAGGCCTATAACTGACTGTAGTATGCCGGATAAAATATCTATTAATAATTTTATGGAGACTACTAGCTCAACTTTTTCTTATAATAATATTAGCACGGTGACTGCTCAATTGAACAAGAACGATTATATGAGTGTGGTAGATTTAAAGTCAGCTTACAGGTCTGTAAATGTTTATGCACCTCACACGACCATGCAAGGTTTCAGATGGAATTTTGGGCATGGAGAGGAGTATTATGTAAGCAACAGGTTAACTTTTGGCCTGAAATGTGCTCCATATATTTTTAATAGAATCTCTGATTTTATTGTGGAGGTGGCTAAATTCTACGGTGTAGAAAAAATTGTAAATTATCTGGATGACTTTATCATAATTGCTGATACTTATGATGAGTGTCTTAGACAGAGGAATTTGTTAATGGAGTGTATGACCTACATGGGCTTTGTAGTATCCAGAGAAAAGGTGACCGACCCATCTCAAATTTGTAAATTCTTAGGTATTAACATAGATTCAGTCAGGTTGGAACTGTCTTTGCCTGTTGAGAAGGTTGAGAAAATGGAAAGTCTCTTATTAGATAATGTTAATAAGAAATTTATTTCTAAAAAGAACTTGGAGAGGATAGGTGGTTTAATGTCTTTCTGCTCGCAGGTGGTTAAGGGTGGTAGAACTTTTAGTAGGCGAATTTTCGATCTCTGTGCCCGGGCCAGACCAGGTGGTTATGTTAGGGTATCAGCTTGCACTCGCCAAGACTTCCAATGGTGGTTGGATTTTTGTAGAGTTTTTAACTGTAAGAGGTTAATTCTAAATGATGATATTGACACACCTATGTACTCAGATTCTTCCATGAAAGGCTTCGGTGCTTGGATGGATAAAGATTATTTATATGGTGACTGGACATCTTTCGATAAATTTAATCTAGGTAGTGGTCATTTTACCCAACCACCCATACTGGATAATTTAAAGAACCACCACAGAAATATAAATGTATACGAGTTATATCCTCTTCTTATGGGTCTTAGACGTTGGATATCTGGCTGTAAAAATAAAAGAATACATTGCGTTACCGACAATATGCAAGTGTTAGCTATGGTAAATACCGGTAGGTCAAAAAATAAGCTGTGTATGGAATGGCTTAGAGAGATTTTTTGGCTTTGTTTGATCAATAATGTGGAGGTGTATGCAACCTATATTAGGTCAGAAGACAATGTCCTTGCCGACCAACTATCTAGGCTTGCTTATAAGGGTATACTGGACAAGTGTGTAAACTCTCTTCTTGAAAATGATATGTGTTGCTTTAATTCCAGAGTGGAAAAGGTTACAAAAAAGAAAAAAGTGTCTTTTGTCGAAGGGTGTGTCAGAGAGCACGAGGAGAGCAAGGAAACAACAACTTAACAGGTATAAGAAATTTTGTAATCAATTTAAACTAGCTATATTTCCTTGTTCTCCTTCACAGGCTGCTACATATGCAGTATATTTATCTGAATATATGAAACCTTCCTCTGTAAGGAATTATTTGTCCTCTATTTGGTATTATCAAAAACTTAGAGGTGGTTTAGACCATAGCAGTAATTTCATGCTAAAAAAGGTGTTGGATGGTATTGATAGAAATTGTGTGGTTCCTTCTAGGGTTACTCACCCATTGAGTCCGAAGGAAATGTTATGTATTAGATCATATTTGGATCTCTCCAACAGGGCTGACTTGAAGTTCTGGTTAGCTATTCTCTTATGTTTTAGAGGTGTACTCAGGGTAGGACATGTTGTATCTTCTCCTCATACACTGAGGGTAGGTGATGTAAAAATTTTTAATAGTTATGCTAGCCTTCGCATTAAAACTTCAAAGACTGACCAGCTTGGTAACCATTCTTTTAACATATACTTATGTAGGGATGATACTTCATTGTTATGTCCATGTAAAGACTTAGAAAAATTGTGCACAGGTAGGGGTGGAAGTGAGTTATTATTCAAAACTAATGGTGTTCCTCTACAGTACCAATATGTAAATTCGAGGTTGAAATCTCTATCTATGCGAGCTGGTATCAAAGGTTCAGTCTCCACTCATTCACTTAGGCATGGTGGTGCTACTATGTTAAAGGATGCAGGACTTAGTGTAGATTCTATTAAAAAGAAGGTGAATTGGAAATCTAATTCTGTTTTTACATATTTACATAATCATAAAAATGAACTTGTGGAATTAGATAGACTTTGCCAATCTCAATTGCATTGTTGATTGGTATGTGTTTTCACATGTGTTTGGCGTGTTTTTATGTGTTTTGGCATGTATGGTGCTGATAGCCCCAAGGTCAGTAACCCACCAAACTCATGTGTCTGTGATATGATCATTTATTGTACTACTCATCATAATATTATTACTGTATATATCAACATTATTATTATCGTTATTACCGGTATCAACATTATTATTATCGTTATTACTGGTATTTATTCCCTGTCAGCGAAATAACTTATGGAACTATATACACTCGTGTATATTTATATAATTATTCGCAAACGGTTAGGGACTACTTGCTGCGCGCATTGGTATCTATGATGTCATAGTATGACGTCATGATCAACACCCCTCCAGTATATAAGGGGGGATTTTCAAGGTAACGGTCATTGGCTCGTTTCCACCTGTACAGGTAACACCACGCTGGGTGTTCCCTGGAAATTTAAATTTTTACTATTGTTATTACTATTGCTATTACTATTGTTATTACTATACTATTGTTATTATATTATGCTTTTTACTGACTATGCTTTTGTCAACTAATTATTATAGTTGTTTAATAAAGGCATGTATGGTGCTGATAGCCCCAAGGTCAGTAACCCACCAAACTCATGTGTCTGTGATATGATCATTTATTGTACTACTCATCATAATATTATTACTGTATATATCAACATTATTATTATCGTTATTACCGGTATCAACATTATTATTATCGTTATTACCGGTATTTATTCCCTGTCAGCGAAATAACTTATATATATATATATATATATATATATATATATATATATATATATATATATATATATATATATATATATACATACGTTATCAAATTATATTCATTTGAGGACTAGAAGTATGGATATTGAAAGCTTGTGCAACCACAAATGCATCCCATTTCCCATTTCTAAAAGCCTTCTTTGGGATAACAGTTTTCCTTTCAGTAACTCTAACATCTAAGTCCTTTATGTACACAGCTGGGGCACTGTTCTCTTATGTTAAAAAGACTGATGTCCCCAGCTAAACACATGCAGGGTGGAAGAGTCCTCCTGAACATTTTAAAATGCACGAACTTAACATGATTTTTTTTCAGCCAATGCAGACTTCTCAGGTAATTAGTAATGTTAGGTTTAATTCTCTTTTATTGTCTCAAATAAAATCTTGATGTACAAAACATGAATACAAGCATAACCCAGTGGACTTTGTTCAATCTATAATTCATGCATCAAATCAATTGATCATCCTATCATTTTATGGTTATTTTGTAACCAAAAACATGTAAGTGATAATCGCTGGAAAATATTATGCAGAATCGGTAAAGCATCACGACTAGAAAACATTCCGACTCGCAGAAGATGTATATACATTGGTGCATCGTGCTCACTTTTTGGGAACTAGTTAACCCCGAAGGGGTGACATGATCCATAAATACAACTCAAAAGAGCTACTTTCATGAAGTGCTAGCGAGCAGTCTAGCCAGTACTCATTCCAACCAATGGGCATGAAGTACTCCTGTATCAGTGGACCTTAACCTGAACCATTGATGGCGGAGTGCATCATGCACACGGCATGATGCACCAATGCTGGTACGACTCCTCGCCAGCATTACATCGGAGCGAAATGTCTACCCTCTGGGACTGTATCAACCCCGTAGGGTCTGCATGATGCATTAACACATTAGCGGCCCTTAAAGGGTTAAAACCTAAAGGTAATTTCATGATGATCACCCCCTAACATGGCATTTGTGCTGCACTGATTGTCATACTACACCAGTTAGCAAAGTTGGAATATGCGCCGGCATCCTCCTGACATGCAATATGGGAAACTTTCTCTGCTCTCTGAAGTTACTCATCATGACATCAGTACCTAATAGGATCAAGCACTGCTTTCTGTGAGTCAGGAATTGGCTGAGACTGCTTGCTCTGTTACAGTAATATACTGTACTGTCTTCTATGGCTTCAATGTAGACATTTCAATGCATCACAAATATATAATGATTACAATACATCACAAATATGTTGATTCACTCAACAGTTTACCAGAGTGCCTGCTAGATTCAACAGTCATTTTTGAGAGTGTGCATGTATGATATGTGCAGCATGGTCTACGTGCATGAAGGTTTTGTGTGTGCACGCATGTCAAGAGACGGGTTTGGAAACTTGATATGTTTTGTGTGTGCATGCATGTCAAGAGACGGGTTTGGAAACCTGATATGTTCTATATGTTTCTATCAGTGCATGCAGAAAGTGACTGCTGGAAGGCATTTCTCATGATGGTATGACTAGACCCCTGACAAGTCGTACTGAGATCCCTCAGTTAAATGCGATTACAGCCCCGCATCTAGTGGTCGCTAATAATTGCACTGGTACGACTGCCCTACCAAAACCCTATGTAATTACTGCCTTAAGTGCTGATCATACAGAGTTATCGTAGTGTGTTACCTACGATCACCCACTCTGATATTGTGGGTTTCAAGTCATGCTGGTTGTGTCTAGTTATACCATATTGAGAAATGCCATGCTGTTGCCATCACTGTCTTCAATCTAATAATTATACATAAAAAAACTGACCGTTTTCAGACGAAATTGCTATATGATATCCATGTTTGGAGTCCTTTCAAATTCTTAAGTTCTACGCAGAGTTTAAACAAATTCCCTCCGCACATGTAAGGTTATTGCTCGGGAGATATGTGGTGTGCCTGACTGTGGCCCTGGTAGGGTTACTTCCCAGTGCAGCACCTTGGTTTCCTGCCACTTTTACCAGTTGATAGTCCAGGAGGGCCAGCATGATGCACCCAAAGTAGAGTTGCCAGCATTCATTGTTGCATCATGAATAGCAATGGGTATGATACAAGAATGCAATTGCAACTAATCAAGGTTCAACCATTTGAACTCCATGTAGTGCATTTGTGTCTTGTGCAATATCAATACCGTGTCTTTTATAAAGGGGCGGCAGTTGTTTGATGACCATAAAGGGTCTTGACTGTATCAAAAATAGACCTTGAATGAGAGCCTTTTTGTATAAGGGCAGTGGATAGACACCCATCCAAATATTTGAATTTGCACCACACCAGTTATTCATTGCAAAGTGGTATGCCAAATGGCATGGTCATGATGACCATGACACATGATGCATCATCCACTGACGTCCCATCCCCAAGGCACCAGCCCCTATATGCACACCCTCACACACAAAAAACAATGCATACAGTCAAAAGGGTCCTCTAGGCAAGCAGCGTAAAATAAACAAGTCTAAACTTGTCAGAATTCAGTTGTCAGGCTGGGCCATAGGGTCTTCAATTTGAGATGGTTGTACATGGTTTAGGCCACTCTTTTACCTGGAGACTCTTCAGAATAAATGCCACTCTCAGATTGTGATAAGTAAAACTCAAACGCTTTTACTTTATAACTATATTGTACATTATAGTACATATGTCATCCATTATCGGCCACTACCCTGTAGTCGCCTATAATGTATGCAGTAGACTTGGCTGGTCTGCTAGCTACCTCTGGGAATGTACCGAGCCCGCATGATCTGCATTATTGAATGTCGCCCTGGCAAGCTACTCACCGGGGCTGCATTCATGCATCATGCTGACCAATTGGCATGATGCACTCCTGCATTAGTGGCCTTAAAGGGTTAAGCATGTTGTTTTTCTTTGGCTGTATGCGTGTACCCTTCCCCTCTTCCATCATGGCGGGGACAGGTGAGTGTGCCGCATGTTCTAATTGGATAGTGTAGGAAGTCATCAGTCTTACTCACCTGTATGCCACCTTGTGTGTATATAATATAAGGACCCTGCCAGTCACTTAAATATTTAAACCTTTAACGGTTGCTAATGCGGCCCGTTGGTCGGCATGATGCATCAATGAAGTTCTGTTGAGTCTGCTCACCAGCACTTCATCGCTGCATCATGCTGACCTTCCGGGAGCATATCAACTGCATAGGCTGAGAATGATGCATGGATATGCAAAAGAAGGGTTGACATGATGCTCAAATGCAGGGCTGGTGCTTAGACGCGCTTGTAACGTATCAATGCATCATGCACCTGTTATAGTGCTAAAGCACCTCAAAACTCTAAAGATCTGTTTTTTGACCCTCTAACATTGCACAGTGCTGTGTGTTATGCCCCTTATATTCATGCAAGCTACTGACAGAAGGTGTCGATTCACTTACTTCAACATAATACTCCAATGCATTGCTGGTTGGTGAATAGTCTTAGTGAACTATGAAAAATTGTGTGTATTTATGCACTAGGTAACCTGTTATCCTTAAAGAGTTTACTGTGCTTTTAACTTTGAAAACAAGAAAAATGTGGCAAGGACCATGGATAGGAGTTGCCATGTATGACGTCATGGCGGCTGCATGACGTCACTAGTGACATCATAGGCAAACGGAAAACATAATGGAGTTGCATGGTTGCTACGCTCCTGGCTGCTTACGTGGCTTGCAACTTCAAAAAGAAAAAACATGGGCAATGCATCAAGCCGCATAGTTTTGTTCAATCTTGGATGCCATCAGTCACCCCCTTATTATGCAGTAAATTTGATACACTGTAGATAACATTACCTAGTTAGTATGCCCTGTGTCTTCTTTTTACCTTTTTTCTTTGATCAGCAATAAAGATAGACTCTACTCCAGATTCTTAACTATGACACTATCCATAAACTCACTGTTTCCCCGGCCGCTTGTTCCCAATCACTCCCAGTTGAAAATCAGGAGCAATAGGTTTTGTTTGACTGGCCGCTTAATAATACATTTTAGATATTTAAGTGACATGTACTGGGAGAAGGGTCCTTATTGTCCGCTGCAATGAAGCCCCCTTTTGCAGATCCTTTCACAGAAAGGATATATACCTTACAAAAGTCGTTGCCTCAGTGCAACAAGGTTGTATCTGCATATTTCAAGTTTTGCAGGAGAGGCAAAAGAAGGGTTGCAATTATTATAGCACACAGTTGAAACCACTTTATTACAGTGATGCCTATAGACACATATATCATACACAGAGCTTCAGTATTTTCATAGTAGGTAGATGAGGGTCAACAGATGTTAAAACAGAGGCAAACTCAATTTTGTCAAAATGTCAGTTACAACCTTGTTGCACTGAGGCAATTGATAAGGTATTGTACATGGGCCCTCCTGGGCCACCATACTAAAGGACCTACCTACATATGGTGTTGCTGAACGGCCAAGTAAGAAGAACACAATCATGTACGTACCTGAAAATGAATAAAAAAGACAAATTAATAAAATTGTCTATAAGTCAAGTGCACAATTTTCTGTTAGGGAGTGGTCATTTTTTAACAAAAAAAAAAGGGGGGGGGTGGTAGGGACAACAAAAATGTCATGCACCTCATAGAAGGGGGACAAAAAAATAAAAGAGGGGACAGAAAATTTTCAGACCCCTCTGAGGGAGGAACAGAAAAATTTCCGACGAGCAGTTGCGGAACTTCACCAACCCCCGTGTTGTTAAATAATGACCACTCCACACAGTGATACTCTAGCTAACTGCCCCCTGGAAAACAACAACTAGACAAAGGCTGATGAGAATAGGGCTGACTGAGGGTTTTGTCTTGAGTCAAAGCCAAGTGAAATAACCCAAGGACAGACCGATTTGAGTATTTATCTTACGTTGTTTTAGTATGAGATTATACAGGTATTTCCATTTAGGTGGCATAAAAATGATGATCTGCTCAATGTTATCAGAGGAACAATCAAGATACTGCAAATGGTTATGCAATATGGGGTAGGGTTGTTCCATGGAGTATTAGTGCAGTGCGGAAATTTTAGTTAATCATATAGATCTGCTTTCTGGACTAATTGCAATATGTGAGAATACATCTAAGCCGTGTTTTTACAAGACATGGAGCTGAGTGTAACGACCTCAGATTTGACATTTTTCAATCATTCACTTCCAGAAGGGATCATGCTAACAATAAATCAATTGTTGAGTCCCAACTTCACACGGTTGCAGGAGGCCCTTGTGGATTGAATTCACACTACTCGTAGACTCAAGATTACATCTGTCAAACTTTAATCCCCAAGATGCGCAAGGTTAATTAGTATGGAGCCTCCGATGGGCAAGGAGTCTGGGGTGGGCTTTTGGTGAACACGTCTCCCTCCAATGAAAGACACCAACTCCAACTCCATCAAAGGCCACAAAATCATCCTCTTTCCAAAGCTTTTCAATCATAAATGCTTGAAAGTGATAATGACCTCAGAAAGTGAAAGGGTTCATGTAATGGCTGCTGAAAATAGGTCATTTGAGACAAGTTGTGTCTGTGTTTTTGATAATCTGATGATTTCTTTACATATAGCAATTGTATAGGAGAAAATCGGTATATTAGACTAATTCCACCCGAGCAACAGCCCTTTAGATACCCGGGCGAGAATGCAGTGGAAAAACAGTACAGGAACAGTGTAGTCTAGCAGTAGTGTTTCAGTACCAAATCAGTATGCGGAGCAGTGGTGTTTCAGTAGCTACTGCTATTCCTCTGTCAGACACCACAGATCAGAGCAGTAGTGGTCCAGTTATAGAACAGTGGGATATCAGTATACAAGCAGTGGCAAATCAGTATGCCTGAAATATGTAAATGTGGTGCAGTAGTTGATCAGTGGTCTACTGATGTAGTACTGCTACAGCCCCATATGCAGTGCAGTAGACCGCTGCAGATCCACAGCTGGTGACAGGAACACGTACCCCCATACCTACTTCCTTTTGAATTACCTGTCCGTATTAAAAGCCTTAAACAACCTCCACTTTACAATGCAAAACGGTAGAGGTCCACCATACTTCCTTGAGAGCACATTACACTACCAGAAGGTCGCCCTTCTGGTAGTGTTCAAATTTCGCCCTAAAATCAGCTGATATTTTCTCAAAATCGATCCCAAGCTTATGACCATGAGCAGGGTTTAATGGTAGGAGCAAAGTGCACTGTACCAACTTCAGCATCATAAAGGCAGAAAAAAGGCCATTAAGCCTTTGGACATCATGCTGTCATTAAAGGGTTGAGATGTCTGGCAGCATTTTATCTGACAAGGACCCTCATAGTGTTGCCTCAAACATTGCTCTGCACGATCTGGGGGCTCATCATAAGGCCATGGGAGCTGCTTATTTAAGAGTAAGAGTCCAGAATCTCAATGACTTCTAGCTGCCACCATCCACATTTATATACATTCTTTTGTATTTGTCCTGAGTCACAGCAGACGTAAACATTACCTTATCCAATTTTAGTTCTTTCTTCGCTGACCTAGATTGTGACAGTACTTCCCAGGTTCAGGTTCTTGTTCTGCTTAGATTTTCTTAATGTTATAATAAGGCTCAGACAATCAATTGCCTTAGATTTGTATATTTAAACCTTTCAAAGGGAATAGTGAGGTTGCACTGTGAAATATAACTGTTGAATCTACCAGGGATCCTCTTTTGGAACCATTTTCAATATGTTGAATGAATGCAGCATTGCTTATTCATTTCATGACTGGTTTCATAAAATGAGTGCTTAGTTCAATAAACCACTATGCAGTTATTAAAAAATGTGAATAGTGCTGACCAGTATTTTTTGTCTTCAGCAATTATAATGAATGGATTTTACAGTTTTGGAAATAAATTACCCTAGAAGAATGTAACGCAAATTCCACTCAACAGATTCGTTTCAGCCAAACCTCTGTATCTATATTGTCGGTTGCATGGTCATTGATCCCCTGAATGAGTGACTTTCCCTGTGCTCTAGATGGTTAATTGAGCAAACACGCTTGGTGTAGAGGGTCGATGCCTCCGACTAGGCCACCACAGCAATTGAGATCTTGACAGGTGGAGGGCTGGGCTGAGAAGGATTAGAACAGGCTAAGTCAAGTAAGCATTGATTAAAATGTCTGTTCAGGGGGCTGATTGGAAAGAAGGCTGGTAAGCCCCTTCAGGCCGGGTAGTGTAGCCAGGTGACCATAAGGGCGAGATGTTAGTTGTTGTTGTAAGGGACATTAAACTGACAAGTAGACACTAAGCCGTCTTAGAGAAGAGAGGAGGTGTACCTTAGGTACCTACCTCCTTCTGCTCATTTATTGAGTGCAATATGGCCTTTGCACATACCTGACTACCTGTACCCCCAAGTTCCTTAACACCTCTACATTTAAAGCTATTGATAATGTAGATAATATGATAGAAAGCTATCAAGAAGAGGGTGTGATCAAATGCAGAAGTAATATATGTATATATATATATAAAACGCAATCTTAGCACATTGTGCTATAAGGTCCCCACTACATGTCACATAAGTAGATACATATGAGCTATCCACTTACACAGAACCATTATACACTGTAGGGTGCCAGAAGCCTATGTTAGACTCCAGGACCAACGCCCACACTTCCTGGCCTCCAGTGATTTACCTTAGCTTTGCATATCCTGGGAAGAGAACCTATTTGGTTAGTTACTGATTGACTCTATTAAGAACCTAGTTTACACCTTCCAAACACATATCTGCTGGCCTCCTTTGTAGGAAACCCCATCTTAATAAAAAGCATCTTTAAAGGAACTTATAAAGGTAAAAGGTTGTGTTAAGGTATATAACAAGATTGAAGTAAGCTTATATGTGTAGTGTTTCAGGTTGAGAATCAGAGGCTTCCCCTACCTCCTTTTGTTGATTTTTGCCTCCAGAATCTCTCTCATCTAGCTTGTCTTCTCTGCCTTCTACCTCCTTTTGTTGATTTTTGCCTCCAGAATCTCTCTCATCTAGCTTGTCTTCTCTGCCTTCTACCCATCACGTTTAATGACTCTCACCCCTCCCCCTCTATATATACCACATTTCTATGACTAGGCCTCCTTCCTGATATCCTGTTTTTGCCTGAGTAGAAGGGTTATCATGGCAGTAATTAATTGTAGCTGGTGATATGTTTAGCAGTGACACCAGTGTAAGCAAATGTTGTTGAAATAATGGTGAAATCCTTATCTCAGAGTTGCCAGATATTCATTATTTTATTTTCACGGAGATACCTTGCACTGAAAACCTGGAAGATCCGAAACTAGTCAGCAGTGACCACTTTAGGTCCTCAAGTTGACGATACCTAAAACTACAGCTTTAGGTAGTCAAAATGATGACTTTAGGTCGTCATCCTGACGACCTGAGTCGTCAGGATGACAATACTGACAGTACAGAGTTGTCATACTGATGACTTAGGTCATCAGGATGATGACCTAAAGTTGTCATTTTTACTACCTAAAGTTGTAGTTTTAGGTATCGTCAACTTGAGAACCTAAAGTGGTCAACGCTGACTAGTTTCAGATCTTCCGTGTTTTCAGTGTGTACAACTGTACTGCCATCTGCCGCTTCATTATAGAAACTACACTATTTCACTACAATACGATTAAGGTGGTTCATTGTTCAGTGTTATGAGGATCCCTGGTAGATTCAACTGTTATTTTTAGAGAGCACCAGTGTAAAAAACTTTCAGCTACACAGAAGAACATGTGTAAGCCCCCTAAATTTTTCTTCTTATGGCTCACCTACTCAGTCTGCATCCTTAAATAATATGGTGGAACCATTTGTAAACAGATTTCAGAAGCATCAAAGTATAACCTCTGCAAAGATAAAGAAACAGCAAAAGAGGAAAATGTTTAATAGAATATGTTGGAGAGATCTCACTTGTATTGTTTAATATTTGAGGTAGAGGAGTGTCTAGATATCTAGTTGAAACATAAATGTATATTCCTATCATCTGCACCTCTTTTATATTGAGGGTAATCCAATATCCATAATCTTATTTAGGAAGATATATTACGATATAGCTTAAAAAAAACATCTGGTGTATCTTTGAGAATTCTCCTAATTTACTAAAGGTTTTGCCCTTTGTCAAAAACCAGGACTATCCATGCATAGATCTAACACTACTTTGTAACACATATAGTATACATTGCTGTTTACATGTGCACTTTGTCATAATGTGTCTTGCGTCTTGTACTCATTCTGTGGTTCTCACTCTTACCTCATGTCATAAAACAGTAGCACAACTCAACTCTCCAGAGGCAACCAAGCAGATGGAACTACAGTCAGTTTTGACACATACTGGCTATACATATAACACCTTCTATCGACCTGTCAACTGTCTACCCTTGGTACTCTACTCAATTGCATACCGTAATGGACTGTGATTTAATGTGCTTGGTCTTTGACTTAACATCGGTCTTGTATAAAGTATAAAGGCTTGGTCATAAAACTGATAAAGACACTATATACCAAGCCTTAAATAAGATCTGGTCTTGAATTAGAGGCTAGAGTGAGGTTGAAATCTATAAGCGCCGGGGCACCAAAACAGCTCAATATGGTATTTCTGCTGTGCAGTTCCAGTAGTGTCACAGGCAACAACCAGTCACTTTGTTAGACACAATATCCCTCTTAGCAACCCCCTCTGCTTTTGAATTGGTTGTCTTCCTTACAGGCCCTAAGCTACCTCCCTTTACAACCCAATACTACAGAGCACCATCAATACTCCCTTGACACCATCCAGAACTACCAGTGAGTCTCCTGGTTCTAACAGTTTTAGGATACCCTCGTACTTTAATGCAGCATGCCCATTTGTTGGTATCATTATCAGTTACTGAAAACAGCACAAGTGAGGACTAAGTAAAATTGATACAATTCTGGCAAATAGATATCATATGCTAGTACAGTGCTAGTAAGTTACTCATTATTTGTAATATTGCCAAATAGGCTGTGTCAGAATTGATGCAACTCTCCATGTCACATAACTGAGACAATCCTGATGGACTGGTATAGCACAATTAAAGCACAGTTCTCTCTACTATTGCTCATTGAGGCAAATGTACATGGACCTGGATTGAGGCACCATTTGTTGTTAGTGGGTTAAGACTTAATCTGATGGGGGATGTTCTAGTGCTGCCTCCTACACTGATCTAGAAGATTTGGGACCCTCATGAAGCCATGGGAGCTGCTTATTTAACTGCTCAAGTCACACTCAGAATCTCATCCTCATTTATATATATTTGTTTTGTATTCATCCTGAGTCGCAGCTGACGTAAATATTACCATATCCAATTATAGTTCTTTCCTTGCTGACCTAGATTGTAACAGTTCTAGTTTGTTTTTTGCTACTCTAGACTAAAGGGAGGTTCTTGTTCTGTTTCAGCTTTACCCTTTAAGGGCTTCATGTCCATTTGTCGTCATGATGCATGAATGCAGCCCTAGCAAGTAACTTGCCAGGGCTGGATTAATACCTAATGCTGAACCCTACGGGTGCGTCATGACAACCAATGGACATATTGCACTTCTCCACTGGCGGCCTTTAAAGGCTTAAATTTTCTTGATGTTAAATTAGGCTGGGACAATCAATTGCCTTAGATGTGTGTGTAAACCTGGAAAAGGGAGCTGTGAGGTTACGTTAATCTTGTGACCAATCAGGAATAAGATGATGCCTGCTCTTTTGGACCCATTGTCGTTGTGGTGACCCAATGAATGAAGCACTGATTTCCTGAATTGTTTCACAAAAAAAGGGCCTAGTTCAAAAAGGCACAATAAAGCTGTTAAAAATGTGATTAAATATCTAGTGCTGACCAGTATTTTGAACATGTCTTCAACAACTATGATAAATGGATTCAGTTTCAGAAATAAATGAACCTAAAAGAATGTAATTCAATTTCGACTCAACAGATTCTTTTAAGCTTAAGCTCTGTATCCGTATTGTCAGTTGCATGATCACTGATCCCCTCAACGAGTGCCATTTCCCCCTACTCCCAATGTTTAATTGAGCAAACAAGCTTGGTGTAGAGAGTCAATGCCTCCCACCAGGCCACCACAGCAATTTAGATGTCTGACAGGCAGCAGGCTGGACTGAGGAGGATCAGGACAGGCTAGGTCAAGTAAGCGATGATTAAAATGTCTGTTAGGGGGTTTGTTTGGGAGGGAGCCTGGTAAGCCCCCTTCAGGCTGGGTAGTGTGGCCTGGTGACCTTAAGGGCCTTACGTCAGTTGTAGTTGTGAAGGGATGTAAAACTGACAAGTAGACACAAATGTGTCTTAGTTAGAGAAGGGAGGAGGTGTACCACATGGTACCTACCTTCACCTGCTGTTCTACTGAGTACAACATTGGCCTTTGTGCATACCTAACTACCTCTTTCCATAAGTTAATCAATACCTCCGCATTTAGAGCTGTTGATAATGTAGATAGTATGATAGAAAAGTATGAAGCTGAGGGTGTTATCAAATACAGAAGCAGTAGATATATATGATAAGTAGATACATATGAGATCTCCACTTACACAGTCAGTGTATACTGTAGAGTGCCAGAAGCCCATTTTAGACTCCGGGACCAATGCCCACACTTCCTGGGCTCTAGGGACTTACCTCAGCTTTACATTTCTAGGAAGAGAACCTATCTGAAGAGTCACCAATTGGCTCAAGTAAGAACATGGGTTATCCCTTCCAAACACACATCTGTCAGTCTCCTTTATGGGAGACCTCAACTTATCAAAAAGCATACCAACCATAAATACCATACCATTCTGAGCTTGCCTCCTGCAACATGGTGCAGAAATGTTGTAATGAAGCCTTGTTACTGCAAGGTAAAAGCTAAAAGGAGAGGGGCATACCCATTCCTATGTGTGTGTGTGTGCGCCCTGAATTGTCGGCTCAAGCGAAATGACAGCTATATAAATCTAATTTGTATAGAAGAGTAATACTCTATTTGAAAATTTGTTTTGAAGCTCTGGCACTAATTTTCTCTATCCCATTATCTTATTGATCTAATTTGAGATCTAATTGTGACATCTTGGAAAACCTCCTTTTTGGTTGTGGAGCCTAATTTCTCTTTTTCTATGCCCCCGTATCTGTAGGGGACTTCTAAAGGCAAAAGGTTGTGCTAAGGTTCACAACAAGATTGAAGTTAGCTTATATATATGTGATGTTTTAGATTGAGAGTCATGGGCCGCCCCTCCGTGTTCTTCATTTTGTTGATTTTACTTCCATAATCTTTCTCATCTAACTTGTCTTCTCTGCCTTCCACCCATCACGCTTGTTGACCCTCACCCCTTCCACTCTATACCACCTTTCTATGACTAAGCCTTCTTCCTGATCTCCTGTCTTTGCCTGTGTACAAGGGTTATCAGGGCAGTTATGAATTGTAGCTTGTGATGTGTTTTGGCCGCAGTGACCCAGGTAGAAGAAAACGTCGTCTACACAGATAGACATCTGTAAGCCCCCTCAATTTTTCTTCTATGGCTCAACCACTCAGTCTGCATCCTTCAATACTATGGTGGAACCATTTGTAAACAGATTTCACGAGCATCAAAATATAACCTCTGCAAAGATAAAGAAAAAAGAGAGGAAAATATTTGATAGAATATATTGGAAAGATTTTCTTTATATTGCATAATGTTCAAGCAAGGGGAGTGTCTATTGAAAGTTGAAGCATGAATGTACATTCCTTTCATCTGCAGCTCTGTTATATTGAAAGTAATCCGAATTCTGCAATCTTACTTTGGAAGATCCATTATAATATAGCTTAAAAGAACATCTGGTGTATCTTTGAGAAATCTATAATTTCCTACAAGTTTTAAAGTTTGCCCTTTGTTGAAAACCAGGACTATCCATGCATAGATCTAACACTACTTTGTAACACATAATTATAGTATACAATGCTGTTTACATAATGCATCTTGCCTCATGTACTCATTCTGCGATTCTCAGTCTTACCTTATATCATAACAAAAATGGCACAACTCAACTCTCCAGACACAACATGGAACTACAGAAAGATTTAACACATACAGGCTAACACCTACTATAGAGCTGTCAACTATCTACCCCAGATACTCTATTCAACCGCATACCGTAATGGACTGTGTTGTTTTAATGTGCTGGGTCTTTGTTTTAGTATCAGTCTTGTATAGATTCTCTGGGCTTGGTCTTAAAACTGATAAAGACACTATAGACTTAGCCTTAATTAAGAGCTGATCTTGAATTAGGTGCTAGAGTGAGGTTGAAATCTATAAGTGCCAGGGCACCAAAACAGGCAAATATGGTATTTTTTCTGTGCTTACATCACAGTTCCAGTAGTGTCACAGTCAACAACCAGTCACTTTGTTAGACACGATACACTTCTTAGGGACCCTCTCTCCTTTTGAATTGGTTGTACTCATTGTGCCCTAAGCTACCTCTCTTTACAACCCAATACTACAGAGCACCATCAATGCTCCCTTGATACCAACAAGTACTGCTGAAAAGTCTCCTGATTCCAACAGTTTTTGACTATATAATATACTCCCTTATGTCATGGCTGATACGAACGTCACTATAGATTAGTACAAGGACCGCCATATTCAATGGGGGGCATTAAATACAATGTGTTTCTATTCAATGGGTGTCCGCCATCTTGGATTTTGAACAGATCTGAGCTGTTTTTCTTTATTTAAAAGCAAAATAACCCCCTAGGCCATGACATAAGGCTTCGTGGGATACGCCAGTCCCACCTTGGGGAATATGATGTAAAAATATCCCATGGTCGTGGACATTTGCTTATATATTATATATCTAAGCCTGGTGATCGGAGCCTGGTGTAACCAATGTCAAGGTCACCTATCACACCTCTGTACCTGTACTACTTCCATCCCTCACAAAGTCCCGGGCTCCCACCTGTACAACACCTGGTTTGAAATGCCTGCACTTAGAGCTTGCCCAAAATGCATGTATAGACATTTTCCACCCACAGGCAGGAACTGTGACCTTTCTGTATCCAGGTTATCTGAAGAACAGCATCAAGCAGCTGGTTTAATACAAGTTTTACCTACCTCCACCAGCATGGAAAATCTTGGCGGTGCCATAATGGAGTTGTCAGACATCAGTCAGTATCTCAAAGTCTAGGTGTCAATATGGGCGCTGGTATAACTAACCTACAATACCCAAGTGGTGACGAACATGATGATGTTAATTATGAAGAAAGTGAAGATGACTCCATTTTTGAACTCAGAGGGCTCAATGGCCAGCAGGGTGAATTGACAGCTGTCAAGCCGCAAGCGTCCATGGTTAACTCTGCAGTGACAGACCTCAGTAAATTAGTGACAAAGGGCTTCAAGCGTCTTATCCGCCGTTCATCCATGACGGTTCGCGGTACTGGGGCTGCTGGCGGCACAGGGGCTACACCAACCCCAGGTGACAGTGACCACAACACTGTTGACACTGACTTGACAGCTACTGATTCCAGTGACAGTTCTCGTAGTCGTCGTTGTAGACAGCGCATACATAGGAGACGCAAAAGGAAGGTTAACTTGGACATTAAGAAATTCCTTCTGGAAGGTGTTGACAAGCCAAAAAGTTATGCTATGCTATCATCCTGCCTTTGTTCATTGTTGGCCAAACATGTCGAGCGCAATACAGATGATGCCATGTGCCTTTTGGATAACATGCGCTACATGGCTGACATGGCCTCCGAGATGATTTTTGACCTGTCACACTTACTGGAATACGACCATCGTGTACGCCGGGAAGCTGAGACCAAAGGTATGAAGTATTTCACTTATGGGGTGGATGTCTTGATGACAAAACACCTTAGTCTGGGTGCTTTAAAACCTCCAGGTGGTTCATCCAAATCAAAGACGCCGCAGTCCAAATCGTTCAAGAAAAAAGGAGGTCAGACCGACAAATCATCGCCATGCAGGTTTTACAACTACAAAACATGCACAGATCAAAGTGGTTGCAAAGGCTGGCATGTATGTTACCTGTGCTATGGTTCTGACCATAAACAGGATGCATGTCCCAACATCAAACGACAATCCAAACCAACAGCCTGACTCGGATCGCCAAATCCACGTGTCACAATTGTCAACAACAACATTCCGGAAACTGGCGAGCGACCATCGCCGACACCTTCAAAGACTCAATCAATCATATGGATAGAACTGTTTCAAACATTAATTTGGTCTCAGAATGTTGATAAAGTCGATCTTGCAGTAGAATTATGTAAAAATGTTGAAAAAGTGTGTAATTCACTGCATCCGGCTGAACGTCCACTGACTTCAGCGGAACTTCTGGCAATGGCGAACAAAGTTGTTTTGGAGACAAATCAGGCTAGTGGATTTTCAAAATCTGCTGATACATTGTAGATAAGGATTTTGAAACCTTTGCTGGTGGTTGTAGTGATGAGGCACAAGCACAAGTGAGTGGGCTTGCAGCACTAAGCAGAATTGATACAATTCTGGAAAATAGATATTATATCCTAGTACAGTGCTAGTAAGTTACTGCACCTTGCACCTGCAAATGACCTATTGGGGAATGTTAGACTTGGTCCAACCCTTAATAATTCATATCTAAGACAATCATGAGGGATTTGTATAGCACAATTGAAGCACAGTTTTCTTTACTATTGCTCATAGAGGCAAATGTACATGGACCTAGATTGAGCCATTGTTTGTTTTTAAAGGCTTAAGATGTCTGGCAGCATTTTGTCTGATGGTAGCTGTTGTAGTGATTCCTTTTGCACTGCTCTGGCACATCTGGGCCCTCATAAGGGCATGAGAGCTGCTTATTTAACCACTCGAGCCCCACTCAGAATCTCAATGACTTCTCTGCTGCAACCATTGGCATTCATATACATTGTTTCATATGTGTCCCATGTCAACCCCACCATAAATATTTCCTTATCAAATTGCAATTCTTTCTGGTGTGGCCTAGATTGTTCTCCAGATGCTACTGCTTTCAGGATGGTGCTTTCTTTTGTTGATTATATAAACTATTTATCCTTGAAGATTAAGGTACACTATGTATTCATAATTCAAACCTCAGAAAGGAATAGTCAGGTATGATCTACTTAGCAAATTGATGAGTTTTTACTAGACAATTTTAAAATGATGTATTGCATGTGATTCAATCAGAATTCCATTGGAAATAATCAGAGGATTCCTATCCTAATACAATGTGTCGAAGATAAACCTCGGGCCAATCCAATCCTTCCCACCTTTAAATGAAATCTAGATAACTACATTGTTAGTTACATGATCATTGATTTACCTAGTAAGTACCATCAGGCAGCATCCGCCAATGGTTAATTGAGATAGTTGATGCAACAGACCAAAACCCAGCATGGCAATTGCGATCTCTGAGAGACTGTGCGGAGGAGGATCAGGACAGGCTAAGTCCAGTAAGTGATGATTAAAATGTCTGTTAAGGGGGCTCCAGGAATGAGGGGAGGGGGGCTTGCTAAGCCTCCTTCAGGCTGGGTAGGGTGGTGTGGTGACCGTAAGGGTGTGACGTCAGTTGTTGTTGTAAAGGGGTGTAAAGCTGACAAGTAGGCACTAAGCAGTCTTAGAGAAAGGAGTGGAGCATTCCTGTGTGAGCTATCTCTATTTAGTGTTCTTCACCCAACTACTTTTAGTTTTGTTGGCATGTATAAGTACAGGCTATGTGAAACTGAATAGTACATTGATGGCACAAAGAATTATGATAATACAGCATGGTAGATGGATCTTAAAACTCTCAGGGTGTATCATAAAGGCTAACCATCCAACTCATATCAAACTCAATAGAGTTATATTGACAGACCTCAAGGACAAGTACTATACTGGCTAACTGGGGCTCAGCACTGAGGGGAATTCTCCTAGCTTCCTACTTTTAGGAAAGGTCCCCTATAAAGACAGGGTTTATCTGCAATATCTCCCCTCCTTCATGATCATCTGTTTTCTAGGCACCTTATCAATATAAAGAAAATACTATTCTATACCATGTGGTGAATGCACGTTGGCTCTGTGACTAATAATTGCTGCTGATGACAGTCACTGGATCTTAATGGTCTGTGACTACATCGAAATGTTCTCATTATTCGGATAAAAATCTGATCAACATAATATGATTTTTTTAAGGTTCCTATCAATGATGCTGTGAAATGAATAAGAGAGGAGTGCTCAGCCAGATTATTCCACATAAGTATTTATCGGTTTTGTAAACCTGACCATATGATCAAAATTTTCCACTGACACTGACTCCTTTTGATACTTTTACAAGGCAAAAGCCTCTTCAGTCTCTTCTTGGAAGGACAGCAAGCGGGCACTCATAAATAATGTGCACTCATGTTATTCAGAAAAGCTCCTGATGTTCTTCTTATGGCTGAAGTATATATATGAGAGGTTATGACTTTCTACTTCTGCTGTTTCTAACATCTGCAGATAAGGAAATCCATTAGTGCTACATAAACAGAAATCTCTCCTGCAGTGCTTTTGGTTGTGCTTTTATTACATTAAGGAAGTGGCTCCCAGTGGAGGTTAGAAATGTTGTACATGCACAGTATATCTATTTATGAGATGCCATCGAAGTGAGAAATTCTCATTATATAGATATGTTTGTGCAAACATCAATTGACAAAAAAAAAGATGAGAATTTCCATACAGTGGGATTCCAGGTCTCTGGTATAATATTCTCAACAAAAATATACTCATCATATCAATCTCAGTTATTAAGGGGTTAACTGATACATTTGTAATATGATATATAAGACCTATCATTGTTGTGTTGCTGAACTTCTAAATCAACACCACAAGAAGGAGTTTTGACCTTTCTCGTCTGTCATAACGTAGCAGCTAGGTATGTTTCCTTCTGATGTGTCTTTTAAGGCACTCACCAAATGACAGATCGATAAGAGTCAAGCAGACACGACATGAATGTGCCCCACACCTTCATCTCCACCATGCTCTTACTAAAGTCTGCATACTTCTTAGCGAGCTGTAATTTGATTGGTTGATAGCCTACCATGTGACCTGCTGTCTCAGACAGTAACCATGCTCTCTCTTTTCATATGCCACCTTTTCTTTCATCTCTGTCTCTAACTCTCCATACCACTTGTTTTCTTGTTTCACTATAGCTGCCTGCCCAAACAGAATCCTATTCATGTTTCTAGGCTACTACACACAAAGTGCCAAATTCAATGAACAAACCATCAGGAGTTCCTGCAAGACACTAATATTCCTGATCCTTTCATCTCTTGAGCTTTACAAAGTTATGTGCAAAAGAAATTATGTCATGAAATAAGACAAAATATTTAAGATTCTCAACAAAACTACCATTTTTTAATGACTGTTGTGAACAGGACTATGCACAATACTCAAAAACAGACAGCTTGATTCCTTCTCATTCTCTATCTACTTCTTCAATAATCTGCTTCTTATATTTATTTCTTCTTGTTACAAAGTCACAAAATTGTGTCTGCCTCTATTTATGACTCTATCTCTTACTTCCTCTGTTCTCTTTGCTTCACCTTACCCATCTCCTACCCCCCTCCCTCACTGCATCCATACCAATCCTCCTCGAGACCTACATAGAGACATAGAGACCCACATCCTATGTCTCCCTGATTAGGAGGGTTACAGGGGCAGTAATGAATTGCAGCTTGTGATGTGTTTGGCCTTCAGTGACATCTGAGTATAAAACCATTGTCTACACAGATCCGCATCTATAAGCTACCCCTATTTTTCTTCACATGGCTCAACCACTCAGGCCTTCATGCCAGTGGATCAATCTGTAAAATCAAAATTTATTGAGTGTCATCCCTTTGTCAGGAGAGATAAATGAAACATGATGATTAGAAAAAGAAAGTTTGAATAGATGGATTGATGATTTCAGATGTAGGTTTAAATATTTCAAGAAGTATAGTATCTATGCTATCTAATTCAGAGTGCATGTAGGCAGATGAAATGGTTGCAGGGCTGGTTTGGTGCTGTAGTGGATAGTTCTGTCTGAGGAATCAAGAGCAATCCATGTTGGAGCTTATTTCGATGCAATAGACCTCTTATTAACATGTTTGTTTTTGAATCACTTGTCCACATTTGGAGGTCCTAAGTCAACTCCCATTACAAAGTTATAATAATTATAGAGCTCCAACAATACTCCATTGACACCACCCAGTACTACCAGCTCGTTTCTTCCAACACATCAATGTACTTTATTAAAGCACACCCATATTTTGTATAATCATCAAAAAGGGCACCAGTGACTGAGGTATATTCTTCTAGTATAGCGATGGTGAGTGACTCGGTATCACTTGTAACATTACTAAATGTAGCACCAGCCCGTGTCTTATCATATAAACCACTCCAAAACAGGATTGATAAAACCCTGATTGATAGTTAAGCTTAATAGCACAATTCTCTATGGCATTCCCTTTGTATATCACAAAGGCAAATATACATGGGCTTTGATTGAGGCGTTTTTTCTTATTAGATGGATAAAGATGTCTGACAGTATTTCATCGGATGAAGACTGTCATACTGTTTGTCTCCAGCACTGCTCTGACAGATATGGTGCCTCTCTTGTGGGCATGAAAGCTGCTTATTTAGCACTATGAGTCCCACTCAGAAGCTCGATGACTTCTCTGCTGCCACCATCCACATTCATGTATACGTTGTTTTATATGCATCTCAAGTCACCTCAGCCATAAAGATTACCTTATCAAATTATACTTCTTTCTGCCCTGACCTAGATTGTTCTCTAGGTGCTACACTAGCCTACAGTCCATTCACAATTTTGCTGTGGCTTTGTTTACTATATACACTGTGTAGAAGAGATGGTCCTCTTTCCTTGTATCTTCAACACATTTGGAAAATTAAAATATATTGGATGAGTACATTTCAAATTTTGCAAAGGAAGGGTCAGGTAAAATTCACAAAATTAATTGTTTTTTCCCAGATAATCCTAAAAAATGTTGTGTTGAAGTTGATTAATCAAAAATGGCATCAGTAATAATCAGGCATTTCCTAGCCTTAAACAATCCATGTGGGATGATCTAGAGCCAATCTAGATAAATGGATTGTAAGTTACATGATCATTGATTCTTCTGGTAACCACCATTAGCAGGAATCTTCCAATGGTTAATTGAGAAGGTTGTTGCCTCTAACCATCCCCACCTACGCAATTGGCATCTCTCATAGTGGGAGGGCTGAGCTGAGGAGGATCAGGACAGGCTAAGTCCGGTAAGTGATGATTAAAATGTCTGTTAGGGGGGCTGATGGGGAGGAAGCCTGGTAAGCCCCCTTCACGCTGGGTAGTGTGGCATGGTGACTGTAAGGGCCCTATGTCAGTTGTTGTTGTATAGGGACATTAAGCTGATAGGTAGGCCACTAAGCCATCTAGCTGTCTCTATGTAGTGCTCTATGGACTGTTGTGTAGACCTAACAATTATCCCCTGCTTGTTCTTCACCCAGTTATTTTTAGTTTTATGAGAATCTGCACATCATATTGATGACACAAAGAATTATGAGAAACCAGCATGGTAAATTAAATTCTAACACATCATAGCCATCTGGGAGTGCAGTAGACGTCATGGTCCTTTGAGGGTGTATAAACGCGGCTGGTAAGATTCGAGAGTTGTAGCTTTGTAATTTTATTTGCCAATGCTAATAATGATAGCAGATGGACATGATGTCTTAATGCATCATCCACCTATAAAGGCTTAGTGTCAAATCAAGATCGCATACAAAATAGGTGTTGCTAGATGCTACTTATAGGTTTAGTATGAACACTTTCTAGCTGAGGCTGAAGGGAATTCTCCTAGCTTCCTAATTCTAGGAATAGAGCCTAACTGAACAGTCCCTGATAAAGACATGATTTATCAGCAATATCCTCCCCCCCCCGCTGTTTTCTAGGAACCTTATTAACACTAAGACCTGAACCCATCATTAGACTTTTTTATTATATTTTTATACCATGTGGTGAATGGACGCAGGCCCTCTTATAAATGCTGCTGCTGACCCTCACTGGTTCTTGAGGGTCTGTTACTGCATCCAAAATGTTGCCACAATTCCTTGTGGTGCATCTTTAATTTAAAGGTTACTCTCAATAAGACTACAAAGTAAAACAAGACAGAAGTGTCCACTCTAAATAGGCACTCTGTTTTAACTCATGAAGTAACTATCCTGGCAAACCTGCCTATATGCATTGTGGTCTCACAGTTCAATGGATAGGTAACTAACTTAATTCATACATTCCATACTATGTACACTAAACTTTCCATTGGTACTGACTCCTACATTGATACTTTAACCAGGCAAGGGCCTCTTCAGATCCCCTTCTGGGGAAAGCAGCAAGACTCCATTTATAAATAAATAATGCTAACTGATGTTATCAAGAAAAGTCCTCTGGGGGTGAAAAGCAGGAATCCTGATGTTCTTCTTATGGCTGAAGTAGATGTGAGAGAATATGATTAGCTACTTCTGTAGTTGGCTATATCTGCAGATAAGGAAATCCATTACTGCTACATAAACCAAGCCTCTTCTGTAGTGTTTTTATTGCATAAAGGAAGAAGCGCTGGGGGGCTTGATATAAAGAGCTCGGAAGAGTCAATCTCTGTTACAATTACCAATTATCCTTAAACTTTCCGTAACTTTTTTGTCCTTGAGAACTTCCTTAACCAGTTAAGGGTATCCTTAACTTTAAGGATATCCTTCACATAGTTTCTGTTACAAATAACAAAAATCTTAACCTTTTCGGGAAGTTAAGGCAGTGAAGTTTTATTGGTAGCTTTGGGTTTCTGGGAACGGATGTTTGGGTTGGTTCTGAGCAACTTCATGTGTTTTGTCAACTTTTTAGCATTTTTGCACCATTTTAATCCTACCATGACCTACTTTAAATTGACCTTAAACTTGACATGTCAAAAAATGGCAAAATTAAGGATTTTTAGGTGGGTTGAGAACATTTCTCAACATGTTGTTGCTATACAGTACCAATTGTGGTGCTCAGTACCATAGTAATACATGATTAGACATGGTTTAGGCACCTTTAGAGGTATTTTTCATGGTGGCAATTTCCTTAAATGTTGAGACAATTTCCTTAAAAGTTGAGACAGAAGTAGGGGATTCCCCTTGTGACATCATAAATTTTGTTAACTTGTGGTGTTGTCCTCAACTTTTGCAATTTTTGCCTTAACTTTGCAATTTTTGCCTTAACTTTGCAATTTTAAGGGAACTTTTAAGGAATTTCCTCAAACACTAAAGGGGGCTCAAAGGCGGAATTATTCTCAACAGAAGTTTATCCATAAGTGATTTAAGGGGTTGTGTAATACATTTGCAAAATGAGATATAAAGCCCATCATAATTGCTTCGCTAGACTTCGAAAAACAGCCCCGCATGAAAGCTATTTGGCCTGGTTGGCCTACTATAGTGTAAGAGGTAGCTATGGTTCCTTGTGATGCGTCTTTTAAAGCACTCACGAAACGGCAGATCAATGAGAGTCAAGCAGACATGACACAAATGTGCCCTACACCTTTACCCCCACCAGGCTCTCACCAAAGTCTGCATACTTCTTAGTGAGCTGCATTCTGATTGGTTGATAATCCACCAAGTGACCAGCTGTCTGAGAGGGTAACCCTGCTCACTTAGCACCCTATATTTTCTAATCTTTTCATGTATATTCTTTCCTTTTATCTCTGAGTCTCCAACTCTCCACACTACTTGCTTTCTTATCTCACTATATAATGTCTTCCCCAAAAGAATCTTATTCATGGTTCTAACCTTCTACACACAAAGGTGTCGAAATCAATGAACAAACTGCTATGAGTTTCTGTAACGCACTAATTAATATCCTGACCCTTTTGATGTTTTGAGTTTTACTGATGTGGGAAAAGAAAGAGTGTTATGAAAGGAAGCAGTGTTAAACACACATATTTAAGATTTTCATTAAAACTAGTATGCTCAATGGCGCTCGTGAACAGGAATATGCACAATACTCATAAACAGCCAAAGAGATTAATTTCATCTCCCTTCTATCTCTACTTCTGTTTCCACAATCCTTCTCTCACAATCATGGCTTCTATTTATACACAGCGGCATTATGTCTCTATCTGTGTCTGCGTCTCTCACTATCTTTGTTCTCCTTCCTTTTATTGACTCTTCACCTTACCTGCCTCTGACCCATCCCCTGCCTACCGCTAAGCCTATTCCCCCCACAGAGACACACATCCCATGTCTCCCTGATTAGGAGGGTTATGGGGGCAGTAATGAATTGCAGCTTGTGATGTGTTTGGTCTGCAGTAACATCAGAGTATAAAACCATGTCTACACAGATCAGCATCTATAAGCCACCCCTATTGTTCTTCACATGGCTCAACCACTAACACTGTGTCCTTCAGGATGATCAACTCATCAGTAAGCAAACTTCACTGAAGTATTATCTCCCTAGGGGAAGTGATAAAAGGAAACTAAGGCATGTTAAAGAAAATTAAATTTTCTTGAAATAGATTGATGGTTGTAGGTGGAAGGAACCATTCCCATGCTTAATGTTCAATTTGGATGAGCTATTTTGGCCGGTACTGAATACACCCGATACCGTGTTTGGGGAGAGGAAGCCAGGTTACAGATTCATCTTCTCCAAGAGAGTCTGCCCGTGTTGAGTGTGTGGTAGGAGCGAGCTTTATCCCAAATCGGTAGAAGCTGCAATTAGTTGGTTTCAATATGAAAATGAAATAGTTTGAGAGGTTTCTCATTAGCCAGTGCTCTCCTAATTGATATCAGCCTTGTTATTATGTAGCCCTACTCCATCTGGCAATTAAGTGAAAGGTTCAGGCCTTACTACCTATGGTTTGAGAAATGTAGATGTAAAATGTTTGATGAAACAAACTATCTTCGGGTTTGAGTCAAAAAATATTGGAAAGCATTAACGGATCTGTGTACCCTGATACATAACTGTTGGACCTACCAGGGATCCTTGTTAAACTGAACAATGAATCACTGTTATCCCATTGTGGTGAAGCTTTGTAGTTTCTACAATGAGGCAGTACAGTACACACTATGGTGCAAGGATCCTCCCCAACAAAAACGATGGATCTCTGGCAATGCTTGGACAAGGATTTTACCATTATTTCAATAATATCTTCTTTTTACAGTGTACATTCTTGGGCTCAAGAGTAAGGGATTGACTTTTGTATAGTAGAGAGATAAGGGACCTACCCAGCATGAAGACAGGGGGTAGACCTCTTGGTACTGATAACATGAATCGATGTACATACCTGTAAATAGAAGAGAATATGATTAGTATCTAGCAATAGTGATATGTCACTGCAGACCTGCTCTTTCATGCAGGTATATTCTACCCCTATTAGATTATTCCATCTACAGGCACTGTTTATTTGTATGATCTGCATTTTCTTTTTTGGGTACAAATCTTTAATTGCAGAAAATATATACCGTCAGTTCTCAGGGAAGTGACATGATCTACTATGTATACTACATCAATTATTTACAGCTTTAAAAACTTAGTAGCTGAGGTCAGGAATAATACAACAATATTATGATTTAAAACCTTGAGATTGACGACTGTCACAAGGAGGCAGTAAGTCATCCCCCTCTTCCCTGATTCAAGACACCAGAAATGGAAGCACAGTATGTTTTGGCCCTCAAATTTTGCAATCTATAGTATACACTTTTATGTCAAGGTGAATATCGATGCTCCATAGAGAAAGCACTGAGAGCACATATTGCACCCTGCCATGAAATAACCAGCACCAAATCCGCATGATGACGTCATAGACCCACCGCACATGTGCAACCTTGGTAAAATGTAAACATCCAAGATGGCGGCGGTCAGCATTTTCGTGTTGGTGATAGGTGAATTCTTATTGATTTTGAATGATATTGATGAAATATCAATTAATTAGCCACTCAAACACCTTGACAAAAATGTAAAGATGAACTCTGATCAGTTTTCGGCTTTTGGTTTCTTCATTGCATCGGCGAAAATTGATCATCATTCACCTTTACCATTATATCTAACTTAGGCATTTATTAATAAATTGACCTGAAATGGGCAGAGGTTATGTTTAATCTCTTCAGAATTCCCCTTGCTGGCGTGCCCAGAAGCCTTTGATAAGTCTCAAATGATGCCAACACACTCCACTTAGGAAATGTTGGTCTTCCAAAGTTACGTTACCTGGTTACTGCCAACACCCTTGCTGACTTAGATCAAAAGGAATACCTGTTAGGTAAATCAAAATCTGCTTACAGAGTTTAGACTAATCAATGTCTAAATGTAAGGAGCCATATTTAAGAGTAAACCTGTGTATCAAGCCTGTATCCAGGGCCTGATAGTTTGACCAATATGCATATATAGTTTCTAATGCTACATGCCCACATCATCCCCTTTCCATGCATCCTTGGTTGATCTAACCCATTATGGCATGCGATGCTAGCCGTCAAGTTGACTCAATGCTTATATCCACACACCAGGGTGTGATGCCAGTGAAGAAAGCCTGGGAATTCCAACAGCGATCTTTCTGAACAAGATGTTATGCCTAAAAAGGCAAGGGCATAGTTATGAGAAGTGTACATGAAAATTCATATTTTGTACCAACAGGACTGTTTCTTACCTAGTCTTTCAGGACCCCTACCTAATTGTAACAAGAGTCTGCAAAGGCATAAGCACCAGTAGGACCCCTACCTAGTTGTGGTAAGAGTATGGGCAAGAGTAGGCACCATTAGGACCCCTGCCTGTGGTAAGAGTATGGGCAAGAGTAGGCACCATTAGGACCCCTGCCTAGCTGTGGTAAGAGTATGGGCAAGAGTAGGCACCATTAGGACCCCTGCCTGTGGTAAGAGTATGGGCAAGAGTAGGCACCATTAGGACCCCTGCCTAGCTGTGGTAAGAGTATGGGCAAGAGTAGGCACCATTAGGACCCCTGCCTAGCTGTGGTAAGAGTATGGGCAAGAGTAGGCACCATTAGGACCCCTGCCTTGTTGTGGTAAGAGTATGGGCAAGAGTAGGCACCATTAGGACCCCTGCCTAGTTGACTGCATGGGTGACTGAGGAGGTGAGTATGAGTGGGTGTGGGAGTGTGGGTGGTGGTGGTGTGAGGGGAGATGGATGGGCTTAGGACAGTAGTAAGACTGCAATTGGCTGAAAATAGACCATATTACATACAAATACAATCTGGCCCCAGCTCGACCACTAGCATGAGTCGTCTCTGGTGACCAGCGTTTATGGGTAAAAGTTGTTTTGGGCACTGGTTGCTGTAGTGGTTAAATGTAGGCAGGTATAGTGCCTGGTAATATTCCCCAGAATATTGGGACCTACAATCCCCAAACATGAGAGAGGAAGTTCCCTGAAACCCGACCAGACGAGACTGGGTACCATCATGACCCTTACCTAGTTGTGGCGGGATTCAGGGCAGAACTATGTAACACTTGGGGCTGGGTTCCATTTGACCCTTACTTATTCTGGAAAGAGTCTGGGACTCCTACTTAATTGCGGCAAGTGTCTGGACAGGACTAGGTACCGTACAGACCCTTACCTAGATGTGGTAAGTGTCTAGGCAGGAATACCATCAGGACCCCGACTATGTTGTGGTAGCACTATGATTAGGATTAGCCTGAAGTGGGGTGTCGAGCTTTTTGAGTAGAAATGACAAGTGGCTGTCACTGTTAATAGCAGTCAGCCCTGGAGCTGAATAACGTGCTGTCAGCCTGTGCTCTCAGCACCCAGCATGCCTGCCATACACAATGCTGAAGTACCATGCCATACCATGGAGCCAGTCCTTCCCATACAACACACAGTCCACTCAACGGTAGATAGAGTATCAATACATCATGTCGAGGAACTTACCAGGGCTGCGTTCATGCATTATGCCAACTCTGCTGCATTGATACTTAAGTGGACAGTCAACATAATGCACAAAAAAAAAGTGCTGGCGAGCAGACTATTGTCCATTATAACAACCAAAACTACTGCATTAGTAGCGTTACATCAGTTAACCTAAGCCCTTCTAAGGAATATCGCTTTTATCGACATAACCGCAAGAGAAGAGTTGTAATTTTTTGGCATAGTAATAATGAATTTATGAATCTTAACCTTTTAAAAGTCCATAGAGGGTTCATTAATACATCACCCCCTTTGGTCATCATGATCTGTGACTGCAGGCATGGGATTTATTCACAGTAGGACCACATCATGGCATCTTCCTCACCTCTATTCTGGCTAATCAACAATCTATTTTACCATTTAAACGAATTCAATCTTGGGGAGTTTATTATACCCCTTTTCATGACAGATGGCACTAAACACTCACAAACAGACCTTTACCATGGCACCGTGCGCCCTCATCAAGTTGAGGACAATATCTATCCTGTTTTCGTCAGATATTTGTGTGGTCTGATTTGTATGACGTTTGCCGTCAGTCGTGGAATGCCCAGATGACATTCCATGTAACAGGCCAATAAAAGTTAATGGGGTCTACCCTACCACCACCTGCCACCCACCCCAAGGTATCTACAGGCCAGCCCTTGCCTGCCTGCGCGTACCGACCCCTGAACCTTTCTATTATATGTTGTCCCCAAAGGTACCTGTCCCTCTAAGCATCCGGGTACCCACCCAAGCACGTCACTCGTGCCCCTCATACCTTATGCATTCCCATCAAATTGAACCCTTCTGGCTTGCACCACTGGAAACTAAAGAGATTTACCTACATTTCCTCCTCCATATTTTGTTCCCTCATAATCTCATCCATTCCCTATAAATTAAACCCTTCTTCCACCAGAAACCTAAAAGAAAAAGCATCCGGCTATTCTAGGCTCCGGCCTCAGTGGGAATTATCAATAGAGGTTTGTGATAATCACCCCTAACACCTTTAGTCCACTCGACCTCTATCACCAGATTTTATATAGGCTTTGTATGGCTCATTTATGCGACAGAGATCAAGCGGAGTATGGGTTAAAATGAGTATACTACTGCTTTACTATTATGGATTAGAATTGGGCCTGTTGCTGCAAGATTATCATACTGCCACCTTTTTTAAGTACTGCTCAGACATTGCAAATGATAAAACCATTTCTACCTTCCAAGAGCTGACATGTGTAGGCCCTGTTATTTGGAACCCAGCATGACTGGACATGGTAACCATTGCTTTATCTTACACGTTATGCCTTGCTGCCTCTCTCTGAAACACGCATACAGAAAGATCCTCTCCGCCCCCTTCTCCTGCCTCAAACAATGAGTCTCTTGCCATCCAGTGCGCATTAATACCTCACATTATGTGAAGTGGAGCGGTGCACATGATGAAATTACGACCTGTATAACTGAGCGAAAAGGCGTAATTGCTGCCTTGAATTGCTCCGAGCAGCTCATAATTGTTCTCAGGGCAGCCTGCATGGGAACTGATAAGTAAAAGAAGATCATTTTACTCTGCTCCAGCTCTCGTTATTAAGTGGGATAATTGGGTGATAATAGGGGAGATTGTGTTATGTGGAGGTGGGAATAGCTGACAACCTGAATGGCGGCTGATCAGCAGAGGCGGAAAGTGATGACAGCTCCAATCTGGGCTTGCATGTTTCTGGAGCTATAGATAGCAATATGGAGCTTTACACAACTACCATAGAATTGTGTGTATAAGGCGCACCCTAAATTTTACTTATCCTAAAAGACGCAGTAAGGTTCCATCCTTGACTATACTCCATGGTTTATACATGGGTTATCATACTCTTCTCTGTGGATGTAGCATAGTTCTTAAGACAAGCACTGGTAACTGTTTAAGAATGATGCACTGATGAAATAATGATGAGGAACAAGTGGTTTTAGCAGAGCCTTGCAACATACCTCCATTTCGAGGATCATTAAACTTTGTGTCTTAACCGGAGGCTGGAGCCACGTATAAGCCACATCCTGACTATAGTCTATTTGTTTCAGATAAAGAACCTTTCTAGTTTAACTACCCTGCCTATGGATCACACCATGATAAGCTATTTACGTCTTTGAAAGGCCTATAAGCCAAACCTTTATACGGAATTGCAGGTGCTTCGAACTACCCCCTCCCCACTCCGAAGGGAGGCACCATCTCTCTGTTCCATCCCCATATACCATAGGGTCTTGTTTAAATACCGGGGTCTCAAATGAGCACCGGGGTCTCAAATGAGCACCGGGGTCTCAAATGAGCACTGGTCTTGAATACGTGCTGGGGATAAGGGGGTATCGAAATCAATTGTTAGCACTAACAAGAGTTAGCACTAACAAGAAATGCCGTTGTGACCGCGTAAAAAAACGCCTCCCACTGTTATTTTGTATTGTGAGACCTCATCACATGGGGCAATGAAATCATCATAGCGCACTCCCGTACCGCTTCGCGGTACCCCCGCTACGCGGCGTGGGAGGCGCTAAAAAACAGTATCTAGATAGGCATCAGTCTCAAACAAAGAGGCTTTTGAAATTTATAAGCGGTTGTCGTTTAAACGAGGCATTACGGTATCCATCCCTGTCGCCCACTGGTTCTTAATCTAAATCCCCTGTCTACCCTTGCTTCACCCCGCTGCCTGGGTCACTTCTTCAGGGTATGTAGCCAGGCTTATTCCTCATATCCCATGCTTTACTACTCCCACTCAGCCCTATCCCCAGCCTCCCCAACCATGAAATCCCCTACACCAACCCTGCCCGGGCTCTGCCTCGCTGTGCGCCACCGACCAATTTCTTCAATAAACCTTCAAGAAGTGTCCATCGATCCAAGGGAGTGAGCTCAAATCACAAACATATGGCACTATAGTAGGAGGGGGTGACAGCTAGGGGATTGCTTAGGGATAGAGTGCTTGGTGGTGCACTAGGGATGTTACAGGGTGGTATGGAGTGCTTGGAAATATTTCTTGAACCATAGATAGCCAATTCCTTAGAGTTTTGTGAGAGCATTGACATAATGTTTGGAATAAACATTGGTAATTTTGAAAGGGAAAAATTCTCTTGACAATGCTAAAAAACACTGACTATCAGTATTCAATTCACCCTCCCTCCACCTCGATGAGGCAATGTCATATGGGAGAAAAGTGGGAAGGAAAGAAGAAATGGAGTATTTCGTGTCATATATAGAATTGAGGGTACTTAAATTTCCAAAGCATGCCCTTAATGCATGAGTTACAACAGGCATTTTTTTACCCAACCTCTTGGAAAAGAGAAGCAACAAAAACCTTACATGAAAAAAGTCTTAACCAGGCCTTCCCTTGAAGCCCCCTGGTTAAGCCACTTCCCCCGGGAGTACCTGTAATCAAGGCTGGGACTCTGTCCAAAGGGACCATTGGGGATCTGACCCTTAGCACCTCATGTCATTTAATCACCAGCTTAGAGTCAGGCAAAATTGTCTTATGTCATGCCCTGCTTCTTTTTGTGATTACTTTTTTAAAGCCTCTGGCCATAAATGCACTGGAGTTGTTCAGGTGCAGAAGTCTCATATTATTGTCTTGGTAATTGGAGAGTAACCTTGATCTTGTACTGGCCATGATTTAACTGCCTTTGCCGACCGTTGTTAAGCATTATTTTACAATGGTCAACTTTTTAAGACTTTAAATCTGCGTGATACCTGAATGTATTGCACTGGTGCGTCATGATTGCCAGGAAGCATGACCATGAAGCCAAACAGGAGTGAAGTGTGGGTGAGAGGGAGGGCAGGTGGAAAGATAGAGACAAGATGACAGGATGTGAAGCCCATTTAAGCGTTAGAGTTTCAAATAAGCTCCAGTCAGGAATAAGCACCGGGGTGCAGCGGGGGGTGTGTGAAAATAATCTCAAGCACTGAAAACAATACTCAAATAAGGGCCGGGGGGACAAAGATATATTGAAATTATTGAGCACCCGAGCCCGAAACAAGGGGGCAAGGCATTGCAGAAATGCGGCAAGAAAGGGCTATATAGTGGATATAGAAAGATGAAGAGGGGCATAGAGTGATATAGGAAGAGCTGAAGAAGAGCAGGGAGTGCAGGGAGGTTGCATTCTGGTGGTTTGAGGCATAGACATGAAGCCAGATACTCTCAGGTATTAAGCATATAGGCGCAGCTCCCACATGACACCCGCCAAACCTTGTATGCAGAAGCAGGTGATGGCAAAGGCTGCTGGGCAATGAGCAATAAACATACTTTCCTGTGAGTTACTCACATATAGGGGGTGCTGCGAGCTGCTCACTGACCAGGTTAAGTATATACAGCACTAGTATTAAAAGCCCTGAAGAGGTTGCTCATGCTTGTTTCTAAGAAAGATATAGACTAGCATTGCTCATGCTGTTACCTCTACTCCATGTAATGCAAGTCTCTACTTTGAAATGGTTTTATATACATATACTATCTGAAAGAGATATCGTGTCTAGAAAATTGCATAACTGAATGAAATATGAATTTATGATGAACAAATCTAATGTTTTCATCTTCCGAGGGGCATATGGTGGGAGGAGATGGGTTTCTACCTCAGGCTTAAAAAATGCCAGATTCTTGTTTTTCATGGTTAAAATTCCTACTGGCAGTATACTAAAATGGTAAGGAGAAAATCCAGGAGGGCAGGAAAGGGACAAGGAAGATGACGAAAATGTTACGGGGGAGAGACAGGTTTCCTAATTTTTGAATGCAAGGTATGAACAAATAAATCGGGAGAAATACACATAGCCATACACATTAATATTAATCCCACATCTCAAATTACAAATTTTATCTGGCTTCAGTCAAATTTCCCATTCTTTCTTCCGGACGACTCACATTATATGTATTCCTGCAATTAATTGTCTCCCCTTTCCAATTAGTCACGTATTGCCATTAACTCCACATAAATTGTGTAACCCTATAAGGGCCTTTATGCATGCAGGAGTACAATACGCCCACTGATTGGTATGCTGCGGCAATGAAATGCTGATGAGTCCGCTTGCTAGCGCTTCGTTGGTGCATCATGCTGTCCCTTAAGGAGTGTATTGGCCCTTAACGGTTGGCATGATGGGTGAATGAAGCTGTAGTAAGTTACTTGTCAGGTTTGATATTTGCATCATTTTGGATAATGATGCATCAATGCGTCAGCGGCCCTTAGACGCTTCTTGTCTGTTTGTCATCACGATGCATGAACACAGTCCTGGTATCTAGGACTGCCTTCGGGCAGCATTCCTGGCATCTCACTGGCAAACATTACCTGCTACTTGAGTGCCTTGCGTATAAGGCGTGGCTTATACAGGAGGACGGACCTAGCTTCGACGATCAGCAATAATCGGGATGAGCCTTATATGCAAGATTTTAAAATTCAGAACAGTACTAAAATTACCAGGAAACAGACCCCAAGTGTGCCATACAGGTCAGACACAATCCCAGGGTGTTCCCCTTGTGTAGGGCGTGTTGTAATGCTAATCGGAGTGCTATGTATCATTGCCATACGTGACATGGTGCATTATTAAAACATTTTGTGACTTGTAAAGGATTAACGATAACAAATAAGTAATTTTACACTCACCAATCCCATACTATGGCACCATCTGCACTCTCCCCCCACTAATTACCCATAATGCATCCGGTCTCTATTATTTTTCCTCAGATCTAAACACACTTTGCCTGTTCCTTGTAAAGTGCCCAGTACAGAGTGACTTTTCTATCTTTATTACTCTTTTATCGTCCACATGGATCTTTCTGCTGACTCATTCCCATACCTACTGTTACGCTGGTACCTCTTCTGCTGGTTATGACAAGGTCCAGGACTCACTCTGACATATGGCTACTGTGATCTGGGTTCCTTCTTTGTTGGCTTTTAGTTGACTTGGCTTTCAGCTGGGTGAAGATTTACTATGTTGGCTGCAGCTATTTCCAAGCCATTAGATGGAGATATGGCCAGTAATAATGTGCTGCTATCTCTTTTTGTGGAGACATTTATTAAGATGATGTATCTAATCAAGTAGTCATAGTTGAAGACTACTATGGTTATTTGCTCCTTAATCATCCAGTCAGTTCATTGCCTGCAGCACCACCTGGTGGTTTATTACTGAAGTCTACTTGAACAAACACATCAGCACACCACCTGTGTTTGGCTATAACGCCAAACCCTGTAAATCATTTGTTACAACGTGACATCCTGCAGACGTTTAAGTCTCAAATGATGCTGTGCTGTTTTCACCCTGATAAGGGCCATATGTTGCCTCAGCGTTGCCGCATCATGCCCATACAGCACTGCATTGCCGCATCATGCCCATACAGCACTGCATTGCCGCATCATGCCCATACGGCACTGCATTGCGGCATCATGCCCATACAGCACTGCATTGCCGCATCATGCCCATACAGCACTGCATTGCCGCATCATGCCCATATGGCACTGCATTGCTGCATCATGCCCATACGGCACTGCATTGCCGCATCATGCCCATACGGCACTGCATTGCTGCATCATGCCCATACAGCACTGCATTGCTGCATCATGCCCATACGGCACTGCATTGCCGCATCATGCCCATACGGCACTGCATTGCCGCATCATGCCCATATGGCACTGCATTGCCGCATCATGCCCATACGGCACTGCATTGCCGCATCATGCCCATACGGCACTGCATTGCCGCATCATGCCCATACAGCACTGCATTGCCGCATCATGCCCATACAGCACTGCATTGCCGCATCATGCCCATACAGCACTGCATTGCCGCATCATGCCCATACGGCACTGCATTGCCGCATCATGCCCATACGGCACTGCCTTGTCGCATCATGCCCATACAACACTGCATTGCCGCATCATGCCCATACGCATCATGCCCATACAGCACTGCATTGCTGCATCATGCCGATTCAGTACTACAGTGCCGCATCATGCCCATACAGCACTGCATTGCCGCATCATGCCCATACAGCACTGCATTGCCGCATCATGCCCATACGGCACTGCATTGCTGAAAATTAAAGTAAGTGCCTTTCTCAAATAGGGGTCTCGGGTAAAGAGGTATTGACATCGAAAGGCCCCCGAGCGCATAAACGGGCCTCTACAGTAAGTCAGTCCTGCAGGTTTGCCACTCATGCAACACTGCAAAATCAACTGGAATAATGAGCTATGGAACTATTTTATTGACCCGTTGAAGGACCCCGATGCTTAAGAACTTCAATACCCCTCTACCCTTAGTCGTTATAGAAGACCGGCATGTATTTGAGATACAGTATGGAGTGCTTAAGTTTAATTTGAGTATTGATGCATCTTGAAACATGGTAACATAATGCATTAAAATGAAGCATTTGGAGACATGAAAAGGGTTTAGGTGTAGAGAGAGCTCTGAAAAAGATAATAGGTTAATAACTTTCTACACAGCGCTATGCAGTACACAACCCTTAAAAGGTGGGAAGTAGATTGATACATCATGCCAACCTAAAGGTGCTGCTACACTGGTTATGATGCAATGATGAAGTACTGACGAGACTCCTCATTCCTTAGTGCATCATGCTGACCTATAAGAGACATGATACACTAATGCATAAGCTATGCATCAAAGGCTTACAGGGATAATGCGGTGTAGTGGGTGTATGATGCGCTACCATTTGCTGAGCGCCAGGCGGGCGTGTAATATATGGGTAGGTATATACAACGTGACGCATGGCAAACATTAAGGCTCACCCTAGGGATACCTCAAAGGTCACATGTGTATGTTCACACTAGTGGAGTGTGGGGTAGGGGAGTGGTCATTTATAACTGGGACAGGGGTTGTTGGGGAACATAAGGTTCTAGTCCACAGACCAAAGGAAGAGCTCAATTATTCTTGGGAGAATTTCAACATTATTTGCATATTGACCCAGGCTGTACTATCACAACATATAAGCATATTACTGCAAAATGAAGTCACTGATGTAGATTGGCTTTTCAACCAGTCTTGGTGCCAGTTATTAAAAGGACATTGACATACTGAGCTAATCCTGGTGCGAGTAAAAGAATTTCCCGCTATTTTTTCAGAAAAAAAACGCCTTGCAAAGGAGGGAAATATGTAGGAATTTTCTGCACCACCGTTTGACAAGGGAGGTTCATAAAAAAAGGATTCTGCACACTCATGGAAGATTCACCCAATCACCTCTATCTATGAGAAATGACCTTTTCCTGGGATGGTTATGAAGGATAAGCAAGTAACATTAACCGTTCTGTTGTGTTGTCCTACTCTGTCCTAGAACAAGTGCATCCTGGTGTAGCAAAGTGGTACACCAGGGAAGCTTTCATTCATCACAAAATTCTTTCTTGCTTGATAGATTCTAAAATGGTGAGCATGAAGCACTATCTAATCTTGGCAAATAGACTAGACCATAATGGCCCATTTACGCGCTGGGGTCTCAAATGAGCACTAGTCGTCAATACGCACCAGGGGTATAGGAGTGCTGAAATAATCTCAAGTACTGAAAACAGTATTCAAATAAGTGCCTGTCTCGAATAAGGGCTGGCAGTGCCGAGGTATTGAAACTGTTAAGTGCTCGGCCGCTTAAATTGGCTACTATGGTATCTCTTCGCTGACGTGGTAGTTACTCCAAAGTACATCAGTTTAACTACTTAAACTTAATAGCATCACTATAAAAGCACTAAATCACCTTACCATGTAAATAACCCTTTCCTACACCACGCCCCTCCATTATCTCAGTAACCATAGATTAGAATTCAAACTCAACGGTTTGCCTTTTCATCCGGAAAAAAAACAAATGACTCTCCCTGAGGAGGCTTTATTTTCCCAGCGATCATTATTCACTTAATTTGTCTCTCGACAGAGCTCATGTGTTTCACTGGTCGGTAATCAATATATGGCATTCTTGTCGGTGAAGAGGCTCAGCCTGGACTTTAATGAAACGCCACTTACCAAGAAGCCTTAATCAATATAGTAAAATTAACTTTCCCTGTCAGAGCCCCCTCAATAATGATCTAAATCATGAAGGGAATCTGGAGGCCATTTCTTAAGCTACTACGACTTCACACAGTTTATACGATTTGAATCACAAGTTTAGAGTCGGTGATTGCAGGTACTGCCCTAGGATTGCATAGCGGGGTGAGGGGTAAATACACATAGCTCTATGGAGATCGCTGATTGCTCTGTCTGATTAGGCTGCAATCAAAGCATTGGTTCCATGATATTGCATAGTATAGAAAAAAATCAGTCGAATTAGCTAATATTCGCTTGAAGCAGAGCCAAAGGTTTAGTCTTGCAGGATACCTCTGGTAATCGACTTGATAAGGTTTAGTCATTCCAAGTTCAGAAATACCATCCTGGTCCATTGGAACAAGGGGGGCTTGTGGCCAAGCGGTCTACGTGATCTATGAAGACATTACCTGCCGAGCACAACTACAAAGCAAATCAACTCCTTTTTCCAGCCTATTCCCCTCTAAATGGACCTCACCGAGGATGATGGGAGGAAAAATTGCAATGTATTACAGTGGAGTGAGCATGAATTTTACATTGAGTGCATTAGTTAAGGCTGAACCTTTAAGGACTACATTGGTCATTCAGGATCATAGCAATAGGACATAATGCACACATGCAGCCTCAGTGAGTCACTTACCAAGGTTAAATTGCTGCCTCATGGTGACCCAATGAGGTCGACCCTGAAATTGTGCATTCATACATTATGCCCCTCGATTGCTATGGTGAATAACATGAGTAGGCTGCATTTATGCACTGATGCATCGTGCAAACTCTAAACAGCTGCTAAAAGGACCATCTTAATGCACCATTGAGGCATTAGCTGGTCAGTCGATATTGGTGCATTATGACTGACCAAGCACTATGAAATTGTAGACACTATAGAGCCTTTAACCCTTTAAGGGCCACTGAAGCATCCCAGCAAATTGTCATCATCTGTCGCCATGATTGGTCATCAATGGTGACTCCTTTTTGAGTGATAACTCATTCCGTCATCTTTCGCCACTGTGTGTTAGACTCACTTGGCATAGCAATTGCTATTCCTGGTGATCTTGTGCTATAACGATGTCGTGTTCCATCTAACGACATGTGTGAGCCACTTCACACAGGTTGACGAGGACTCACGACAATTTGCTGGGATTAATGGATCGCATCATGCCCATTGGTCGGCATGATGCACCAATGAAGTGCTGGTGAGACTGCTCACCAGCACTTCATTGGAGCATCATGCTGACCCATCATGGGAGTATATGTATCACCCCGAAGAGTCGGCATGATGAATGAATGTAGCCCCGGAGAGTTACTTGCCAGGGCTGCATAGATGTGTCATGACGACTAATGGGCGTGATGCACTGCTGCATTAGCAGTCCAGTCTTTAAAGGGTTAAATGGTTTAAAAAGGAGCAGGGATGTCTTTGTAAAAGGCTAGACCCTGGATGAAAATGGTTGATGGTGATTGTTAAGTTCAGCAGATGTTCTGCTAATGTCTCTACTTTATTTTCAACCACCAATATATCACCCTCAAAAAGTGATTCCAGAAATTGCAATTTTGCCTGAGCTGAATAAATCATTTAAATCTACAGATGCCCATAAGTTTCAAAGTGGAGCTTAATGGATCCCAGGCAACGAGGGATCTCACATTACCCCTCAGCCAGGAATTTTAGACCAAAATAGGCATAAAGGTTAAACAAATCCGGAACAAGCTGGCTTTCTCAAGGAAAGACGCCCAGAAGGGTCCGAAAACAAATACTAAAAGTCCCCATATTTGGTCCTAAATCACAGATAAAAAGAAGTTTTGAGACTTTTAATATGTGTTTTAAGACCCTTCTGGGAATCTTCCTGAGAAAACCAGCTTGTTCTAAATTTGTTTAATCTAAAAGTCTAAAATTCCTGGACTATCCACAGAAGGACTTTAAGTGGCATATGAATTAAATCCAAATGTCTATAAGCACAAGACAGCTAGCCCTGATGTGCAAAGTGAATAATGAGTAAAACTAATAACTCATGATTACAATGATGTGAGCTTTCCTTAAAAAATGAAACAGTCCAGTAGACATTTTGTTCATCATGACAACTCTTTGAGCGTATCAACCCTATAGATCCAGGACGTTGCATGAATGGAAACTTCAGAATACTCAAATACATCATAAGAAAAATGCCAAATAAAGTTAAATTGTTCCTTAAAAAATCCCAGAAGATGGCATGGTGCATTGATGCACCTTCAGTCCTTTAAAGGTTCAAACTGCAAAGTGCAGAAGCTAGGATAATATAGTTATTTTGTACATGTATTTTACCCAATAAACAACATCCAAACAAAAATTATGTGCATACAATATAGTAGAGTAATTTGTTAAGTCCTAATTAGGATACATGTTTTTTTCACCTGGCTGTATGACAGGTGCTATCCGTCATGTGTTATATACCTACAGGTGCTAATTACACATATACCATAAAAACCTTTGTATAGATCTAAGCCACACCTTATAGACCATTTCAGTCCCTTTATGTGATTTTTAAGACCACCCTGAAGTCAGCGCGCAGCTTATACGCTCGGGTTTGCAGTGGCAGATTAGAGGGGGCCACAGGGGCATGCACTGCGCCCGATTTTCCCAGTACTTTAGGGTTTTACATATTTGGACCCTAAAATTTGCTCAAAATAGTGGGTGCGCCCCCTCCTTTTGCGCTGCACCCCCTCCTTTTCCAGATCCTTGATCCGCCACTGAAGTGTGCATGTATAGACTTTAGAAAGGAAAGGCAATGTTTTGTGGCCATAAGGGGCAGTTTATATGACATTCTACTGAAGTCAGCGAGCGGTGTACATATTTACACTGCTATACGTATACATGGTTGCTACTTAAACATGGGATTTTACAGTTTTACCCCATCACTCTTGTAATAGTTTTGGGCATTGGAGAATTATTTGGTAATTTAGATTAAACTATAAGCCTAACTCCAGGGGGAGACTAAGGCTGGGGATGATTGAAGATGGCCAATTCTATAAAGTCTACATAATGGAAACAAGACAGACTCTTTCAACTATAATGAATACTTATATTGTCCACAAACGGTACAAAACCTCAAATACAATATGATAGTCACAAGTCAGCAGTAATAATGTAATAATCCTAACCCTGCACAAACCACCCACCAAAAATGGAGCTCTATGGCTTACCTTCCTGGTTGACTGGTCTCTGGTGCAAAAGTGACCAGTGGTCAGTTACACAGTCCCCACCAACCTGCCTGCCTAGGTCACATGACCTCCAGCCCTACAGGTGGAGCCACAAGAGGGTGATATAATGTTACCCGGTGGTTCCCGCCCATAGGGGTTCCCGTTACACCCTCCCCTCCTTAACCTTTTGCTCATCCTCGAGCAAACCAAAACCCTAATTCTACTACATCATAAACTAAAGACTACTGACAAGTGACTATATCCACAATGAAATGAAGGTACATCGAAGTAGGTTACAAAGGTGTCCACATCAAGATACGACGTCCAGAAGCCCGGCCACTTGTCTCCGCCGGGGCGTTTTGTACCGGATGATCGCACTGGTGCCTCCCTGTCCTGAGCGTCTTGACTGACGAGATCCGCTGAAACCAATTTGGTTATTATTCATACAGTTACACTGAAAATAGGCCTAAAACAGAATACATCGAAGTACAGTTACAGAGATGTCCACATCAAGATTCGACGTCCAGAAGCCTGGCCACATTTCTCCAGCCAGGGCGCCTCGTACCGCAGGACTCTATTGGTGTTTCTTCGTCCCACGAGTTTCGAACCACGATATTCTCTCTGGGAGACAAGTTCTGCTTATCATGTCGGATGGACTGACCATGCTCATTATACCGCTTATCGCTCCGCCTGTCATATAGCATCGCATTGCGTTGGTCAGTGTGCCGATCATCATATTGATCATCGTCACGTTCGAACCGCTGATCACCACGTCCATTGGTGTGTTGCCCAGAATCGGGCTCATGATGCCACTGGCTACCTCTATCACCATGTCCCCCATCAACATTTTGATGGGGATACGTCAGACCATGTTGCCCCTGGCGGTTAGCCCTCATGTAACATGGGTAGAAATCCGGTTGCTCGCTAGGCATCGCTGAGCAGGACACATGCTCGCGGGGGTACTGATCTGCCATTGTGGAACCTAGCACTAATGGAGCTGGAGGGATGGGGGAAGCAAGTAAAGTATCAAGTCAAACACACCAGGAGAATGTTCCTGTTTTTTTGTTTTTTTTTAAAAAGGATATGTTTGATTCTGCAACAATCTAGCTGTCTTCCCTCCTGTCCACGCCTTGGATAAATGGCAGCACTGGAATCAACCTGGGTTAGACAACAATGCAAAAGAGGGTAGGGGGTAGGGAGGGGGGGTCCCTTATCTAAGATGATTATGTATCCGGTAACACTGTAAAATTTACTTCCTGTATAAATGTGAATCGGTAGTCAATATACAAATTACCAATCAGTACAGGTATACTTGAACAATGATGATCATAAGATTCGGGTAACCAATACCATGAGATATCCGATATAAGATAGTCACTACTTTCAGAATGAATGTACAATTAAAGAATGAAAAGTTGACAATTGCTGGACACAGTCTTAATCAGTCATGAGACTGACAGCCATAGACCATTAATGGTGGGTAACTAATCTAATTTGCTGACTTTGACTCTGTGACAATTAAAACCTTGAGAGTATAGGATATTAGCATATTAGGCTATGGAGGCCGCCATCTTGATTAGGCCCCCTAATCTAGAGCAGGGCATTCTGGGTAAATTTCTTATCAGCCTCCAGAACAATGGGCAGTGATAAGACTGATAAGCTGCACCCTGTCCCTTATCTTAATCACCCCAAGTACCTAGAGCTCTATTGTTTCAGGTGTGAGGTAAGGTGATAACCCTGATAGGGAGACAATGCCCTGATTAGCTTACATGTGGTGTCAAACAGGAATTTCAATGATCTATTACTCATTTATTATAGAAATTTAATCTATATCTGGCTAATCTACTTAAAGCTGTTGATATGAAAAACCCACATATATATGATTTATAGAAAAATCCCAATTATAGTAATTAATTGGCAGGTTGTCAAGCTAGACTATACAAAGAAGCCAAATAATGATCTAGCCATCCGTACCCGGCTATTTAGTTACAAATAATGTGCATAAAATCCTCTAGTGCAACCCAATGATTCACAAAGGAGTGAAAATCAAGAACCTTATCCCAAAATATTTCCTAGACAAATGCAAAGATGGATCCTGCCAGATTTTCTCCAGCATCTGACACTTAATCCTGAATCCATATCTGTGTTCATAAGCTAACCAACATTCCCAATCCAGACCCAACTCTATATATCCTCTTAAACACCTAAGTTCTAAACAAAACCCTAAACTGCCTGGGATAAATTATATAAGGAAGAACGTGTACAATGTTAGTGGACAGTTTGCTACATGAAATGATAGTATAGACCAGTCTGATACAACTATTCAGGCAGAGGGACAACTTTCCCACGTGCAGGTGGAGGAGTGTGGGGGCACTGGTGGATAGCAACTCTTGCCGCCACCAGGGGTATAAACGGCCGCTGGGTGGCACTGCTGAAACCACAGCATGCACAGGAGGGTGGGGGCACTGGTGAGGGGAGAAAGTACCCTTTTCACGACAATATTTTGAGTTCTATTCTGGAGAAGGTACCCCTTTCCTGGGCAGAAAAATTGAATATTTGCTTGAAAAAAAAAAGTCGAGATTATAAGAAAAATAATGGCCTCTTGATATTTATCCCTAACTTTGGTTCTAGTTGGAATATTTCAAAATTTCTTTCACCATTGGAAAGCCCTTTAAATAGGTACCCCTCTAAGCCCAAATTTGGCTCAAAAGGGCCCCTTTTAACGGGTCTGGGCGGGTCCGCTCCTATAGTCCAAAAAGTACCGGGGGGGGGGTGCTGGTATGCAGACCCACGGACAGCAAGGAGGGGAGGGGGTGGACAGCGGCAGAGGGACAAACTTTCCCACGTGCAGGTGGGGGGGCAGGGAGGCAGGGGGTGCTGGTAGGCAGACTAACGATAGTGTAACTCCGGTCACCACTAGGGGTGGGGATGCGTTTATGACCGTTGGGATATTTGGCAGGATGTTATCTTTAGATTTGGTAATCCTTAACCCTTTTGTGCCTAGAATAGCAAAAGTGCGCTCTTAACCATCTATGTATGTTCAACAGACCATCATAGGTTTAATATTGATCGGATTATGATAATTCTAGTATCAAAAGTTTCGTCATGTTAAGAGCTTTCCAATTATACCAAATATGTTATGGTGCATTAGGGATGTAATTACTAATAAAAGCTATTGCAGAAAATAATGGATTGAAAATAGGCTTAAAATACATGAAAAGTGTGCGCTCTAGCCATGAGAAAAACAGGAAAATAATATGTCATTCACTACACTATGCAAACGTTTGAATTGTGCTTCATTTTGGACTGAAATTCAGGGAGGGTGTCAGCACTACAATGGTCGGCGCCCAACAATGCAGGGTGGCACCACACACGGGTGGAGGCACGTCTGCCTGGCAGCAGACAAACAGAGCACTTTCCCACGTGCATGTGGGAGGGGGGGCGGGGAGCACACCTGGTGAGCAGTTGGCAGTTGGTCACGTGGATACGGGCAGAGTATAAGAGGGCGGGGGGGGGGGGAGGGGTGGACACCACTAGGGGTGGGGATGCGTTTATGACCGTTGGGATATTTGGCAGGATGTTATGTCTAGATTTAATCATCAGTAATTGGCAGCAACAACGCATCCACTTCATATACCAGATGCCCTATCATGAAGACACGGCAGACAAACAGAGCCTTTCCCACGTGCATGTGTGAGGGGGGGGGGGCGAACAGACTACCAGCAGGTAGGGCTACTGTGGCCTCCTGGTGGCAGGAGCGGGTGGAGTAACTCCCGTCGCCACTGGGTGGACAGAGCACTGACACCACGGGGATGCGGGCGGAGTAGGCGTCTGTGACGGTTGGGGATGGGGACAGGATGTTATCTTTAGATTTACTGATCCTTAATTGGCGGCAACTGTGTGTGTCTCCCGACGTGTCTGGTGCCACTTAAAGGTGTAAAGCCAGCCCAGCACGTTTTACTTCCTGAACTGACGAGAATACTTTTAGCAACACAAAAATGTGCATGTTTTATTTATTTATTTTTTTTGGTTCACGTTTGTCTTTTGGCAAGACCCTCCTGGTGACGGGGAACAAACACACCACTTTCCCACGTGCAGGAGGAGGAGTGTGGGGGCAGGGTGTTACCACTAAGGAGGGGAGGCGTTTTCGGCCGTCACTCCTGTGATCCTCAATTCCAGACACCCAAAGTTAATTATCCGCAGTTTTACAAAATGAGATACAGGCAGACCTTACCCCAGTATAGGTACCAACTTATAATAAGGGAATATCAAAAGAAACAAAAGATTCTGTCAGGTTTCCTCCAGCGTCTGGCATTCAATCCAATATATCCTTACAATATCAACCTATTTAACCCACTGTATACTCCTCTAATAGGAGTCTTATCAAGACAACAAAAATGATCACCTGGGCTTACTAATACAACGCACACTTGTACAATGTCAATGAACAATTTCAGTAATAAAATGATAGTTTCAAGCAGTCTGATATAAATATAATTTGGATTCAGGGTCCGGGGGTGGGAGACAAAGAGAACTATATCTCTGCCTCCCAGAACTCCTAGAATTCTGGGAATTCCAGGAATTCTATCCCACTTCTGACACCAGTGTAATAGTTTTGGGCATTGGAGAATTATTTGGTAATTTAGATTAAACTATAAGCCTAACTCCAGGGGGAGACTAAGGCTGGGGATGATTGAAGATGGCCAATTCTATAAAGTCTACATAATGGAAACAAGACAGACTCTTTCAACTATAATGAATACTTATATTGTCCACAAACGGTACAAAACCTCAAATACAATATGATAGTCACAAGTCAGCAGTAATAATGTAATAATCCTAACCCTGCACAAACCACCCACCAAAAATGGAGCTCTATGGCTTACCTTCCTGGTTGACTGGTCTCTGGTGCAAAAGTGACCAGTGGTCAGTTACACAGTCCCCACCAACCTGCCTGCCTAGGTCACATGACCTCCAGCCCTACAGGTGGAGCCACAAGAGGGTGATATAATGTTACCCGGTGGTTCCCGCCCATAGGGGTTCCCGTTACACCCTCACAACTATGCTCATCACTCATCATTCTCATATTCTTTACTGCCATGGCATCATGCATGGTTTGAATATGTGAATTTTCCATATTTCCTTTTATTGACACCTTTAAATATTAACAAGGAATGAACCCCACAACTCTAGAAAGTCGAAACTCCTGATCCTGATTTGGCAACCAGTAGATAATTAGGAAAATGCCTGGATTTGCCTGTGAATAATCTTTTTCCACAAAAAGAAATTGCCAATTTTCTAATGTTGACTCACGACACTTAGATAACAGGAATAAATCACTTTTCAGGTATCCTCCTGAAAGAAAGATGGATGTTTCTGATTCATATATAAAGGACAAGGCGAAAGGAAACGTCCAGACTAAGTCCACCGCAAAAAGCGCCACCTGACAGCCGTAGCACCAGCCCGCGTCTCTCTGACGTCAGTTCCGGCATCTGACCGACATGGTGCTCCACATCCACCAGAGGCAGTGGTCAAACTGCTCTCACCACATGTGTCCCCTCTGTCACATCCAAGGCCTTCCTTAGGTTACTCTAGCACCCTGTGGTTCGGTTAACCATCAGGGAACCACTGTTACAGGAAACCAAAACATGCTGTTTATTTCAGGTGGTTGATAGAACATCCATCATACATCCCTTCCAGTCAGCAGGAACAGGAGTTCCCATTACTGTAGTCAGAAAGTTTTGCAGGGGAGTAGCAAGTTAACCACAGTTCTGGTGGCTACTAGAACTGTCATGTGGTGCTGGGTATGACTGTATCCCTGACTTTCTGAGGGATGAGTGGATATGTCATGGGAGTTCCATGGAGCAAGGTATTGGTTAGGTACTGGTGGCTATCTGGAAGGTCGAAGATACCAAGGTGTTGGATACATTGATGTAAAGGAAGTGACTAGCAAGCCGACTGATCAGCACTTCATTGGTGCATCATGCTGAATAATTGACATGATGCACCAATGCATAAGTGGGTCTTATAGGGTTAACTAAAACTTCATCTGCTTGCTCACTGAGATATGACTCACACTAGTATAATGGTAAAACATATAAAAGAATTAAATCCTTTTATCTAATCTTATCAGGGCTCTTGATGATGCATTTAAACCAAAATGAATCGTCTTTCTGATCAGTACTTACAATGGCCGCCAGGACGACAATTGAGTTTTACCCTGATGAATGAATAGCACATCTAAGACTGTCACTCCCAATTCTACTGGTGACTTGACGTCTATTCTTAATGAAACTCTACCTCTATAGGATGACTAATACAATTCTCCCTCTGGTAGCTATTTTTCTAATCAGTTTCACTAGATTCTCCATTCAGTATCAGTAATTACACGCCAGATGACTAACTCCGTTAATGGCGCTCGGTCGCTCTGATAGTCAAGGTGGAATGGAAGATAGTGATTTGATTACATCAATGACTTGGAGATTTTATTCGCTGAAATGACTTCTGTCAATAGCTGATCATCAAGCTATAGAAATCCTTTAAGGGCCGCTGATGCATTGATTCATCCATTGGTCGTCATGATGCAACTCGCCAGGACTCGTTCTCATTCCGACCCTATAGGTTCGATACACCACCTACCGGCAGGTCGGCATGATGCTCCAATGAAGTGCTGGCCAGCAGTCTCCCCAGCACTTCATTGGTGCATCATGACGACCAATGGGCATGATGCACTCCTGCTTCAGCAGCCCTTAAAGCGTTTACCCTCTCAGGGCAAGGTATCTAGTTAGTATAGTTAATATGATTTAAGGCATGATACATGGCACCCTCCAATTCTTATGATGCAATGATAAAGGAAACATGTAAGGTTTACTGTATCATATAGCATTGGTCGTCATGATGCATAGACTCGGCACGGGTGAGACCACTTGCAACTCCTAATGAGTCAATTCTCCATAAATCCCAGCAAATTGTTGTCATCTGTCGCCATGATTGGTCATCAATGGTCACTCCTTTTTGAGTGATAACTCATTCCGTCATCTTTCGCCATTGTGTGTTAGACTCATGTGGCATAGCAATTGCTATTCCTGGTGATCTTGTGCTATAACGACATCGTGTTCCATCTAGCGACATGTGTGAGCCACTTAACACAGGTTGACGAGGACTCACGACAATTTGCTGGGATGCTATATAAATACATTTATACATCATGCAGACCCTAATGGGTTGATATGAATCATAAGCCATTACAACGTATGAATACAGTCCTAGCAAGGAGACGAATTATAGGTAAAATGAGACATAGAGGCCTTAAACTGGTTTTATAGTGTGCCATCACCTGTTTTCTTAAGGCTTCCAAGGGAGATGTTGGTTCACTTCCAGCCTGCTACTTTTACCCTTTAAGCAGTTAAGGGCCGCTTATGCAGGAGTGCATCAGGCCCATTGGTCGTCATGATGCACCAATGAAGTGCTGGCAAAACTGTTTGCCAGCACTTCATTGGAACATCATATCAACCTTCAGAGACTGTATCACTGTATCGATCCTGTATGGCTGTCATGATACATGAATGCAGCCCAAGTGAGTAACTCACCAGGGCTGCATTCATGTATCATGACAACCAATTGGCAGGATGTATTAATGCTTTAATGGTCCGCAAAGGGTAAAGGGTTAAAGAGTCCAAGCAAACAGTGAAGGTGGATTCAATCATCACAGTTCTAAATTACCCCCGACCTTTGCCGCACCATGCCACACCCGAGCTCTCAACATGCGATGCACACATTATAGTTTAGGGCACAACAAGCCTAATGACTTCAAACTTTACTCTCTTTTTTTTCAGAAAATTGAACAAAAAGTCTAGGTGCTCAAATAAACACCTCATATTGATCTAAAGCAGCAGGGTAAAGGCATATTGAAAATATAATGAGCTCTTTGAATAGGTTAATGGACAAATAAGTTGGAAATAAAGACGTTCCCTAAAAGGACATTACCTCAGGAGAGGGATATAATTATGTACATATTCTCAATGACAGATTGCAAAGACAATCATTGTTGCCATTAGTATCAAAATCAAATTACCATAGGTATGATACTGGAACAAGGAGATGTATAGGCCTACTGCCCTTGAACAAAGGCCAGTCCTGAAAAAAAATCGCCGGAGGCAAGTGGTTTTAAAATTGAAATTCACACTATAAACATTGTCTCAAATAAGTGTCGGCCCTGTATTAGTGCTGAGGATAGAGTGGTATTGAAATATATAAGCATCGGGGCGCTTAACCAGGACAAAGAGGTCTTTTTTCTTACACTTAACAACCCTCCAGCAGACTGGGGTATTTGAGGCTGTTGATATCAATCATTGATTTATAGGCTTCTCTATTCTAACCACCTAACAACCTCTATCCAGTAACCAGTCTCTCCCCCATGCACCCATCCTCACTTCTGATACATGGGAGTCTAAGGACAGAAAAGGGAGTATTTCAGGTTATGAGACCTAGCCTAGTGCAACATCATTTCCTCAATGTTAGAGAAAGATATTGGGCCATCCTTTGGGTATATAATCTTTCTGCAAGTCCCAGTAGCGGCCTGATTTGGAATCATGGAAAGGAAAGTCGATTGCATGATACTTTTCTCTTCTCTTTTATTTTCTTTCGGTGGGAGGGGGGGGGGGTACACAAGCTATGTTAACAATCAGGATAGTTTATAGGTATCGCTGTGTCGTGCAACACTTTGAAAGCATTAGCAAGTTTCGTTCTGGTAATGGTCTCGATACTTACCCTAACAAAAAGGTGCTGACTCAGCCTTTTGAACCAGGTCTTGCCCCCAATAACCCTTCCTCCCTACCCCATCCCATGATATAGACTCAGGTAGCAAGAATAAGAACCCTTCCTAAAGATCAGTTTCTTTAGACTAGAAAAGTTTAGGATGGCTTTTAGATTAGGTTACCTAAACTAGCCTTGTAGATCAGGTCCAACTCTTTCTTCGATTTTGATAAATAAAAAAAGAAAGAACTTATAAGTTGGTTTCTTTTGTCTTTAAATTGGATTATGCTAACCAGCAACAGGAACCAACATCTACGAGGGAAAGAGGGGGGGACAATATATGCAATTTAATCAGCGATCAACAATGTATGCATAACTAAATAAAGGGAGGGGGGCAGGGAGAGTGTGTTTTGGTGGTACACGGTCAGACAATGCCTGCAGGGTCTAAGTACCCTATAGTTACACTAGTTCTCCTTCACACAACTAGGAGGCCTGGCCAGTAGGGGTCTGTGAGTGTGACAGACTGATGGTGCCATTGTTTGTTAGGTTATGTTCATCCTTTAATCCTTTAAGGGCTGCTGATACAGGAGTGCATCATACCCCTATGTTGTCGTGATGCACCAATGAGGTGCTGGCGAGACCGCTCGCCAGCAATTAATTGGAGCATCATTGCCAACCCTCCAGAAGTTTGTGTATCAACCACGTATGGTCTGCATGATGCATGGATGTTGCCCCGGCAAGTCACCAGGGCTGCATTCATGCATCATGACAAAAAATTGGCACAATGCACTCCTTAATTAGCGACCCTCAAAGGTTTCATGTATACTGTAAAGAGAACATTCTGTCAAAATAGTAATAGTTCACCGGCACCTTTGAGACAAAGGTTAATATTTCAATGGAGATTCCTCATCACACAGTGCTTTACTGTTAAATGAAGATTCCTCATTATGCTTTACTGTTAAATGGAGACTCCTCATTACACAGTGCTTACTGTTAAATGGAGATTCCTCATTATACAGTGCTTACTGTTAAATGACAACTTCTCATTACAAAGTGCTTACTGTTAAATGGAGACTCCTCATTACACAGTGCTTTACTGGTAAATGACGACTTCTCATTACACAGTGCTTACTGTTAAATGAAGATTCCTCATTATGCTTTACTGTTAAATGAAGATTCCTTATTATGCTTTACTGTTAATTGTAAAACAGCTGGCAGTGCTCTGCTGCACGATAGAAGTGACCTTGAGTGCATTATAGCAGTACAGTGCATGCCTGAGCAAGGTCACCATAGCTGTAAAACAGTCAAGTGCCATTAATTGGTGTAGGAATACCTTGATTGGGTACTTGATTGATTGAAAGGAAATGTACAATGTTTTATAAGGACAATAGACAACTCCCTCTATTCTAACCACCTAACAACCTCTATCAGATGCATTCATGCATTATAGGACAACAGACAGTCTCGATGTGAAGAAGATCATTGTCTATTCTCTAAATGGAGATTCCTCATTAAACAGTGCTTTACTGTTAAATGGAGATTCCTCATTACACAGTGCTTTACTGTTAAATGGAGATTCCTCATTACACAGTGTTTTACTGTTAAATGGAGATTCCTCATTACACAGTGCTTACTGTTAAATGGAGATTCCTCATTACACAGTGCTTTACTGTTAAATGGAGATTCCTCATTACACAGTGTTTTACTGTTAAATGGAGATTCCTCATTACACAGTGCTTTACTGTTAAATGGAGATTCCTCATCACACAGTGCTTACTGTTAAATGGAGATTCCTCATTACACAGTGCTTTACTGTTAAATGGAGATTCCTCATTACACAGTGTTTTACTGTTAAATGGAGATTCCTCATTACACAGTGCTTTACTGTTAAATGGAGATTCCTCATCACACAGTGTTTTACTGTTAAATGGAGATTCCTCATCACACAGTGCTTACTGTTAAATGGAGATTCCTCATTACACAGTGCTTTACTGTTAAATGGAGATTCCTCATTACACAGTGTTTTACTGTTAAATGGAGATTCCTCATTACACAGTGCTTTACTGTTAAATGGAGATTCCTCATCACACAGTGTTTTACTGTTAAATGGAGATTCCTCATCACACAGTGCTTACTGTTAAATGGAGACTCCTCATTACACAGTGCTTTACTGTTAAATGGAGATTCCTCATTACACAGTGCTTTACTGTTAAATGGAGATTCCTCATCACACAGTGTTTTACTGTTAAATGGAGATTCCTCATCACACAGTGCTTACTGTTAAATGGAGACTCCTCATTACACAGTGCTTTACTGTTAAATGGAGATTCCTCATTACACAGTGCTTTACTGTTAAATGGAGATTCCTCATCACACAGTGTTTTACTGTTAAATGGAGATTCCTCATCACACAGTGCTTACTGTTAAATGGAGATTCCTCATTACACAGTGCTTTACTGTTAAATGGAGATTCCTCATCACACAGTGCTTACTGTTAAATGGAGATTCCTCATTACACAGTGCTTTACTGTTAAATGGAGATTCCTCATTACACAGTGTTTTACTGTTAAATGGAGATTCCTCATTACACAGTGCTTTACTGTTAAATGGAGATTCCTCATCACACAGTGTTTTACTGTTAAATGGAGATTCCTCATCACACAGTGCTTACTGTTAAATGGAGACTCCTCATTACACTGTGCTTCACTGTTAAATGGAGACTCCTCATTACACTGTGCTTCACTGTTAAATGGAGACTCCTCATTACACAGTGCTTACTGTTAAATGGAGACTCCTCATAATACAGTGTTTTACTGTTAAATGGAGACTCCTCCTTACACAGTGTTTTACTGTTATTGGGATTTCATTGTAGAAATTGCACTGCTCTGCTGCTTCAGAAATATTGTGGTTACACTTAAGGCGATGCCCGAGAGACTCAATGGTCATTTCTTAGAGAATATCCACAATGATTGAGATAAATACTAGGGATCTCCCTCTCCAGAATCTGCAGCCCTTATCCAATAGAACATAAAGGGTCTGTCGGCCTCGTACAGGCTTTAGAAGTCCACCTCTCCAGAACAGGCCCAATGTTTTGGCCAACATCCCAAGTATGAAACAAGATTAACATACCCCAGGTTCTGGCATGACTGACACCATTAGGGCCCCAACCCACCTCTCAGGTAGCAGCGAGGCGCAGTCCGGTCCGAAGGAGGTGTTGGGGCAGAGTGTTGAAGGCCAACCGATCATTCATAAAGCGAACACCAATATTTAATGTGTTTGAAGGACATGCTAGGCCAATTTGCATCCTTTTTTTAGTTCTAATATGGAAAGATGTATCATAACCCTAGAGTACTGCATTTTAGGATTTTAGTCAATTTTTTTGGTGAAATTTCAACCGGTGTTGCCTTACATCATTGTGTATATTTTGTTCACCAATTGGGGACCAAGGCAATACAAGAGTAGCCGTTTCCGAAAGTTTTTTACCCATAGTTTTCCAAGCCGGGATAAAAATTGTCTCGTCAGCCAGTCTCCTTGGACTGGCCTCCAATTATTTTGCAGTGGGATAACAGACCAGAGAATTTTGCTGCACAACTCAGAAAATATAAATTCCAATGCAAGGGTGTCGGAATGGGGAGGGGCAGGGGGTCATGCCCCTGCAATCCCCCAAAATAACCCCCCCCCCATTTGGGAGGCAAAATTACGTAGTGAAAAGTCGTTTACTTACATATATACATAGGATGCATGTCTAAATATTCCTCACCCCTGCATTGTGCATCAGATGTCCCTTATTTTCCATATATGACACTCTGCAATGTTAACCAAAACCCTAATTTGGACTGCAATATGCACTTAACTCCCCCAGGAATGAAACCAACACCTCTACCTACTCTAAAGGCCATCCCATCAAGCTTTCAGTTCATCAAACATACATGTTTATGATGTTGTTGCTGCCAAATGGCTTTTATCAGGAAGGGGTAGTAACAATATAAATGTCCCTCTCCAGACTCATCTCTGAAAACATCTGGTCTTGTGGGTATCGTCTCAGGGTGCGAACGGTTCAAACCCATCTCGCGGAGTTAGTGGTACTTAATCACATAGAGCATGATCAAAGGTGATTTAGGAGGTGGCTGTATCGCCTATAGGTTAGGGTCAGCGGGAATGGTGCAAGTATGTGTCCTGTGCAAATTTGAAGAAACTTGATGCCATTGAGAAAACAAGGCATCCTATGAGCATGGCTGATTTTCTCGCTATTAGTATCACCCATAGTCCACTAAGCCTCTGTCACCTGGAGGGCACTTCTCAAGATGGTACGACTAAACACAACCAGTACGACTTGAGACCCTAAATATCACAGTTGGTGATCGTAAGTAACACACTATGACTACTCTGTACAATCACCAATCAAGGCAGTAATTACATAGGGTTTGGTAGGGCAGTCGTACCAGTGCAGTTATAAGCGACCAGTAGATGCAGGGGTGAAGTGGCATTTAACTGAGGGATCTCACAACGACTTGAAGGGGGTCTAGTCATACCACCTTGAGAAATGCCTTCCAGATCTTTTATAGGCTTTGTATGGCCCATTTGCTCCATAGAGGACGATTGGATTATGGGTTTATGGATGGTAGGGTCATCTGAATTTGGAGACGTGGGCAAGGCACTGAAGGTCTATTAGACACTCAATCACGAGACGGTTTAATACACTTTTCTATTTATACTTTTTCACTAGGCCTATAGCAATGGCCATCTGAAATTTGAGGCGCTGAGTAGGTGCTGCATGTTCAAAAGGCAGTCAATCATAAGACCGCGTATCATACTTTTCACATTAAAGTATACACACACTCCATTCATCATCATTAGAGCCACCTGGTTCAAGATAAGGGAACTATCCCATTTTATGACCTCATTGTGTCCATGATTACATACAGCACGCTCACAGATGATTGAACCAATTTAGGAGAGTATGCATGGGGGTCAGTCATTGTGTATTAGTATAGGCATAGTACAATGCCAAAAGAAGGAGCATTGTAGGGTCAGTCAAAATCGTGCCAATTGGCCAGGAAAGCCCATCAAAAATAAAAGTTTAAAATGTATACTTTTTAAACATGAACATGTTTGTACATATAACAGACTATACTCCTCCAAAGGAGAACAGTTTGAAAATGTTTATTTTAGAAATGACAAAATGACAAAAAAAAATGCCCATGTTAAGAGATAGGAGCATACGTTACCATGATTTTGAACATTCCAAAGGGCATTTAGATAGGTGAGCCTTGCATAAACACTATTATAGGTAGCAGAATGAGATTTAAAGCTCAAATAGAGTGATTCATGATGTGCCTACATTGTGGTACTCATATTAAGTATTCAGATATAATTATACCCTTTAACCAGAGCTCTCCTTTCATGGTAACGGACGTATCTTAAAAGTAGTAGTACTTTATCAAATCTACTTCTATCAGATAATGTACATTAAAATGTTCATAGCTTGCTCTAGTATCACTTGATAACATTATCTTTCAAGACAAACTAGTATTACAAGTGGGACAATGGGCGTCCTATTTTTACTGACTATTAACTTATTATTTTCTTAAAAAAGACATGGTCATTTTGCTTGATTTCACTATTTGATTTGTCACAAATGTTTGTAAAATGTCAATAGGCATGACAGATTATATATCTATGTATAGGTATAGATGTCTACAACAGCGGGCATGAGGTTTCTCTATGGTAGATTTAGAATGCTTCACATGGTAATCAATGTAAGGCATCGATTCCAATATTTTCTCAATTGGCACAGATCTCAGATTTTCACCTTGTACCTCATATAACACTTTGAACTTCATTATGTGCCAGATGAGGAATACAAATACCCATAAAAGTAATCAGAGATTACGTTTCGCTGTATTGCATGGCTTCGCATTATCATTGTCACTCTTGTACAATACAGACATAATGTTAAACACATTATCGAGAACACTCAAGAACAAAGCGTCCGTCTCATGCACTAATGCAGTACTAGAAGTTACTATGTTGTAGACATTGGCAGTTTACTCTCTGTGGACCATGAGAAATCATATCTATACCATATTGGCACTATCCGCATAGGGGTCTCAAAAAACTCCTGCTTTGAATACCATGTTTGTTTGACCAGGCGCCAGGGTCTCTAATAGGTACTTGTCTCAAATGCATTGGTGCATCATGACGACCAATGAGCATGATGCACTCCTGCATCACCGGCCCTTAAAGGGTTAACATAGGTCGAAATCGTCAGTAACACCAGCAGGTGCGGAGAGTTCTCCCACGTGCGGCGCTGACCGGGTATAACCTTATTACATTGAGCACGGACACAGGTGATTACTGATGATGCTATGTCATGTGGTGCGATAAGGTCAAACCCCAGATCCATGTATACAGCTGCTCCATCTTCTGACTGTGGTCCATCGACTGTTTCTAGGGCATGAAATACTATATTTTTCTTAGCACTTTGTCTATAAGACGATACAGCTTTTATCAAAGGTGCTCTCAGTTCATGCAAGACTTTTGAGGCCTAGAGGTCAATTCTGAACAGTTTAATATAATGTTTCCTTATAATTCTATCCCACATTAAAGGCATCCCTCTAGGAGCATAACCCAGTGGGCACTGGTGCATCATGCCCATTGGTCAGAATGATGCACCAATGAAGTGCTGGTTGGACTGCTCACCAGCACTTCATTGGTGCATCATACCAACGATCTGGGAGTGTATCAATCACGTGCGATTGACATGATACTTGGAGGTAGCCCTATCGAGTTACTGACCTAGGCTCCATTCATGCATCATGAGGACCAATAGGTATATACTGCATTAATGCACTATAGGTCTATTAATGGTTAAAATGTATATGTCTCTTGTGTTACACAGTGGTGGGTGCAATGCCTGGTATGTAGCACTGCATTTCTACTACTCACTCACCTATTATACAACCCTTTCATCAGCTATGATACAGCAGATGGCGCTAGTGGCGACCGTGACACTTTGCTACTTCAACAGGGGCATGGCTGGTTTGGACTGCAGTACCTATAATAATCTTATAATCTGCCTTATGTTTGACTCATTATTCTCTTTGAATATTGATAGTGATTATTAACACACTATTTCTCTGTGTTCACCTTTAATTTCTAAGGCATAGGTCTACCTCTATTGCAAATGGCCATTTTTTGTGAGGGTTGCCTGTGTACTACGGGTAAACCTATGGAGCCCTGGGAGTAGATGCTGGCTATGCCCATGTAAGCAGCAGGCCTCTGGAGCGCCATCTTGTGTATCAACTTGGTAAAACGAATGTATAACATCATGTGTACACCATCAGTAATCCCTTTCACTGATTCTCTCTGATGGTACTTACTTCTACCTGGTTTAACATCTGGGCTGGCATCTTGTGCTACCCCTCTTCTCCACTCACCTCCCCTTAACAGCAGCTCCTTCACTACATTTTCCCTGCATGTCCTATGATGACTGAAGCATAACTCAATCTTCTTTTATGTCACTCTGAGAAAGACCTGGACCCTTTAAGGGCTGATAGTGCATTGATTCATCATACCAATTCGTCACCATGCCAACTATGTGGGGCCAATGTATACCCCTGGGGGAGTGTGAACAGATGGTTGGCAAGCAGACTCGGCAGCACTTCATTAGAGCATCATGCCGACCAATGAGCATGATGCACTCTTGCATCATGTCGACCACTGTGTATGATACATTCCCTTTAAAGGGCTAAGGGATAAAGGACAGCAGCAGCCAGTAGCCAGCAGCCAGCAGCCAGTATAACCAGTTGTCAACATAAAGCAGAAGCAGGGGGTGAATGATCTCTGTTAGAGTCTGTGTCTGTCTGTGTAAGGAGTAAGGGGAATGTAGTATAAAGATTGCAGAGCTCATACCAGGAACCTCATCATACTAAAGGTATGGACACATCTAGTATAAGGTCATACAAGTCATGGGCTGAAACCCTCCCAGGACTGCATACTGTGCTCGTGTATTGGTCCATTGGTTGTCGTCCACTTGGGTTGTTATGATGCATATATGCAGCCTTGGCGAGTAACTCACCAGAGCTGCATTCATGCATCATCTTGAGCCCACAGATTAAGATCAGCATCAAAAGGGTCAGTTTCATGCTCCAATCTAAGACTGCTTATGTTGCAGTTCCATGTCCACTTGTCAAAAAGAATAATGGTTCAGGCTGACGGCTGCAGCATTATCTCAAGTTGAATACCAAAGTCCCATAGGTTCAACCTTGGAGCCACATATTGCACACCCCCATGTAATAACCCTATTTCATGGCCATTTTTAGCATACTAAATGACTTAATAACTATGATCAAATCATTATTTTGTGGCAAATAGATGAAAATTGGAACATACCTCACTAAAAATACATGAGATGAATGTAAAGGTCCTTTACCATTTTAGTACATCATGCTTATTACCTTACAGGCAGGTATCAAGATATTGGTGGAGGTGCGCCTTATAGGTCGGGTATGAGTGTGGGGTATGAACTATGGTGCATGCTGATAAAAGGCTCAGTGCGCACTAAAGCACTGTAGATGCTGACCAGGAGAGGTTAAGGAGGGAGGAGGCATGGGCCATATATACAGGGGCAGAGAAGTCAGGGGGCTATAATTACATAGACAGGAGATCAGATGTAGAGGACAACTTCTAAGGCCTCACTACTATCACACAGGAATGTCGCTGCCTTCTGAGGCTCTGTCATTATTATCCACCATTCCTATTGGTCGGCATGATGCACCAATGAAGTGCTAGCGAGACTGCTCGCCAGCACTTCATTGGAGCATCATGCCGACCCTTCCGGGAATGTATCCATCATCTAGGGTCGGCATGATGCATGAATGCAGCCGTTGTCAGTTACTCATCAGGGCTGCATTCACGCATCATGATGACCAATGAACGCAATAACGGACTTTAAAGGGATAAGGCCTCACATCTACATCACAGAGATGTCACTGCTCTCTAAGACTCTGTCATTATCATCTTGTATGACAAGGTCTGTCATTTATCTCGCTTTTCTCAATGATACTGGATCATGGGTGCTTCGCTTTTAAAGGCCTTGATGTTATTTTGTACATTCGCTGTTATTGTAAAACACTGTATAATACAGTGCAGCTTATACTCAAAGATGGACTACTGGTATGCCTTGCGCCTTATAAGTGGAGGAGAGACCTTCTCTAAAATCTACCCAAGGTCCAGTTTCTTTTTGTAAATTTGCTGAAGATAATCAAAACTTCTAGTTCCTAACTCTGCCACTGCTAGGGAAACCAAGGTGCCTCAATCATTCTTCTCATCACCAGAGCAAGGAAGGAAATCCTTACAAAAAATATCATGCTGACGGTAATATATGATATCAATGCAGACACTTTGTACCCATAGCTTCAAAGGACAGCGAATTCAAAAGAATACAAAAGAAATTTTAATGTTTTATATTTGTTTGCTTTTGCCAGTCATTCCTCAGAAAATGGCAACGGAAAATTAGTAAATACTATATATAATGTATCAGGAAAATAGATATTTCTTGCTGGACCATACCTTATACGTGTTCCTAGCACAAACAACATCCGCTCTCACATGAATCAAGGCCCTTTTTATGTAGTCAGAGTTACCAGAACTTGGTCTAAGAGGCAATCTCCCCCAGCCCTCCTTTCAAGGAAAGTGAGAATAATTCGGCCAATGGTGAATTAATATCCGAGGTGCATTCCGGCGTACCGGGAGTATGTTTTTATACACCCTGTTTTGCCGTGCTGTGTGTTGCCATAGGGACGTCAGGGGAAAACACTGCGGGTGGCCAAGCACTTGTTTATGGCCCCTGGGGGAGCGGACAGCACACTCCTGCAGGAATCTTCATGTGGATAAGTGTTGGGAATGAGTTGGGAGTCCCTCAGGGCCCATCTGTCTGTCTATGACCGAACGCCCGAGGGACCGATTGGCCAGGGAGCCTTGGACGGGCTGGTATTGGCCAGTTGGGGCCAGTAGGGGCCACGATCGTACCAGGGTGTATGTACTACATAGGTATACCGTGTGGGTGTAGGGACATCATATTTATATGAAGAAGGACCCTAGTGCAGATCTATAGACATGGAGGCCTACTTCCCCTTGGTGCTCATGGAGGATCTAGGTACTCATTCAAAATCTATTTTCAGTTTTTCCAAGTACCTTGGTGCTGATACAATACAGGCCTACCAGCATATGTCCATAGGCCAGTGCCTAACTCGGAAAACATGGTAACTAGAGAAGGGCACCGAAGTACATGTACCAATGTTGCCCTTTACAACCAAAGGACCTACACTCTAAAATATAACTGTCGAATCTACGAGGGATCCTTGTAAAACTGAACAGTAAACCACCGTAATTAGATAACAGGGGGCCAGTGTAGTTTTTTACAAGAAGCTCCAGGTGGCAGTGTGGTAGTACAAGGAATCTCTACAAATGTAACAACATCTCTTTGAGAATAACGATAGATCTCTGGCAACTTTGGGACGAGGAATCCTTCATTATTTCGACGACATTCTTTTTACAGCGTATAGTGTGTTACCATATCATGACTGGCCTGCATGGTAACTGCACTTCCCCGGAGTCAGCACAATGCACTCACTGCTGGCGAGTGAATTTTCAAGCACCTCATAAGTGTATACATAATCCAACCAAAGACTAACTCTTTAACCACAGCTAATGCGGAATTCATCATAACCATCGATTGTCCTGATGCACCAATGAAGTGCTGGCGCGACTGCCCACCAGAAATTCATTGGGGTATCATACCGAACTTCCAGGGACGCATCAGCCCTTCAGTGTCGGCATGATACATGGATGAAGCCATGGTGAGGTACTCCCCAGGGCTGGAGTCGTCCAACAGGGGTATGATGCATCATGGGCATGGTGCATTAGAAGTCCTTAAAATAAAAGAGCACCCAATTTTCATAATGATTTCATTTGGAAGGTTTTATATTGAATAATGATACTGTGGTGTTATAAGAGCAGGGAGCAGGCCTATCTGATGCATTGCATAACGTCACAATTGGTCAAGTGCATCAGAATAATGACGGCACAACACTGCTCATCTACAAATAAGTGCTACTCATAAGTGCCTTTTTACACTGCATATATTCACTTTGATAATTAGCATTATATAACCCACCTGGTCTATACAATATGATATAATGATGATGTACACTTTAGTAGCAATAACATAACCCACCTGGTCTATATAATATGATATATATGATGATGTACACTTTAGTAGCAATAATATAACCCACCTGGTCTATATAATATGATATAATGATGATGTACACTTTAGTAGCAATAATATAACCCACCTGGTCTATATAATAAGATATAATGATGATGTACACTTTAGTAGCAATAATATAACCCACCTGGTCTATATAATATGATATAATGATGGTGTACACTTTAGTAGCAATAATATAACCCACCTGGTCTATATAATATGATATAATGATGATGTACACTTTAGTAGCAATAATATAACCCACCTGGTCTATATAATATGATATAATGATGATGTACACTTTAGTAGTAACAATATAACCCACCTGGTCTATATAATATGATATATATGATGATGTACACTTTAGTAGCAATAATATAACCCACCTGGTCTATATAATAAGATATAATGATGATGTACACTTTAGTAGCAATAATATAACCCACCTGGTTTATATAATATGATATAATGATGATGTACACTTTACTAGCAATAACATAACCCACCTGGTCTATATAATATGATATAATGATGATGTACACTTTAGTAGCAATAATATAACCCACCTGGTCTATATAATATGATATATATGATGATGTACACTTTAGTAGCAATAATATAACCCACCTGGTCTATATAATATGATATAATGATGATGTACACTTTAGTAGCAATAGTGCTAACATGGTTATAACAACCTCCAAGCTTAGACAGGATACTCATTTGATGCATTTGGACCAATTGTGACGTCCCACAGCGCATCAGATAGCCCTGTTTAATGTCCTTGTAACAGCAGGAATGACACCAAGTATACCACTCTATCTCTATTCAATATAACCCCTACCAAATGAACTAGACATGAAAATAGGGTGATCTTTTCTTTTAAAGGGTGAAAGGGTTAAAACATGAGAGAGGTACTTGATGAGGCAGGTAGCACCTTTGTAGGTGCGTAATGCATACAGAGTACATAGGAAGAAGCTGTGTGGTAGCTTCTTAGTAATGACTGCAGATATACAGCACTAGTATAAGCACAGGATCCAACAAAACCCAACTCCTCTTGTATCTGGATTGGCTGGATGGTGAGAACACATACAAGCAGGCTATGAATTTCTAAGGGTGGACCTGTCAATCCTGTCCTAACAAGCGGGGTTGATCTAGATGTTCTCATTCTCCTATCGATACCTTTTGATGTTTGCTATATTATAGACTTTGGATGAGGATTATAATCCCCATAGATCTAGTGGATTTAAAGTGAACTAGTAACTAGAAACTGGTTAAGCATGTCATTAGACATTAGGCTAAGTAATCTTCAATACTGCGAACACACACACACACAACGGAAGAAATCCATCAGTAATCAAGATACAGTTATATGTTCATGGGATTGGAAGTATGGACCAGTAGGCATTTCAGTAAGTATGGTAGTACTATCTTTAAAGGATGAGGAGCTCGGCCATTGCACATTTGAGTAAACATGATTATAGTACATTTGATTGGGAATATGAATCTGGACATATCACAGTGATCCATGAAAGTAATATATGCTATTGGGAGTATAGCTCAGTACATTCATATTTCAGCAAGCAAGGAAGTAGTTTGAAACTGGGAATATAGCTCCGGACATGTTTCAGTTAGCATTAAAGTAGTATATATAATTGAGAGTATGGTCCAGGACACATTATCTTTTAGTAAGAATGAGAGTAGCATATGGAATCGGAAGTATGGCTAAGGACATACAGACAATCGCCATGTATTCAAAATAGAGTGGGCTCTATATTCAAAATATTCCCCAACTTGTAGTTTCCTATTCATATGCCTGGAATTCTCAACCTGTATTTTAGTACACCCTCTATTCATTGTAGGCTTAATGTGTCGGTCATCATAATATAGCCTTCACTGAAATTGAAGTGTAGAAAATGTCCCCTTGTAGCACTATGACTATTTCTCACCTACCACCGGACCACAGGATATAGGGCAGAGATGGACCAAGGCACTCACCTGCAACCAAGGATAAGACATAGGTATTGCTATATATGGAAAACTTTTATCTTCATATACATGATAACTCTATATGTATTTCTATTGCTATATATTGTACATCATAGTACTATGTGTACACTGTACACACACACACCTCTTAGTTACACATACCGCTCATAGGGGTCCTCCCAATCGCTACCTTACCTACCTGCTGTGTCCTACCTGTAACCTCAGACCAGCTTAGGCCGCCTACCTATACACTAGTATCCATTAAGACTCTACAATATGCTGGAATGAATACAACTGCATTATCAACTGACACAGGGTCTTGCCTTTTAGTCATGTATACTTGATAGCATTTATAGCACATCAAGATATGACAGTATAACACAAGTGAATGGATCAAAATGAAGAATTAAATCAAGTATAACCGTAATGTCTCACATATAAGGTGTACTTCACACACCCTAATTTGAAGCTGCTATACCGTACAACTGGGGCTTGAATTTGAGCAATACAGAAATGAATGACCATGGCAAACATTTCATTGATCAACCCGGTGGGGTCTGTCTCCCACAGGGGCAAAGCCGAGGAGGAGACACTAATCCGAGGGGTGGATTGACGAAAACATATCCCTAGGAGACCAGTTCTGTATTTGTTTTGTGTTATTTTGATTTAAAAGTGCTTAATTCACTAGATTTACCATCTAAATCAGCAGTGATGGTCAAGACATTTTATGCCACAAGGGAGGGTGGCAATAGACACTGTATCACTGCAAAGTACTGTATTACATCCTAGACATTGACCAGCGCAGCTGCATGAAAATCTATCACCAAGTCAGGAAATGGCCAGCCCTCCCACCATATCTGTATCAGTTTCGTCCGGTCGGGATTCAGGGAACTCCCTCTCTCGTCTTTGGGGATTGTGGGTCCCCATATTCTGGGGAATATTACTATGCACTGTACCTGCCTACATTTAACCACTACAGCAACCAGCAGCCAGAACTACTTTTACCCATAATCACCAGAGACGACTCATGCTAGTGGTCGAGCTGGAGCCAGATTGTATCTGTATGTGATATGGTCTATTTTCAGCCAATTGGAGTCTTACTACTACCCATCCATCTCCCCTCACACCCCCACCACCCACACTCCCACACCCACTCATACACTCACCTCCTCAGTCACCCATGTGTCCCCTGCACATGGCCCTCATCAAGTATGAAAGGCTCTTACTGTCTCTGGTATGGGCTGCCTCTCTAGCAATAATATCAGCCTAGTTCCTATCTATTCAAAGTTGTGTGAGCAGTTGCACATTATTTTATCATTATCTTGTAATAGAAATTACTGTTTTATCATGTTTAAACACTGGGTTGTGAATGCAGGAAGGCATTTCTCAAGATGGTATGACTGAATACAGCCACTAAAATTGGAAACCCTCAAAATTATATTCTGTGATCGTAAGTAATGCACTCCGACTGCTCTGTATGTTCAGGACTTAATGCATCAATTACATAGGGTTTGGTAGCGCAGTCGTACCAGTGCAATCATAAGTAACCACTAGATACAGGGCTGTAATGGCATTAGAGTGAGGTATCCCACTTTGGAAGATGTCTAGTCGTACCATCTTGAGAAATACCTTCCTGGTCTAAGATAAGACTTAGACCTTGAAAAGGCACCTTCTTGTATAATGCAACTGAGGTGACCTATCTATAGATAAAGCTCCATATTGTAGTCATATCTCAACCAGAATATATACACTCTAAAAGATAACTGTTGAATCTACCAAGGATCCTTGTAAACCCGAGCAGTGAACTACCGTAACCGCGTTGCAGTGATCATTCCTCTAGAATGGCTCCACATTGTGAGGGTACAAGGCCTTTAGTGCCTACTATCCCATGGTATATATACATGTGGAGATGAGAGGGGATGGATAGACCATTTGAGGATGGCCTTTTGCTATAAACCCCAAAAAGAATTGCTATCATGATGAACCTAATGCGATGCCAGTGAGTGATTAAAAAATAATGACCAGTCAAATTGGTCATATTCATTTCAGGGTGTCAGGGAGGCAGGGAGGGGGGCATGCCCCCAAAATCCCAGACTAGGGGGCAAATTATGTTTCCCCCCCTCCCCCCAATTTGGAAACTAAGGACAACCTGATTCTTTACTCACAAATATACATGGAGTAGCAGGGAAATGTCTAAATTTTCAAATTTGTCTAGGCATCCCCCAAACCCTTTAAAGAAATCCAAAATATTGTGCAATTCAGACAATTGAAGTTTCCCCAAAAGCTCGAGGGGATGTGGGCTCCAAAGCACTAGCTAGTTACTACCCAGTCCTACTTCTACCTGCCTCCATACTGGCAGGAAATAGCCTTCAGGAGTCTAAAGCAGCTGTACCCTCCTCAAAGGGTTGAAGAAGGAAAGGCGATGGTAGCACAGGGGAGGGTCTATGGGGGTACATAGAGATAAAAGAGGTTCCCATGGCTAGCATTGGGTGTATCACTTTGTTTGTCCTTTCCTCACAGACAGTCCCAGATTGGTCAGGGGACCTCACAACACAGGCCGCCTGGATATTGTAGTGGGAGACTAACCATTTAAAGGTAAGATGATGCCGTTTGGTTTGTTTCTTGGTCGTCCTAATGTACCAATACAGAACGCGGGGTCTACACACCAGGAATGCACCCTTCCTGAGTATGCCAACCCTGTGTGGCTGGCACGATGCACAGATGTACCCCTGATGCGTAGCCCACCACAGCTGCATTCTTGCATCATAACGACCAAACAGCATAATGTATAAAAGGACTATGTAGTGTCAGATCCAGGATTTGGAAAAAGAAGAGGCAGCATCTGGGTCAATATCCTTCAAACGCCCATTTCATGAAACGCCCGTAATGGAAAATAAAGGTGTCCTTTTTTCAAAACCTGTCAAATTTTCTGAAAATACATTTATTTACCTCCAAAAAACACTAAACGGGAGGATTTTGGTCCCAGCGGTTCAGTTTTTATTAACGGCAGAAGGTGGACATGTCTTTTCGAGAAAAACGTCCGTAATTTTAATTCATTTCTCATGTTCAATCACTTAACACATATCTACAACCTGCTGACCATGGCTTCTTTGGGTTCATTTTACAGTAGTCAGTTGTGGTAATTGTTTAAATAGCTTTTAACCTTGTATCATGATTTATTTAACAGTAGGACTTCTCACAAAAAGGACAATTTCACTAGAAATTCTGAAAGTCCATGTCATGCCAAGTATGCTGCATGAAAGTTCTTGCTGTTTCAACAAGAAGCAGTCCTTGAAATATCTCTTTCTTATCATGAAACTCCAACTCACTATCTTTCATTTGGACCCACAATCAGGTGTAATGTTCATATTTATATCAGTCCCACACACTCTCAAAGTTGGGTTAATTAATGAATTTATATTATGGGCGTTTGTCCACGGACCATACATTCACTAGCCATGTTCTTGTGTCACCTTGATGGCCACAGGTCCCACCAGTTATTCCTCAGACCCCCTATCTTCCACATATAGGTAGTAAACACATGTGGCATCATAATCTATACCCCATACCTCTTGCAAATCTCATTTTCCCTGACATCCACCCAACTTTACTAATGTTAAAAGAAAAAGTTGTAGATCCAAAATATTTTTCTTTTCCATCAATACCTAAGCCACGCAGAAGCATACACTGACTTATCATTCAAACAACTTTCAACATGTAGGTATATGTCTTTACTTTCACTTTGACCTTAAAATTAATGGATATGGTTTGAATTAAGGGAGCTCAGACTCACATATTTCATCCCATAATTAATCTTACGGACGTTTGCCCTCACTCCCTATTTTGTAGGGATTTGACAGCTCTATCCTATGTGGCCTCCATGTCCTTCCTAATCCCCTCAGAGCTTTCATACATTAAAATGCCAAAGCAGGGACATGTGGCTGTGTCCTGCTGGCCCCAAATCAATTGTAATCAACCATTAGACCATACATTCTACATCTGAAAACCAGCTTCTCCAAAAATTATAATAATTTTGAAAAAAGTCTAAACGTGTTCCCTACCTTTAAACCTTGAACACCACTTTACATTTCATCCCCTCCCCTTATTTACTGTTTCTCTATGTACCCAGTTATATATCCTATTAAACCCATGAACCCAAACCACCCTGCCACCAATTTTTCATTCATACATCCCCTCTCTACTCACCCACCTATTTAAATTATGGACGTTTTCTGTCGACCTCTGGCAAATTGGCCAAAGACCGTGTCCTGCCACACCGCTCACAGCTCCCCTATTTCTAACTCCAAACCTTATATTCTGCCACCACTTATAAGAGACACCCTCTGCTATCCCTTCCTGTTGTTATTGACCTATACCTATCCATTTTCCTTTAAAAATTACACCCCAACTAAAACTTTTACCAAAAATTTTCCCTGTTTCAACCATGTAGCCTGACTTAGTACTTCAACCACTGTACAGTGACGTTCCCCGGGAACCTAACATATGCCCCTACATAGACCCAAATATGTTTTTGAGTAGAACCCCTATGCTGAAACCTCATGTAGGCCACAGAACAGGTACCCAGCAGCTGTCAAGTCAACATCCAATATTTATTACGGGCGTTTTCCGCGGACAACCACTTTTCATCATCGCCTTCCTAGCTCCCCCAAAATAGAAAAAAAAAGAATTTTTGCTTTCAGACAAGGAAAACAGTTATTCCTGTTCCTTTAGCAGAGCTGAAACAGTTATAAAAACTAAATCATTCTGAGTAACATGTTCTGAAAGTTGTTTCAATGATCTAAGCATTCATCTCTCATCAATTACCAACCTGAATTTTCAAATACAACTCCATGTAGCATTACCTGTTCTGGTATAGAGATCTATCATGTCCAGGCCCACTGCTTCACCATTACAAAAATGCCTGAACTTACTAATGTCACTTAAATTATCACTGTAACTTCTCTTATCTAGTGTACTATAATAAAAATTACGGACGTTTGCGTCGTTAAGCAAACATTACAAAATATCTCTGTGATATGGTTTAAAATGGTTAGTAGTCATCAACATGCAAATAAAGGTTCTTGGGGTCTGCTCTCCTCCTCTCTGGCTCCACCTGTACCTGCTTAATTAACTCTTAAACCTACAAAACCAACTGTGAACCAACTGTGTTAATTAATCAATTTTAAAAGTAGCCTTTCCTATATACAGTGTTTGAACATAAAGTTTGATATTGTCTAACATATATACATTTAAAATAATGGGCAAAAATCAAACACTGCATAAGGAAGGACTGATAAAGAAATTTGTCTGGCCTGTTCCTACATGCGAAGACTGGAGAGGAGGTGTGAAGACGGTGGTGCAATGTCCTTGTACTCCCCTCGGCTCACATGGGTTCGGCTGTGCAGACAGGTCAAGTCCGGTTGGTATGTACAGTTCTGTAGCCTCAAGCCCTTGCGGGCGAAGCTAGAGTCCATAGTAGTAGGTATGTGTCTCTAGACTGAGGTGTAGGTACTCTACTTGCTGTTGGCTCTACCTATACGCCTAGTAGGTAGCCGAGGTCTGCAGTCTACCCTGACCTGGTAAAGGGCCTGGACTGACTGAAACTCTTCATGGGTTAGCAGTAGGTTCCGGGAGCGGGCGTTGCTGTAAGGGGATGCCACAGGGCAGATGATGTCGGCCTCGGATATTTCTTCTTCATCTTTCAACTTCGGCCAGGACAACTTGATGTTCTTGTCCCAACTGCTTCCAGCTCTGAAGCCGGGTCTCAGAAAGTTAAGGTTGTAATAACCGCGGGCAAGCCTCTCGCTGGTCACTTCAGCGACATACCATGAATTCCCCCACACAGCTGCAACATAACTTCCACGCTCATACACTTCCTGCCGCACACAGTCATGGTGGACATCAGAGGTGTCCTCAACATAGCGAGCACCCACGTGTTCTGCAGTGTCGACTTCCTCCGGTGCTGCAGGTTGCTCAGTCTCTATCTCTTCCTCTATCTCTTCCTCTGTCTCTTCCTCTGTCTCGTCCGGGATAAGTCCGCTCTTGATGGCCTGGGCACGCGCTCGTCTAGCATCTTTCTCCGCCTCTTCCTTCTCAGCTGCATTATGGGCTAACTCTGCAGCTTCCATCTGCTCCGTCTCCAATTCACCAAGGCGTAGCATAATGTCATAGTCATATAGTAGGAACTCCTTCCACTGGGATCTTACAGGGGTGGAAGCACACTCATTGTCAAGCAGAGGGATGTTGTTCTCTCTATCCCAGCAGCACTCGTCGAAGCACCATGTTGCACGTGTGCAGATCTTCTCCGAACGGGCAGTGACTGCTACTGAGTGTATGGTCATGGAGCCTTCTACAGACTTTGGGGAAACAATGAAGGGCAACCGGCTGCGTGCATCATAAGTGTTCTTCATGGACATACAATCATACTGCACGGTTCCCTCTCCATCATTACAATGTTCAACAAACAGCTGGGCAGTGTAGATGTCGTTACCCTTCTTCACTTTGTAGTCCACCTTGCGTTTCGCGGCTGCACCAACGCCGTCACATGGACCTTTGCCATGATTGGTCTCGAAGTAATTCCACGTGCCGTCGAGTTGATACAGCTCATGGTGGCGACATACCAGACTGTAGATCGAGATATTCCTATACTGGGATGATGGTGAATCCGTCCAGTAGTGCACGATCTTGATGTGCGGGTAGTTCTCGGTGATGTAGTTGCACACTCGCTTCATTATATGGCTGATGGTCCCAGCGTCATGCTTGCGGTCATCGCTCACGTAGCAGAGGCACTTTGATACTGTCAGGCCGTCCTGCTTCAAGTGAATGACGACTGGGTGGATAGTGATTCCATCTTTGTTGAAAAAGACAGACTGAATCTCACCGCCCTCACCAAACCCTACTAGCCAGTTCTGGGCAAAGTCCATCTGTATCGTACAGTCTGTATTGCCAAGCTCTTCACGCTGCTGGCGGACTTTACTGTGCTGATGTTTTGCACGGTCGGAGTGGTTCTTGGTAACGTCAAAGTCCTTGATCAGCTGTTCTATGAAGTCAGTCTTGTCCAGGGTACAGTCCACAGGGCGCAGTCTGTTCACCCAGACAGTCTCATTTACCTTCTTGGTGGCAAGCAGCACTGGTGTAAACTGCCACTGCTTGAAGGTAATTTGATCAGGTAAGTTAGAATAAGTGTAGTCCTTGTTCAGCCTTCCGGTGTCATCTCTCAAAGCCTTCTCGAATGCTGCCTTGGTGTACTCCTTAAACAGGGAATCAGGATTAACTGGCACAAACCGGGCATAAGCGTTGATAGCCTTCAGCTTCAATGAATAGTTCTGATGGGTTTTACAGAGACAACACTCAACCTTGTGCTGCCGTAGGGGGACAATCCACTTACACTTCCTTAGCACACGAGTGAAGTGGTTGTACTGGCACTGGTACTTCGCCGGAGCACGGTCTCTGTAGGTAGCATGGATCTCCTTAACATCCATCAGTAACACACGCTTTTGCCTCACTTTCTTTACCCCGTCTGCCTCATCCTTTGCGAAGAGAGTCACCTTCTCCTTCTTCCCTGGACACAACCAAGTGAACTCACCATCCTGGACGAAGGCTATGATAAAGGCTTCAAGTTCTTTCTTATTAACTCCACGGTCGGTAATGTCCTTGTTCACATGTTTGGCTGCCTTCCCAGTGAGACCGAACTTCTTAGCCATAACAGCCATAAGTTTCTTCTCGGTGAGAACTTGTGGGTCTACTAGGCTGTGCAGGATCTTCTTCCTCTTGTTACGGCTCAAGGTCTCATTGACATGCTGGGAAATGACATCCACAGCCTGAAGGATGCGGTTGTCACTCACTGATTTCTTACGAGCTTCAGCGAGTTCAAGCTGTCTCTCCTTGCGCTCGAGTTCTGCTCGGAGAGAAGCAATTTGAGCATCAACTTCCTGCTTCTCATGCTCAAGGGACTCAAAGTCATCAAGTTGGGTTCTGAGTCTCTTGTCATAACCTGAGCGCATCTTACGGGCGCGCCGCTCGTGGATGCGAGCACACTCTGGGTGAGGGAAATGCTCCACCGAGCCTTCCTTCCCTGGTGCTTGTCGCACTTCCAGCTCCGCCTGGGGGTCGCTGGATGGTCCAGGATGAGACGCGTCACCTGCGCTGTCGGGTTTGTTATGGCCACTGAAAGAATAAATTTTTTATGCAACAAGAATGAAAATAAAGAAACACTAATATAAATTACGGGCGTTTGCGCGCGTACTTCAAAACATTGAATTAAGAGTGATTAAGTTAATGAATTCACATAAATGTGAGATATTGAAACACTATCTATGTTCAGATGAATTGATTTGGTGTGACTAATTTATAAAGATGCCCACGATGCTCCAATGAAGTGCTGGTGACACTGCTAGCTCCAGCACTTCATTGGTGCATCGTGACGACCAATCATTTTTCAACTTACCATGGTGTTGGCGAAGACATGCGGGCAGACTGCCGTGGAGCTGGCGCTACTGGTGTCGAGCGGGATCGCTTCTCTGTCATGATAACCATGCTGCTTAGCGCCCTCAGCTCTTTCATAGCTGGTCTCCGCGGAGTCGTCTTGCCATCGTTCAAGTCACTATCAAATTATATTCAATTTGTCACTTATTCTATACAAAAGACACAAACTCACAGAAAAAATGAATTAATTTGAATTTAAAGAAACCTTTATTTACTTGTTATATAGATCTATTTCACAGAACTTGTCTTATGTACAATGAGGACATTTATGTTACATGATAACTTTCAAATAAATCTAGGACTTCCATTATGTATTTGTATGTACATGTTGGTCTAGTTGTCTTCGTCGGTTGAAGAGACTGAAGAGATGGTTATTGGACTCCAGATAGGCACGGTTGAGTACAAAACGGGGGGGAGGTCTTCCACAGCAGAACTGCCAACAAGAACAATTGAACAAATGTAAGAAAAGAAGATAGATTGCCGCTAAACATTGACCATAATAAAAATTATGGGCGTTTGCGCGTAAACTCTCAACTTGAAATCAACATTAAAGCGAAGTGTGTTTTAGTTTCATTACTTAACTCTAAATTAGGACAGATCTGGAAAACACTTACTTTTCGGTGGCGGGTTTTGCGGCTGGTGGCACCACTGGCCTTCGGATCACCAACTCCCGTGTGGCAGGCGCCACAGCTCCACGGCCCTCCCTTCCGGGTGGTGTGAGGCAAAGGGGGCGACGAGAGGTGCTACAAGAAAAAGGTGAGTCTGTAAAGTAACTATTTTTTTATTTCAGATTTCTGGAATACCTGAAATACACCCTTCTTCTTTTATTATTTACTGAAGTATCTATTGCAAAAAAAAATAGTATATACGGGAGTAGGAGTACTTACTTTGGGGTGGTAGTATCCTGCTGTTTCTCCTGCGTTGAGTCCTCCTTCGTCGAGTCCTCCTGGGCCGTCTCCACCTGGGGCGTCTCCTCGACCTGCAGGGCGGCTCCTGCTGCTGCACTGGCTGCGGTACGCCTCTTCCTCCTGGTAGGGAGTATGAAATAAAGTTATTGTCAGTGAATTGGGATACAGGCCATCATAGTATATATATACATGTACATACATGTAGAGTAGGAGTACTTACTTTGGGGTGGTAGTCTCCTGCTGTTTCTCCTGCGTTGAGTCCTCCTTCGTCAAGTCCTCCTGGGCCGTCTCCACCTGGGGCGTCTCCTCGACCTGCAGGGCGGCTCGTGCTGCTCTGGCTGCGGTACGCCTCTTCCTCCTGGTAGGGAGTATGAAATAAAGTTATTGTCAGTGAATTGGGATACAGGCCATCATAGTATATATATACATGTACATGTACATGTAGAGTAGGAGTACTTACTTTGGGGTGGTAGTCTCCTGCTGTTTCTCCTGCGTTGAGTCCTCCTTCGTCAAGTCCTCCTGGGCCGTCTCCACCTGGGGCGTCTCCTCGACCTGCAGGGCGGCTCGTGCTGCTCTGGCTGCGGTACGCCTCTTCCTCCTGGTTAGGAGTATGAAATAAAGTTATTGTCAATGAATTGGGATAGAAGCCATCATACATATACAGAGGTACATTTACATGTATACATATATATATATATGGGAGTAGGAGTACTTACTTTGGGGTGGCCTTGACAGCAGACTTAGGGCGGCTCGGCTCAGCTGAAGCATATACTGCTTTGCGGGTCTCATCCGAAACCTTCATAAACAGTAGAATAAGATCAATATTACGAAAGAAAGACAAGGTAAGTGACAATAATCAAAAAATTATAACATACAGCAAAGTTGTTTTTGAATTGTGAATGTTCTTAAACATTTGTCCATGAGATGAAGATTCAATATGAATTCATGAAATAACATACAATATACATTCATTTAATTTTACAACATCTATAGATAGAAAGTGGGGAAAATGAATAATTCTTTTCTTGAAACTGATACTCACTACTAGAGATCTACGCTGCTGGGGTGCGGCATCCTCGGTCTGCTGGGGTGCCTCATCGGTCTGCTGGGGTGCCTCATCGGTCTGCTGGGGTGCCTCATCGGTCTGCTGGGGTGCCTCATCGGTCTGCTGGGGTGCCTCATCGGTCTGCTGGGGTGCCTCATCGGTCTGCTGGGGTGCCTCATCGGTCTCCTGGTGTGTCTTGTCCTCCGTTGCCTTGGGTGCATGCTCCTTGGTGGACTGCTCGGGGGCCGCTTGGACCTGGCCGGGTGCCTTAAACTTCCCCCTACCCCCATGGCCTTGAGATCTCTTCTCCAGATGAGGAGGGAGAGGGGAGTTGGGGTTCTGTTTTAGAAAATTTCTCCTTTCGCGGTCTAATTTACCACGGGCTGACGACAACTCTCTCTCCCTTTGCTTCTTTTTAAAAGCTTCTGATCCTTCACCCCCTGCCTCGGCCGCTTCTTTCAGTTCTCTACGCTTTTTTACCGAGCGTTCGGCATCTTTTTCTAGTTTTTTGGCATATTCATCTGGGTCTTCCTGAACTTTGTCTCGATGCCTCTGGGCACATTCTTTCCCGGACATCTTGTCGTCACCCTTGGATGGCCTACCCACACTCTTCCTTCCTTGATCGTCAGACATTCTTCTGTTAGAGAAAAGAAAAGAGAGAAAGTTTGTTAAAAGGAACGCCCGCAAACGCCCGTAATATTAATTCGAAAATAAAGTGGCAATGGGATTCTGCAAAAATGCCAGTTTGAAAGACACAACAGAGGTGCATCTTCACCCCTGATATCAAGTCCCTATCTACATTTTTTCCCCTGTCAACAGAGGATTTTCTATTATGCTTACGGCGTTTGCCGAGAGAAACGCCCGTAATTGTAATTAAAATTGTACTTTACACTAAGAGAGTAAGGGAGGAAATAGTCCATTTTGGGCAAGAACAAAGTACATCAGTAGGCCTAACTTTGGACATATAGAACAGGTGGGCAGGATATGGCTGATAAGAGAAATGCACAAATCTATGTCAGCGACAAACGCCCACAAACGCCCATAATCAATATCACCACATGGTCTCCAGAGTGAAATGGAGGGGTGTAAAAGCAGTTTCTTCATAGAAATTTCAGAACTAGGTGTAAGAAGGGGGTCAGGGGAAGGACAGGAGGGCTAAAAAACAAGATTTTAGAGAATAATGACTTTCACATATATCTTTTTGTGAGCTAAGTGTACTGTTTCGGACAAGAAAATGGTTTTTGAAGGTGAAAACATACTTCATATGACATTAAAAATGATCCAAAGAGGCAGGGGAGAATAAAGGAGACTGTTTTCTAACATAAAATGGAAGTTCATTGATGTTAGGGGCACACCTTTGCATAGTATAGGTCCACGACATAAATGTAAACAACAACCGAAACTTTACGGGCGTTTGTGGGCGTTCGCGAACGCCCGTAAGATATATTACGTCACATTCTGGAACGTCGTGGAAATGGTCTTAGCAGACACGCGGGCACGTCGCTGCCTCTTTTAAAATGTTCCTAAAGAACTAATTCATCGATTAAACACACAATTTTTACAGCCAGGTTGATCTATGGTCCGAAAAGTATGCCCCTAACATACAGAGATACACGAAATCTTACCTTTGGTCAAGTTTGCAGCTAGATTTTCACTTCTGAAGACAACCCAGTAGGACTCCAAGGATGAAAGATGGCGGCCGCGTCATCGGCTCACCCTCCGCCAGGAACCAGCTCAGCTAGTACCGAACGCCGGCTGTAGGGGTCCCCGAGAATTCCCGCCACTATAAAACTTATGGGCGTTCGGATAGGCAAACGCCTGGCAAACGCCCTACATCGACTCGATGTATATTCGAGGGTAAAGAAGAGGGAGAGGGTTCAGGGAGGGTAAGAACTGTTCTGTAGGAGAGATTTTAGTCTAGGGTACACTTCTCCACAGGTTAGAAAGACGTAGGTGTGGTTTTAATGGGAGATATTGCCACTTCTTTAATTTCGTTTGGACAAACGCCCGTAAGCAAAACTATTTTATGAAACTCTCCCAACACACATTTTCATGGGAAAGAGTGGCGATGGGGGTCTGTTTATTAGTTAAATGGGCAGTAAATGAAGGGAACTACTTTCCCAAAGAAGAAAAATGGATATAGGGGTACTAGTCTCTGACCAGAAGTACCTGGGAAGGGCAGGTTGGACCTCCCCGACAGATGTGGTATGTTTCGGTATATGAAGCCCACTTGGTGGGTATTACAGATAGAGGGTCAAAATTAGCTTGAGTTAGGCCCAAGACTTCATGCTATGGGCTAAAAAGGAGAAAAAATACCTGTGGCTATCCATGTCACATTTATTGGAGACAGTTCATTGACATTTCAGTGTAAAAAGAGGAAAAAACACCTTTTCTCCGACTTTCAAGCTGATTTCTGCAGAATAATTAAATATAAATAACGTAAAACTATACATTTTTATAGCCCCCCATATGTTAACAGTACATCAGGTATAAGAAACAATAGATAGAACTCATTGGTACTACCCCAGGGCTGTGTGAATGGGACAAGTACCCAAACGCCCGTAATATAAATCAAAATGGACGTTCGGTAGATATTGACCCATCTATAGGCAGCACAGCCCTATAAGAGAGGTTGGATCCCCTTTTTCTGTGCAAAATCTGGAGCCTAAATACGCAAGTAATTCTTAACCACAGACAAGAACGATGGGGATCGGGGCATCAGCATTGCCTTTCAATCTGCCGAGCCGAAGCTATGCATGCCTTAACCCCTTAAAGTAAGTATCTTGCCAGGGCTTCATTCATGAATGATGACAACCCTATAGGATTTATAGTCTTTGAAGGTGGTCATGATGCACTCCTGCATCAGCGGCCCTTGAAGGGTTAGAGGTAGTGTTCACATGTGTGAGGGAGAGAATTCTAGGGTAGAGAGGGGGAGTGGAGGACAAAGCAGTACCAGGGTGTTTTTGAAGTATGTGTCCTCTCCAGGGGTTGAGGGTCGGGTAGGATGAGGAGGAGCAGGAGGAAATGGGGTATGGGAATTGAAGATCTAGGGGTTGGGACATATGTGTGACCTTTGTAGTAGGCCCTACCTTGTAGTACTGGAGAAGGGTGTATTTGGGATGGGGTAATATATGAATGAACAGAGTGGGAAGTTAGAGTTCAAAGAGAGAGAGAGAGAGAGAGAGAGAGAGAGAGAGAGAGAGAGAGAGAGAGGGAGGGTATGTACACCTTATAAGCTATCAAAGACTGCAAATTGTTTTAATGCACTATGCCAACTAGTCTACATGATGTGTGAGTGTAGCAATGGTGTGTAACTCGCCGATGCTGCATTCAGACATCATGAGAAGATGACAGGGTTGATTATCTACCATTCATCATTTAAGTCTCCTTTTTTAATGTATCAAGACAGCCAAGGGACATAAAGCCATAAGAGCCCTCCTGATGCATTAAAACACTGCTGGAAATTGCTCACCATGATTGCAATCAGGCATTGTGGCAAAAAAGGTCATATAAATCAATGACACAAGATGGTTTGCTATAAAGGGTTAAGTTGAGGGTGTTGAGGGACTCAGAGAGGGGTTCAGAGAGGAGGAGGGTAGTTGTGTAAAGTATAGAAGGAGTGGGAGGATAAAAGATGGAAACATTACAGGTCATGTCAAATGGTGGAACCACAAGGGAGGATAGGACTAGTGAGGAATGATGGATGAATGGGAGTGAACCACTACAGCTAGATACTGTGGGAATAGTGAGATCACACAATAACAAATATCAGCATGTTAGCAGGTGTATTCATATAGGTGTTTGTTTCCCATTGCTACCACACTTTATCTACATTCAATCGCCCAACATAGTTTGCTAAAGGGCTATTTATTCTAGCTTATGAAACAACAAGCCAGGGCTAAAATGTGAGTATCAGACTACCGGAGGTTGGCCTAATTCAGCTCTAATCTCGCCTGGGAGATTATTTGTGACCTACGCTTATCTAAAGACCTGCCAGTTAAACAGGCCACTATGAAAAGTGCTCAATGCATTACACAAGGGGTCAATGAAACAGTACAGTGGTCACAATTTCACAACATATCCATAACCCTAATCAGTTTGCATTACCCACCTGTTTTCACACTTTCTATCAGAAGAATTTCACCATCCACACAGGTCTGCATCCTTCCCAATCACAAATTCATCATTTAAGTCTGCTTTCTAATGAAACAAATTAAATTGATTGGAAATTAAAGTTATACTTTAACGACCAAAAACAAACACAAGTCCCCAGACAGACAGAGATACAATAAGCGAACTAACAAAATCAATATTTTGAATCCGATAGAGTGGCCGTGTCTTATTTAGATCGTAATTAATAATCAACATATTCGACGAAGCAATAACAACAGTAACTGTATTTATGTGTTTGTCTGTGTTAGTTAGTTCAAATCTTATCAATATATGGGAAAGCATTATCCTGGGAGACTGCCAGACCATGTTTTATGGATGTTCTTCAGTTCAGGCGCACTTGTTTTTTTTTTCTATCCTCCTCCCCTGAGGCAGTATTTCTCCAATGCACTGGCAGAATGACACTCACCACCAAGGCATTGATGAATCATGTTTGCTCCTTTTATGGCAATACAAACAAGGATAAGAACTGTTGCTGCATTATCCACATGTCATAAACAAACAAAGTGTTTTGGTGTAGAGAGGTAATCCTATATATGCTTGTAACCAAATTCTAAAATTCATTTTTTGTGTCTTTACTTTACAAGCTTACACGATTTTATATTTGTTCTGTGTTTACAATGAATGCTTGCTTTACACTATATGGCAAGTGGGAATGAATGCATATGTTTTATCATTGATTACATGAAATGCATGCTTTAGGCATAAAGTGAGCAGGATCAAAACCAAGGTTGATTTTTCGCGGTTTTTAAAATGGAATACATGCTTTATGCCTAAAGCAAGTGGTAACAAATTTATGTTTTATCTGTGTTTACATGGAATGCAAGCTTTATGCCTAAGGCGAGTGGGAACCAACACATGTTTTTCTCCATGTTGGTGATTAGAGGTGACATGTGGACCTGTTCCAACACCCAGGAGTGGCAGCAGATCAATTGGCAATAAAGTGAATGTCACATTCCTCACACTAAGGCCTATCTGTGTCTGTCTACCATTGATGGTGGGAGCCTGGGCCCCCTACAGCATGTGATACCTGGCAGTTAGCCTCATAGGGGGAAAATACGTAGACAAAGGATTCACATGAATTGGACTGACTGAGGGTCGTCTTACTCGGCTCTCACTTGTAAGATAACCATGTGCCAGACTAATTTGGGTGAAGCTTTGCATTTATCTCAAATAATTGTAGCTAGACATGCTCCCAAATTGCATTTAATTGGCACGAACAATCAATTTTATCCTAGGTTTATGGTTATTCTTAATTTTTTTAATGGCCATGAGATAATGGTAGGGGCACATTATAAGATGTGGTGCTGCATGCGCAGTATAAAACCATGATATTCAAAAGGAGATTGCTGGATTACCATAGATATACAAAAGTAGCAGTCTTGTAATATCTCGCATATAATGTGTGACATAAATGCTAGCATTATACATGCTTATGTGCAGAGTGCACTTGTAAATAGCTACCTAGATATTCCACCACGGATGGCTTCCCATACACTAGGAGGAGTAGTACATAACGGCTTGCCATACAACATGTAAGCAGTGCCAGAAGCAGTGACCCTAACTTCATTGATCCATGTGGCACGCGGCTCATCCTGAAGGTTATAGTGTTACGCTCAGTAACCGATACCATTACATTGTATCTGTGCCAGTCCACAGCACTCACTTACATAATACTACAGTTACAAGCTTACACAATAATCCATAGTCTATATCAGGGGGTGGGAACCAGCTTCATTAGATTTACACCCCCTGTGATGGCCTGTTTAGTCCTTTAACCCTATAAGGGCTGAGAATGCGTTAATGCATCCTGCCAGTTGTTTCTCATGATGCATGGATGCAGCTCTGGTAAATCTCCCTGCATCATGCTGACCTTGACAAGGCTTACAATGGCTACTTTTGTGCTTCAAGATGAACCAATAATGTAAATAGCAAGATCAAAACAGAACATTCATCATCTCATCTCATCAATTGGTAATTTGACTCCCAAGGTCTATTATAGTTTTTTTAACTGTGCTTTATAAGTAACAGTGTGTGCGTCAACTGCATATATTTGCCTATAAAATCATTAAGGACCAGGCTAGAGGCCCTGGCGGAGGGAAGGCAAAGCGCCAATGCCAGGATAAAGGGCACATGCACCTTGTATGTAAACCCTTTTGCCTAATAAAACACTTAAAACACTTTTAAGAAATGGGTTTTAAGCTTGAGACGTCCACATAAATTGAGACATCGATTTCATAAAAAAATGGCCTTATAAGTGGCATTGTTACTGAAATAAAATTGCTACGTGGTTGGTGAGCATTGGATCAACCAGATAGTAATGCAGTGCTGAGTTAGCACACAGCGTCTTGGTACTTGGACATCTCACAGTATTTGCACTTTTCAATATTAGCCTACCCTAGTGCTACATAATTGCTAATGGTGGCACCATGGGCATCATGTATTAATGTACCGTAAATCCTCGCGTATAGGACGCCCCTCACGTATAGGACGCACACTGACTTAGGCTAAATCATATAGGACACTCCTGGGGTCAATTTTTGGTCATTTCAGTACTGTTCTATAGTAGAAAATCCTCGCCTATAGGACGCACCCTAAGTTAGGGTGAATTCTATAGGATGCAGACTTTGTAATTCTAGTGTATAAGACGCGTCCTATACGCGGGGATTTACGGTATTGGCTTTTAGACGATATCGGTCTGTCCACAAACATGTGCATTATGCTGCCAAACCTCTCCATCTACTCTGTAGGGCCAACATGATGCCTTAGTGCAGTCCTGGTGAGTTGTAGGCCAGGGCTGCATTCATGCATCATGAAAAACAATGGGTATGATGCATCAATGCATTTTGAACACTTAACCCTTCAAGGGCCGCTGATGCATTAATGTATCATGCCCATCGGTCGTCATGATGCACCAATAAAGTGCTGGCGAGACTTCATTGGAGCATCATGCGGACCCTCTGGGAGTATATGTACCAGCCCTGCAGGGTCTGCATGATGCTCCAATGAAGTGCTGGTGAGCAGCTTCGCTAGCACTTCAGTGGTGCATTATGCCGACCAATGGGCATGATGCACTCCTGCATCAGCAGGCCTTAGAAGGTTAAATAGCTAAGGCAGGAAGTTGACTTTAACTATACATATAAGGAGTTTCATGATTATCATGTCTACAACATGTCTACTAGTGACAGCTTAAGTGGCAATGCCTGATCACGTCTGAAGTAAATAATTGAATTTCTATAAAATCCACATTTCATGTCCATGCAAATGATAATCATCACCAAGTTTTTTTTTCTGGCTGAAGGGAAAATTTCATGTTCAATAATCCAATGGGATGAAAATTCAATTTGTAGTAAATTGAAAACTGTGAAAAAGAGTTGCCCTTTTTCTGCTTTGTATTGCCCTGAGCGAGTGGACTCTGAATTAGACAGCATTCATTTGGAACTCTTGAATAAAACAGAATTCTGACAATTCTCATTTGTGGAATGGGGACAAGTTATTAGAACATGCGCACCAGACTGTTAATGTGAGATGGTTTTTAATTGTCATCACGTATCAATGCCAGGCGGCAAGGTCCTTTTGTACACTCTCTCTTGAAAATCAGATATTATGTTAAAAATTGTTTAGGTAATCATAAGGAGTTTAGAGGGCTATAAACTTTCTGATCTAGACACATCGCTGAACTCTTAAACTGTATATAAATTTTCTTAAGAAGGTAGAAAGGTTAAAAGGTTGTTTTTTCAGAGACTCTTTACCTCAATCATTGCTGTTTTGTTAGATGTCTGATTTCTCATAAACTTTTAAATATACATGTAGATCTTAAACAATGCCACAATCGAGATTCCCCTCAGTTATTGCCTCATTCATTTGGACGAATCAGCTCAGCTCTAAACAATAGAGGTAAGGGGCAGCCAAAAACACATCATGACAATTCCAGTTCAGAAAGCTTAGAGACAGAGATAGATAGAGACAGAGACTAAGCTGATTGGTGTTATGTATTATGCATTATGCCCTTGAGGCTGCCCTTATTAAAGTCGTTTGAAGCCCGCGGGTCTAATGTTCACATTTCCACTTGGCATAACTGATGGATGGTCGACCAGCGGGTGACTACTGTTTACATGTCGCTAATTACATTCATCAAGTACCGAGTGCCATTAATGATAAAACTGTCGACAAAAAAACACCTGCTGTGCTTACAGCTTACCAGACCTGAATATGCTAAAATGTTAGACTGTAGTGGAGGCAGAGATTCTGTAAAGAGGGTAAGATAAAGGATATGCCATCTAGGTAGCTATACATGTGTCACAGTAGTGTGCTTTTATCCCAGGCATAGGAAGCAGACCTTGGGGGGGGCGGGCAGGGGGTTCACTGCTTCCACTGTGAATCATCAGTCTGGGCACCCTACCATGTGTACATGCATGCCTCTATGAATATTTTCTTTAACAACCTTTGGTTCTTACCTTAACCCCTTGGCAGTCCCCATCTTCTCTTTTTTTACTTACATACTGAGATGTAAAATTTTGGAAGCTTTTGCATGCAGTCTTGTCAATCTATTTCTTTTTAGAGTCCCTATACCCCTGATTAATCTTAGGTCTGAATATGTCCTTTGCTGTCATGATACACAGATGCAGTGCAAATTACATGATTTTGGCAGCGGATATTATAAGTTGATGAAATCGCTTGGGTTGGCTCCTGAACACTGTCGGTATATCACCATCACCATGTCCTGTGCCAGACTCAATATCGAGGGGTAGCAGTGTGAGGTGATTGCTCTTCATGTGGATAGAGTCATGAATTAGTAATGAGTTTCATATTCAGTCTATTCAGTAAGGTAATACACTGGTGGTGGCAGGGGTGGTATTACAATGAATCAAACTGCAGTGCCATACCCAATGCAGCAACATGTGCTCACTGTTTTTTAAAATACAATTTTTCATTTGTGATACCCTAGTGGCCAGTTTAAGTACTGGGAGCACATTAATTTTGATACTCCTGTACCCCTGGCGATTTGAGACCGGCGCTGATTTGAATACATTTTTTCATGCTAAAGACTAATTTCAGTACCCTATCTCGCAATCAAGACTGGCGCTTACTGGCGCTTAATTGAGACCCTGGTGGTTTAATGAACCACTAAAGTATGCATCATCTATAAGGATAATAAGGATAGAATATTATCTCAATCATAATCTTTTTAATGTTAACAACACAACAGTAGAACACTAATGTAGGGAACAAAATTACAGATTACGCTGCAAGCGTAGACTGATTGAATGTGATTGGTTTTAACACCACAGCCAGACCCGTCCACCACTGCATGTTGAGTTAACAACTTCAACCCCAACTCCATTTCATTCTATCAGCTTTAGAGGCCACTTTCCTGCTAAGCCCTTCAAGTGGGACCCCATTTCTGTCAGCAATTTAGAAACATCGATTATCATCAATACATGCTTAAAATGGCAGCGTGCTTACTATTCTTCATTTGCGGATAAATTGGAGTAGGTGTGATGTTGGATTTGGAGATTCATCAGGAAAGACACAAATAAAGATGCGTTTCACAGCATAAGCCTGTGCACCAACGGAGCCGATAATTGTCAATATTCACATCAGGGATGGTTCAGACGATTTCAAATTTCTAGAGCTTATATATTCCCTGATTAAATCAAAATTTTCGGATGAAATCGGTCGACCGATTTAATGGTAACCAGTCATTGCAGATTGTCACATTGGCTCTGGTAAAGTGCCCACTATGTACAATGAAATCAAAATATTGTAGAACTCCTGAATTTTTTTAAAGATGGAAATTTTTTTAAAGATGGAAATAAGATGGAAATTTTTTAAAGATTGAAATAACTTTCATCCTGTACTGCAGTGATGCATTAGGGATATCTGTTGTCATGTGATGTTATTGCATCAGGTAATATTTTGGCTGTACTGCATTTAAGCATCATGTAGACAATATAGCTGATGCAATATCTCTCTTATAAAGTACATTGTTACGAGGCTGAGAACCTCCTTCCACCAGATGCCACCTTGACTGAATGACCAGTTGCTGGGCCAACCTAACCTAGGTTGCTACAACAGTCTCCATGACTCCACTGTGATGTCATCACAATATGGGTATGTCACTAAGGACAACACAACAAAAGTGTGTATGTCATTTCCTGTTGACAGGAGAATTCTCCCAGCACAGGATGACAGAACCAAACAGATGTTTAGTAGTGATTGAAGAATTTTTCAAAAATAAAGTGACTATCAAGGTTTCGATCTGTTGATCTCATCAGGCTTCAAAATTAGGTGTATCAAGGCTTTGGACATTGTACCAATTTTCTACAAATTAAAGGTTATTCAATTTGTTTTAATAAAATCACAAGAGATATAAAATTTCTTATATATGAGCTTGTGGGAGACTGCAGCTATATTTCATGACGATTTGTCCTGAAATATTGTGACAACTCCATGCAAATTGAGTTATGTGGGTCCTATAGTTCAGCACTCTCACACAATAAATGAACGAGGACTTGGGGTCAAAAAGTATCCTGGGCTGGGAGATGTATCATCAAATTTAAAAGTTGGGTGCATCTATTAAATTTAAGCCATAGGGGACTTGGACTCTGTTATGGCATGATACACAAATGCAGCCATCACAAGTTCCTCAATAGCACCAAAATGGCGCATCATGATCTAAAACGAAGTCTTTAGGAAATAGGACCATTGGGGAGTTCTCTCTGATTATTACAACAGAAACAAACATTTCACTTGTTTAGCCTTGGTACACAGAAAAAGATACAAGTTACCTGATGAATTATTGGAGGGATGAAGTAAGACTAAAGGATGTGGTGTAAAACTGGCCATCAGGCCATCTCATCCATCATCACTACTCCTACTTTGTTAACGCTTTAACCCTTTAACAGCGAAAAGGGCATTAATACTGTATGCCCATTGATCGTCATAATACTTTAACAAAGCCTTATCCAACAGAGCTGCACCCATGCTGCACTGCGGTCATTAGCCCATTAAGGGCTGCTGATACAGGAGTGCATCATGCCTATTGGTCGGCATGATGGACCAATGAAGTGCTGGCGAGACTGCCTAACAGCACTTCATTGGAGAATCAGGCTGACCCTCCAGGAGTTGATGGATCAACCCCATAGGGTCGGTATATTGTATGGATGTAGCCCTGGCGAATTACTCACCAGGGCTACATTCATGATGACCAATGAGCATAACACATTAGTTCTGTCTCCCTTTGAGGACCAAGCATTGTGACAATGGAGAGACATGGACCTTGAGACATCCTGTGGCCTTAAAGGGTTTATTTACTGTTGTTGCTGCTGCTGCTGCTGCTCCTTTTTAGTGTAGTTCCAGGTAATCCTGTGTAAATCCCACTCTGTAACCTTCCTGACAACTCACTCACTCCATGAACTACACAGATTCACATGCCAGGTGTTGCAAGTAAAGTGGGCAAGGACTGGAATCTACCATAGCCATCTTGTTGGGAATTCACCAAAGAAATTACCTGGCGCCCAAAAATTCTTACTCTGACTGCACAGCCATTTTGTACTGCTGTTTCTCTGGCTACTTCTCCTTTCTTTTAGTTATAGGTAATCCTGTAACCTGTCTGACTATTCTCTAACCCCATGACATACACAGAGTCTGATAATTTACCTGATAGGTGGTACAGTGGGCAATCTACCATAGCCATCTTGTTATGCTATCTTGTTATTCATTAACATCGAGTAATAGATGTTTAACGCCATTTCAACAGCTAAGGTCACATTTATGGTGAGAACTACATTACACCATTTCACAGAGGAGTGTGTCGGTGCCCCCACCTATGTGTACCACACACAGCCAGGCAAGACTTTTGATTTCAGGAATTTGGTGCAATTCTTAAAAGAGAAATTGAGTTTTCTGAAGAGAGAAGTGAGTAGTCATGCATTTCTAGTTTCAAATGGAGAGTAAATCTTGGCAAGAATAACCATTTTTGCTCGTTTCATGAATTTCCACTCTGTTTAACAGTGTATATTACCATTCAGGTCCCTTCCCTAATACTGACAAATAGCCTTGGTCAGGGTAAAAAGAAATAAGGACCCAAGCACATTCAGGACTTAAGGAAGACGACTCAATCTTTCTACCATTAGCAGAGATTTGTTAAAAAGTATCCATCCATGCTGCCAAAATGTGGACAGAATATTCATGGGGACTTCTTATTACTTAATCCTTTAAAGGCTGGTGATGCAGGAGTGCATCATGCCCATTGGTCGTCATGGCATGGTCGTCATGAAGTGCTGGCGAGAATGCTCGCCAGCACTTCATTGGAGCATTATCAAACTCCCGGAGGGTCGGTATGATGCTTGATGGTGAATCATTAACGTTCAATGGGCATGATGCATTAATGCATCAGCGGCCCTTAAAGGGTTAATCCCTCTGGTGGAAGCACTATGAATCTTCCAGCCTGGGTCTTTCAAAAAGTTGAATACAGACTTTTGTAGACTTATTGAGCCGCATCTAACTGGCTTTTAGGGCCTCATGTCATGGCCTAACGATGCATAAAACACTTTCTGAAGGAAACTTTCTGGAAGATTTTGAACACCTGCCGAGATTCTTCAGGTTTTATGTAAATTTCGTGAGTAATCAATCAGTTCATGCGCTGAGAAGCAATTACTTAAATTCTCTAAGCACCGTGTGAATGTACTGATGCACTCATACGTTTTGGGTGATGCACGAATGCATCAGGCATGGCTGCCTTGGTGCATTGATACATCGTGGTAAGTATTCATGTATACAATATTGACCTGTATAGGCGCCGGGTCTTTGAATAAGCGCCAGTCTTGATTAAGCGCCAGGGGTACAGAGGTATTGAAATATGAAAATTCAGTATAATCTAAGTCTTGAATAAGCGCCGGTCTTGAATAAGCGCTGGGTTATACCCTTGTTGATATTGTAGGGGCACAGTTTTGTGATAACGTTAGATAGGTACGAGTTGGTCATTTCCCGAGTGGATCCAGGTCAGGTGCGCTGGGCAAGCGGTGGCAGCACTGCTCTCCGGGCCTCCCGGCTTAGACTCAAGGGGTCGCCACCCAACCCCTGTGGCTATATAAAGCCGGGTCGGTGACTGGCGGAGACAGAATCCTTAGGGACTCTGTATGAATAGGAGTACTTTCTCTCCTCTGGCTCTGAGAACTTATATGGGTAGCTAACACTTTGATACAATTGATTCGGAACTCGGAAACCTTTAGTTGGTCTGTAATTAGGAATCCTGAATAAAACCTTGTTGCCTCTTATGTAACTGGAGACTGTTGTTTGGTAGTTCTTTCCGCATACGACATACGAAATCAGACAATTACAATATCTTTAGGTGAAAGACAAAAATTTCAAATACAATATCAAAGAGCGTTCCAGCGCATATACAGGCCACTACAATAGATAAAGAAGCATGTGAGTGGGTCCTCACTGAGGCCAATCTCACAAGGTGTAGCCGAGTGAAATTATCCTCAGTGGGAACCAATTTAACTGTAACTTTGTGTTAATCTCATGGTTTTATAGATGAATACTTGCAATCAAATAATACCTAATAACCCTCCAGAATTGATTTTTAAAGTAGTTACTTGAATAATTTGGATGGTGCCAAAGGCATATGGAATATGAGGGTTGATCCACTGTGGAGTGAGAGATCTTTGGTAAATCGAGCATCATACCAACCCTATGGGTGTACATAAACCCCAAAGGGTTGACATGATGCATGAATATAGCCCTGGCAAGTTACCCGCCAATGATGACCATTGGGCCTCGGTGCATCAGTAGCCCCGAAAACATACCACAGCCACTACAGTAAAAATTTTAAGGAAATGCTATAAGCCAAATTTGATGCCCAATCTTAAAGTTTTATTTTCTCTCTAATCTAATCTGTGATAAAACATGCTCATAATGATTGATTGATTGATTTGTGTTTTACAGCACTAAGTGGCTATCCCGTGCTTCACAGGTTGAAAATTTAACAGAGGAATGTGCACCAACATGCTCATAAGCCGGGCATACACTTAACCCATTAAGGGCTGGCTATGAGGGGACTTTGGAAGGCTAGAGGACTGAATTTTGAGCAGTACATTTACCAGGGGGCGGGAGGGTCCAAGGTATAAATACACTATCCATGACTTTGATATCATTTTTAACCATTTTACATTGTCTCTATCACTGTAAACTTCTCAGATTCGAATTCCTCAGCCTGAAAATAGGTAATAACCATCATCATACCAAAAATAGTAATCAAATTAAGTCTCTCTCAAATTTCCAAACATGGCTGCCACATAGAATATCTATGTCGATTATACTCAACATCAGGCCCCACATGGTGTTGAAAATACTCAACATCCGCCCCTACATGGATGTTGAGTATTCTCAACATCAGGCCTTAATGGGTTAAGAATTCAGAGGCTGGTTTTGACCAAAAATGGCAAAAGTGGATCAGCTGATGACTGTGTTTATTTTTACGGTAGGATGTAAATAGGGTATATATTGCATAGAGCAGAAGGCATGTTGGCTGGAAGCTATCCCAATCACATCAGTCCATTAAGCCTGGGATGCCCCTTCACGGCCGCAGATCGCATTATCATATATCATCACATCTATTTGAATTCCAATGCATGGATGCAGCCTGAGCAAGTGCAGTTAAAAGGGTTGCGTTCTTGCATCATGCTGATCCAACAGGGTAAATAAAAATAATGATCTTGTTCAGTGATGGTGAGAAGAGGCAACGGCGCTGTATTCTGTTGACGACGAAATTGAACCATCTCAGCAGGGCTACATTTATGCATCACACTGATCCGAAAGTGTCCATGCACTTCAAAAGGGTCAGAGTAATGCTCATCGGCTTTTGCTGGCAAGTAGACGCAAGACCATTGCATCAGTGAATTTTGCCAAGGAACATGGCCCTTGAGGCATGCAGTCCTGAAAGGGTCAATTCATGGAGGAGCCATCTCTATTACAAACTACTAGTGGCTATGTAATAGGGCTATGTCCATCCACCCATCCCTAACACCCACACATCTGCCTCTTTATACTATATACCTGTGCTGTTCACAAATGGGCAGCATCGGTGTTATTAGTCATTTGGTAAGGACCACAGAACAGCTGCAGCATTTTTCACACCCCTTGAATTTACCCGATGTGAATAAATCCTCTTTTGAGGATCAGCATAATTAAAAGTGAATAAGACAGAGAGAGAGGTAGGGGGTGAGTTTTGGTTGAGTAAGGCCATTGTCACAGCTAAGGTCATAGCCATGACGAGAAAACCTAATGGGATATCAATTTGATACGTGCATGTAGACACATGTAATAAAGAGAAGACAGGAAAGAACAGATAGACACAGATTGTCATACACACAGTCTATATGAAAACCTTTTCCCCTTGCAGGACATTCGGTCGCAAAGGTTTTATTATTCATTATTATCAAGTTGATAATAATAAATAATAAAACCCTTGTGACTAGTCACTTTAATCATAAACTCTATTAATCTTAACAAATTGTAATGCCTTCTATTTTAGTATGTAAAACCTTCATGATGATCTGGTTTACAAGACATATGACCCTCAATGTAGCCCAATGTCCAAATATCACAGCAAGACATTTTGTCCTGCAGTCTGGCAATTTTCGCGGGCCCGGAACTCTATTTTTGCTGTGCCTGCAAAAGCCAGTGTCCCACAAGTTTTCATATGAACTGGTATGGCAGTGCTCAGGACCCTGTCTGTTTGTGCAGGTTGGCAGGCAGTAAGCTGGACCAGCATCTCTACATATATGTAGTAGTAGCAGCCAGCTCAATATCCACTCTCTCTCTGCCACCTCTCAGTGAGTCTCACTGCTCTATGTTTACCCTACAGAGGCTGCAGGCCTCATAATCTAGGTCCCGCTGTCAACATAATGTGCCAATGGCACACTGCATTACTGGATCATACCCATCGATCGCCGCGATACATGAATGCAGCCCTGGCGAGTAACTCACCAGGACTGCATTTATGCTTAATTATGATCCTATGTGGTTGATACACCCTAAAAGTTTATGAAGTGCTGGCGAGCAGTTTTGCCAGGCCCACTATCAAGTGTATCATATCGACTAATGGTCATGAAGCACTCTAGCAGTCCTTAAATGGATGCATCAAGCTATCCTCAACTTGCACGAGTGTATCGTGCTACCACGATACTTCATGAGTGTATCGTGTATATAACGGACGAGTCTAAACCTTGATGCATCATGCATTCCTTAAAGGCTTAATGATATATAGGCTACACAATGCAGCAGAGGGTGGACAGGCCTAACTACAGCCTAACCACAGCCTAGCCCTGAGGCTGGCCAGTATTGACTCCTGGTACTGGTGGTATAGACATCCTGACTCACCCAATTCCAGCAGTCACATGGGGCAGGGTCTCACAACCCCAACAGTATCTACTCTAGTCTGTATTCCAGCTATTGCTCTAAAAACAAAGGATTCCTTAACAAAGGATACCAGCAATTCTGGGAAATAAATCCATATCTTTTACCCCAATCATAAACCCCAAACTAATGACAGTATGAGTGGAAAATGGGCCGCAAAAACAAAGGTTTCTGTTGTTTTGGGAGTTTCATCTCTACCTCTTCTGATCTAAGTAGTGCAGTTTCCCTTTTCTCACCATTTAACCCTTAAAAGGTTGTTGACGCAGGTCTACATCCTATCCATTGGTCGGTATGATGCATGATGCACAAATGAAGTGCAGACTAGTCATCACTTCATTGGCGCATCATACCCACACCCCAGGATTGTAGTAACCACATAGGGTCAGCATGATGCTTGAATGAGTCGCGAGGACTACATTCATGCATCGCACCAATCTATGAGCATGGCTTCATAAATGTACTAGCAGCCTTAAAGGATTAACTATCGTCTGTACCCTCACACCATCTTCAATTTCATACTTGTCATAGAGTGCATACCCAACCACCTCACTAGCTCCCTCTCCTGCTTCTACTTCCCATGATTTCATTTTACTGACCATTTCTTACTTCATGTTCCTCTATGTGGTGGGTCCTCCCTGTGTACACTGTCCCCTCTCCCACTGCTGATGGTGCAGGCATTCCGTCTACCCAGGGTCTCCAACATTTAGACACCCCTCATAGCCTTTCTGTGAGGGAAGGATTAGCTCAATAGCCGCCGGGCAGGCCGAGCAGCCGGACCAGACAAGTAACAATACCAGCCCTCCAGGCTCCAGGCTGCAAATAGCGCAATATGAGGCTGTTATATGCCTTATGGGGGCACTGGACATGGCTTCTGGGTGATGGGCAGGGGCGAAGGTGTAATAGGTATGGGCTATGTACCGAGGTGCTTCTGTGAGAGCTAAGGCTGAGTGTAATTGTAGTTGTCAAAGAGGTGGCGAGAATGAGGCCTCCAGGTCTTATGAAGGATGCTGGGGAAGGGGGAAGGTAACATAGTCATTGTGTCCTTATAGGGTGCTCTATATTGAAATGATGGTGATGGGTTGAGACTGGGAGGGGCAAAAAGAACTTTATCAGAAGGATCATACCTACAGGAGAAAAGTGAGTCCAACCCTTCATAAATCATGAGATGAGATCTCATTGGATCTGGATGAATCACAAGATTGACTCAGGTTGATCTTCAAAAGAAAACTAAAAAAAGAATTAGGAGTTTGCAGGTATGATGATATTGGTACCCTTACAAAATAACCAGAATGAAAATTCGGCCTCAGATGGGACCTTGTCTGTCTAAAGGACTTTTCATGTTGGTGCAAGCAGTGGTAGACTTAGCCCTCCAGCTGACAAGAGTGGCCATGCCAATACTGCTCTGGTGTATTTGACATTCTTCTGTACCCTTCGTGAGACCAGCCCTCAAGGCTTGGCAAAGGGCAATGCACCCAGGCATCTTTTCCCTTCATAGGCAGCATATATAATATTGCGGCCAAAAGCCTAGGAAGTGGGTTGGTAGGTTCAAGCAGGGGATGTTACCGACCCTGTTGGATATTGAGTAGGAAAAGGCTATGGTGTAATTCCTCTTGGCCTGGAACTATGCTCATGAATAATAAGATGGAGAGAGCTCCTGATGAGGACACGACATAACCCAGAAAATTGTTGTGAGTCCTCGTCAACCTGTGTGAAGTGGCTCACACATGTTGCCAGATGGAACAAGATGTTGTTATGGCACAAGATCACCAGGAATAGCAATTGCTATGCCACGTGAGTCTAACACACAGTGGCGAAAGATGACGGAATGAGTTATCACTCAAAAAGGATGACCAATCATGGCGACAGATGACGACAATTTGCTGGGAATCCAAATAAGACAAGGAAGAACTTTCTTGGAATTTATGGTATTGTTTGAGAAATAAGAAAGACTGTCAATATTTTCTATTTCCGTTGCATTTTCCCATTTCTTTGAACCTTTCGTCCTACTCCTTGTGTCAATAGACTCTTCTCCATATAGGCTGCAATCAGTCCGACAGTCCAACCCAACGCCCGGACAAACCCTATACCCACAGATGCTGATGGTGCTGGGCTCCCTTTTACCTGGGGTCTCCAACATTTAGACATGTCTCGCCCCTGGTAGCCTATCTGTTGGCGAAAAAGATTAGCTCAATAGCCGCCGAGCAGGCTGAGCAGCAGCACCATACAAGTGGCAATACCAGCCCTCCAAGCCCTGGGCTTGACATAGTGCAATGTGAGGCCATACAGGGGGCACTGGACCTGGCTTCTGGAGGAATGGGGAGTGGGCGACTGCAGTATATGTGTGGGACTGGCACCTGGAAGGGTGCTGCTGCATAGGGGTGAGGGCTGGGTAGGATTGCAGATAGGGTGAGAGGGAGAACAAGAGGGGACCTGGATGGAGTGGTGTCTCCATAACTGATATTAGAAAGCACCTATAGTGTTATTGTCCCCTAACAACCACAGTGTACTAGGCCTCCATTGCCAGATTTTATATAGGCTTTGTATGGCGCCTGTCTTTCTCCTGTCTCACTCTAAGGTAGAATCCTGTGTAAGGATGTCTGTTGGTGGAAGGAAGAGTGACTGGCAGGGTTTGGGGTTGGGAGGATAGGGGCCGGTTTCTTGTAAGATATAGACACATCCTGGTGTGAAGCTGGGTGCTTACGGGGCTACCGGATGTCCAACAGCATAATGGCCTTAACCTAGGGAAAGGCACATGTCGATCACCTATTGCACAAGATGGGAGAATCCTGTGAAAAGATGTTGTTCAGTGGTCAGACGGAGTCGCATGAGTGACTAGCGGGGTCGACGGTGGTTGGGGTCGGCTTCCTTGTAAGAGCGGCATCCTACCCTCCAAGAAAGGGCTATCTGCCCAGGAGATTTAAGTTTACAATGAGATTCATCAAAGAAGGTATATTTAGATGGAAGATCTGTGCTAGACACATGGGAGCTGGGTATGAGTACATAAGGATATGTGTGTGAGAGGTTGGGGGAGGGGGGGCTTGTAACACCTACTACCCCAATCCTGTAGTAAACCTGGATACTGGATGTCCAACCGTGACATTGACATTCCCTGGGGATGGGCACCTGTCTGTCTGCTGTCTCACTATAAGGTGGAATCCTGTGTAAGGCTGTCTGTTTGTGGTGGGATGAGTGACTGGTCGGGTTGGGGGTGTTTGGGGTGGGGTTCTTGTAAGACATAGACACATCCGACTTCCACAGGTGTAAAGCTCTGTGCCTGCAGGGATACGGAATGTCCAACAGCACCATCGCCTTACCCTAGGGACAGGCTTATGTCTGTCACCTTTGAAACTATATGAGAGAATCTTGTGTTAGGCTGTCTGCTGATGGTGGGAGGAGTGCCTGGCAGGGGTAGGTCTGGGAGTGGGTTTCTTATAAGACATACACTGCAAAACATGACTGTTGAATCTACCAGGGATCCTTGTAAAACTGAACAGTAAAACACCGTTATTGTATTTAAAAGCAGGGGGTGCAGTTTACAAGAACCCCCAGGTGGCAGTATGGTGTTACAAAGGAAGCTCTGTGAAAATAACAAAATCTCTCTGAAAATAAGGACGGATCTCTGGCAACTTTGGGACGAGGAATCATTTGTTAATTTGACGACATTTTTTTTACAGTGTAGACACATCCTACTCCCTCTGATGTGAAGCACTGTGCCTTCAGGAATATGGGATGTCCAACAGGACCTGCCTCTTACCCTAGGGAAAGGCACATGTCTGTCATCTATTACACTATAAGGTAGAATCATGTGTACAGGTGTCTTTCAGTAGTCAGGTGGCATCAGATGAGTTGGGGGTTGGTGGTGTTGTGAGTGGGAGTCTTGTAAGACAGAGACAATGTGTAAAGCTCTGTGCCTGTGGGGATACAGGAAAATACACCAGTTGTTGTAACCTGGGGATAGACCCATGTCTGTCTCCCGTCTCACTAGGCCCTATGTGGAAAGATCTTGTGTAAGAATGCCTGTTGTTGGTGATTGGGGGCGGGTTTCTCGTAAGACATGGACACATCGTACTACCTCTTAGTTTAAAAGTGCTGTGCCTGCAGGGATGTCCAACAGCACCATGGCCTTCCGCTAGGGACAGGCACATGTCTGTTTCCTGTTGCGCTAAAAGGTAGAATCCTGTGAAAGGATGAATGTGGATGAGTGACTGGTTGGGGGTGGGCAATGGTGGTGTTAGAGGTGGGTTATTTGTAAGACAGAGACACACCCTACCACCCATGATGCCTACGGGGAGATTGAATGTCCACCTTCACCATTACCCTACCCTAGGGACAGTTGCCTGCCTGTCACCTGTCTCACTACAAGGTGACTGACAGAGGTGGGGTATGGAGAAATGGGTTTCTTGTTCTACAGGGACACACCCTAGTACCTCCATGGTGAAGCTCTGTGACTACATGGATGTGAGATGTCGGACGGCCCCAGCGCTGCACCCTAGGGAAAGGCGCATGTCTCTCACCTGTCCCACTATAATGTAGAATCCTGTGTAAGGATGTCTACTGGTGGTCTGATGAGTGACCGGCGGGTCAGGTTCAGGTGTTGAGGACATGAGATACATCCTCCTACCCTACCTACATGAATACCACATGTTGGACAGCGTCATTCCTATACCCTAGGGAAAGGCACACTTCTGTCACCTATCTCACTATATGGGAGAATCTTGTGTAAGGCCATCTGCTCGCATTGTATGAGTGACTGAGCGCATTAGTCTTGTTGGGGGTGGGTTATTTTTAAGACAGAGACATGTCCTACCACCCATGGTGACTACGGGGACATTGGGTGTCCAACAGCGCCATCAGCATACCCTAGGGACGGGCACATGTCTATCACCTATCTCAATATAAGGTAGAGTCGTGTGTAAGGCTGTCTGTTGGTGATGGCAGGGGTGACTGGTAGAGGTGGGAGACTGGAGAAAATGGGTTTCCTGTACTACAGGAACTCATGCACCCTACTACCTACGGCATGAAGCTCTGTGACTACAGGGATATGGGACGTCTGGTGAAGCCATCACTGTACTCTAGGGACAGGTGTCTGCCTGTGTGCTGTCACACTATAGGGCACAATGCTGTACAGGGGTGTGGGAATGAGCGTAGGTTGTGTCAGGGTGTAAAACATGTCATACAACTCTGATGTAAAGTAGTACACCCTATATAATGGGAGCGTATGTCATACAGCACAATCAGTCTACCCCAGGGACAGGTACATGTCTGCCACCTGTCTCTCTATAAGGCACAATCCTGTATTAGGCTGTTGAAATGAGCGGGGATCGTGTAAGTATGTAAGACATGTCCCACTACTTTGATGTAAAGGCGTACACCCCGATGGGGGCGGATATCTTACGACACCCCCAGGGGAGGGAATGTCCGACAGCACCATCACCGTACCCTAGCGACAGGCACATGTCTGTCTCCTGTCACTCTATAGGGCACAACCCTGTATGACTGTGTGGCAGTGTGTGTGCGTGTGTGTGTGTGTGTGTGTGTGTGTGTGTGTGTGTGTGTGTGTGTGTGTGTGTGTGTGTTGGAGGGGGGTAGGACATGTCCAACTGCTCAGATGTAGAGCCGTAGCCCCCAGGGGAGCTGATGTCCTACTACTTCCCAACCACCCTACCTTGGGGGATGGCTGCCTCTCTATCTCCTAACCCTTTGAGGGCTCTGGATGGAGGAGTGCATCATGCCCATTGGGGATCATGATGAATCAATGAAGTGCTGCTCATCAGAACTTCATTGGTGCATCAGGCCAACCCAGTGGGACAGTATCAACCCTATAGAGACGACCAATGGACATCATGCATTAATTCAATAGCCGCCCTTAAAGTATTAAGCAATATGCAAGATTCTGCACTACATGGCTCAAGCAGGGAGACAAGCAGTCCCTTGGGTGGGCAGATGGTGCTGTCACACGTCTGTTCACCCTGGAGCTAGACATCTTTACATTGAGATTGGTAGGACTTGTTGCTGTCTTACAATACTCCCCCAAACCCACTCGCTAACACACACACAAAAGAAAAAAAAACAGGTACAGAATTCTGCCTTATAAACTGGCAGGTACTTGTCCCTATGGTGGGTGGATGGTGCCATCTGTCTGATGCGTGTTCATCCTAGAGACAGACAGGTTTGCACTGACATGGGATTGGTATGACTTGTTGTTGTCTTGCAATACTCCCTAACACCCACTTGCCAACACACGCACGAATGCCCTTACACAGGATTGTGCCTTAGTGTGGCAGGAGATAGACAGGTACCTGCCTCTAGGGTGGGCGGATCCTGTCGGATGTCCTATTCTCTGTAGGCAAAAGTAGGACAAAGAATGCCTCCCTCTTCCCCCTCACCTTACACACATCCCAACACTTAGGCAGGATTCTACACTGCAATGGGACAGGAAAGAGACAGGCCCCCATCCCCAGGGTATGGAAATGTTGCTGTTGGATGTCCAATATCCCTGTGGGTGTAGAGCTTTACACAGAGGAGGACTGGGTTGGTTGGACAAGATCCTTCCAATTCTCACATACAAATTACAAGGATCCACCCCAGGCCGGTGCCACCCCCCCCCCCACCCAGGCAAACTGTTATAAATATCTTCCCAGGGTGACTTTCTACAAAGGAAGTTGTGCTTTCGCCACCATAATACTTTGTGTATACGCTGCAGCTTATACACGAGGATGGGCCTGAAATATCGCACTTTATAGAAGAGCAAAACGTTAGGTGTGCCTTGCCTTTTAGGAGAGGCTATGATATTACAGGACAGCACAAAGCTGCCAAAATCATGCCCAAGCTGCACCCTGGAGCCTTGTGAGGTTGATTCATCTTTATTAGATATCAAATGGGCGTAGTCAGTTACAAAGATCAAATATTACATGTATATTGTGTAGATATCTATAGATTTCCTTTGACTCTATGTTGCATGGATGTTAATATACAAAACAACACTATAATCAACATTGAATGTAAGAATGGCTGCTACTTTAGCTGGTTAAGGCTAATTAACTTTAGCAGCCGTACCCTGTGACAAAAATAAACTTAGAGAGAGAGCCGTCCCGCACACTAACATGTCTATCTTTGTTTTCTTATAACATTAAGACATAGTATACTTATATAATCCATCGGTGAAACAAGATGAAAAGAAAAAAGAAAAATATGAAAAAATCAATCTAGATATAGAAAAGAGTTGGGGTGTACCTTATACTTTTTTGCCAAAGGATTTACAAGACAATTATCTAGCATAGATTATATCTTAGAAATGTTAGAGATATATTTGCATTCTCTTTGGTGGGGAAAAACAGGACAGGTCTATCTCCTGCCATTAACCCTTAAATCTTGATACACTGATCAATAGCATTACTCTTCAGCACCATGCAGTTTCAAATGGTGATAAAAAAATGATATTTGACAATATGTGGGTCGAGGATAGATCTGATAAGCCTGTACCACCTTCTGTCCCTGTCTAGTCCCACTGTGCTCTGTATGCTATGATATATGGAGAGTGGCCTCACACATAGATAGCATGTCATGTACACATCAATTCCAATTCACAATCCCCTCCTTTCTCACCTCCTCCCCTATACAGCCAGAATAATACCCAATGGCACTCCCATTCCTCAACCCTGCAACCCTTAGACGGCCACCGATGCACATTGGTTGTCATGATGCATGAATGGAGCCCTGGCGAGTAACGCATCAGGGCTGCATTCAAGCATCATGCCGACCCTAGGGAGTTGATACACCAAGAGGATGGTGCTCCAATGAAATGCTGGCAAGTCCAATTCACAATACCCTCCATTCTCACCTACTCCCCTGTACAGCCAGAATAATGCCCAATGGCACTCCCATCTCTCAACCCTTTAACCATTAAGGGCCGCTAATGCAGAAGTGCATCATGCCCATTGGTCGTCATGATGCTGCCAGGGCTGCATTCAAGCATCATGCTGACCCAACAGAGGATTCATGAATATAGCATTGGCGAGTAGTTCCCCATCGGTGCAATTGTGCATTATGATGGCAAATGGGCATGATGCACCAGTGTACAATGAAGCCTCTCCTGGGTCAACAAGAATACTGTAGTACACTACTATACTATTCTTGACGCTGATGCATTAATTATGCATTATGCCCATTGGTTGTCATGCATGAATTTGATGGTGAGTAATTTACCAGGGCTGAGTCCATGCATCCTGCCAAGACTGCTTACCAGCACTTCATTGGTGCATCATGCATGGGTATGATGCATTCCTGCATTAACAGTCTTCAAAGGGTTCACATCGGACAGTCAGATATGCATGCATATATGGATCCCGGTCGGCGGCCGGCAGAGGCCAATGACCATAGTATTGACACTCCAATCTGGCAAGATGAATAGAGATGATACATGGCGCGGACAATGGTGGACGACTCTCAGTACCACCCATACCAGCCAGAATGTACACTGTAGAAAGATTGGCTTCAAAATAACGGAGGAGTCCTTGTTCTAAAGTTGCCTGATATCTGTCGTTACAGATTCCTTGTACCACCGTACTGCCACCTTGGACTTCTTGTAAAACTACACTAGTTCACTGCAATGCACTTATGGTTGTTCCCTGTTTGGTTTTACAAAGGTTCTCTGGTAGATTCAACATTTATTTCTTACAGTGCAGGCAGAATATAGCCATACAAATGGTCTGGCACTGTTTTGGTTTACTGCTACCTAGGTCACATAGGTCAAAGCAGAGGTTGGTGCTCTCAGAACAATTGCATACCCAGACTAAAGAAGAAGGTAATGCATACCCATCCTAAGAAGAATATTTAAAAGTATTATTTATAAATGACTATATATTAAAGCTTTAATCCAAAAGATTGATTCAAGTGAATAACGTTTAGGATACGTAGATCTATCTAAATTCAATGACTGCCTACATGGAGGCTACTACTAATTCAGCTCTCTCACAGTGATTTCACCTACAAGATAATATTCACTGAATGGTCAAGGAATGGACCAGGGTTACGACCCCAGACTCTTCGCCATGCCAGGTTGTCAATAAAAGTTAAAGGAACCAGGAGGGTATAATCAGAAGGGTTATGGATTAACATTATATTGTCCCAGGCCTTAAAGACGACCTAGATGTCTGCTTTCAGTCATTTTTATTGAAGGTGGTAGCTTGTGGCAAACATATATGTAGAGATTGTTACATCTGAAGGGCGGCAGTGAATAAGCTTGATGCTCTATCTACTCTATATTGTCCAACAATTCCGTATGTCTGAGCAGCCCGAGCCACGACATTAACTGAATGAAGGATTGGTTGGTGCGGGGATATGGAAGTGACAGGGGAAAGGCTTTTCTATTCGGAGTAAGGGTCATCAAAGGAAATGTAGATAGGGCCAAGAAAAAAAACTGTTTGTTTCAGGTACCCGATGCTATCTAGCAAAACGGGGCCTAGAATTCTGTGTTAAAAATTTTGAAGTTATCATATCTTGTGGGGCAAGTTTTTAGTTTATGTAGCTATGCACTGTTCACCGTTGTATGATAATAAGGAAAATAGAATAAAAAAGGAATGCAACCTACCCTACCTTATTTATTTTAGCATACTACCTGAATGGTTTTTGGGCCTAGTATATGACACAAATGTGCTCTGCATTCGGCCATGACACATGTGTCTTTTACAGTGGACAATTGTTAGGGAGGAGTGGGAAAATATTGGGTCATGGGCAACACATTCTTGACTAGACAGTTAGGTATTGTACCGAAAAGCAACCTTCAACTTTCTCATTGTTATCTTTATTCGAAATGAGAAATGATATTCAATAGATTGAAAAAAAAACCCATATCCATTACATTATTTTTTTTCAATCACAAAGCCAGATATTAAAAATGTCATACGCCCTGTTTGAACCGCAAAGTTGTTATTCTGAAGTAGAAGAGCCCTCATAATCTGAGACCTTCAGCTCTTATATCCTATCCTTTTATGGCTGACAAGAGTAAATACACATGAGTCACAGCCCACCTAAATATAGTCACTTCTGCTTTACACTTTAAATACAGGTTTATGCATGAATGGAAGTGGTTGACATCTGCAAAAACATTCCTAGAAAACTGTTGGTAGCAAAGTGGTTGGTATCTTGAAAAAGTAAAATTCCTTAAATGAACTAGAAAGCTTCTATTTATTTACAACAAAGACTGCTGAAGTGGTAGCTTCCACCCATGCTAAATATGAACATGAACTGAAAAGAAATATCCCCTGTTTCCACTACTCACAAGGGGCCATCCTATCAGCCCAATGGTTTACCCGTCTCTCCCATACAGATGTTTGGAATATAGACTGTGATTGGAGATCTAAAACTGCCATCTAGTGTACTTCTTCCCAGGATCTGGGGAAAAAAGCCATCAGGCATGGCCTGTGGGTATATGCCTACAATACCTGCAGGGCATCAGCGTAAGAAAATACACTGTTTCACTTTGTTGCAGATAATGGACAGATTACTGAGATTTCAGGTAGATTCAACAGTTATTTCCTATAGTGTGGAACATAAGTACCGCAGACACGGGCTTGATGTATGGGATATTAATTGCTCTCCATCTCCTTCCATGATACACTATTTCTGAATGGGCCTGCTCCGCGACATAAATTGAGTGAGGGATTAGACGGTGGGTGTCAGGGGGATAGGGACAGGGTGATAGACGTGACAGGGTGAGGAGAGGTTTTATTTTTCAACTCTAGGTCTTGAAAGGATGAACAAAGACAAAGTCTTAGAACTGTATCAATATCTGGACGGCAATTCTTAACAAGCTGCAGCTAGATTATATTTTTACATAGGGGGAACTCGATTAGGGACAGGTATCATATACCAACATATATGTAGAGCATATTCTCTTTTATTTTCACCTTTTTCACCTTTTTTTTCTCTTCGGGGAGAGGGGACCTAAGCTCCCCTGTATTCTCCCAGACTTACATAAACATACTGAGAAATACCTGTTGAATCTACCAGGGATCCTCATAAATCTAAACAATTAACCATCGTATTGCAATAAAGCAGTGTAGTTTCTATAATGAAGCCCCAGATGGCAGTACAGTTAAGCATGGTGATACAAGGAATCTCCATGAAAATGATGGTGGATCTCTGACAATTCTCAGCAATAGTTGTTCCCATTCGACATCCTGTTACCTAGCGCTGTGACAACTTTGGGACACAGATTTCACCGTTATTTTGATGACAATTTCTTTAGAGTGTAGGCCTTTCCTAGTCATACACATTACACCTACTACTAAAGACCACCCTTCAGCAGCTCCCTTGTAGCAAATGTATCAGCTCCCACCCTCCCCTAGGAGCAGCTCACTCTGCAGAATGACCCCTGAGCAATTCCAGGAAACAGGGCATGGTACCCAGAGGAAGCATTAACCCTTTACCAGCGCCTTCGGCGCTGTGATTGTAGGAAATGGGCAAAAAAGTTAACGAATTTCTATCAGAATTACTGCCTGTGTCTCCTGTAGCAAAGTTTGCTTTTGGCTGAACCCTCAGTTGCGCTATATTTGCAATAATGGTGCATGATGGGACTGCCTCAATGAGCGTAAGGGGCGATCTTGGGGTCAGGATCTAAACCAAAGTTATACCTGAAAAATTGCTGTTGTTATTTCTATTCTCTTATATAGATGCCAATTTTGGATAAAAGTGCATGTCGGGTTCAGAGAAATAAAGAATGGATGGGTTTAAAGTGAATAATTATAGAGATATATTGATAAAAGCTGTCACGTCAGTGCGTGAAAATAGCAGATGAACAGACAGACTCGAGTCCACGGCAGTCGGAGTAGGAGGAAGTTTCATAGATAAGGGGGGTAACCAGCCAGATAATGCTTTAACCCTTTAAGGACCACTAATGCATGCATGCATCATGCCCATTGGTTGTCATGATGCATGAATGAAGCCCTGGAGGTCAACACACCAGGGGTCCATTCATACATCATGCTCATCCTATAGGGTTGATGCACTCCTGGAGGGCTGGCATGATGCACCAATGAAGTGCTGGTGAGCAAACTCACCAGCACGTCATTGGTGCATCATGACAACGATTGGGCATAACACTTTCTTGCATTTTTTGGGGAAACTTCTCGTCCCTCAACCATATGGAGGGGTGACTTTACACAAATCATGCAGTAGCCCACCAGGAGTGACTATCAGATGCCAGTGCAAAATAATGACAAATGCATATCAAGCCTTGAAATACAATACCACCCTCAAAGGGTTAGACCAGTTCTTCTTCATACAGCCCATGGGTCACATTAACAATTAAAGGGCCTCTTAATGCCTCCACTTCCTTGGTCATCATGATGCACCAATGTGGCACTGACCAGCTTATCTGCTGGCACTCTATTAATGCCTCATGCCAATCCTTTATTACTCTATCAATTTGAAAGGGTTGCCTTGATGCATGAAATCTAGCTTTGGTAAGTTACTAACCAGGAATGTATTGCTGCATTATGATGTTCTAGTACCCGTTCAGGGCCTCTGATGGCGGAGTGCATCCTGCGCACTGGTTGAACCATAGGGTTGGCCCAATGCATGAATGTAGGTTTGGTGAGTTACTCGCCAGGGCTGCATTCATACATCATGCTGGCAAATGGGCATGATGCTAATGCTTTACTGCAGCAAGCCCATTGGTCATCATCATGCATTAATTCAGGCATCATGCTGACCTTACTGGTCAAACATACACCTGGAAGTTCGGCATGATGCTCCAATGAAGTGTTGGCAAGACTAGGCTACTCGCCAGCACTTCATTGGTGCATCATGCTGACTAATGGGCATTAGGCACTCCTGCATCAGCGACCCTTAAAGGGTTAAAGCTCAAAGCACTTCAAAGGGTCAACATCATGCTCCTCTTCCTCCCAGGGCCCAGAGGCCACAGTAAAGCCTCATCAATCTGCATCAGACTTGAAAAACCAATTCTCATCCGCTCACCTCGGCACCTCCGCCCCCCCAGATTTATTCCAACATTTCAGAGACATTCTGCCACATCTATATATATATAGTCCATGAGTGCTTTACGCGAGGGAGGTTATGCTCGGGGGAGTGCTCGTGACTTCCGCATGGGCGGGTTGCTCAGTAAGCACATACGGGGTGTACCCCTACGCCTTGTCACCACTCGACTGTTGAGTTATTCATGATATCCCCAGGCACCCACATATAAGACAGTAGTGGAAGCTTAACCCTTTAACCCATTGAGGGCTAGCATCGACTACAGTAGACACCATGGTAGGCCTAGCATTGACTAGTCGACACCATGGTAGGCCTAGCATTGACTATAGTCAATGGCCATTATATAGGATTTGTATAGGAATTGAAAATAGGCTTGTCCTCTAGGAACTATACTTTTTCTGAGGCCGTCCCATGCTCTCAAAGGGTTAAAAAATGCTAATGCATTATAAATGTATCATCCAATTAGTCATCATAATGCATGAATACAGCCCTGGCGAGTATCTACGGGGCTGAGATACTCCGGAATGATGCACCAATGAAGTGCTAGTGAGTCTGCTCGCCATCGCTTCATTGAAGCATCATGGCGACCAATGGGTATGATGCACCTCTGCAGCCCTCAAAGGGTTAGGGTTGGTAGTGTAACCATGGGTAGCGGCCTACGTCTTATTTAGCACACCCGAATGTGGAGCGGTCTCTGTAAATGTCTTATTCAGTACACACTAATGTGCAGTTGGAGCAGCCCATGTCTTATTGAGACAACACAAATACACTCCTAGAAATAACTGTTGAATCTACCAGGAATCCTCGTATCAATGAAAAATGAATCACTGTGATTGCCATGTGAAGCAATGTGGTTTCTACGATGACACAGTAGTACACTCTTGCAACTTTCGGACAAGGAATTCACCGATGAAAGTTTTCTCACAGTATAAGTCTATTTCAGAGACCTGGGTGTAAAATGTTTGCTGCGTATCTATTCTTTAGAAAAATAAAGATCTTAATACAGGGTGAGGCATAGATAGATGGCTAGATTGATTTATAGCATTTCCCAGTAAACGGGCATGATGCTTTAAAGTACTACCATCATGGCCGGTTTCAGCGACGGGGTCTCAAAAAAGTGCTGGTCTGGAAAAAGGGCTGGGGTTAGAAAGGTACTGAAGACAATCTTGAGCACTAAAAACAGTATTCAAATAAATGCCTGTCTCGAAATAAGGGCCATAGTATACCAAAATCAATAAGCACATGGGCGCTTCAACGGACCACTACGGTATCGAGGCTTCTATAATGATAAGTTATGACATCATCCATCATGGTGTATCTAAGCTGTCCATCAGCATCATGTAGAGGAGAGGGTGCAATCTTTATGGTGCTGCAGTAATCACCCTCACATCCTGTAATGTCTTATTTAGCACACCCTTATTTTATGTTTAATACTCTATTCAGTTACCGCCATCAAGGTCGGATACTAGACTCAGATGGTGTAGCACACCTACCCTTATTTTAAACACTGGGTTTTGAATAAGTGCCAGTCCTGTAAAGGTACTGGGAACATAGCTTTTTATGAATTGTGGGGGGGCTCTAAATATACAAAGTCGAACCTGCTTCAATAGGTTACACTACAGGAAGCCATTGCTTTGGCCTTACTTAGGGAGTGGTCATTATTTATTAACAGGGGTGGTGATGGTGGGATTGAGGTGGGGCGTAAAAATGTCAGACCCCTCCCCGGGGGGCTAAAGAAATTTTGACCCCTCTTGAAGGGGGGCTAAAAAAAATTACCCTCTTTTTAGCAAAAAAGCCAAGGCGCTACTATAGCTCAAAAAGAGGCGTGTAAATTCTCAGCGCCTCCGACATGGGGGTGTAAAAATTTTCTGTGGGTCCGCGCGAAAACCCACCACCACCTGTATGTTGATTAATAATGACCACTGCCTAAGGTGACAATACATGACACACCTAGATACCTAAAAGACCTGACTTTGAAGTAGCAGAAGTAATCCATTATGTGTTGCACACTCTCATACATTAACCTACTGAGTTCTAAGCAACCCATACCCTCCACACAAAGCCTAGTCACTTTGAGTCTCACAAACGTAGTGAGTGTTAGTAACTGCTCTCATACTTTTTTTGTGCCTGAAACTTTTGCTATACCCACAGAGTAGCCTTCTCTCTGATCAGGTAAGCCAGGTCATCATGTGTGAGCACTCAAAAGATCACTGGGTACGTATTCTCCCCGGTCATCATCAAAAAGATGAACAACAGTACGACTGACTGCAGAGAACCGTTTTCAACTTCAAATTTCAGTGTGCGGGTTTTGAATTTTATATTCTCACAGTCTTTGCTTCTTATAGTTTTCATTAAAATCGAGTCAAGTTAAGACACTTAACTTATTATTCACAAACAGAGATATTTGCAGTTATGCAAAGCTTTGAATTCAGCCAAATGCCTTAAAGTGTGTGTCAGGCTCAAATGTAAATCTACTAAAACAATCTTTTTTAGGAGGCTTTGTAATTCTATAGTTCCAAAGGCACCGTACATCTTCATAACAGTTATAATTCTGTCCCTAATGTGTCATGTAATTAACTATGCAATGGCCTTAAAGTCTTCATTTTATCAGTATTCTCAAGGATGTAGTCAAATTACCACATTTCATTTTAATGTCATCTCAAGGTCTCTCCGATCCTATGATGTCATTTATCTCAAGTTCTTTCCGATTCTATGATGCCATTAATCTCAAGGTCTTGCTGTTTCTATGTATATCATTTATTCATGTCCTCTAAGGGCATCATCGAAGTACTTAGGTATTCAATGTCTCCTCAAACTCCTCTAACTCATGACAGAGTCGACCATGGGGTTTTGATGTGATGCCTGTTACTTGTTGAGATTCTTGCTAATATTGCATTTTTTTTCTATATTCCTGAGCAGTTGGTGTAATACACCGATTTATAAAACTGCAGCACATGCACTGATGCACTATGTCAATCTAATTAGAGATCAATTTTTTAGCCCCCCTGCCCCCCCCTTTCCTACACCCCTGCTTTAAAAGGTTAAGATGGCTCCTAATAATGCACACTAAGGCATCCAGGCGGGATGAGTAGCCAAGTGGTTCACCCTTTAAAGCCACTAGTGCATTAATGTATCATGTCCATACCTCGTCATGATGCACCAATGAAGTCCTGGCCAGCCTGCTCACCAGCACTTCATTGAAGCATCATGCCGACCCTCCAAGAGTATATGTATCATCCCTGTAGGGTCAGCATGATGCTCCAATGAAGTGCTGGCAAGCAGACTCGCCAGTGCTTCATTGGTGCTTCATGGCGACCAATGGGCATGATGCGCTCCTGCATCAGCGGCCCTTAAAGGCCTGACAATGTGCACTAAGCCGTCCAGGTGGGGTGAGTAGCTAAGTGGTTGAGGAGCAGCTCACGGCATGTAGGGAGCTGCTCAATCCCGCCATAAGCTGCTCCCCTGAGCCGATCTCAGGGGAGCAGCTTCGGGATAGGGTAGAGGTAAGGAAGCAGATGAATGGTGGGGGGGGGGGGTTAGCATGGACTGTATAGTAGAGCAGCACATCCTTCAAAAGAGCCATATTTTAGAAGTTTAATTCGTAAGATTACTGATAGCTTTTTTTTTTTTTATGTTGTCCAGTGTCTCTGGGTATGAAAAAGTGATGTTTGACCAATGAAAGCTCGTGCAGTCACTGAGAAATCTGCAATTCTATACAACGATCTCTTGAAATTTTAGCCTCATTTTTAAGAGCGAAAATACATATTGATCACCCTGTTCTGGCCTAATATTCATCTTACAACAATTCCAATGGTACCAACCCCCCCCCCTAAATTGCATTGGAGCCAACCATTTGTTGCTAGTACAAGCAGTTACCTAGCAACAGCTGATTTTAGCTAGCAACGGACCCTTTCCATGACAAAGAAAGACCATTCCTAGGAATGACTTACAGAATGGAGATTATGGATACTGTTTCTCATTTCGCTATTCAGAAGCTCCATGCAATTGTAAAAAAAGCAATATTGTACCAAAATACAGTGTGCTGATCAGAAAATATAGAAAAAATGATAGACTATAGCTAGTATGATGAAAACATGCGACTTCAGCATTATCCTCTTTTGGCAAAATATTCTTTACTGGACAATTGTAGTGTGTCTTATATCCTGAAAATGATGAAATGAGAATACATCTGAGGTTTTACTCTACTTGTGGGGCAGTGATTCCTTAGCAACATATTTACATAGCAACTTATACGGAGGAGCTTGTTCATAGACAAATATGTATTATTGTGAACAGAGTTAACCATCATTGGACTCAATTTATTCAGAACTGAGTAGATCTTGTTAGAAATATCCCTGAAGTAATAAGAAATGTGTCAGATAGTAGTTTTATACTCAAAGAGTTGGCAGTTGCTTAAACCTTGCTAACTTTTGTTTAGCAAATGATGAAACCTTGCTAGCTTTTGTGTAGCAAGTGGCTCACTAACTGACAACTGCTCTACTCAGATATGAAAATTTCATTACAGAAACCCATTGATTTATAAAAAAAAATCTGAAATTGTGTCTACTCTCTCCAGGTGCTGCCAAAGCCTTATTGCTAGACCTGTTTACATCTTAGCAATTAAATATTTGCTAAGGGGCCATTCAAATATTATGTAACACTGTAGGGGAGGGGAGGTCATGAAGTTTGTTACACTTTGTTACAGGGGGAGGGGGGTCTGCCCAAGTGATACATAATAAGAATGAGGAATACATCACATGGCGAAATTTGACTTTACAAGCATTTTAATGTGATTTTAGAGATCTTCCTATAATTCTTGTTAAATTGAGGGGATCAAATAAATTTAGGAATATTGATTAGAAGCCCCATATTGTTACAAGAAGAGAGGGGGTCAAAAAATGGCCAAAATTATGTTACATAATATTTGAACAGCCCTTAAGCAGCATTACTCTAAATTATGTTATTTATAATATTAATATAGATTTTGATCAGAATTAAATATAATGTGTGATGATCATTCTGTTACAAACCTTCTCTAGAGGTTCTACTAAGGAAACTATAGCTTAATCTAGCAGCATCAGATAACTGTGATTGCATGGATCTTGCATTTGCTATCATCATTCTGTCATTAGTGAATTAGCTGCTTTATAAGATCACTTCTGTTGGCAGAAGTGAAGCCATGCCATTTACACATGATTCTATGGTACTATGAGGTACATAAGGAGTCCCTTCTTGTTACAGTTCCTATAATTCTAATCCTTGGTCATTAATCTATTCTAATAATGTTGCTAAATATCACTCAAAAGGATTAATTAATAGGTAGATACATACTGGAAGCAAGGTATTTACCAAGCCTCAAATTACCCAGGATATTCTTTGTATGCTCTAGAATGAGAGAGTTCAAGATGGTGATTATGTGTTATGTATGATGGCATGTAACATCACATAGGGGCAATATTTAATTTTAGCCTTACCATTTTGGTGGGAGAGCTTTGATCATTATCAGTAGGTTATTTGAACCAGTCTGTATATTTGATATGACTTTGTATAGACAGGTATATGCCTTGTGGTTGATTGGATCTACGGTTAATATTGCTCTTGATAGCAACTTGACCTGACATGTTAATGTTGGTAGAATTCCTTGACTTCTCCTTGACAGGAATGGAATGATACCACTGATAGTGGGTAATCAAGCACATAGACTTCATGTCACACTTATCATAACAGCAATTACTAAGATATGGCAGGTTACAAAATAACACCAAATGAAATATTAAGATATCATTTGTGTTCTGAGACTCGCATGAGATGCACATAAATCACAGACTGACCTGTCACCTCAACCAGATACATAAGCTGCTTTCAATGATACTTTGCTGATGTTATCTTGAGCCAAAGTAGTGACAGTAGATTTTGTATTTAAGTCTGCAGAACTTGTATGAAGCCCCTGTATAAGGTGTGGCTTATAGGTCATTTCAGGCTCTGGCTGCAGCTCAAAGTATATTACTTTGACTCAGGGTCCATCTTATAAATTGGAGTACCATACTAGAGAGTAGTAGTAATCTGAATATTTGTAGGCCGCTAGGTATGGTTTATATTATTTTCCAAAATAGAAAAGAGAAATGGGTGGCTAGGTGATTTCTTTTTTTTTTTTCTATGGGGACATTTTATGATAGGATCATATATTTCAAGCAAATATAGCTTACTAATATTTGAATCTCATCTCATTGGATCTACATATCTACACATGTACATGAACTTGGCTATCACATAGTCCTTGGAATGTGGTTGGTTTACAAACAATACACTCATGATGTCTCTTGCCCAGCAATAGACATCTTTAGTAAGAGGCCCCTGTGATTACTAGAATACCTGGTGGATATTTTTTCATTTCTGGAGCATCTGTGTGTCAGTTGGTAGGCTACTTGCTATACAAAAGCTAGTACTTTCTAAACAATAACCAACTGCACACTTGTTAAATATAATTATTTCCTATTTTGGGGGGTATTTTGAGGTATAATTGTTTTCAAATACATTGAGTCAATGGATGCTTAATTCTCATCAAATCCAAATGTCTTTTTATTAATATACTTCTCATTATAGGTTACTTTTGTATTAAATTTGTTGTTGCTAGGCAATCAGCTACTCTAGGAGTAAAGTGAAAGCCTCAGATGTTTTTGAGGATATAAGGCACACTACAATTATCCAGTAAATAATATTTTTCCAATAGAAGATAATGCTGAAGTTGCATGTTTTCATTATACTTTTTTTTCTACATTCCCTGATTAGCACACTGTGTTTTGCAGGGGTCTAGGAAAAGGGTGGGCCAATCATGAAGGAGGTGGGGCCTGAGTATGACTGGGCCCCCCCAATATTTCCCATATAACTCATAAACATAATGGAAAAGAAGCTAAAACTTTACATCTCAAATTAGATTAGTATGGTCATGTCATAGGGAGAATGGGGGTCTGAGTCTAAAGTCAGATCCAAAATTTACCAAAAGGTACTTTTCTATATGAATTCTATATATGCATATATAGTTGCCATCACGCATCAGCCGACAATTCAAGGTCACGATGGTGCCCTCACTGGGCCCCCCCCTATGAAGATTTGCTTCCTACACCTCTGTTTTAGTACAATATTGCATTTTCTACAATGACATGGACCTCTTCAATACCAAAATGAGAAGCAATAGCCATGATCTCCGTTCTGTAAGTCATTCCTAGGAATGGTCTTTCTTTGTCAGTTGCTAGATAAAATCAGCTGTTGCTAGGTAACCGCTTGTCCTAGCAGCAAATTGTTGGCTGCAATGTGAACATTGGGTCTAATTTAGGGGGGTAGGTACCATTAGAATTGTTGTAAGATGAATATTAGTGCCAGAACAGGTAGACCAATGTGTATTTTAGCTCTTAAAAATGAGGCTAAAATTTCAAGAGATGGTTGTAAAGAATTGCAGATATCTCAGTGAATGCACAAGATTTCATTGGTCAAACATTACTTTTCCATACCCAGAGACATTGGACAACATAAAAAAAAAACAAACTTATAGCTATCACTAATCTTAAAAGTTAAATGACCCCAGAGGGCCCCCTGTGCTCCTCCTCTAGTAGGCATGGGGAGGGATGCAGGAAAAGGGAGGCTGTAAGGAAAGTATAGGGGTACAAGTAGGATACTCACTTATCCCGTATCTTTACACATCAATAGGAGCAAAACCAAGCCACTCACCTAAAATACAAGAAAACATGTTTATAAATTAATTATGCAATAACACATCAGATTAACAGATATAGCAGCTAGTAAAAGTTAGACACACTGTAAAAAAAAAATGTCAAAATCCTCCCTCCAAAGTTACCAGAGATCCGATTATTTTCAGAGATTCCTTGTGCCACAATACTGCCACTGCCATCTACACTGGTTCACTGGTATGCAATTATGATGGTTCACTCCTCAGTCTTACATGGATCCCTGGTATATTCAACAGTTAATTCTCATAGTACAGTTCTTGCTGAACACAATGTGTACAAGTGCCAAAGATAAGACAAAACAGAGGTGCCCGGGCCTTTGGAGTATGAGTATTGTCATCCTCAGGGCTTTGATGTATCATGATGATGCCAAAGAACATCAACCTGGAGGCACCATGCAACCTTTGAAAAAAAGGATAGAGTGCCTTATTGGCCAAGGCTATCCTGACATTTTGGACCCTGGACCAGAGATTAAAACCAACATATTAAACATGACCAGCATGCAGTAGATGCCTGCTAATTCACTCAGTAATTAATGCTAGTTACATGCTGTCAGTGGGTCCTTCAACCACGACTCTACTACTTGACATTTGGTCACATACAAGGAAAGCATTGTGAGGAGGCGAGCAGAATAGATGGGTTAAAGCACCCTTCGCAGAGTATCCATTCTGTTGACTACACGCCCACAAATGTGTTTTATTGTCCATGTTGTTGTAGCCAGGAAGCTAAAACACAAACAGGTCGTGCCTCATGTTTTCATTAGAAGGTTGGTTGGTGGTATTCAGGTTTAAAGATCATGGCAGATTTGACTCATTTTCATGTGAATAACAACAGGTCTGATCACCACATCCCCAGTGGCAAAAATAATGTCTTGATTGCCACTCCTGGATCTCACACTTAACTAACCCCTTAAGGGCCCTTAAAGCATCAGTGTCACTTCTGCACAATACTTCATTCGCGCATCACACCAAGCCCCATAGGATTCGATGCGCTTCTGTTCAGTTACCTGCTAGGGCTGCATGAATGCATCGTGATGACCAATCAACATGATGCATAAATGTATTAGTGGCCCTCAATGACATTAAAAACAAGACAGCTGCTTACTCAAACCCAGGCACTGAATTAGAGGATTTGCACTACTGTAGATGTAGATGTGCCTGGAGGGAATGTTTGTTGTCCTATACTACTAAGTATTTCTACACTAAACTAAGGATCAGAGTGACACTTTGTCCTTGTACTATACTCACTGCCTATGGCAGGCTGTGTAGGTAAAAGAACAATCTCTGAGATAAGACCAAGAAGTTTATAGTACACTGGGAATTTTTAGGACATCAATTACTCTAAAATAAGAACTCGAGAACGATACTCCACACCCCCAACACATGCCTCCAGTAATCTGAGCTAATAGAACACGAGTGGGTCTGATTGTAGTCTGACCACAGCTTTTTAACGTTTTCTAATTAGCGGTTAATTCTTTCATAGCCGCATAGTGATTAAAGTACAGTTGAGGATCCAGGATTTAAAAAAGGAGGGGGCGTGCTCCTGTTTGGGGCTAAAAGAAGCATCTAAAATCTTAAAGGAAAACAGTACCCAAACTTTATCATATCATATTTTGATAGCATTTTTATTCAATTAAAATATTCTGGCATAGTTAGTGAAATATGTATCAGCATAGAGGAAAACAGCAGATTTATCTGCTTCATCTGATGACGTCAAGATTGGGCAAAATGCACAAGATTAGTGCTTGCACAGTCAGGAGGGCATATAATATATTATTCTAATTATGATCAGGGGCGTAGGAAGCAAATTTTTATTGGGGGGCCCAGGGGTCTCGGTTGGGGGGCCTGCTATATTTTTATATAGGCTTATATAGGGAACCTCCTCATAAATGAGGGGGCCCAGGCCCCCCTGCCCCCCCCCCCTTTTCCTACGCCCCTGATTATGATACATTTTGTCACGCCCTCCATGCATAAACAATACAAAACCTGATGCATTTAGCCCAATCGTGATGTCATCAGATCCATCACATTAACCTGCTGCTCTCCACTTTAGAATATTTTGATATCTATGCCAGAATCTTTTCATTTGATACCAAAGCTATCAAAAAACGATGTCATGAAAGTAGGGCGCTGTTTCCCTTTAACTACAAAGCAGGCATCGCTGCATCCCCAACCAAATCTGCTACTTTGATGGTCATGATTAATGAATGTAGCCCAGGTGAACAACTCGTCAGGGCTACATTCATAGAAATAGCATGTTTACCGTGCATGGCTGATACCATCCCAATGTGTCAGCATGATGTTAATAATTTCACCAAGATTGCATTAGGTGCATGATGACAACAAATGAACATGAACCTGGACGCCTAATGCAGCCCTTAAAGGAGGGCTAGCACGGAAATCATCATTATGGGTACCTGCGCAAAGAGTGCTCATAAATCCACGGGAAACAGTGGAAACCTTGCGGCGGCCGGATTGGTCAAGGGATGGTCATATGACTTGCTAAGGCGAGTATGTCTTAGCCGTGCTAGCCCCCCTTTAAAGTGCTTCTGTCTGTAATTATCGTGCTGCCACCTAGTGGGACATGACAGCAGGGGAATTAGTCTCACAGCAGGACACCACTTACATCTCTCTACGTGTTGGCACTCACTTCTGGTACCATTTAAAGCCCGTTGATGCCGGAGTCTATCATATTGATTGGTCATCATAATGCACAAATGAAGTGCTGGCTAGACTACTCGCCAGCACTTCATTGAAGCATTATGCCGACCTTACAGGCTTAAGACATATATATTCCCAGACGTTCGGCATGATGCTCCAATGAAGACCGATGGCAGGGTCGGATCCAGGATCTGGAAAAGGAGGGGCCGCAGCCCTAAAAGAGGGGGAAATACCCCTATTTCTGAGCAAATTTTGGGGTCCAAAATATCTAATTCTTAAGGACTGGATGGGCATGAAGCATTAATGAATCAGCGGCCCTTAAATGGTTAACCCTTTATCAACATCTTTGTACACTATGTTAGTTAAAGGGCATCATTTTGATGCATCTGTAAAAGTATCATGCTGTTGAATAGGTGTAATGCACCAACCACTTTGAACATATCACAATAAGTGCACACCCTATCATTTTTTAGCGCCTCCCCACACCGCGGCTATAATGATTGCATTTCCCCCATGTGATGAGGTGTCACAATACAGAATCCCCAAACTAAATTCCCTCATATGCAAGAAATGAGGTTGTGACCGCTTAAAAAAACGCTGGGAGGCTTTTTTTACACGGTCACAACCGCATTTCTTGTTACCTGACGTTTGACTAGAAATAACCTGAGACTTTCCATTTCTGAAGCCCAGTTGAACACTTAACTATTGTACATATGTTAAAGTTGTTTTTAAGCACACTATGCACTAATTACATTGCATATGGAATGCCAGCCTTCGCCCTTTAAGCAATGCTAATGCAGTAGTACAGCATGCCGATTGGTCGAAATGATGCGCCAATGAGCTGCTGGTGGGTCTGCTTGCCAGCACCTCATTGGAGCATCACATCACAACTGGACAGTTTTTTTTGTCCCCATTAGTTTGGTATATTTTCAGCTTCTTAATATGCACATACTACTTTTTGAACCAAGCAAGACTTCTGGACAAATACTGAACAAACAAGGCAACGATAATTTCTTTTAGAAATCTCATTCTAGTGGAAACGTTTTTCTCTTTTTTTCTATCCTGGGAGAAAAAGGACGGAATTGATGAAAAAAATAAATCAGCGCTTAAAATGAATTCAGTACGCTGACTGAGGAAAAGCGTGAGGGAGTAAGTAGTTTGTGAGATCAAGTCACAACGGCTTTCGTTGCCAACTGTAATTGGTCCTTTATTCAGAAATATTGGAAAGTATTTTTAGTCACTCGTCCCCAATCGGCCCAATCGTCAGAAACAAAAACCTAATAATCTGTTTATCCAATTCCACAATCAAATCAGGGGAACTCGACAAATTGCCTAAGTTGAAAAAAGGAGTTAAACACCGAAAGGGAGAGAAAGTAGCAAAACACGAGCTTGGGAGAACACACAGGTTGCAAAAGGAGCCCAATGCCCTTTTTGAACAGATTAATGCACCAACTATGCAACAATGGCAGTAAAAGAATGCTGCGTTCCTGGAAATCCTTTGTTCTACTTTTTGTTTATTAAATTGACAATGTTAGAATAGATATTACAACTGGTTTTGAAATGACAAGCAGAAAGTGTGCCCCATGCACTCTGTGATGTCAAGAACAACAAGCAGAACATTCAGATAAGCCAAAGGCTTTTTTCATATGTACCCTTTACGGTAGTGGCCCTGTAGCTGTAATATCCATAGTCCACTTGGCCTCTGTCGCACGATTGAGCCATACATTTCCTATATAAATTTCTGCGACAGAGGTCTAGTGGACTATGGGTGTAACCTATCAAGGGGCTCTAATATAATTGTGCATTATACCATGCTTATATCATGCCGGAAATGAGTGGGACGTCAGTGTAAAACATAGATAAACGAGTAACGTACCGACTCTGCATTCATGCATCAGGATAAAGCAATAAAACTAGCGTTTATGTAAATGAGCAATTGCAAGCAATCCAGAAGCTATACCTCTAAGTATCTTCTAGTGGTGCATCATGACGACCAATCGGCATGATGTACTCCTGCATCAGCAGTCCTTAAAGGGTTAAACACCAAGCAGCCTATTAGTGTGACATGTTCCAAAACAAAAGCCTCTCACATCAAGAATCTAATGACACATGATTACATGAGCACTCCCCAGGGCGACACATTTTACAGTTACCATGGTAACCAAACAGCTATTTGGGTAATTCTTGGTGGTTACCATGGAAACGTATGGAGAAAAGATCAGAGGTCTATATTTGATGCCAAAATACCCACTTCCACCTGACCTCATGAAAAATAGTTTTTGTGTACTTTGCAACTTTCAGGACAGACCAATGTGGGTGGTACTTTGGGAGTCTACTTTTGGGAGGTCAGTATGGTGATGTTATTTTCCCGTGGTAATAGCAGGTTGTTATGGTAATTGAAGGATTGGGCCTTGCTCTGTGAGGTCCATACATGAGACATTTTCAGGAATTGTATTGCATTTCATGGACAATTTGTTTAAGGTGGATGGCCGTTACTGTTGCCCTAGCTTTTTATAGGTCACACCTGGAGGATTAAGGTATTGTGTCCATTTGTTTTTATGATAATATATTATCCCAGCCTTTAGAACACAGGGTTGAAACAGTCCTAAATGATTGGAATATTGCAGAATTGCCAGCACTGCATTGGTACAACATGTCTAACGAGGGACTTAAAACTCTGTGAAATCAAATGTGCATGATTACATAGAGACTTACCTAAAGCAGGTATTCCACTGTCATGAAATCCAACTGACAGACCCTGGTCCAGCAATGAATAATATGATAAAAATATGACATTTGTCAGTCATACCACACACTCCCCACACAGTGGAATACCCATCTTAGGTAGGGTAAGGTGCTGGTTCCACTGCTGTCGATTGGCGGCATTATTGCCAATCTGACTAATTTTTTTTCTATACATATGCAATGATATCATAAATCATCTGATTAGCGAAAATCCACCTTTAAACCAACACTTTAACTGATGGAAACATGCCTCTCTGGTAGGATAGCCGAATAATCAGTGAATATTCAGATCATCTGTTTTGTTGAAATAGCCCCAGGACAGCCATTCAAGGGTTAAACCTTGAAGGGCTGCTGATGCTCATGATGCAAGGCAAGCAGTCTCGCCAGCACTTCATTGGAGCATCAGGGCTGCTTTCATGAATGGTCATGACGACCAATGGGCATGGTGCACTAATGCCCTTAAAAGGTTAAAGGTCTGCCAGTGAGGCCCATGCACCTGGGGCCTTAAGATGCACTCCTCCATCATGGTGGTATTCATTATGGTATTGCTTTGTATACATGTATAACTGAGTCAATACAATATGGACGAGAACAGGATGGATCTACAATGAATATGTAAACCTTGACTCAAAAACAACTACTGTGTCATTGTGAATAACTGCCCCGGCACTTATAGATTAAGAGGAGGCATTAACCCCGGCCCTTATAGGAGACAGGCACTTGTTTGAGATCCAGTTTTAGTGCCTAAGATGAGACCCTTGTACCCCTGGCAGTTATTTGAGACTGAGGCTCATTCAAATCTGAGCACTTACCATTATGGCCTGTGTAAGTGCCCGAGCGCTCATTGATTTCATTCCCACTGCATCCCCCGGCACTTACACGAGACAGGCAATTGTTTGAATACTGGTTTTAGTTCTTAAGAATTATTTCAATGACCCTGTACCCCTGGTGCTTATACGAGACCGGCGCTTATTTAAGACCCTGGCACTTAAAGGGGCTATTCTGGTAGACATGACTATATGGTGCATCATCCCCTTGCCCTTCAGTTCAAGGTCAGAACCGCTTTGCCTTGTTTAAGCCCCATGGTCTCAAATTCATAAGCAGCAGTCTCAAATAAGCACCAGGGATTCAAGGGTATTGGATGGCATGTTGCACTCATGCATAAGCAATCACCAGAGGGTTAAGTTATTAAACATTTTATTCCTCAACCCGGACATATGGGTAACCCTGTCTCACAGACAGACAGACGGCCAGAGAGGAAGAGGGCAAAAGGAAGAGAGAGAAAGTGAGATAGAGTCAAACAGACAGAGTCAGACAGGAACATACATAATCCAGTGCATCATGCCGACACTTTGATACTCCCAGAGGGTCGTCATGATGCTCCAATGAAGTGCTGTAGAGCAGACTCACCAGCACTTCATTGCAACATTCACCAACTCCTGGCACATTCTCCATATGGTAGCTGACAAATAAGTGATATATCAAAAGAAATTACACAGAAGGTCCCTGGAGGCAACGCCTCTTTTTATAATATGAGATGAAAGTGATATCCGATACTGTGTAAAGCTAGACTGATGATAGCTTACATTTTGGACAGAACGCCTCAGGGATGTCCATATAGTTATTCTATTAGGGTATAAATGCCGGACATACAAATATGTATGTGAGGTGATCCCTGTGATATTAGAATCTATAGCATCGTTTTCAAATTTTTTTTTTTCATTCTATTTTTCAAAACGCTCACAGTAATATCCAGAATTTGGAGTTTGCGAATGGAATTATGCAATACGAGAGGATACCTCAGGGTCCAATATTAGGCAAATACAGAGCAATGGCATACTACTGCATAAAAAAGCACCTGAGCCAGCATATCTCTTAGCTGAACATATATCAAATATAGCTCTATCTATTGGGGCTCTCTGAATGTGACAGTTCCATTTATAGGCAAACTTTTAGATACTACTCTGAGTAGAGATCTACCCCTAACCTCCCCTCCCTCCCTCTCTAAACCTACACAATTGCCTACCATGTTGACACTCGGAAATTGCCCACAAAAACTGCTGGGTTCTGATCGGTATGGATTTAGCGCCGATCGCGGCTGCGCAGTCAACAAAATGTCAAATATAAGTGCTGCCACCTAGCGGCACCTCCTCACAATACACAAAGGGGGTGCCGTGGGTATCGACTCTTATTTTCCCCCATTATCGCCCAAGCAAACAGTGAGATCGATCCTACATTAGGGCTTAGCGACCCATGGTTAAGGACAGAGGCACAGGCAGCTATGGAGAAGGAAAACTCACACAATCAATAACAGAGCTGATTAATTTGAATAATTTTGTATTGGAAATGATAATTTGCAATGCAATACCCTGAGAATAACTCTTCCATTGAGTCCTCATCAAATCAGTTGGCTATTATTATGGTCTGGCAGCTCCTATCATGCAATACTACATCGGGAAATATGCCTGAAGGGGAATAAGGTAAGAAGTACTTATTTAGAGCCACTTATGATCAATGTAGAGTCATAATTTCTGTAAGGAAATCAGAGAAGACCACTACATGAAATAGCTACCGTAGTGGTCCGTGTAAGCATCCAGGTGCTCATTGATTTCAAACCCACTGTACCCTGGCGCTTATACGGGACAGGCGCTTATCTTAACACTGTTTTTAGTGCTTAAGATTAATTTCAATACCTCTGTACCCCTGGCGCTTATTTGAGACCCCGGCGCTTATTTGAGACCCTGGCGCTTAAACAGGCAATTATGGTATGCTACCTCCTGCATTCATTTAAAACTAGCACATTATTATTAAAAAAAATAGCTCTAATTCATTGCAGTAGTATGGCTTTATGGCATCAGGTCACCTTTAGTCCTTAAATGGACTCTTAGCTTTTATTTTACATTAACGTCTGTAGTTCTTATTGATGCATGAATGCAGCACTGGAGGGCATTTCTCAAGATGGTATGACTAGACACAACCAGTACAACTTGAAACTCTCAATATCAGAGTGGGTGATCGCAGGTAACACACTGCAACTACACTGTACGATCAGCACTTAAGGCAGTAATTATATAGGGTTTGGTAGGGCAGTCGTACCGGTGTAATTATTAGCGACCACTAGATGCAGGGCTGTAATGGCATTAAAATGAGGGATCTCACTACGACTTGAAGAAATGCCCTCCAGACGAGACTACTTGACAGGCATCTTGCTAAATCTAAGGGCCTAATACACTCTCCAATACGGTTGGTAAGATGTGCCAAGAGAATGATGATTCTGCTCTCCAGCAGCACTGACCAAAGGAAATAATGGTGACAGGATCTGCGAAAAAAGGCCCTTAGTGCAGGGTGCGTTAAGGTCCCTTTTCCCAGGACATGTCAATATGTTCTCCTGAATAGCAAGCCCTAAAGGGTTTTCACAGTGGAGCAGCTAGGAGGTGGTAACACCGTAGGGTCAGGCGTTAAGACATGTGTACAGGGGGCTCTCTCTCACTAATACCCCTGTGCACCAACCCATTCATCACCTAGGTTGGTGCATCATGCCAGCCGAGGTCCATGATGCACTCCGGTATTAGCAATCCTTAACCCTTTAAGGGACGCTGATGCAGGAGGGCATCATGCGCATTGGTTGTCATGATGCACCAATGAAGTGCTGCTCGCCAGCACTTCATTGGTGCATCATGCTGACCCTGTAGGGTTGGCATGATGCATGAATGCATTAGCACCTGTCAAAGGCTTAAAACTGCACGTCACCACTTCATTAATGCATCACAACCCCTCCCCCGGGTATCAACTTACATAGGGTTAACGGTCCACTGATGCAGGAGGGCATCATGCCAGTGCGCCAGCACTTCATTTGAGCATCATGCCGACCTTTTAGGATACCCTCTAAGATATCAACCATGTAAGGTTGGTATGATGTTTGAAGGCAGTAGCGGCAATTAAAGGGTTAAATGTCACCATGGAGGAGGTGGGAGCTGGGAGTAGGTGGGAGGAGGTATGAGGAGGTGGTAGGACTGTAGGGTCAGGCGCTAAGACAGGTGTATAAGGAGCTCCCCTCCAGTAATACCCCTGTGCACCAACCCATTCATCACATGGAGTGACAGCCAAGGATTCGGCCATCCCTCCTCCCTACCAATAGGTCTACCTCCTCCGGTTCCTTCACCCACTGCCGTAAAACCCTAACGTATCGGATGCACCTCACATGTTATAAGTAGAGTAGACTATAGGACTGAACATTGTTCAGAGGCTTGAATTCGAGTAGCTTTATTCTATCGTAATACCTCACATTCACAGTGTCCATTACTTTTTTCAAGAATTTTTTTTTTTTTGCGGTACACATCTCACCACTGTGGCCAGCTTTCACCCCTAAACATAAGTGAATGGACAGTAAATTATATCCTGCATGCTTATTTGAAGGCTTATTTATGAGGATGCAGCCTTACTGTGCTTCGTAGTCAGCAAAGGTTTGGAAGAGTGCCTTATAGGCGGAGTTTACTTCTACCATTTAACCGTACCAAATCAAGGTGCACTTTAAGCCGCACGTTATCATTACGTGAGGATTTACGGTGCTCCTTCAATCCCGACTTCCATGTAAGCTGTTCATATTACCTCCACAGCCTGCCCCACCTCCATGTTTGCTTACTTGTGCCTGTATTCATACTCTCTGTATGGATCTTAGGCTTTTGATCCATCACACTGGACTTCTATATCAGGGGGACACACTTACCTTTTAGAAGCTTAGGGACCCAAGCCAGTAGTCCATAACCAGTATATCCCATTGTAGGAAAATTCTATGGGCCAAATGGTCAATTTTACAAGCAATATGGGGAAAAGTGCGGGCCTGGAACCAAAACTATCTGCCATTGGCCGCGGGCTAGCATCAGTGTCTCCTGCCTGAATAGGCCTTTTATAATATAGTAAATTTCCTGAGCCTCAGAACACATCAATTGAAATCTGAAATGCAGGAAAACCTTTGGCTTGGGTCTATGGGTCTCTGGTAGGCATGGCTGAGCAGAATGACCAATGTTCTGGTGGAGCCTGGCCAGACTCCCAATGGCAGAGACCTTTTGTGGAGAGATGTGGCAGGCAAACCCCAGCCTCGATCTTCCCGTTCCAACACAGAGATTACAGTAGGACTGGACCATTCCTTATCAAACCACTGCAACAACATTCTGGTAATGATCTTGGTTATTGGTTCGTTTTTTCAATGGAGTAGAGCTTGGTACAGTGCTTAACAGGCCCTAGATTAAGATGGGCCAGGGCTGTTAGCTCTCGGCAAGAATAAGCCTAAAACAGGCCTACAATAGGACAATTCAGTGTGTGTACTTTATGCTTCATATTTGTACCCATGTACCCCACGCCAAAACAATAACATTTCAGCATATTCATAGGGTCTATCCCAGACTGTTCTTTTGTTCAGTCTGGGCTAGGCCGAGACTGGCATGCTCACGCCTTCAGTAGAAAGCCGTCCAAGACTCCTCTACCTTTCCCTCACTCCCATTACCTTAAACATTGGCAGATGCCAGGCTTCCTTCTCCATATAAAGACTGTATAATTAGGTTCTTTCCCAAGACTGAAAAGCTTCCAGGTTTACTGTTGCCAGCTTGACTGAGACAGTCCTTTGGAGACCTATTATGATATACCATTTTATTATTCCATGAATTGTAACATATTTTGTATTAATCAAAGGATATCTATGAAATTAATACATGGGTTGGTTCTAAGAGCTATAAGAGCGCTCAAACTTTGTATAAGAGCGTTCATGCCCCACTGCACACCAGCCAGGTCAGTTACAAACACTCTCTCTGACATCAAAGGCTCCGACCTAATGGTTCACTGCACAATATAATAAGAATAAGGGTCTCAGTGTGCGACCTCATGGTTCAATGCACAAATTAATAACTTGTAAGTGAATGCAACCGGCCGTCACGGGTGCCTGAGCACCGCTGACGCCGTCATGAGTGTCTGAGCACTCTAAGGACTGAACAATGGGTTACATAAGCACGACGCCATAACCTTCCGGTCGCTCTAGCGTCGCTCCTGAGCAAGCTAGGTCAAATATCAAAGCATTTATGGAAAGCCCATAATTAGACGGTCAAAATGAGCCCAAGATCAAGGCGGAACTCCCATTATTAAGGAAGTTATGCCATGGAGACTGAAAGGAGCTCCGAGTGCACTACAGACAAACCGGCGCGAGTTACGCGCCTATCCAGCGGGCATTATAAACTTGGCATATTCAACTCCGCGCATGCCCAAAATGGCGGTTATAAACGCATAAACGGCCGAGATATGAGGGTCTAAAGATGCAGAACCGACCAAGACAATGGGGGGCATAGCGGCGTCCATGGGGGTCCTTTGTCCCCCTGTGACACTTGAAAGAGTCCCCTCAAACAATTGTAGAGTTAGGCAGATGCTGCTGGCTCCAGTCAGTCTGGAGGTGCTTTTCCAAGATTTGCTACAAATAGCCTGTCTGCACCTCCAGGAACACACATCACCAAGAACCGCTCTAGAGGTAACATCTCCAGTCATCTCCTGTTACCTGCTATACCACTGCACTATGGTGAAACTATGCTAGACAGGCATTGGTTTCCTACCATTAGTGGCCAGAGGCTATCTTCTTCAAGACTTCCACCAGAGGGTAAAGTTATCCATTATTACATTATTCCTCTAAGCAGCAGGTCAGGAGCTAGGTGTGGGAACCCACCTAGAAGTATGCTGGACACTGTATTATTAATACCTCACAGGTGGAGTGGAACTGAACATTGTACTTTATAAATTACTGTATGTTTACTGTATGTACAAATTACCTACATACTAACTACTGTATGATTGATATTTCTTACATGTTGCCTAAAGCTGAATAAACCAGTGACAACTGGAAATAACACTATTTTATATGAGCCTGATGTATTTACACTATATACCACTAGTCTTATGATATTTCTCATATGACAACTTGATCATGCCAATTACTAGTATGACAAAGTGGTGGAGAACATCCTACTAAGATCCCATATCTCACAGGCTCATAAAAATTAAAAGCTGGTAACACAACTAAAAACAATCATGCACACAGTAAGTTAAAGCTGGTACCGCAACTGGGAACAATCATGCACACAGTAAATTAAAGCTGGTACCGCATACACACAGTTAGACCCACTCCACCCACCCAGTGACCTTGACCTTGACACCATACCCACCAAGGTCACCAGTGAGATCTCCCACACATCAATGAGATCTCCCACACATCAGTGAGATCTCCCACACATCAATGAGATCTCTCACACAACAGTAAGATCTCTCATATATCAGTGAGGTCTCCCGAAACGTCAGTGAGGTCTCCCAAAACGTCAGTGAGGTCTCCCAAACGTCAGTGAGGTCTCCCAAACGTCAGTAAGGTCTCCCAAACGTCAGTGAGGTCTCCCGCACGTCAGTGAGGTCTCCCACACGTCAGAGAGGTCTCCCACACGTCAGTGAGGTCTCCCACACGTCAGTGAGGTCTCCCACACGTCAGTGAGGTCTCCCACACGTCAGTGAGGTCCACCACACACATCAAGGCCTTATCAGTCAAGCTGGCAGAACAACACACAAAGACCTTACGTAGTCAGGGGCCTGTTGAAGAGGTCTCCCTCCCACCAAGATCTAGGAGGCCCACAGGAGGCAAACCAGCCTCCAATACAACAGACCCACACTCAGCAGACCCCACACCACCCACCCTGTCTACTCAGGGAACAACCAGTTCTCAGGGATCCAACATTTCCCAGGGATCTCTACAGGACGCCCAACTCACGCTATCTACCTCAGGGGAAGAAGGATCTGCCTCAGGGGGTGGATCCACACCCTCATCTAGATCCTCCACCCCAGCTCCAGCCTTTGACAGCCACTCCTCCAGAGACACCTCCCCCACACCCTCCATCATGGACACCGATGAAGGCCCCCAACCTAATCAGACAGCTGAGAAGATAAGGGCCTATGAGAAGGCCATCCAAGATGCAGTTACTGCCCTAGAGACCAACAAGTCCCAGCAGGAGGAAAGAGAGAGGATCCTCAACCAACAACTGGCAGAGAGGAATGCAGCAATAGATGCTCAACAGAAGGCCATGGAAGATCAGCGGAAGTCCCTAGAGAGACAACAACAACAGATAGCAGATCTCATGAAGATGGTATCATCCCAGACCCCACAACCTCACACACCTGCCATCACACCTGTTGTCACACCATCTGCCTCTGGATCCAAAGATGACATCATAATCTCCATGGTGTCCAACATGACCAAGCTCATAGACAATAAACAGCAGGACGACAGAAAGATCAGGATACATGAGGTAACAAAACCCAAAACCTTTTCACACCCATCACCACTCATGTCAACAGCATTATTCATTGATCACAAATTCCCAGAATATCTGAAGGATAAGTACAAAGTGACAGACAGTGACACCATGGTAACATATTTACCCAAGTACCTCGAAGGACAAGCACTAGCTTGGTTTGAATCCTTCAGGGAGAGTGCCACACCTGATATGTTGACATGGACCAATGTAGTGAATAAATTAAAAGAGTATTTTGCTACTCGAGACAATATAATCTCAAGGACTGCACTCCGTGCACAAAAGATAGATGAACCTGTTCTAGACTATGCATGCCATCTCAGGAAAGTGTGTAATGCCCAACGCCAGAACGATGAAACCCTAAGCAAGGCATTTACCCAAGGCATGAGGCCCTGGATCTCTATAGCTCTTGAGAACAAGAAAATAGACTCTTTTGACCAAGCCCTAGACCTAGCCCTAGAGGTTGAGACCCAAGAGAGATCTAGGAAGGTAAGGGATGCAGAAACCAACCCACAGCCTACTAAGAAAAAGGTCCAGGAAATCAGCACTAGTTCAGATGAAGATGTTAACCTAATGTCTAGTGCCCATGTAAGGCAACAGGAAGCTAAGGTTGCATCAAGAGACCCTACCGGTAGATACAGAGGAAATAACTATGACCCCAACTACCAATCCAATAGAGGTAGAGGTAGAGGGGGCAACAACAACAACCGGGGGGGGTCACAACAGTAGGAAAGACAACAGCTCTTCCAACTCCAACAATGGTAACTCTTCATACAGTGATAGGAGAGACAGAACCCCAAGTAATGGCAGATCCTATAATAATCAAGGATCCAACAGTAGGAGCCAGAGTCCACATAGGAACTACAACTCTGGATCCTACAACAACAGTGGATCCTACAACAACAGCCAGGGGTCAAACAACTCTGGATCCTATAGTCAAGGATCCAACAGTAGGGGCCAGAGTCCACATAGGAACTACAACAGTGGATCCTACAACAACAATGGCGCCTACAACAATCAGAGATCCAACAACTCCGGTCAATACAGCAACTCTGGTCAATATAACCAGGGTTCCAACCCACGCCAGGAGGATTACAAACCTGACACAAGAGGTTACCAGGGGAACCAACAAAGTAACCCCCAAATACCACCTCATGTGATGGATCAAATCTCCAAACTCCTGGTGGCAAGCATCTCAACCACCCCACAGAACCAGGAAAACTAGGATGTCACAGTGCCGATGGGCCAGTGCACTGTGACACCCCAAATACAAACAATCAATCAGGATTAACAAAGATCCAACCAGAGACAATTGCTAGTGCCAATCTACCATCTAACAGACAGAGACGTCCATCAGTGATACACATCACCCCACCAGATTCATCATCAAAGGATACAGGTGAGAGTACCAAGCTTTCTATTGTACTTCTTCAAAATGGCTGTATCAATGCAAATCTATATGATGTTTCAGATGTACAATGTTTGGTTGATACAGGTGCTACTATCACCTGTGTCAGACAATCATTCCTCATGGATCTCCAAAAGAGATTCCATATCCAACTGAGGAAATCTAAAATCAACATCCACTTGGCAGATGGATCGGTGTGTCATGTTAGACATTCAGCTATGCTGAACTTTAGAATCCAAGGTGTCAGATTCCAATACCAATTTGCTGTAATACCCAACCTCACACAGCCCATTGTACTCGGCACAGATTTCTTAAGCACTACAAAATCTCAAATTGAATTTAATGTTGATCCTGAACAAATTCTCAAACCCATTAGGGCAGTGAGGGATTTTACCATCCCTCCATTCTCTGAACTTGCAGTCTTGGGTAAGGTCACATCTACTCAATCACTGCAAGGCAAAACTGGAGTAGTAGATAACCTCCAAAGAAACAACAATGCCCCATATCTAGTTCAAAGGGCAGCAGTAACCCCCAGGGAAAATAACAAACATCCCCTAGTGTTACTCAACACCAGCAGGCGCCCACATAAAATCAAAAAGGGTGCCATCATAGCTCTATTTCAGGAAGTCAAGGAATCTGATTTAGAAAAACCTCAACAGGTGTCAGACACTACCCCACACACTGATCAATCCATCTCAGCCATACGGCCTGAGGACGTAACTCAATTCAGTGACACAGACTCAGACTGTGAGTCCACATATGCTGACCCTGAACCCAACTCAATCAGACTCTCTGAAATAGCTGCTATACATAGTGAGGCACATGACCTCGAGCCAGAATTGGAAGAGAATGTTCCACCAAAATCTGTGCTCACATCCAAAGATCAGCATGATAGATTAAAGTCACTGCTGACCAAGTATGATGATGTATTCGTAGGAAAAGATGGAGACATTGGTGCCACACACCTGTATACACACTCAATACATGTAAAACCTGAGGCAGTACCATGTCATTTCCTACCATATAGACAAACACCAGAAAAACAGGCCGCAATAGGGGAAGAGTGTGAAAGGCTAGTACAACAGGGCATTCTGAGAGAATGTGCCGAGGGCCCCTGGGCCTCCAGATCCTTTTTAGTACAAAAATCATCGGGAGGCCATCGGCTCGTCACAGATTTTCGTTATTTGAACCAGAACACGATAAATCAAGCCTTATCTACACCCCGGGCCGATGACACTCTAGACATGATAGGGTCACTCAGACCAAGAGTATTCAGTAAGCTAGATGCCCAACAGGGATTTTTTCAAATTCCTATAAGACAGGAGGACCAGCATAAAACCGCATTCATAGCAAATGACAAAAAATATGTCTATGAAAGGATGCCGATGGGTTTAGCGACGGCACCGGCGGGATTCTGCCATCTAGTCACATTAATTCTGAACAAACTCAAGTACAAATGTGCCCTACCATACCTAGATGACATATTGGTATTATCACCATCAATCGAACAACACTTCCATGACCTGGAAGATGTGTTCAACAGCCTAAGAGTTGGTAAACTCAAACTGAAGAAATCAAAATGTGAATACTTCATAGACAGAATAGACTTCTTGGGAATGAGAGTCACACCCATGGGACTACAACCATCTCCCACAAAGGTGGAGTCAATCAAAACCTTCCCAACACCAAAATCAGTCAAAAATGTCCGATCCTTCACAGGCCTATGCCAATACTTCAAAAAGTTTATCAAAGGTTATGCCCAAATTGCTAGACCATTGTATGATCTACAGACACATCTCAAAGCATTTGTCTGGACAGAAGAGGCAGATAATGCTTTCAAAACATTAAAGCATGCCCTCTGTACCAATGCTCTTCTCAGATATCCAAACTATGAGAAAGAGTTCAGTTTGGCAACTGATGCTTCAAATGTGAGTTTAGGAGCTGTACTCTCACAGAGAGATAATGAAGGAGTGCTCAGACCAGTAGCCTTTGCAGGTAGAACCCTCTCAAAACATGAGAGAAATTACAATACCACAGAGAGAGAACTACTGGGAGTAGTGTATGGAGTATTACACTTCAGACACTATCTAGAGACTAGACACTTCCAATTATACACAGACCATGCAGCCCTAATCCTACTACTAACCAATACAGGACTCACACATAGATGGGCCAGATGGGCTCTAGACATACAACAATTTTCATTCACCATCCAACATGTGAAAGGTGATGATAACACACCACCAGATGCTATGTCTAGAAGAGAATACCCAGATTCTGGACCCATGACTAACCCTCCACCCCCACCAAGGAGAGTTAGAGCAGCCAGTAGAACCAAGTTTGCAAAAGTAACAAAGAAAGTACCATTCAAAAGGGATGATCCACCCAACACCATTGAAAAGCCAGAGACACCCATTAGGGGTATCTTGAAGCAATCTACACACTATGTGTTTTGCCACTGTGAGAGAGAATACTCACAACTCTTTCCAGATAATGACTTCGAGCCTATTGAATTCTCATCACTCAATCAGATAGTGAAGGTAACTCCTAAGGAGCCACCCTTCACCCCACCTGACTCAGATGATGAAGATCCAGAAGACACAATATATGCTATTACTCAAGCAACTTCTAAATCAGTCAGATTCTTTGAACCAATGCAGGGAGAGGAAACATCAAACCATTTGTGTCCTATGACCACACGCTCAAAGACTAGAGAAATGATTCAGGAGGGCACACCAAAACCCCCCACACAATCACAAACTATTCTAAATGAGAAAAAGGTCACAGGAAACAAACCTACCAAAACCCCACCTGCCAGGAAAAATGTCACAAAAGACACTGCATCTACTAAGTCAAAGAACTCTGAGACAAAGAAGAATGACAAAAAGCAAATTGTGCCTTTAAAGAAGAAGGTTGCCACTCCCATCAAGGCGAGAATAGGCCCTCCAAAGGAGCCTACACACCAAAACAAGAGTGACACACCCCAACAAAAGGCACAAGATAGGCCAATAGTCGATGAAAAAGAAAAAGAAAGAGACAGAATAAAACAACATGTGCTAGATATAAATCAACTACTGGATCAGATTCCCGACACATCCATCTCAGGAACAAACCTTGGCTTGGAACAAAGGAAAGACAAGGACCTATTGCCCCTCATACAGTATCTTGAGGATGGGACCTTGCCTGCACCAAAAGCACAAGGAAATAGAATCATCAACCAAGGCCAGACATACACCTTGGTAAATGGTACATTAGTCCATATATGCCCCATAAATTGGAGAAAAACCAATACTGTACCACTTCAAATTGTTATACCACAGCAATGGGTAACAAGTACACTACAGTATTTCCATGACTCACCTACTGGCGGCCATCTTGGTTCAAGTAGGATGCTGTCAGCACTCCGACCTAGGGTATATTGGAAGTCTATGCTAGCAGACACAACAAAATATGTTTCCACCTGCCACACATGCCTCACAGCAAAAAGGCAAGTACACTCACACAAAACACCAATGACAGTGAGAGAGTACATGACTTCACCAATGAAGTTCCTAAACCTAGACGCGGTGGGACCACTTCCCACAACTGCCAGGGGAAACAAACATATACAAGTCTGCATAGATTATGCTACCAGATATGCAACAGCTTGGGCTACTACTGACTTAAAAGCTGAGACAACAGCAGCAGAGTTCTACAAGAATATAATTTGTCATCATGGAACACCAGCCACTCTTCAAACAGACAATGGGACATGTTATACAGGTGCAAAGTTCACAAAGTTAACTAAACACCTCAAGATCAAACATAAATTCTCCTCACCATACAGGCCACAATCAAATGGGCTTGTAGAGAGATTCAATGCTAGCATAGGCACAGCGCTCAGAGCATTCTGCTCAAAGCACCAAAACAATTGGGATTCATTTATTGAACCCATAACCTTTGCATTAAACAACACTGAATCCCAAACCACAGGATTCACCCCTTTCTTCCTACTCCATGGAAGAAACCCAGCCACCCCAATGGACTTAGGGCTGGGAATACAGGAAGACATATCCACAGTAGCAGACCACGTAGCCAACATGATAACAAATCAAGATACCTCTAGGAGGAAAGCTATAGAAAGGGTCGCCAAGCTACAAAAGGAAAGGAAGGATAGATATGATAAGAGACTTACACCACAGGAAATCAAGGTCACCGACATGGTGTACCTAAACATACCAAGAATCCTGACCAATACAGAGTGTAAGAAACTTCAACCCCTTTTTATGGGACCATATGTTGTAGTAGATAGACCTAGTTTGACAAGTGCCAAACTCAAAAACTTGGACACCAATCTATTGGTGGCCAGACCAGTGCACATAGACAGACTGAAAAAGGTTGTGGCTGTCAGAAACAATGAATTTGCACACAGGCTTATTCCACATGAGGCCAAATACTACAGCAAAATTGTAAGGAACAAAAATGATATCACCCTTACAAGAGAAACCACAGGCATAGGCCCTATCAAGCCTAGGCCTGCACACCACATACTAAGAAAGACATCTAGGTGTGGTGCAGTTTCAAGAAATTAGAAACAAGATTGAGATACCAAAAGTCATAAGATTTTCAAAATGTATTACAAATTCTCTTCATCCACACATAAGACATGTGTGACTGATAATGAATTACTATGTATATAAAGCCAATCAAATTTGTAAATATATCAGTAGGTTATTGCCTCTGAAAGGGTCAAAGACTGGGACCCCCCAAGTAAAGCAGACATGAAGTCTAAGAAGAGTAAGGGTAACACAATGGAGTGTCTAAAGCCTAATCCCCACATGAAAGAGCGCGCTATGCCAACACAGCAGTCTATAGAGATCAATTGACCTTATAAGCCACCCTCAGACAACTGTCTAGACGGTCATGAATGGCTGTCCTGGATGACAGGAGGAGCTAATTACCAGTACACAGACTACACAATAAACCCCACAAGTTAGCAGACACTGGAGATTAATGCATTGTCTCCAGAGAAACAATACCAGGCCCACAATGGATGTGGGTAGGGTAGGCTACATAAGAAGCACTGTGGACCATAGCCCACCATCAGTCTTCATCCAGCTGCAGTCTGGAACACAAGTCTACAGGACCCCACTTGGGAATTAGCCAGCCCACTTCTCCATTAGGAGAGACTGCACTAGGATAAAGAACACACCTACTTCACCTTCAACCTGACCTTACCATTTACTGGTCAACCTCTATAGACTCACCGGACATATTGCCAAGACAGCTCAATCTTGCAAAGGTACAGTTTGAACCACTTCATTTAAAGTGTTACACCATACACTTAGACTTTACCAGCACCAAATCACTACAAATTTGACAAGACTTTAAACAGCAAACTTGCTTTACACAAGCACCATGGGGACACTGAGAGTTTCACCCATACTGCTAACTATGCTGTTATTATATACTATTGAACCACTTACTGCAGGTTATACACCTGTGGTGAGACAAAACATAGGAGTAGTATTCAAACCTAGCCCTCAACCATTGGTCAATGGACATACAACCACAACACTGTTGTTAGCTATTCCCTACAAGATCCCTCGGGCACCCGTTACCCAAGGATCCATAAGGGATAGAATACTCCATTTGACCACTCCTACTCTACAAGATCATACCTCTGGCCAAATTATCCAACAAGCTAAGGAGCTAGACACCTTGCTGGAAACTGCAGACAAGGAGATAAATGAAACACTAGCCTCCATCAAATTGTTCCTATCCAACCCCATAAACACATTGGACAAGGCCAAAAGAGAGGCCATACTGGGTTTTCTAGCACCCCTGTTTCGCGGTGTGCTAGGTCTAGCCACAGTAGAAGATGTAAACCAAGTAATGGGACAGCTCAAGAACATAGATGAAATACTAAGAAAATTTGCTAAACAAGATCAGGAAGCAGCTAATCTCATTGAAAAGATCACAGACAGACAAGATAAGTTTGTTAAAGCATACATCCAAGATAAGAAGGTACTGGACAGCACAATCAACACCATAGGTGACACGGTCAACCTGTGGGCCTCTAACATGTCCAGGTCACTTGACTCATATTCAAGGCACGAGAAAACTCAAAGGGAGAAAATGCAAGTATTAAATGATGCACTAATTATCATAGCAGCAAGAATGAATACAGTTCAATCACTGCAAAGGACAAATGCAGCCCTGAGGATGCTATCATCAGGGATCCTAACCCCTGATATAGTACCACCCTCAGACCTCGCTAGATACCTAGTTGACATTAATAACAAACTTAGGATTACACACCCTGGAGCACAAGTCGCAATTAATGACTTAGATTTCTATTATTCACAGAAGCTGACCTCATACACTTACTCAGCTCACCATATATATATTCATCTGGACATTATAATTCAATCTACCACCTCAACCTTCAAACTGTACCAAATGACTACATCACCCATGCCTATAGACACACAGGAGACCCCCACCAGAGGAGTCACCAAACTACAAACCACAACTGAGTTTCTAGCAGTATCTTACGACGAATCATTATTCATCGAATTGGACTCAGCAGATATGCAGGCATGTGAAGGTACTACAGTAAAGGTATGCAGAGATGTAAATGGTAGAATCTATAAACACAGGCCTACATGCCCTGTAGCCATTTTTACTAACCAGGCTCAACAGATTAAGGAACATTGCAAGTTTACAGTTTCACCACTGCAAGCACCTACCACCCATGCTATTTCCATTTCTGAAGATGAGTATCTGGTCACTACTAATGAACCCCATTACTTTATCAACTGCCATGGTAAAACGTCTGAAACTCGGAAGGCCCAGTCCTACTCAATCATAGGTGTACCCTGTGGGTGCACGATCAGTGTAGGAGAATTTTCTCTTCCAAACACAAGGTTGCCCTGTAACTCAACCTTATCATTTCATTACATTCTCAAGACAATTAATTTACCATTCATGGCAGCACTTAACAAAATTTCTGAAACCAAACCAGATGAAAGAGAGAATCTTCCAAATTTCCCAGTAGTAAACCTTTCTAGAACCTTAGAAAAACTACAGGAAAATCCAATCATGGATGATATTACTCAACTAAATTTAGAGCCCTTTGCTAAAACAGTATTAAAAGATGCCTCCAACCTTAATAAGGAAATGGAAACGCGCTACGAGGAATCATACCTACGTCGAGTTACAGAGCATCCAATCTTCCAAAGCTTAGCACTCATCCTAGGGATATCAGCTCACATTTTTATAGTATACATACTACTCAAACTGTACAGACTAGGAGGAACTGTAGCCTACCTGCCTACAGCCAAAGCATTCAGACTAGTCACCGAGCTGCCCCTACACAAATTGCTCCCAGATAAGAATCCTACCAAACTAACCCCTACAGAGGAAACCCACACCCCCTTCCTCACAATTCAGGAAACCCACACCCTGATAATTGCTATATTATTCACCCTGACCATCTACTCAGCCTACAGAATAATGAAGTACCTTAAGAAATTTGCACAGACACACTGTGGCAAGAAAAATGTGGCCAAGCGCACAAACCCCACAATATATTTTAAAATATATTGTGGAGACTCAAACTTCGCGCTACCCTTGAGGCCAATACCACATGAATTTGATGAGATTAAATCAGCAGCTGCCCCTACCTATAAGGATATAGTGGTTAAAACCTTCCCACTACCTAAGGCTATATTTACCTGGAATGGACCAGCAGTTATAACAACACAGAGAGGAGAATTTGCTTATCACCTCCCTCAGGTGATACACCTACCTTGGCGCACTAGGTTCAGTACTATACCAGCCCTTAAAAACAAAGGACTGTACTACTCCATGCTTCTCCAGAATGATTGTGGCACCAGCCCGGTGACCATGACAGCACTGGAAAATACAACAGATATAATTATTGACGAACAACAGGAGGAGACCGCAAAGTCAAACATGCAGACTATTGCTAATTTTCTAAACCACCAGCCCTCCCCGGTGACTGTGGAAACAGCCTAGACTGCCCACAGCCTAGACTGCCCCCAGTCCACCACCAGGAGACAACACGTCAGAGACAGTATTCAGAACTTTTCGGACAATTTGCCGGCCCTGAAAAGGGCCTTTGGGATGGCGGGTTTTTACACCCTAGGTTTCAGTCAGTCGGGATCCTACCACAGATCCTCGGGTTCAACATCAATGGGAGAGTCCGGGGCCGAGTCCGAGCCATACATATGGCCGTGATCCTGCTCCCACTCAGCGAGCCGGGCCTCCAGCATCCCCAGTCCATACTCGGCAGCCGTGGATGGATTCCCGGATGCCGCAAGATCGAGGAGGGATGCCGCCAACAAATAATCCCATAGCACTCGCTCCCGCGGCCCTAGGTTATAATCCATGGGCCAGAAACCCATATTGCCCAAGGCCCTAGTCAGAAGGGCCACAGTGGCCCCCCGACGCAAGGCTGAGCCCAGGAAATAATGGCAGGAGTAATTACAGACCATCACATCACCATGCTCAATGATCTCCTTGAAATTACTCACTATGTACCCATAATGGATGGTCTGGTTAGACTCAACCAGGGCCCTAGCTGGACTCCCCACCTCCATCACCTGGGGGACAGGCAGAGCAAAGAGAGCTTGTAGGTGGGCCATGGTACTACAGCAGTGACTTCCAGAGAGGAACTGATGCTCCAATACCAGCCACACACTCCTTAAATGGACACACACACACCCCCCCCCCCACCCTGAACTGTCCACTGACACCAAGCTAGGCACTGCCACAGACACATGCCAAAATCTGGCACCTAACACCTCAAGTGCCACCACTGCATGAGTACACCAGGGAGGAGACTCACATCTCACTCCTGACACACCTCCACTGTCAATGAAATTATCAAAAGTATTAGAAAAAAAAAATTATATACACAGCCACTTGTTGATGTATAATATGAAAATCTATGGTATTCTCACAAAATCAATGATTAATGCGCGCATATACGCGCAAAATTGCGAAATTGCAAATTACAAATTGTAAAATTGTACAAATCTAACATTAATATACATGAATGCAGGTAGATAACTAAGACAGTTTTTGTACCCACTAGCACTTGTATACTATGCCAAGGTTTACTTAAAGTAACACACTTTAGGTATCCAAGAAAATTGTTGGAAAAATGAATGAAAAAAAAAAAAAAAAAATTGTTGAGAAAATTGTTGACATAAAACATGTTTACTTAAGATACTCACCAAATAAATCTCTTTCAGGGACACATACTCAAAAGGCTAGGGGAAAAGTCAATTAAGCAGCGGCCCACTGCCGAAATTGCCAATTAATACACCCATATAGCAAAATCAATGAGTAACTCAGAGACAAACAAGCCTATTGTACATGAAGTACTTTGTTTTTCCGGCCCTCGGAAAAATTTGTCTCAAATCCCATAAATTGAATAGTGTAATCTAGATTGTACGTTTGTACCCAATTTGCACACTAAAATTGTATGTTTGCACACCAGGTTGTACGCTCGTACCCAATTTGCACACTAAAATTGTATATTTGCACACCAGATTGTACGCTTGTACCCAATTTGCACACTAAAATTGTATGTTTGCACACCAGATTGTACGCTCGTACCCAATTCGCACACTAAAATTGTATGTTTGCACACTAGATTGTAAGTTGTATCCAATTTACATTTGAATTATATGTTGCACATTATACTGTATGTCTGTACCCAATTCATACACTGAAGTCAGATTTTTAGAAAATCAACATTTCTATGTGTATCCAAGCTGTACGCAAAATTATATATGTACATACAGAAACTATCAATTGAACGCAAAATTATATATTTGCACACTCAAATTGCCAAATGTACGCGAAATTATATATTTGCACACTAAAATTGCCAAATATACGCGAAAATTATATATTTGCATACTGAAATTGTCAATTGAACGCAATTACACGCGAAATTGTAAATTTGCACACTAAAATTGTCATTTATGTTCAATTTGCACGCTAAATTGAATATTGGATGCCAAAATTGCACACTATTTGCCAAATTGTATGTTGTACATAAAAATGGAAAATTGTACCCAAAATTGATGTCACATAAGCAAATAAGCTCAGGTATGGTAAGATATAGAAACTCGGAAATGTACTTATACCCAGGAGAAAATTGTTTATACTGACAAAGCTCTACCACAAAAATTGCATTTGAAGCACTCCCCATCACTTCAAATCCTCTTACAAAACAGTATATAACTCCAAAATAAGGTAAAAATTGTATAAATTGTACATTCCCTCGGCGAAATGACGGAGTTTCGCATTCTTTCGGGGGAGAGGGAGTATTCTATGATATACCATTTTATTATTCCATGAATTGTAACATATTTTGTATTAATCAAAGGATATCTATGAAATTAATACATGGGTTGGTTCTAAGAGCTATAAGAGCGCTCAAACTTTGTATAAGAGCGTTCATGCCCCACTGCACACCAGCCAGGTCAGTTACAAACACTCTCTCTGACATCAAAGGCTCCGACCTAATGGTTCACTGCACAATATAATAAGAATAAGGGTCTCAGTGTGCGACCTCATGGTTCAATGCACAAATTAATAACTTGTAAGTGAATGCAACCGGCCGTCACGGGTGCCTGAGCACCGCTGACGCCGTCATGAGTGTCTGAGCACTCTAAGGACTGAACAATGGGTTACATAAGCACGACGCCATAACCTTCCGGTCGCTCTAGCGTCGCTCCTGAGCAAGCTAGGTCAAATATCAAAGCATTTATGGAAAGCCCATAATTAGACGGTCAAAATGAGCCCAAGATCAAGGCGGAACTCCCATTATTAAGGAAGTTATGCCATGGAGACTGAAAGGAGCTCCGAGTGCACTACAGACAAACCGGCGCGAGTTACGCGCCTATCCAGCGGGCATTATAAACTTGGCATATTCAACTCCGCGCATGCCCAAAATGGCGGTTATAAACGCATAAACGGCCGAGATATGAGGGTCTAAAGATGCAGAACCGACCAAGACAATGGGGGGCATAGCGGCGTCCATGGGGGTCCTTTGTCCCCCTGTGACACTTGAAAGAGTCCCCTCAAACAATTGTAGAGTTAGGCAGATGCTGCTGGCTCCAGTCAGTCTGGAGGTGCTTTTCCAAGATTTGCTACAAATAGCCTGTCTGCACCTCCAGGAACACACATCACCAAGAACCGCTCTAGAGGTAACATCTCCAGTCATCTCCTGCTACCTGCTATACCACTGCACTATGGTGAAACTATGCTAGACAGGCATTGGTTTCCTACCATTAGTGGCCAGAGGCTATCTTCTTCAAGACTTCCACCAGAGGGTAAAGTTATCCATTATTACATTATTCCTCTAAGCAGCAGGTCAGGAGCTAGGTGTGGGAACCCACCTAGAAGTATGCTGGACACTGTATTATTAATACCTCACAGGTGGAGTGGAACTGAACATTGTACTTTATAAATTACTGTATGTTTACTGTATGTACAAATTACCTACATACTAACTACTGTATGATTGATATTTCTTACATGTTGCCTAAAGCTGAATAAACCAGTGACAACTGGAAATAACACTATTTTATATGAGCCTGATGTATTTACACTATATACCACTAGTCTTATGATATTTCTCATATGACAACTTGATCATGCCAATTACTAGTATGACACTATCAAGTCTGTAGGGTCATAATAACACATAATTGACACAAGAGTACCTTTGTTATTTCCCAGCAACAAATAACCCCAATTTGATACTGCGTTTGATGATAGGCTCACTTTATTCAGAAGGTTGGGGGTTCGAGCTCCTGCCCTGCTCCTTGTACATGTAATATTTTTACCAGGCTTTCTATGTACAAACATAAACAAGTGCAGAAAATGGCACAATATATCAGCTTATGAAGGGCCCCTGCCACTTTAAGAAAAGCATGCACTCTAAGAAATAACTGTTGAATCTACCAGGGATCCTTGTAAAACTGTACAATGCAGCACCATACTTGTATTGCAGTGAAGGAGTGTAGCTTCTACAATGAAGCACTACAGTACACTCTGAAGTACAAGCAATATCCATGGAAACAACGATGGATGTCTGGCAACTTTGGGAAAATGATTTCATCCTTATTTCGGCAACTTTTTACAGTGTAGAGAATCAAAACCTCATGCTAGCCCTTAAGGTTTTAGACTCCACAGAAGCCAGCACCAGGTTTCCAACTACAACTACTGCCTCATCTCCAGGGTCCAGAAGTAGCCACAGCCACAATCAGGTCAGCCGCCCCTCCAGTAATATTGTAAATGCATATAAGCCACCACCTCGAGAGGCTGCAGACTACGAAGTCAGGCTATAAGTTGCACTAAGGAGCTTGACACACTATAAAATATTTGTCGCCAAAATAGTGCTGGGTCTCTGGCACCTTTGGAACAATGATTTCAATGTTATTTTCACAGAGATTCCTTGTACCACAGTGCTTTACTGTACTGCCATCTGGGGCCTCATTGTAGAATCTACACTGGTTCATTGCAATTTAAATTATTGTGATTCACATTTCATTTTTACAAGGATAGCTGGTAGATTCACCAGTTATTACTTAAAGTGCAATTGCAGATTCAGTACTGTAGTGTCAAAAACCCTGGCTACAAGCCACACCTTGTTTATAAAATGGCAGATCTGGAATTAAAACCTCAATTGGGAGGCGCTCCTGACTTTTTATGAAAAATGGGGATGTATTCCCCATTTTACTGCTACTTTGGGGCAAACTCTTAAGAATAAAAGACAGGGTGCACGACCTAATTGAAATCCACCAATGATTCATAAGCCAGGGCTTATCTGCGGGACACTACGGTAGGAGGCATGTTATGGTACTAGGACGGCGAGAGGAGGGGAGAGGTCGGGGCATGGGACTGGCGGAGGGAGACAATAGCGGAGTAATGAAGGAAGATGAAGGGAAAATTAGCTGAGTGAGGGCAAGATGCCATGGACGAGCCAGGTAGAGACGGGATATGGTATAGATGAGCCAGCGAGAGGGAAAGGAAGGAGGAAGGTGTTGGCTTAGCCTTTTAGGGGATGAGGGATAGTGGTGGAGTAGCCAGGTGAAGGCATCAGGGAAGAGTAGGTGAGCAGGTGAAGGCATGAAAGAATTGTACATGTGGGCCGTGTAAATGAATAAATAGAGAAAAGAATTAATTAATTGATCAATTAATGAAGACTTTAGGTGGGGTGGGTAAATGAACAAAGGAAGACAGTAATTGACAGATGAAGGTGGTAGATTGGGTAGTTGAAAGAATAAAGTAAGGCAAATCAGGTTGGGGCAGGCAGATATATACCCCCAACAAAAGGGGTATGGTGAAATACAGGAACAAAGCTGTGGCAGGGGGCCTAGGGGTGAAGAATGGTATGAAGATGGATTAAAGCTGCAAAAGGGGCAGGGCAATGGCTGCATTATATGTGCTGCCATGGGGTAGGTTGAAATGGAGGTTGGAATGATCTGGGACTAGGATCACTAGGTCAGTGGATGAAAGGGGTGGTATACTGGTAGGCGACTAGGTGGGGGGGGGGGGCGGTAGCAGCCAGTATGGGGATGGTAGGGATGGTAGGAAGCTAGCCTTTTCAAGGGTAATGCCAACCCTGACAGGTAACTCCCCAGGGCTACATTCAAGTTTCATACTGACACAATGTTCACAGTGCTTACAATGTTTATCTAATTTCAGTGGGCCTGCCACCCTAACCCTTGTGCCTACTGGCGAGGGCATAGGAATGGGGATGATGCACTCCTGCATCAGCGGCCCTTAAGGTGTTAGGTGTGTGGGGGTGGGGTAGAGAGGGCAAGGTATATATGGGTCTATACTGACTCCTGAACCCCACCATTAGCAGGCTGAACACCAATACCACCAGCTGCAAGTAGAGCAGTAGCACCAATAGTAGAAGTAGACTGGCCTCAGACCTTACATTCAACAGGAACAAAAACCCTGGACCCAGATACTGTAAGCTCATCAGTCTAGATATTGGTCTGTCTTAAAAATTGACATGTGAAATGGCCATTAGTGTAATGAATAAAAAAAAGATACATGACTTTGGAGCTGATTTCTAAAATTGGATATTGGACATAGGTACTAATAAAGTTTACAGCGAAATCAACTCATTTTCAGCAGTGCAACAAATTTATAAATCTAAATTCAAATCCAAAAAGTACTTAAGACCCAATGGGATTAGGCCTCTGTTAGCTTAGCAATACACACGTATGTATAGGAAGTACATGGCTCAATTGGGAATGAGGCCTATAGTGGACTTTAGGTCTATATTAAATGCTCAATCCAAAGACAGGAGCTACTCTTAGTGAGCTGACCAGCAGTGCTTAACAGTACTACACTGTGAAAAATAACTGTTGAATCTACCAGGGATCCTCGTAATACTGATCAGTGGACGACCGTAATTGTATAGTATTGAACCAGTGTAGTTTTTGAAGAAGCCCCAGGTGGTCATACAATGGTACACAAATGTAAAAGGGATCTCTGTGAAAATGAAGAGAGATCTCTAGCAACCTTGGGTCGAGGATTCCATCGCCGTTATTTTTCTATAGTGTAGAATAACCATGAATAACTGAATAAGAAAATAAAGAAAAATGAAATAGAAAAAGAAAATGGGAGAAAATGCTTATTCAAAGACAGGAGCAAGTCATGGTGCGTGGTTGTCTGATGGTACAGCCTTAACACCAGCAGCGGGGGCAGATGTAGGTTCTAACCCCGGCTCATTGCCTCAAATTATTTACGTTTACTGCATTATTGATGCCACACATCCAATGTAGGCCATGCTGAGGGCTGCAAGAAGGCGGAGAGGAGTGAGGGAGGAGGGGAAGGGTTAGGGTAGGGCACCTGGTATATAGGGTACTGGAAGGAGGTGGGGAGAAGGTGAGGGAGGAGGGAGGGAGGGGGAAGGGTTAGGGTATGGGACCTGGTATATAGGGTACTGGAAGGAGGTGGGGAAAAGGTAAGGGAGGGAGGGAGGGGGAAGGGTTAGGGTATGGGACCTGGTATATAGGGTACTGGAAGGAGGTGGGGAGATGGTGAGGGAGGAGGGAGGGAGGGGGAAGGGTTAGGGTATGGGACCTGGTATATAGGGTACTGGAAGGAGGTGGGGAGATGGTGAGGGAGGAGGGAGGGAGGGGGAAGGGTTAGGGATAGGGTCTTGTGGTACTGGGGGAGGGGAGAGGAGGGAGGAGGGGCTAGGTCAAGGGGTGGGCAAGGTGCTAAGGGTACTTACTGGAAGGGGGTTGGCAAAGGGTTAGGGGATAGTATCCTATAGGGTACTGGAATATGGTGGGGAGAGGGTGAGGGAGGAGGGAAGGGTTGGGGAGTGGTGTATATGGTACTGGAATACCGTATTGTCACAATAAAGCACCAGTTTTGAATAAGTGCTGGTCTAGAATAAGCACCCGGGGGAAAGGTGGTGGTGAATTCACTCAAAGGCATTGAAAATGGACCTCAAATAACCACATGTCTTGTATGAGGGCTGGGCGGGATCACCCCTCCAGATCGATTAGCGCCGGGGCGGTTTTTCACAACGATATGGTTCAGTTGGGAGAGGTTGAGGGAGAGGGGTCCTGGGGTAAGGGAGGAGCGGAAGAGTTAGGGAATAGTGCCCACCAGTGTATAGATCACTGGGAAGAGGATGGGAGGGATAGGGGGGCCAGGGTAGTGGATAAGGTACCATCTGCCTCCGAGAGTTCCGCATTGAATAGTTGGGATTACTTCATTGGTTGATAGTTACTCTCGCTAACCCTCTCTTGCTATAGGGTATTGGTCATAGGTGGGAAAAGGGGGGAGGGAGGAGGGGTAGAGTTCAGGAATAGATAGGATGTGGTGTATAGGGTTTTAGAAGAAGGTGCGGAGAGGGCGACAGAGGAGGGCAGGAGAAAAAGCCAAATGTGCTGGGTACTTGAAGAAATTTTTAGAGGGGGAGGTAGGAGGGGAGCGCTTCTAGGATAGGATTTAGTATATAGATAATACATCACTAATTTATGTCGAGAATGATATCCTATACAATCACATGATTGTTTCCTCAAATCTTCACAGAAGTGCTCTTCTTAATACACATGTAGATGGATATATGTTGAAAAAAGGAGAACAAAAAGAGGGAAAGGAGCCTCATTGAAAAAAAAGGAAATGTATTATACTCCCTTTCTAATAATTGTAATTTATAGTGGTATAGTATTACCAATGGTATCATTTGTGATAGTTTTTTTTAACAAAATTATTTGAAATCCTGAAAAACGTGACCAGTATACGGTAGTGCTAAGACACCCACCTTGCACAGACTACTGAAGAGCAGCAAGAATGACCCGGCCCTGCGCATGCTCAGTCAGTGTGAAGCCCTCTGATTGGCGACACAGAGGGAGGAGTAGAGGTCACGTGCAACATCATGACAGGTCACGAGAAGTCACGAGATGGGGCGAGATCTCTGAGCCTCCCTTGACCTGCCAACAAAATGGCTCCTACTGAGTAGGTCTAGGTAGCTTAGTCCTTTAGGGGCCACGGAGTGCTCAAGTCGCTTTTTCTTCGTGTTTCAAATGCTACTCGAATTTATTCATACACATCATATTTATGTTTTGGTGGACCACTAACTGTTATATATAACATATAGATCTATATTTGATACAAGTTAAGACAGTGGAACATCCTTGTTTATTTAAGCGAGGATTTTTTTTTTTGCCTTCTCTATGTCACTTTAATGCACTCTCATGATACTCTCAACATAATGCATGAAGCCCTGAGGAGTAACTCAGCTCTTGACGAGTAACTCACCAAAGCTTCATCTATGCATCATGCCAACCCTATGAGAGTGATAGCTCTGGAGGCCATTTCTTAACACACTACGACTGCTGTACTTCAAATCGTAGTGACTGGCCTTAACATAAGGCCATTACAGTATCATGCTTTAGTGGGCACTAATGCCTGCACTTGTACGACTGCTCTACCAAGCCCTATGTAATTACTGCATAAGTGCTAATTGTACAGAGCAGTCGTAGTGCTGTACCTACGACAGCCTGGCCTATTCCTGGGATTCTCAAATCGTAGTGGTGGTGTGTAGTCGTAGTATCTTAAGAAATGGCCTCCAGCAGGAGCAGTATACCATATTGGCCTACTTAAGCATCGGGTCTTGCATAAGCACTAGTCTTGGATAATATTGATTTCAATACCTCTGTATCCCTGGCCCTTATTCAAGACAGGCACTTACTTGAATACTGCTTTAATGCCAAAGGTTGTTTTCAATACCCCTCTACCTCTTCTTGTGCTTATTTGAGACACAGCAGCTGAAACAGGCCATATACCGACGGCAGTACTGTACTGCAAATAGTGCATCATGATAAATATGAAGAGATAAGAACTGCACAGCTTGAGACCTTGAGGGCCTGTTAACCATCTGTCTCATAATCTGTGAATTTCACAAGTTGGCTGAATTCATTGGTTACTTGCTCTTTTTGGCTTAATGGAGATTGATATTATTGAGAACCAGCCAGATGCTCTCTATGCACAATGGGGTCTTTTTTTTAAATGACTTGTATCATAAGAGGTAGATTCAGGTATATTCAGGTAGAGACTAAAAACAGATTTCTGTACAATAAACATTTTATGATTTATATGAGTGGGTGTTACTCCTACCGTATGTTTTAAACTTTCAATTATAAGCGTTTTACTGCTAATATTGTAATACTGACATTTACAATGCCTTTTTCCCACTATGTGACGTTGTATTGGGGATAACATCATCTTCAACCTTTTAGAGGCTGCTGATGCAGGAGTGCATCATGCCCATTGGTCGTCATGATGCACTCATGAAGTGCTGGTGGGACTACTCCCCAGCACTTTATTGGTGCATCATGCCAACCCTACCGGGTTGATTAATAAACTCACGGAGGGTGATCAGGAGTCCGATGAAGTGCTGGCGAGTAGTCTCAGTGGGGCATGACGGATTAAAGCGGTATGATACAATGAATGCTAAGCTACCCCGCCTAGCAGCATACACCCCAGCAAATTGTCGTGACTCCTCGTCAACCTGTGTGATCACTCGGGTGATCACTCACCTCACTAGATGAAACGCGTACCTCGTGATAGCACAGGTTCACCACAGATGGTGAGGATCTTGATAACCCACACTCACCAGGGATCACTCACCTCGCTAGATGAAACGTGCAGCAAGTCATAGCTCAGGTTCACCATGGATGGCGAGAGTGGTGATCACTCAGACTCACCAATGATGGCGACGCTGGTGATCACTCACCTTGTTAGATGAAAAGCTCATGATCATCGACATTGGTAATCATGCAGCCTCACATCTGCCAGATCAAAGTATGTTTTGCCAGAGAAGGTATTTCCATATGTATCTTCCCTCTAACCACAGAAAAGGTGTTCATGTAAATATTTCCCTATATATTTTTCCTGTAACCAGAGAACAGGTGTTCATGGATAGTTGCTTTCATTTTAGAGATACCTCTATCTAAATTCAATTGAATTTTTCTCTATATAATCTTGTTTGATTCAACTCTGAAGTTTTACATGGAAATCAGTGTGAAACAAAGCACATTTGATACGTATGGGACTTATACTTCATGCCCACACTTCCTAGGTAGGCTACATGTTGTCTCAACAACTTTGGCAATGGTGGTGATAAGTTGCCATTTTGTGTGAGAGTTGATGACAGTGGCACACACTCACACAGCGAGTGACATCCATGTCAGTGATGGTGGGGATAAGTCACCATTTTAAGAGAAGATTAACTAGGAGTGACACAAACTCATGCAGTGAGTGAGAGCCATGTGGCAATGCAGGTGAAAAGTCCCCATTCTGAGTGAGAGTTGACAGACAGTGGCACATATTGACGGAGTGAGTGAGATCCATGTTGGTGATGGTGGTGATAAGCTGCCATTCTGAGTGAGAGTTGACTGGGAGTGGCGCATACTCACGCAGCGAGTGAGATCCATATTAGCGATGTTGGTGATAAGTCGCCATTCTGAGTGAAAACTGACTGGGAGTGGCACATAATTACACAGTGAGTCAGATCCATGTTGGCGATGGTTGTGATAAGTCACCATGCTTTGTGAGGGATGACAAGGGGTGGCACATACTCACGCAGTGAGTGAGATCATGTTGGCGACTGTTGTGATAAATCGCGATGCCATGTGAGACTGACACACAGTGGCGAAAGATGACGCAGTGAGTTATCACTCAAAAAGGAGTCACCATTGATGACCAATCATGGCGACAGATAACGACAATTTGCTGGGATGAATACTTTTACACAATTCGCAAAGATCAAATGGGGCCCAGTGAAGGGAGAATTCACTAGAGATATTGATATAACCAGGCAGCAAAAAGCCTAAACATTTCATACATGTACATATTGCGATAAACATTGTTGCTGTTTTTTGTGTTGTTTTCTTTTTGTGCCCTCACCCCCTCCTCAAACTTCAAAAGGGACTATTCATTATCATCATAAGTGTCAGGAAGAAACCTTTTATTTTGTTATTTTCTATTTCCTTTTCTTAAAGGAGAATTTAGTAGATGGTTACAGTATTGTAGGGGTTGGCGAAAACATTTAGGGAAACCGGGAGTTGAACCTGGGACCTCTCAGCCTTCAGACAATTGCTCTACCACTGAGCTACTTCACCGTACAACGTTTTCTACCTTCCACCCACGCCTGGACTGGGGTGATACAGAGAGGGGACATGTGATTACACGACAACCAGCCTCTGAGAGTCAGGACATCGCGCTCGGGGAAATCACATTCCCCTACAGTATGTAGGCCATTCTATTGTCCTAAACTTCACTTCCTACAGTGACCTAGTTTTATTTCAATGTCTGGTAAGAAGACGAAATGACATTAAACTAAACACAAGGCACCCAGACAGACACACAACAGACGGACAGGGCACTGATAACACAAGACAATATAGTAAAACATCACTTGTCAGATTATAAGAGATGTGACTGACATTGAGGGGACCAAGGAAGCAGTGTCTGGACCTATTTGTATGGGGTTGTGGAGTATTGGTAGTATACGTCATATCAGGCACACCCAGTAGTTTGTGGACTAGCTAGAAATATCTAAAATGACTAATGTCTAAAACTTCTGTTCCATTCAAAGGATTTTCAAAATTCAAAAATCTATTCGTATCCCAGACTCCCAGTATCCCTTTGTGCCACTCTCCAGGGGTAGGACAGCTTTGAGGGAATTTTAGAAAAAAAGATTCCTCTACCCACCGATCTGCCTAATAAGGCATACACAGGGTCCATCGATGCTGTGCCTTATACATGGCGGTATTCTATAGAGCTGCCGGTCTTGGATTAGCACCGGGGTCAGAATTGCACATTATTGTAATGAGCAATAGTCTACAAAAGGCAGTAAACACCAATATTATTTCCCTGGGCTGTTGTAGCAGGACTGAATCATGTGGCTGATGTAGGTCACGTGACAATGATATCAGTCCCGTGTCTGCTACCACGTGACTTCCAGTGGTGAGACGCTGATCCATCCTGATTAGGAGGACAGACAGACGAGAGGTAAGTTACTCATCATTCAGGATCTACATTTGGAAGGTAATGACAATTCTGTGTCATTGGAAATAAAGGCAGTCGATAAGCTATACTTTTGTTGTAACTTAAGCAGCCTGCCATTTATTTTAATTTGGAGAGGCCATGCACCACCTGCACATAGTTGTGGGTAAGATCTCTTGTTGACCCTTACCTGGTTGTGGAAAGGATCTGTGCAGGACAGTGGCCGGTGTGCAGGTATCGCCACACAGAAAAGAATAATTGTCTTATCTAGCTAGAATTGTCTGCCATGTAACGGTAAAAATTATCCATCTTCTTTTGTTGCAATGAGAATTCAATTTTTACCAGTGCAGAGCCCTAAGCCTCCCAGTTTGGGTACCTCTTATGTCCCTAACCTGTTCTGACAGGAGTAGGGGCAAAGATATCAAAAGGGCCCTAACCATCAGGACTCCTATCTAGTTGTCACACTGTGTAAAGGACTGATCGTGAGATAGTAGTGGTATTAGAGAACTGAGGAGGGAGTGGATGAGGGGGGTGGACGTTGGCAGGATGTGGAGTTACCAGTAATGAAGTAGCCGAGATTGCAGACAATAGGGTGTGATTGCTGCCACACTTTTACAACTGTAGTCCTACATGCACACTGTCACAGTGGGGATAGAACTGGGTATGGGGGATTTCACACTGTATATATATATATATATATATATATATATATATATATATATATATATATATATATATATATATATATATATATACTATAAAAGAAATGTCGTTGAAATAACGGTGGAATCCTCATCCCAAAGCTGCCAGTGATCTGTCAATATTTTTTTTACAGATTCCTTGTAAGACTATACTATATAGGTTCACTGCAATACAATTACAGTGGTTCACAGTTTAGTTTGACAAGGATCCATGGTAGATTCAACAGTTATATTTTACAGTGTACAGTGATCACTTATCACTGAAATACACCACTTGGTGTTACCATTTCCTACTCTGAGAACATTTTGCAAATCAAGGAACATTGTTGAACAATCAGGATAATTATCCACTGTGGGAGGAGCGTAGGTAATTGTATACAATGAACTACAAGACTCTGGGGAAGACTACACTTCAAGAAATAATTGTTGAATCTGCCAGTGATCATTGTAGAACTGAACAGTGAACCACAATAATTGCATTGCAGTGAAGCAGCGTAGTTTATACAATGAAATGCAAAGCAGTAAAGTACAAACTGTTGTACAAGGAATCTCTGTGAACAGTGGATCTCTGCTAGATACTTTGGGACAAGGATTTCACTGTTACTTCGACGACATTTTGTTTTCAGTGGACAGCAATTATCATGACCACTACCTCATTGTGAGAGGGTTTCTTGCACCTCTAAATACTTAAATAAGAGGACAGAGAAGGGAGGAGGGAGTAGATGAAGGGGGGGGGGAGGTACCAGTAATGAAGTAGCAGAGAGTGCAGACAATAGGGTGTGATTGCTGCCACACCTACAACCGTAATCCTATACTGTGGGGAGATAACAGGGTATGGGGGATTATAATGTGTACAGGAATCACTTGTGTCACTCAAATATTATCACTTCTGGTCATATATTCCTATTGTAAAAACATAATTGGCGTATTTGTGTATGTATACGCATATTAAAACCTCAGTATCAGCTTTGAAGAATCTCAATGATGTGTAATGGCGGATTTCAGAGGCCTATTGACAGTATTGTAGCTTATTGAGTCTTCTCTAGTGCAGCATATATACTTAAAGTTTCACATATCCAGAATTAAGAAAGGTATGGCTACCGCCTGAGCCCCATTGTGTAGTATATTGCAGAAATCCTGCTTCTCATGTTGCAGTGGCGGATGTAGACGGGGACCACCGAGCCCCCTCCATTGAGCTGTAGTTAAGAGTTTATTTGATTATTTAAGACCCAAAGGCATCCTCAAAAATGGGAGGGTGTGCCCCACCTTTGGGGCCGCCCCCCCCCTAATTTTCCAAATCCTGGATCCGGAACTGTGTTGAGGCTTATACATGGGTTTTATGGTAGCGTAGCGGTGTTGATACACATAACCACGGGCGTGGACTGGTTACCAGATTTAGTCTGTGTAGGTGTTATCCATATGCTATAGAAGGGTAAGAAACTAAAGGGAACAGTGCTGCCCTCTGGTGCCTATATTTGCTATGCACAGACCTTGATTACGGAGGTGAGTGGTGACTTTGCCAAAGTAACCCCTCACCTCCGTAATCAAGGTCTGTGCATAGCAAATATAGGCACCAGAGGGCAGCACTGTTCCCTTTAGTTTCTTACCCTTCTATAGCATATGGATAACACCTACACAGACTAAATCTGGTAACCAGTCCACGCCCATGCACATAACAGTTCTACAGCTGTGTCACTCCCTCACAACCTTTCCTTGGCCCTGTGAGTGACAGGGCAGTAGGCATGAAGCCAACGGGAAAAGCAAATCCTTGAATCGCCATCATTTTCATACGGATAGAGAGCATCCATGCGGCGGCTGATGCAATTTACAGCGGTCGCTGAGCGGATGGCTCACTCAAGGTTCTCCCCCCTCCCCCGACTCTCAGCCCAGACTCATAGTCATTCCCACTGAACAGGACTTGAGTTGGGAACATTCACAACTTGGGCAAGGAGAACATGATTTTCCCTGGAAATTTGGACACGCCAGAACATTTTATACTCGAGAAAAAAGAAATGTCCAGATCCTGGGAATATCCTGAGTTTTTCCCGGGAATATCCCGAGTCTTTTCCAAGAAATTCCTGAGAAATTCTCGAGATCTAGACTCGAGGATTTGCTCGAGTGTAAGATGTTATGGCATGTCCAAATTTCCAGGGTAATTCACATTCTCTTTTCTTGTTGTATTCACAAGTCAGGACTCGAGAAATTCCAGAGAAATTCGCGAGATCTTTTTCAGTGGGCTGACATGTCATATACTACTAGTGTGGAGGGGCACAATAGTACAAATATGGCTACTAATACGGTTTGTAGGTTTTCGATCTAGAATAATCTATCTAAATTAAAGGACATTTTTTATATGAATATCTCTATTTTCTGAATTTCTTGTACATAATGTTACTGTTGTTTCTAAACAGTTAACGCACAGAAGATAATGCAGGGATCTAAAAAATAAAAATGTCACATATCTCAAAACTCACCATGGAGCAAAGGTGGAGTTGGGAATATATTGCTACAGTTTTATTTCCAGGTTTGGTCTTCTGACTATTCCATCTTACCTCTTGCTCAGACCTGCTCAATATAAAGTGGCTTCACTCACAACGAGGTAAGGGCCTTGGCATTGTAGTGCCCCATATATGCACCTTTGGGCTTATAGATTTCAGTATCCCTTTACCCATGGTTCAAACTTTAGACCGCTGCTTCTTTAAATACTGCCTTGACTAAAGGAAAAATGCCCTTTCAGCTGATGTCAAGATGAAAACTGCCAGACTAAGGGAAATTGTGAAAAATACACTTTGAAATTTGACTTTGAAATTGTCCACAGATCTGACCATGGCCCCAGTATTATGGCCTATGCAGGGCTAGAAATGGCCATGGTGTTGCAACTAGCTTTGGAAAAGGTGCAGTCCTCAACCAGTTAGACGTTAAGATTGATTTCAGTACTCACTTAGCGGGGCGTTTATTTGAGAGACCCTGGCACTTAAGTCCACCTACCATCAGGGAATTTTACGTTTCAAAATAGCCTTGCTCTCCCCCTAAACCTATAGCACGGCACCAATGACCAGGGCTGACCCTGGCTGAAAGCAGAACCGCCAGCCACTAGTATTCCGCACACAGTCCAGGATATGGTATAAATGATAGATAGTAACAAGATCTTCCTCCAGCATTACCTGCCCCCCCCCCTACACACCAAACTGTGAAGGACTCTATGTGTCATGGTATATGGAAGGCCGATGTCTCATATTGTCACTTACAAATTGCCAAAGTGAAGGTGTACCCACCTCTTCTTTCTTTTTTTTTCTTGGAGTCCCAGCAAATAAACCGTATGGGAAAAACTGATGGCCTCTACCATTCAAAGTTTGCCAATTGCCAATCATTGCCTTTTGCCAGTTGTGGGTTTCTAAATGTGAGTACACTAGGTTTTGTCACTTTCTCTTAGAAGCTGGCTCATGCATGGTCAATTGCCAATCATTGCCAACTGTGAGTTGTGAGAAGCCAATTGCCTCTATGAGCTACCAGTTGCCATAGCTGGTTCAAAGTTTCTCATTGAAAATTTAGTGTTGGAATAGTCAACGGCAAATCACCAACTGTAAAATGTCAATCAACAGAATGAGAGCAACTAACAACTATAGCAGTGGCGAAGGGTAATTGACAACTCAGTAGCAGAACATGGCAATCGTGAGGGTAAATTGGCAATTGGCAATTTCATGTTGCATTGACCTTCCATAGCATAAGGCACTGCACTGCCTATTTTCCCTATGCTAACCACGTGGTGTGCAGGATGGGCGATAAATGGGGGTTGGAGGGAGGGGGGACTGTGACTGGCAGATCGTCCTGATAGCGTCCTGTATAAAGATCCAGGCCCATGGCAATCCAGTGACTGGACATGGGTAGATTTGTGCCTTAGTCTCATATTTCTGACTCAGCCATCACAATTACAATGCAACAGGTCATGCACATTATCTCTCGATGAATAAGGGGTAGAGTGAATGACCGAGAGAGGGACTGAGGGAGGGATGTATGGAGGAGCTAGTGACCAAGGCGTAAAGCACTCTCTCCACTGCCATCATTCAGGCGAAATGTTGCTAATCTGACCGATTCTTTTTCTATACTTTTGCAATATCATTAACTGTTGGACTAGCTAAAATGTGCCTGTCCGACGGCAGTGAAACCAGTGCTTAAATAAGTAAATTATGGTAATTCAATTTCGACAGCTATGGTCATATTGTGAGAGATGGTTACCACGAATTGAGGGATGAATGAGAGTCAGTGCCCATGCTACAAGTGCACTGGTCCAGATGCACAGCGGGACAGAAAGGATGAGATTAAGACTGTTTTAAAATGGGCAAAATGAGTCCTCTTACCTACACCACTGTCTTAGGAATGACAACGCCACATACCTGGAAGGGAGAAAACAAAAGTGTCAATATTAAATCAATTTAAAGTTACATTTATATTTCCTTTAAACAATAACCAGTGACAACTGTACATGTATTGTGTGTGCAGATAATAGTGCACTATTTGTTGAATCTACCAGAAATCCTAATCTAACTGAACAGTGAACCACCATAATTGTACTTCAGTAAAGCAGTGGTTTCTACAATGAAGCTCCAGATGCCAGTACAGTGGGACAAGGAATTTCCTTTTTTTCAGTGAACTCTTTAAGTTTCACTTCTTTAATAAATCATACCCATTTCTCCTTATGATACATGAATGTAGCCCTCACAAATAACTATTGTTGGCCCCTTTCATGCATCATGCCAACCCCATGGGAAAAATGCACTCCCAAAGCGTTAATATAATGCACCAATGCAGTGCTGGCAAGTACACTCACCAGCACTGCATTCATGCATCATGACGACCAAGGAACATTGAACCTGGCAGCCTGATGACTTAATATAATGTTCCATGTAGCCCATGTACATTGATGTATCATGCTGATCCGACAGGGTTAATGCACTCCCGGAGGGTCGGCATGATGCACTCCTGCATCAGCGGTCCTTAAAGGGTTAACCGTCCCCCACATCCATCCCACCAGCCCACACACCCCCATGTGGCCCCCGGTAAGCACCCGGGAGGTGGGAGGCAGCAGACCGTGAGATATGGCTGCAATAATCGTGCACGGCCCACTGGCTATTCCTACTACTGTCTGACAAGCACCCACTCCCTCCTCTCTCACTCACACCACAGACATACAGACTACTGATGTTGCACTCTCTATGCCACCCATCAAGTCTGCCTCCCAGCCTACTCCCACACTCACACTCACCCATTCTCTCTCTGTCTGTCTGTCTGTCTCTCTGTATGTGTGTCTGTCTCTCTCTCCCACTCCCTCCGCACTCACTCACTTACCCCCGGGGGGGGGGCACTTCAATTTTTTTTGATACGGGTGTGTGGCTGAACCCCCGACTACCCTTACCCTTGCTAGGGCACTTGTTCACGGGGTTTTTCTTCCAAACCCTACCCTTGCTAGGGAACTTTGTACATAGTAGTCTTAGATTTTGCTCAAAATATCTTAAAATGAACTTGTTTGTGAGAAAATTGTATTTTGTTCATGCTATTTTCATGAAAACTTGGAAAATATTTGTTAAAATTTCTAAATTTTCCGCGTGAATTGGGGTATTTCGCTGAAAGTTGACCCTTGCTAGGGACATTTTGCTCAAAAGTAGACCCTTGCTAGGGACATTTGTGGCTGAAACAGGAGGCTTGCTAGGGACTTTTCCTTGAAAAAGTACCCTTGCCAGCCGCACATATGTGCATACATAACATAGAGAGTGCCCCCCCCTGGGCACTTACCTCTCCCTCCCTGTCAATCTGTCTGCATGTCTGTCTGTCTCTGTATCTCTCTGTCTCTCTCTCTGTCTCTATATCTGTCTGTCTGTCTGTCTGTCTGTCTGTCTCTCTCTCTCTCTCTTTCTCACTCCCCTACCACACTTGTCCTCGCTCTTGTCATGGCCTCAATCCTATGACTATACCAGTTTAAATCCCTCTTTAACCCAGTCTTGCCCTTCATTTTATTCTCCCTTCCTGTCATTCTCCCTATGTTCCCCTCCCCCCTCCCTTACCCCTCCCCATTACCCGTTCTCCTCCATCTCTACCCTTTCTGCCTCTCAGCCTGCCTCTGTTTGTCTGTCTTTGTCTCTCTCTCTCTCTCTCTCTCTCTCTCTCTCTCTCTCTCTCTCTCTCTCTCTCTCTCTCTCTTCCTTTCTGATCTCCACCTCTCATTTTCTTCTCCTCGATCTAGGTCCTGCTCTCGCAACCATCGGTTCCCATCCCGTTCTACCTCCTGCCCTCACCCTTTCTTTCACTCTTCTTCCTTTCTTTCCTGTACCACCTCTAATCCTTTGATTGTTCATCATCTCTCCATTCCTCCCTGACACATAGAATCTTCCCTTCACACTTGTCCCATCACCCCCCCCCCTTCCCTTCCACTCTTCCTTAGCCTCTTGACCCCGCCCCTATTCACCCCCTTCTTCTAAACCATGTTTCCCTCCCTTCTCCCTTCCCTCCCCCCTTACCCCTCCCTTTGCTTCATCCTTTGCTCCCCCATAAAGCGTTGGGTACACTCCCCTCGGTTGGGCGAATTTTTGCTAGTCTGACGATTTACAATATTTCAAATGTATAGAAAAAAAATCCGTCGGATAAGCAAAAGGTTGCCCGACCAGCAGCAGTGAAACCAGTGTTTTACCCGCACAATCTCTCCTCACCTCCTATCCATCCCATCTCCTCCTTTTGCGCTTCTACCTCTCCCCCACATCCCCCTCTCACGTTGTCGTAAGCCGTGAAGACGAGTGTCAGTCTGGAGCCTTGAGGGAGGTTTAATTTCACAGCTGCCATCTTTGGTTAGCTGCCACCCCTCACCTTGCCCAATCACCTATTAAATTAGCCACCCCTTCTCTGCCTTCCCTCTGTTTAACTTTAATTACACACTATTTACACACACAAAAACTCCTTTTTCTTTACCCCACAAACCTGGGTTAAAGAACAAATAAAAACTGTATAAAATACAATTGCGAAAATCTTCTGAGGCAATCCAGATGAAAGGACGTGTGGCGGTGCTCGTCGATGAAGGATTTTAAAATCGGTCTCCAGTAGCACATGATTCGCCCCGCTTTTTGTGATTTCTTTTCACAATATGGAATTGCGTTAATTGGGGCACATCAAAGAGGTCGCTTTAATTTCAGTGAGCTGGTAACGTTCCGGTTAGTAGTTCTAATATGTGGTTTGTTGAGCAGGGTAGGATGCTCACCGTCAGTTCATATAAGCTTTCCCTGATGTTAAAATTGATGAACTTTGCACACTTGCACAAATTAAACTTAACTTTGGTTGTATCATCATCACAACTGATCATGGTCTGATTAAACCATCAAGGCCCACCGATGCATTCGTTTACCATGTGGTCGACAAGATGGCGTTTCTCCTCATCAGTGCTTAATTGATATGTCATGAAGACCCTCGATACACTTCCCACAATCTAGATTAGTCGTAACTTGTAGGCCTGCTTCTGTTAAAGGGGCGGCTGTTGGGTAGGTGCGGACATGAATACGGCTACAATTTCATATATGTACAACATAATTATAAGGATACTATTAGAATTGTAGGAAATATATGTACGTGGAGGAGGGTGGGAGTGAATATATACGGGAGGATGATGCTGATTGTATTGATTAGAGTAGCGGATAACATTATAACGTGGGGCAGATGTTCGATCCTGTAAGTTTTAAAACCTTACCTTATTGATACTTGATTAATATATAAACATGACTAATGAAGCACTGGCGACCAATTGCTGCAGTATATCAATTACAACGTTAAATGAGCGATAAATGGGGTAGAGGCCTCCAAATGATGCAAAATCTTTCACCACTGGTGCAGTTCTGCATATCTGCACTCCAAGGCGTGGCATGATTCTCAAAACCATCATGACAATAAAGGTAAATGAGCAGCAGGCACCAATGAAGAACTGGTAAGGCTGCTCGCGAGCACTTCATTGGAGCATCATGCGTACTCTCTGGGGTGCATCAACACTGTAGGTTTGTCAGAATGGGCTGTATGTATGCATTATGACGCCCAATGAACATGGTATATTGAAGCATTGGCAGGCCTTTAAGAGCTGCTAATTTGCTAAACACCATGCCCATTGGTCGCCATATTGCCTGAATGTATGCCTGGTGAGGTACTCGCCAATGCTGCAATCATGCATCATGACGACCAATGGGCATGATGTATTAATACAGCAGCAGCCCGTAGAGGATTAAGTAGATGATAACACGGTGGTGGGTCTCTAATCAGGCTCTGCAGGGGCTCGGGACCATCATGTAAAGTGCACAATGGAGTGGCAATCATGTTCATGAGGGCGGCACGCGGCGCAAAGCCGCCTTAGCGCCCCGCTATTGATGATGTGATATCATGTCCTGAACACTCTCCCCCCTTCTCTACATGCTTCTCCACCATTTCTACATTCCACCCCTCCCTTCATCCAGGGGGTGCTTACTCTTTGATGGTCAGTACCAACTGCGAAACTACAGCCCCTCCTTTTCAGCTATTTCAGGTCTCCTGGAAAGCAGCTTAATTTGAACAGCCCCTGTTTTCAAGCAAGTGAGATAACAGCAACCCTTTTTAGGACCCTCATCCATGTAAAATAGAGTTTTTGGTCATAGTATTTCAAAATTGCGCAGCTACCACGCTGCGGGCTTGGTACCACAGTTGGTACCCAATCCGAGGCTGAGTGCCCCCCGGTCACTTTATATCCCTTCATACCAACTCAGCCTACTCCAATCCCTCCCTTACTCCACCCTTAACCCCTCATACATGTATGCTCATACTCCCCCACACCCTGCCCCCAACCCTGCTTTAGTACCTCCCATATACGACGCGATATCTAGGTCTTTAAGCGACGCTGGTGCATTAATGCAGTCTGCCCTTTGGTCAGTATGATGCATAAATTCAGCCCAGGCAAATAATTCACCAAAGCTACATTCATGCATCATGCCGACTCTGTGGGTTTGATACCCTCTGTGAAGGGTTGGCATGATGCTCAAATGAAGTGCTGACAAGCAGACCTATTGGTGCATCATGACGGCTAATGACCATGATGCACTCCTGCATCAGCATCAGTATTTCACAAGGCATTTTTTACTTTGAAGCAATTCAAGCGGATCTTTGTCTATTTCATGTTTTTATGGATCAAATCTACCATTAAATGACTTTTTATAAGGATTTCAGGCAACACGATGACGTCGCAGTGGAGAATAACAGAAGGTCTTGGAGAATAAAATCCAGTTTCTTCACGCTGCTGTGGACCTCCCTGTGCTTTGCTATAGGACCTGCCATTCTCAAGATGACAAAATAATTTGGAGAATCTGTATAAATTCAAGGTGTGCCTCATAGGCGAAGATACCATAGAATAGCACTGAAAGGAGAATCTGTTCAGAATAAGTCCTACGTGCGCCTTATACACTGTGCGATCAAAATAACTTGTCCCTGAGTTGCCAGAGATCCATCATTATTTTCAGGGAGATTGGTCCTATGTTATACACCCCCTACCCCTTCCCTTTATACGCCCCTGTCCAACACTTCCCCACTACCCTTATGCCTTATCATCCCATCCTGTTCCCCAATAGTCACAATCTATCCCCATCTCCAAATCCCTCTCCCTCAATACCACATAGCCTTAGATTCTTTCACAGGCCATTCCCATATCCAAAATGGGTTCTGATTATCTTAATTCTGTCCCTTATCACTTTAACGGCTGCTGATGCATGTCCATGGTCGTCCTGGTGCATGAATGCAGCCCTGGCGAGTTACTCGTAATACAATGATATATACGACTGGAGGTCGCCTGGGTGGTAGTCGCTAAGTGTAGTTGTACCCTTTATTTTATGTGAATAACTTCTTCCCGTAAGATAGCATTGTGGGGCCGATCGCCACACCCCCAGTGGCGTAACGTGTGTTGATCAACCACAGCAGCCGATCCGGTACTGCAGCCTCGTTCCAGGCGCATGTAAACATTCAAAATGGTGGACCGGCGCTCGTACAGGGAACTACGGTAACGGATTTTGCTGATTTTTCCTTATTTAAACCCTCTAAAACATAAAATAAATAGAGAACTAAACTCCCCTGGTGTCATCGGTGGCCGATCTACCCCTCGTGGTGGATCGGCCACCTCGTACACCACGGTCGTTTAGTTCTCTCTATGTATTGATATAACCCCCAACAAACCAAACCTAACTTCTACTCAGTTATAGTCCCCTTCAAACAACCCGGCGTCTTATATTAGTAATAACACTTGCACTGGACGGGTGCCTACAACCCTGAACCTCATCATACCACACATGGAAGTGTAGTCATGTCATATCATAAACTAGGCCAGTCATGTGAAAGTACCAAAGCTCTGTCTTTGATATGTGTGCCTATAGGCTACAGTGCCATATTGCTGTATCCACTTTGTGCTATAGTAACTGGAACACTTCTTTTGCCTCTCCTGCAAATCCATAGAATTGCAGCTGCAAGCTTCCTGCTCTAAGGTGACGAGCTGTTAACCATTTGAGGGTAAGATATCACCATTATACTTGGATTGCCATGATGCATGAATGCAGTCCTGGGGAGTCTACTCAAAAAGGCTGCGTTCATTTCTCTACTACCCGGTCTGCATGCATACATTACACGTCTAGTACAATCTAAAGGACCTGCACCATTCCAATGCTTGTTCATTCATTGGTAGAAGTCGAGGTAAAACAGTGACTTTCTATGGGCTGTAGTTTTGCAGCTGGTACCTCCCATTAACTCTTTAAAGGCCACTAATGTAGGAGTGCATCATGCCCATTGGTCGGCATGATGCACCAATGGGCATGATGCATTAATGCATCAGCGGTCCTTAAGGGGTTAAAGTGCAAGTGAGCCCCCATCTCCACTGGACAGACATCAGTACACTGAAATGGCATAATAATAAAAGATCTTTGTAGCTCTCAAAGGTTTAATCTGAATTATTAATGATAGGTTCTCCTTTTACCAAGCTTATAATTAGTATCAAGTTTCCATTGTTACATTTCTTGCAATCGCAAAGGTAGATGAAATCCAGGTTTTCAGGAACAGTATCTTGTACATCGTGTACACAGATAGTTCCCTCTTATTATCATGTATAAATGTAAGAATGAATTCGGAATAAAGATTATAATGAATCGGACTTAAGAAATGTTCTACCTGTGTTACATTTATCTCTAATCGTAGAAGATGTATATGAAAGTTGAACAGTCTTAAACTGCGATAGGTTAGAGGAAACCGATGAAGTGCTTTGAGTTATGGCTGATGTCGTCTTATTCATCGTGAAAAGGTTTAAATTTACATAAAGCCATGAGGCATCCTGCCGTCCTTGAAGATGTCCATAATTGTCAATTTGCATTGAGACTGTTGGTACACTTTAGAGTTGTGATGTCGAGGGTTCCAATACCTACCACAGTGCGCAGTTAACTCACACCGCAACTGGGTCAGTACACTCCCGCAGGGTCAGCATGATGCACCAATGAAGTGCTGGTGAGCAGACTCACCAGCACTTCATTGGTGCATCATGCTGACCAATGGGCATGATGCACTCCTGCATCAGCAGCCTTTAAAGGATTAAAGTTCTGCTGTAGACAGTCTCCATACCTCCCTACACAGTAAACTGATTTACATGATAAAGGGCGCATTCTGCATATATCAGTCTGTTGTCTGCTCGTAATCTTTTAATCGGATTTACATAATTTCGTTTGTGTCATCTTCTATCAAAAGAAACACACTAGACTTGAAGCAAAAACATCAGTTAGTTTTTGACATTTGAGACATAGCGAATTCATCATTAGAAATCATAATCATTGTTATACATAGACAGGATCAGCAAATATTGTTCAGCTCTGCCTCTTGAAATCTTCAAGTGATCCTCTGCAATTATTTCATATTATTGATAATGAAAACACCTTGAAACCACCTGCATGGTAAGAATTGCATCACATAAATTTAGATATGAAAATGTCTTTGCTACATCTTTTCTTTTAATCAAAGATCAAGTGTAGCAAAAACAAACTATCCAAACCTGCTCACACCGGGCAACTCTAGTTAGGTTGGTATGTGGTGGGCCTTTATGGAATTGATGGCTTTTTAGAAAGGAATCTCACCCGACGGATAAAACAGGCTATGAGCTTCTGCAGTACCCTGTATAGGAATTTGATGTCCTTCTTTTGGACCACACCTCCTTTTCCAAATCCTGAATCCATCATGTATAGCTAAAAGTAGGCACCAGAAAACAAAATTAAGGTAATTTGTGATAAATTGAGACGTCACTGGTACAGGGCCTCAGAATGCATATTTGATGAGGGTGAGTTGAACTTTAGCGTCGCCTTATTGAATATTGTATATTAATGGTCAATGAATGAGCGGAACGACCATGCGGGGGAAGTCCCATGGGTGTCATATACCTCCATATGTGTGGACCACTCATCCATCTCGTAGCCATCCATGCACGTCTTCAGGTTCATAATTAACTATACTCTAACTTCATGTTATAGTTTGGGGCTGACTCCACTATAAATAATAACTCTTGAATCTACCTGGCATCCGTGTATCAGTTTTCTACCTACCCTACATAATTTTCTTCAGTATGTAACCTGAAACAAATAATTATTTCTGACCTTATAAATACACAGGGTACCTCGTATTGATGTGAATTAGGCAAAGTAATAAAAGTAAGTTTTGAACATGAGCTACAGCCAATGAACAAAATAGAAAAGAACCATTGAAATCTCCTGTCATTGTGACTACTAAGTACATCACTGTATCCACAAATCGTCAGGAAAAGTATCATAACCTTTTACAATGAAGCTCCAGAAAGCAGTACAGCAAAGTACTGTGTTAATTTTAATTAAATAAAAGGAATCTCACAACAAAAAAAATGATGGTGAAAGCGTTTTCCTAATGTCGCTGGAGAAGCGCCATTGATTTGACATTTTTGTTTTACAGTGTTGGTTGGACCTAATCCTAATCCTCTCCCTCTCTCTGATTTGAAATTTTAATGTAACTTGGGAGGATTGGCAGTAGGGTGCTAATAATACCATCTGGTGCTGAAGTGAAAACTTTGCTGATTTGTTATAGGTAGGGCCTATACTTAATCAAGCTGCTTTTAATATGGACAAGCAATTAGGGAATGCTATCTTATATAAAAACAGAATGAATCAGGTCGGAAATGAATTCACTCTTTTTAATTACTTCATTTTGTATAGATTTAATGTGTAGTCCAATCTAATGTGAAAGATACTTGAGGAATTTACAGCGCCTACCTTTGAAGAGAAAAAAAAAACATAAAACAAAAAGCCAATGAAAAATATAGTGAACAGTTCTTGAAAGGCTAGGAGAGAATAATAGATATAGACTATATACCTGACCTTTTCAAGCACTATTAGCATTTCACCCCCACACTAAAGACAACACTGGGAGCTGTGAGGCACCAGTTGGCGGCCACTGTACTCCCCTAAATCCAACGGAATCCTTTATCAGCTTAACCCGTCAAGGGCTGGTGATGCGTTAATGTATCATGCCCATAATGTTGTCATGATGCTTGAATGTGGCCTCGGCGAGTTACTCATTTGGGTTACATGCATGCATCATGCCGATTTTGTAGAGTTAATAGACCCAAGGAGGGTCGGAATGATGCATTAATGAAGTGCTGGCAAGCAGACTTGCCAGCACTTCATTGGTGCATCATGACGACCAATGGGCATGATGCGCGTCTACGTTAGCGGCCCTTACAGGGTTAAATGCCCACAAAAAGCAGCACTTTCAGCATGGGACCGCCTGCTCAGACAATAGAGTGGGTAGTGGGAGCCATTAGGACTGGTGTAAAGATAGCAGGGTCAGGCACACCAAGGGGTGCGTTGCACAAATAGACAAAAGTTCACGTGAGCAGTGGGTCTGACTGAGGGGGTTATCTCACTCAGCTCTACCTTCTACAAAGGCAAGGAAAGAATAATAGATCATTATAGACTTGACCTGTTGGGTTTGACTGATGGTTATCTCATGAAGGAAAGTCGAGTGAGATAACCCTCAGTCAGGCACAGTATGAGTGAATCTTTGTACTTATTTCATGTTATCTGAGTCAGAAGTGTTCAAAACTCTTTCGAAAAGCTCATAAATGATGTTTATTTGCATGTTTTAAGATCATTTGGGGTGTTGCTACTGGCGGTGAGATATAGGAGAGGATTATCTCGCGTGGGTTTCATATCCCACTGCTTCCAACATGAAATAAAGAGTCAAGGATAGTTTTTTTTCTTTCTTTTTGATTTTGTATAAATGAATGGGGAGATATGAAACATTCGCCAATTTTATGGTGAAAATATGAAAAAAAACATATATGACAAAGGTGAAAAAAGAAATGCATGTGCTATAGACTCGAGACCCATAGATATACCGAAGAAAATCTATGAAAAAATACGAAAAGAAATATGGAAAAGTATTGAAAAACAGAAAATTCTCAAAATTCAAAAAGAAAATCCAAGGTCGGCCCTCTTTTGCCAGTCTGTCGGGTAACTGGAAAAACAACTTTTTTGTTTTTTAGTGCCTCCCACGCCGCGTAGCGGCGGTACCCGCGAAACAGTACGGGAGTGCGCTATGATGATTTCATTTGCCCCATGTGATGAGGTCTCACAATACAAAATAACAGTGGCAGGCATTTTTTTACGCGGTCACAACGGCATTTCTTGTTTGGACTATTACTGTTTCACAAAGTGGTATAGCCATGTCAAGAGAAGATAAAGATAACTTGATGTGTGTTTCATAAGTCACCAAAAGGTAAGGTACAATGAAAATACACTATCCCAGTGATAACAGAGAACAAAGACCAATTTCCCTTTTGTGGATGGAAAACAGTCTCGAAGCAGGATTTTGCCGGTGTTGATTTGAGAATTGACAATTCAGTCAGACATTGCTTTAATGCAGCATGCCCACTAGTCTTAATTATGCATGGTGCATATGCAGTTACAATGAGTCTATTCAGTCATGCCCCAAAATAAGGAGTGTAGCAACCCCTAGACCAATACATCATAAAAGGTTACTTTTAAGATAAGTTGCTGATAAAGTTTTTAGACCTTTCTGAGGTTAAACTAATGAGAAGGCCAAGATATATTGACATCCTGTCATGTAATCTACCCTATTTGATAGGTAATTGCTTTGTAAATCTCCTGATGTAAGTTGTTTGCATGTGTGGACAACAAGGACAAAGCTATAAACATTCCACCCATTCCAAAATGGGCCTTAATGCAATTTTATTCAGAACAAGAAATGCGGTTGTGACCGCGTAAAAAAACGCCTCCCGCCGTTAATGTCGGTATACCAGTGTTTGATGACATGTCTCATAAAAGCAGACATAAAGAAGATTTCACAATTATCAATTTCTCTATTCAGTAATTTTGTATTGTGAGACCTCATCACATAGGGCAAATGCAATCATCATAGCGCACTCCCGTACCGCTTCGCGGTACCGCCGCTACGCGGCGTGGGAGGTGCTAAAAAGAAGTCACCCTTTCTTGCCGCATGGGTCTAGTTTGTTCAGCATGAAAATAAGTGCCAGCATCGTTCAGTTCAGAAGAGGTCTACCGTAGTGGCCCATATAAAATCCTGGCGCTCATTGATTTTAACCCCACTTTACCCCCTGCGCTTATATGAGACAGGCGCTTATTTGAATACTGGTTTTAGTGTTTAAGATCAATGTCAGTACCCATACACCCCTGGCTCTTATTCGCGACTGGTGCTTATTTGAGACCCTGGTGCTTAAACGGGCCTTTACGGTGAATGTTACCCACCCTTTTTTCCTGCGGGTACCCTAGCTTTTTATAATGCATATATGCTGTGACTGACAGGGCTAGAGCAATCAACTTAACAATGTAAATAAGCCGTTACATTAATCGACCGATTAGACAGGAAATGAGTGCATTTCATGATCGCGTGTCGCATCCCGGAAAATGAAGGCATCATTTAGACCAATGTAAAGCCATCGAGCATTTAATGAATGGAGATGAAACAAGGTATGACACAGCAAAATTAATATGCTGCAACGCATCAATCACGATGTGATATGATTAAACAATTGGGCCGCACAAATGGATATAGATGAGCTGGTGAATGGATTGAGAAATAAATAGGACAGGACTAGGATGAGGGGAGTTATCAAAGGGGAGAGTTGTGGCAAAGGGAGGCAGCATATGTGGGGTAGACAGGAGGAGGCCTGGAGAGACATGTAGGAAAGGTGCTAGAATGTAATTCAGTGAAAAAAAATAGAGCGAGTAAGACAGAAAGCGTGCCAGGCAGAGAGAGCAAAATGCTCAATTGTACCCTGAGAAAGAGACAGTTAGACACATAAGCATTTATACAGTGAGATAGAGAGAAAGATAGGCAGACAGGTGGGAAATGTGGGTGGAGACATGCTACCAGAAAGGAAATGGGTGGGCATTTGGAGGCGGAGATAGGGTATGGAGAGGAAGGCAGGACAGGAAGAACAGGCTCTCACCCATAAACAGAGTCATCGAGTCAGGAGCGTGTTGCTCCTATGGTAAAAAGAGCTGTCAGTATGTGCCCTCTTTTCAAAAGAAGTTATGCTCTGCTTCACCATTCAACTTGCACTCACCAGATTAGTCTGAAAAGTCACCTGCCTTGTTTAAAACAGTGAGAGATGCACAATTAGGTACCTACTCATGTCACACACTCTATAGTATATTATACTGATTGACTTCTCCCCACTGGGTAACTACTCAAATCCCCCTTTTTTAACATCCTTACTTGAATGACCACCTGTTAGCAACAAAAGGGACAAGTTATAGCTACATGAAAAGAAAGGACTGGAAACAAGGGCTTTTTAGCCAGCTCTTCCATTTACTATAGGTAGGGTGGACAGCCCTTCATTCAACATTCACTTCCATATGTGTCACAGTGCTAAAGACCTCAACTTTACACATGCCCTGGACTTTCTCTATAGCCTATCAGTAGTACAGGAGGGGTCTAAATCTTTAGGGACATGTAAAGTTACAATTGGTTCATTCACTAAAACGGGTAATTTTAGATAGGGAAAAAATTGCTAACACCCACATTTCTCTCTGACCTGGGACACTTTTTCTGGTAGGATTAAGGTGTAACTAGCTGACTATTATAGACCACCCCACTGAACCCCCACCAATACATAGGCCAACCACTAATTATCAACATAACCCTTTGATTCATAGCAACATTTCATGCCACATTTGTGTTCTGGGGATTTATTTGTAGATACATTCTATTTGAAATACCCTCCTTAGGCAGGGAACATGCTGAGAGCTACTGCCACCTAAAGGTATGATATAACACTTTAAAGAGCAATCAAGTTCAATCACCCATTAGTAGCAGTGGCCTCTATGCACCCAGTGGCACCACCTTCTGACCAATATGACCAATTTGAATGGAGATACCAGCTGGTAATTTTGACAGTTTCATTTTCCTGGAGAGGGTACTTTGGAATTTCACCTACAGTCTACCAGATAAGATAGAAGTAAATGGATTGCAGTTCCAGAATCCACTTTATCAACTCTATCTTACATTGAATACATGATACAGTCAATGAAGTATTTCAAATCTCGTTATCCTAGCTACTATAGGAGCAACACCCTCCTGGGCTGTTTGCACAGTGATACAGTGTCAGTGATAGTACTTCAATGTGTATAAGGTCTATCAGTAGTATAGAATTGGGCGTACAGACCAGGTGCTAAACCGAGCAATTCAGTCTTAAATTCTAGCTTGAAAGAGCATGAAGTTTTTCATGGTATATCCAGAAGGGGTCTTGTGGGTATTAATTCAATACCCTTTTCCTTTACTGCAGGTCTGGAGTTACTGGACAAAGTGTCAGAAATAATACCCTACTTCTTATTAGCCTAGCATAGCCATTACCCATTAGGCCTAAGGGCTGATAAAGCTGAAAAATAATTGTGATTTTTTTTTCAGGTAACCCAACCCCATACCTAGCAAAATAGGGCCCACCAAAGATTTTTTTCTTCATGTTTTTTTATATGTACTTCTCTTAGACATTTCAGTTGTCCCTGACGCACCTCGGCTCTTCCCTGAGTCACCACAACTGGTCGTTTTAGCAGGGAAAAATTGTAAAATAAGAAAGAAATCCAACCTACCCTGCTTATTATTTCTTTCATCATGTTACCTGAAACAAATGATTTTTTGTCTAATGCAGGAGTGCATAATGGCCAATTGTTCATCATAATGCACCAATGAGGTGCTGGCGAGACTGCTTTCCAGCACTCCACTGATGCATCATGCTGACCCGCTGGGAGTTAATCAACCAAGTAGGGCCGACGAATGCATTAATGTAGCCCTGGCAAGTAACTCGCCAGGAATAATTTCCTGCATTATGATGACCAATGGGCATGATGCATTAATGCATTAGTGACCCTGAAAGGGAGTGTAGCAGCCCAGTGGGGCCAGGATGATGCACTAATGCTACTTGATTGTTGAAAGGGTTAATCTGTACCATGTAGAGCCATGTAGGAACATATATTCCCCACTATGGGACCTGCTCACAAGGGACACTCTGCTAGTTGTTGGCGTGAGAGAGTCCTATTATAACTGACGCTAGGTACCAGCAGCTTCACACACTTGTACATGCAAGCCGGGTATCAGCGTGCATCGCCCCATCAATGGGACCTGTAAGGGTAGGGTGCTTTCAGTTATACATACCAGAGGCTACCACTCATGTGTAAGGACTGCTTTGAGCTATGGCCCTTGTCTGAGGGATTCCCCACTCAGCTTTTTTCTGGGGGTTTTCACCACTCAGCCCTTTTCTGAGGGATTTCCCGCTCAGCCATCATCTGAGGGATACCTTGCTCAGCCATCTTCTGAGGGATTCCCTGCTAAGCCATTGTCTGAAAGAATTCCCGCTCAGGTGTTTTCTGACGGTTTCCCGGGTCAGCCATTGTCTGAGGGATTCCCTACTCAGCCACTGTCTGAGGGATTCCCCTCTCAGCCATTTTATCAGGGGTTTCCCAGCTCAGCCATTGTCTGAGGGATTCCTCGCTCAGCCATTGTCTGAGGGATTTCGCACTCAGCCATTGTCTGAGGGATTCCCCGCTCAGCTTTTGTCTAAAGGATTCCCCACTCAGCTTTTGTCTGAAGGATTCCCTGTTCAGCCATTGTCTGACAGATTCCTCACTCTGTGATTATCTCGGGGATTCCCCACGTAGCCACTGTCTCATGGATTCCCCCCTCAGCCATTTGAGCCTTTGAGGCCCATTATAATGAACTGGCACATCCCTGGGAATTGCTTTGCCATTCATGTATAGGGGCCTTATATTGATCCTACATGGTTCTTACATTCCTAAAAGTCTTAAGGCCTTCATGGTGCCTGAAAGGTTATGTGCACATGGATATTATGGTTTCTGGTGCCATCAGGACCTTCATTGGAATGTAGAATGTGATAAGACAGGACTGCAACCGTGTGTTTGCCCCTAAACACCGGCTGCCATGGTAACTATGCATCTGTCTCTATCCCCCTATCATCACCCCCTCCTCCTGGTTATCACAGACGGCTTACGGGATTAACGACAACACAGCATTATCACACCCCCTCCAGCACAGGGGTACTTGTACTGGTGGATCCCTGACAACAAGCACTTGTACCATTGCCTCAATACTATTTAGATACTTAGGACCAGGTCATTCACCTCTCAGTGCTATGAACGAGTACCTTTTGGCTCCAACATTGAATGTGAAGCCCAGCAAGAAGTGTCATATTGCTGTAAATACCCCAGAGCATTAACAAGACTGGTCATTATATTCATGGTCTATATTTCCTGCTCCTTAAGATAACTTCCAAGAAATGTTATAACCCTAACTGTGCTAGACCTGCACTACTTTCCCCCAATTGCGACCATTTAGTAAAATTTTCGACCATGAGCATTTCAAATATTCAAGATGACATTGGAGAGCTATCAAAACTTCGGTTGACTTGAGATGATAATCCTTCTTTGTCCTTTTGATAAGAATTCTTAGAGGGTTTTCTAGACTTTGATTCATGAGTGAAGATACAAGCACCCCCTCCTCGATATTCATGTCTACCTCTAACTCCATCCACGTCCACTTACACCTTTACGGGCCGCTGATGCATCAATGCCTCACGCCCATTGGTCATCATGAATGTAGCCCTTTTGAGTGACTCGGCAGGGGCTACATTTATGTATCATGCTGACACTATGGGGCTGATACAATCCTGGAGGGTTGTCATGATGCTCCAATTAAGTGCTAGTGAGTCTGCTCGCCAGCACTTCTTTGGATAGGGGGCCCTTTACTTTTATAAAGGCTTATATAGAATACTTCGCATTATCGGGGGAGGGGGGCTGGCCCAGCACCCCCTCTCCTTTTTTCCCACACCCTAGTTTGACAAAGTGCCTTATGGGTAAAAATGATGCATGACTGTAGCGCAATAAAAACTCACCAGGGCTGCATTTGTACTTCAGTAAAATCGATTAGGCATGGGGCACTATGGAACCCTTAGAGGGTTAATGCGCCCTTGACACCCCTTTTATCCCTGCACTTGTATCCACGTGATGGGTCACCTTGTCCAATAGAGACATTCAAATAGGCATCACGTTACCAAATGCTCCCCACGGCACCGTCTCCAAATAGAATCATGTGAATCGGATCCATCCGTTACAGGTTCTGGGTCATCCAACTTGACATGAATTGATCGGCAAAGACCGAAAAGTCAACCCATTTTATCCGCTATTCAATATGGTTAAAAGTGTGGATATCCGCTATTCAATATGGTTTAAAGTGTGGATATCCACTATTCAATATGGTTTAAAGTGTGGATATCCGCTATTCAATATGGTTAAAAGTGTGGATATCCACTATTCAATATGGTTTAAGGTATGGATATCCACTATTCAATATGGTTTAAAGTGTGGATATCCACTATTCAATATGGTTTAAAGTGTGGATATCCGCTATTCAATATGGTTTAAGGTATGGATATCCAGTATTCAATATGGTTTAAGGTGTGGATATCCAAAGCTTACAAAAGACCTTGCACGAGCTTACTTGCATTTATAGATGATCAACCTCTTACCTGCTCCAATGATTAGACTAGAAATTATGGGTCGAAATATGCCTTTATGGTTTTAAATGTAAGAATAGATCGAGTCGAATTGATTATTTCCCTATGGAGTCAAGTCTTAGAATTATGAAAAAAATCCTCGAGATCCTTGATCAATGCATACAACTAGGGTAGACCAGAGTGGGCAGGACTGACAGTGGCCTCACTGACAAAAATTAAATGAGACATAAGTCTGGAAATAATTACATTAATCTGTTATCAAGATCTACATGACCAGCACTGTACTGAAAAATGCCTCCCTAGAGACTTTACTCTTCTGTAATCCTGCAAGGGCCTATCTAATTAAGCAAAGGAATTATGCTTTCTTTGTCATCAAATGCATGAATGCAGCTCTGATAGGTATTTCACCAAGGCTGCATTCATGCCTCATGTTACATCTATGGGTCGATACACCCCCCCCCAAAGGGCCTCTGCAAATAAACAATACAGCACTGGGGAATGGAGCAGGAAACATCCAAATAGACTCACCAGCATAGTATTTGAATTCATCTCAAGTTGAACACTGGTTTAACCAAGACACCCAGTAATACCCCCCATGCAATAACCCTACTCCATATTTCATGGCCAGCTGCAGCACCTTAAATTGCCAATTAAGTATGAGTAGGTAGTTATTTGTATCAAATAAATAAGATTTGGAACATATTACACTAAGAGAACATGAGATAAATGTAAAGGTTCACTTTAATTATCTCATGTGACTTTGCCCTGATGATGCATGAATGCAGCCCCGCCATTTTACTTCAGGGCCGCATGCATTTATCATGATGACATATGGGCATAGCACTTGAAGGGATAAGGTCTATATCACCACATGTATCTAAATAACCATCTACTCCTCCCCTAGAGTCTGAATTGATGGCATCAATCATAACTTAAGTAATTAAGATTTTAATTAAGGCCTGGGCTGGAGGCTGTTTAAATGAAGCACAAGATACCGATGACTCAGGAATAGCCTTTCCCTTGGCAACACAGACATATTCGGCTTTTTGACTACGCCATTTTTGTTACTCCCAAGAGATAGACATGAGGCTGAGTTAGTGCAAAAACAGATTTACACTGCTAGGCATCTGCGCTTTTTGTCTATTTAGATTCATTTTAACCATCCATGAATATGCATAGGGCTCAAGAGGCCATACCAAATAACTTAGTTGCTCTTTAAGGCCCAGTTTTAATCTTATTCATATCTGCATGAACCTCAAATAAGTCTGTCTTGTATAAACGCGGGGGAGTTGGATTGCATTTCACAAGCGCCTGAATGCTTAAAGGGAAAAAGTACAAAGTTTTCATAATAGCGTATTTTAATAGCCTTTATACTAAAGCTGGAATAGTTATTTAAATATGTGTCAGTGTAGGGGAAAGCAGGAGGTTTATTCGATGCACTTGATGACATCACAATTGCCAAAATGCATCAAGTGCCGCATTGATTATGCATAGAGAGTTTTATCAAATGTGTTTTAATTATAGTACTGAAGTGTTCATGGTCATGATATTGTATAGGTAAGTTCTGTAGGGGTATTTAGAGATGTTAAAAGGAAAAGATAAATCCTGTCAGAAATAAAAAAACCCAGAACATCTGATTGCATCCTATCAGTGCTGTGCAAGCACTACTGGGATACATTTTGCCCCAATGGTGACATCATCAGATGCATTGGATAATGCTGTTCTGCTCTATAATTATAACTAGTCTACAAACTAGGTCAGAATCTGTTTCCTTGCTATAAAAGCTCTCAAATTATGCTATTGTGAAAATAGGGTACTGTTTCCCTTTAAATGGCCACCACTGTACTCGGGTGCTTGATTAGAACAACATGGTAAATAGCAAAGCAATGCCCGATGACTTGCCTAAGGCTATGCTTTTTAGCACCCTCTATTAATCAAATTTGTGATTGTGTGTGGTTTATTGTTCTCTGAAAGCAAAGGTTCATTAATTAATGCTCTTTTTAAACCACCATGATGCCTCCCTCTGTTAATAATGTATCAGGTTATCCATTTTCCTTATTCTATCTTAATATTGCCATGATAAATCATAGCATAAATAAAGGGAGTATTCACAATTACAAACCCTATTCCAGGAAACCCAACTGCAGAAGGGAGATTTGTATTTGCTTGACTCATAATCCCAATTAGTGTTTAAACCAAGATTCCACTGAACATTTTCGCCTGTTGCACTATAAGAAATAATGGCTGAATCTACCAGGCTTAAAACTGAACAGTGAACCACTGTAATGAACAGTGAAGCAGTGTAGTTTCTACAATGAAGCACCAGATGGCAGTGTACCTCGTAAAGCACAGTAGAATAAGGAATCTCTGTGAAAATCATGGTGAAATCCTTGCCCAAAGTTGCCAGAGATCCATTGATATTTTGACAACATTTCTTTTTTACAGTGTAAGTAATGATAAAAGTGGCAAGTACCTTCAATTCTGGTGGAACTAGCACTTAAGACTAGGCCTTCTAATAACACGATCCAGATGTGACTGCTCAGGCCCTATTTTCACTACCCATGACAATCCATAATATCTGAAAACCACTCTGGCCGAACAAAAGCACAAAATACAATGCATCACCTGCGCCTGTCCAGAAATAGCCATTCTGATAAGAATAGGAAAGTCCACAAAGGAACACTCAAGGGCTGCATGACACTTTAATTCTTAATCGATGTCTCACCTTATGATGCATGAATGTAGCACTGGGGAGTAACTCGCCACGGCTACATTCATGCATCATGACAAACCTATTGTGCTGCATCAATGCACATCCGCGGGTTCAGCATGATGCTTCAATATGGTGCTCGCAAGCAGGCATTGGCGCATCATGATGACCAAGGCTCAATGAACCTGGAGGCCTGACATGGGTATCAATCACTTCCCTGAGCTACATTCAGGTTTCATACTGATCCTATTAGGTTCATTTACCCTCGAGGGGTTACATGATGCTCCAACTAAGTGCTTGTGGGTAGACTTCTTGCCAGCATTGCCAATGCAGCGCTGTTAAGCAGTCCGGCTAGCACTGTATTGGTGAATCAAGGTGTCAAAGGAACATGAACCCAGAGGCATCATATTGAGATTAAAGGTCTGCTGATGCAGGAGTGCATCATGCCCATTGGGCATCATGATGCACCAATACTGACGTGCTGCCCATCAGCACTTCATTGGAGCATCATTCCTATTCTCCGGGAGTGTATCAGCCCCATAGGGTCGGCATGATGCATGAATGTAGCCAGCACCTCACTGGGGCTGCATTCGTGCATCATGACGATTAGTCGGCATGATGCATAAATGAATCAGCGACCTTTAAAGGGTTGTTAGAAGAGACCACAAGAGGAACTCATTAATCATGGCCAGTGGTGGAGAGGCAGTGCGTGATGCTATCTGAGGGTGCGGAATCACATTATGGGGACCACTCATTCTATGTCAGGGTAGCGGTAGGGTGAGGTTGGGTAGAGGGGTGATGGGGGTATTAGTTATGAAATTAAACCTAAAAATGATTACATGACCATTCCTTTGTCAGGCCCAAGAATAAATATGATTAATTTAAGTGGACACTGTCAGTTGTAAGTCTACTTTTATCTTTCTTGATATATATATATATATATATATATATATATATATATATATATATATATATATATATATATATATATACCTTCTTGGAGAATATAGGAGAAGAAGAGAAATATCACTGGAGAAAGCATCACATTAAGACAAGTCATGAGAACATTCAGAATGAACCCTCCATCTGAGCATTCATGACAAGTCTTCCACTGGGCCTGAGGACCCTCTGGCTGTCCCAAGCCACTACTCAAGAAACATCCTCCGTATGCATAGTAGCTGCGTCTAATTGGGTCACGTGCTCATAGATGCATCATGGGTATTGTATAGTTGTGTACACAATGAAGCTTTCCCCTGTATAATGTAGGAAAGACCAGAAAATGTGGTGTTTGGTATAACCTAAACAACCAAAATTAACTTCTTGGTTTTCTGAAATTTTAGCTTAATTTTATGCCTAGCAAAGCTTTGGTCTCTTACAACGAATTTGAGGTAGGTGTTAGATTATTACATAGCACTGCATACTTAAAAAAATAACTGTTAAATCTACTGCTGAACCTCGTAAAACTGAAGAGTGAACCACCATAATTGTTTAGGAGGGAAAAAGTATAATTTCTACAATGAAGCGCCAGATGGTAGGGGGATGGTACAACTAATATCCATGAAAATAACAACGGATTTCTGGCAACTTTGGGACAAGGTTTTCACCGTTATTCCGATATTTTTTTACACTTTGACACTTCCTCCATGATTTCATTTACACCCTCAAAAATAATTACTAAAAATCTTAATTCTTGATCCCCACCCCTTCTCATAATAATTAATGCCCATTGCTGAGCTAGGTAAGGTAACCTGAAACTCACAATCTTCCCCTTAGCCTTACAGCACAAGACAGATGTGATGCTTCCTTGTAGAGACTGGGGTGACATATGGATTTGCGGTGTCTCCATCGGATACTTTCCCCTATACAAAAGGGTGAATGCTGGGTGTCCCTTTCCTTGCCTCAGACTTCTGAATAGAGGCTTAGGTTAACCATTTGAAGGTTGAGCGTGCATTAATTGGTTGTCATGATTCATGAATACAGCCCTAGTGAGTTACTGGCCAGGGCTACTTTCAAGCATCATACCAACCTACTATGGGTTTGATACACTCCCACAGGGTCGGTATGATGCACAGGGTCGGTATGATGCTCCAATGGAGAGCTTACAAGCAGACTCACCAGTACTTCATTCGTCAGTGATGGTACTCACCAGTCTCTTAAATTCAGAAATTTTCCAAATTTTCTCCAGTTTTGGTAGGGATCGCATAAATTCAGAATTCCGACAAAATTATGAAATTTGGCAACTTTGATTGGTGCATTATGACGACCATTGGGCATGATGCACTAATGCATTAGCGCCCCTTAAATGGTAAGAAGGCTTGTATTCCAGCTTGTATATGGAGTGAATGGTAGCCTGAAGCCAGGAGGAGATAGGTCCCACAATGCACCAGCTGCTGGAGAAAAGGCAATGAAGCCAGCCACCTTATAGCCCCTTTGAGGGAAGCAGAGTGGCCTTTAACCTTTCATGTTGCCTTTTAGGGAGTGTCAGCATAGTGACCAGGGCATGAATGATTTTAATACCTTATAACCCCAGAAGAATCAATTGAAGTATTTTTGGTTCTTCTATAATTGGTGCACCATGGCAACCAATGGGCATGATGAACTTCTGCTATAGCAGCCCTTAGATGACTTAAGGCCACCGCGCTGCCCTTAAAGGTCCTTACAGTCATAATAGAGCCCAGAGTCTTGTCAATGGACATTGTGTATACCCCAGCATTAGCTATTATAGACATTGTACATGAAGCAGTATGGAGGTATTGTGGACACTGTGTATAACTAGGTTTAGCCATAACAGACACAGTATCGACTCTGCCGCTCGCCCGGCCGGATGGACGCTGTGTCGGCTCATCCATACATCCACAATGGATGATCCTTAGCGCCTTAAAGTATGCATGATATATAAAATAGGAGCGCATCATTTCCCATTGGTCAACATGATGCAGCGATAAAGTGCTGGCAAGCCTGCATCTGAAGGGCTATTTCAGCTCATCTATACAAACACAAAAGATACTCCTTCAGGACCATCAGGGCACATTTTCATTCTTATAGAGCATTTGATCGAATCTTCCAATACCTCGTAGCCAAGAAGCTTTGTTGGTACCATAAGGCTTTGTCGCTATCGCAAATCCTGTACCAGGCAGGTCGCTTCTCCCTGTGAATCAACTCTATACATCCTGTAGGAAACAAAACCTGAATGGGGGAGGGGGAGGGGCTTAGAGTTCTGCACATTCTCAATATGGGTCTGATTCATTCTAATTTTAAAGTGTCTGATTTAATAATGGTCACTTAGAAGACCATACTAAACTTATATATTTTGAGTGTACATAAGTTATACAGTTGTCTTACCCTCCCACTGCATGCTCAGAGGAATAACGCAGCCACATACCTGGAAAAGAGAGAAAAGAGAAGTTTGAATTGCACATTTATGTTTGCTTTAAACGATATTTAGCTATAGATATGCAGGTAAACATAATATATTAGTGAGGTAAGGTGAGTATGAAGCAAACAGAAGAATATGCAAAGTTTTAGCAAATTTTCCTGTAACTTTTAATTCTCCATCTGCCTGTTTTTAAATGTTAAATTGCAGTCTTTCGGGCTAGATTTGGTACAATTCCAATGTCAAAGCAAAATGTCATGTTCATGTTTTCCTGCTCTAATTGGGTGATTAAAAGTAAGGAGTGTGTGTCCTAATGGGGTTAAATGAGAAGTTTTGAGATGGTGCTAGAGGCTGTCTGCCATATTGGCTTGAGTTACCGCAATGGTATGTTTGATTGCAGCGGCACACACAGATCTCGATAATACTCTATCCCTCGGGCCTCCCCAGCCCCAGGCCATCTTTAAAAGGGGTCTATGTCTTGCTTTTCTATCCTCTCTGAGTGTGGGTGGTGTCCATATGCGCGGACACTGGCACATATTCGTTCCTTGAATCTCCTCTTTCCTGTCCCCTCTTTCTTACATGTGTCTGGTGTCCATATGCACGGGCACAGGCACATGTATTCCTTTGGGACGTGATGTCTAATGTACTTTTTCTGCCATGAATATGACCTTAGCTGTCGGCTTGGCGTTAAACAACCATTACTCACTCAATCCCTAGCCCGTATTCTAGCCTGGCACTTATTCAAGACTAAATCCAAAGTCTACACTGTAGGAAATAACTGTTGAATCAACCAGGGATCCTTGTAATACAGAACAGTAAACCACCGTTATTATAGTGCAGTGAACCAGTTGGTTTTTACAAGAAACCCCAGGTGGCAATACAGTGGTACAAGGAATTTCTGTGAAAATACTGACAGATCTCTGGCACTTTGGGACAAGGATTCAACCATCATTTCAATGGAATCTTTTTACAATGTGAATTTTAAAACTTAAGAGCAACATTCGCCCAGCGTCTTATGATATCAAGGCCAGCACTTATTCATAAACTTGGCAGTTATACAGGCCACAAAGTTAAGTGAAATCTTTTCTTGCTCTTATATCATAAGGTGGTTTCATAGTAAGGAGTAATATAAATGTTACATAAACAGTCTCAACAGACACAACTTCAGCTTCTTCCAGGTCAGTAGACATACAGCATCAGTCAGTGCAGAAACGACAACTGCGCATGCTCAGCATTGCCCGGGGTTTATCCACTGATTGAATCAGTAGCCGGCTTACAATGTTTGCACCCATCCTCCCTGTCTCTTCTTTACCACGCCCCACGGCGTTACCATACCAACCACACTTGTGCCACATCCTGAGGTCTGCATCAGGAGGGAGGGATAGGAAGGGGGCTAACAGAGAAGGTTACAGGGAGGAGAGTAAAAAGTGGAAGGGAGTGATTAAAAAAAGAGAGGGGAAGGGGGTGGCAGAGAGAGAGAGAGAGAGAGAGAGAGAGAGAGAGAGAGAGAGAGAGAGAGAGAGAGAGAAGAGAGAGAGAGTGAAAAAAGATAGGGAAGGAAAGGAGAAAAAAAGGAGAGTGGGAAGGAATGAGAGGAGGTGAGAGACGAAAAAAAAGAAGGCAGTGAGGGCAAAGGATAGTGGTGTAAAGAAGTGTCAAAGCAAAACAAGAGAAAGGGTGGGAAAGGAAAGAATAATATGGGGAAGGAGGCAAAAAGTAGGAAACCGGACAGTGGAGGGATGGAAGGGAACAACAATTGAGGGAGGGAAAAGAATATAATTATGTTGGGAAAAAGAGCAGAAAGGAACCGGGAAAAGGATTTGGGGAGGGTGGGCAGGAGGAGCAATGGAGGGAAAATGAGAGGTCAAAGAAGGGGGACACAGAATCAGGCAGGGTGGTAATAGGTGGTATGAGCTAATTCATAGTATGCAGGTCTATAGGAACAAGTCCTACACACAAAATATATAGGGTTGCTAGGTTAGTGAAAAGCACAAAGTCTTCATCTTGATCACTTTAGATGGCCCGAGCAGATGACTATTTAAACTAATGATCCTTTAATAACACTGCATGAATATTGTGATTTAAGTAAATTTCCAACCTAGAATTCACTGAAATTCACTCATAATGACATTTAGCCAACATGCAGTGTAAGGTTTCCATGGCAACAGTAGCCAAGAAGTGGAATTTCTAGAATGGATCTACCTCCAAACATGATCAGTAAATGAATCTTAAATTACATCTGGGTCAAATTTCATGCTTTCACACCAAAATGCACATTTTTTTGGAAGAATGTACCGGACTACCCTGAAGTTGTCAAGAAAAACATATAAAGTTTGTTAGCATGAGGAGTCTGTGCACGGCAGGCCTGGCAAATTATATTTGACAGAGAGAGAGAGAGAGAGAGAGAGAGAGAGAGAGAGAGAGAGAAGTAGACACAATAGACATTCACAGAGCTGCTACAGCGTGGGGTTAATGGGGGACACAGCGACATATGGAGGGGTGGCATGAAGGGTGCAACCCACAACCCGCAAAGCGCAGGTAACACGATAGGAGGTCAGGCCGGCCGAGCAGAGAGAGGCCCACACCAAACATATCTCCCAACTCCCAGCCTAACATTCCTCCTACCACTCTACCAAATGATCTTACAGCTCTGCCCAAACTGGAGAAAACTCATCAATTGAGTCTAATTAAATCATGCCTTTCCCTTCTTCAATATATTACAGCATTAAGATACATAGACAAAGGTGCAGGAGAATTGGTCACCACTAATAATCCTCAGTGGTGACCATGCAAATGCTCCTTTCTATTCATCTCAAGTTAATTTGATCAGATATGTTGAAAATCCCATTCATTTGGTATTAGAAATCATTCATCATCAGTCATGTGACCAATTGAGATGCTTTATGTGGCGGTGTAATATGGCGTAGGGTTGTCACACTGGGGTGTGTAATACAGAGGTTCTTGGTTAAACCTATGGAGTTGTTATTATTCAACCTGAGATGAGGAGGGATACATGAAGACTGAGTTATGTGAGTTACAGATGTGTTGGCTGTTTTTTTGGGTTTTTTTTTTCTTAGTAAAATAGTATCATAGTTAGTTCAGAAAGAGTTTCATATATTACTAGATTTCTGATGAGTTCCTGAGACTTAGTAGGTAGATTGTGGAGTGCAATACAGTTAGGTGAATAGAAATAAGTACATACAGTTTCTCTACCTTATCCACATTCATGGTTTGGGAATAGATTATGTCTCTGTTGGGAGAGTGTCCTTTCACCCCCATCCTTATATCCTAACCCCCTCCCATTGTATATCACCCAGCGCTCAGTGACCTCACATACCTTCACCCTTCATAATACCTCCCAAACCCCCTACATACCCCCTTTCCCCTACACACCTCCCAACCCCCATAAATTCCTCCCTGCCCCCATGCCTTCACCACTGCTAATTATGTCAGTAAGAACATGGTGGTGTTTCTTTGGGAGACACTCGGCATTAGCATTAGGCGCATTAGGCGCAATGCAAGAGAACAGTGGGCACTAATAGCTACCTCGTGCTACTGTTTGTTGCTGGTACAATAGAGGCCGAAGTCCTGTGAACCTAGGAATGCCTGGATTTAGCACATATTGTCATGTACTGCTAATGGCTACATTGCTACTAATACAAAGTCAGGCCTGAATGTATCCCAGATTGTCATGTTCTATTTGTGGCTACTACTGCTTCCGCCATAGGCAGTATTGCCACTGGTTCCTGTCCAAAATAATGTATCATTGCTATCTAACTATCTAAGTGGAAAGAATCAATAATGATGATAATATAATCAACATTGCCATGTACTTCTTACACAAGCCTCAATATAATCAACATTGCCATGTACTACTCACACAAGCCTCAATATAACCCACATTGTCATGTACTACTCACACAAGCCTCAATAACCCCACATTGCCATGTACTACTCACACAAGCCTCAATATAACCCACATTGTCATGTACTACTCACACAAGCCTCAATAACCCACATTGTCATGTACTACTCACACAAGCCTCAATATAACCCACATTGCCATGTACTACTCACACAAGCCTCAGTAACCCCACATTGCCATGTACTACTCACACAAGCCTCAGTAACCCCACATTGCCATGTACTACTCACACAAGCCTCAATAACCAAACATTGCCATGTACTACTCACACAAGCCTGGATATAGCCCACATTCCCATGTACTACTCATGTAAGCCTCAATAACCAAACATTGCCATGTACTACTCACACAAGCCTCAATATAACCCACATAGCCATGTACTACTCACACAAGCCTCAATAACCAAACATTGCCATGTACTACTCACACAAGCCTCAGTAACCCCACATTGTCATGCACTACTCACACAAGCCTCAGTAACCCCACATTGCCATGTACTACTCACACAAGCCTGGATATAGCCCACATTCCCATGTACTACTCATGTAAGCCTCAATAACCAAACATTGCCATGTACTACTCACACAAGCCCCAATATAACCCACATTGCCATGTACTACTCACACAAGCCTGGATATAGCCCACATTCCCATGTACTACTCACACAAGCCTCAATAACCAAACATTGCCATGTACTACTCACACAAGCCTCAATATAACCAAACATTGCCATGTACTACTCACACAAGCCTGGATATAGCCCACATAGCCATGTGCTACTCACACTAGCGAAATATAAACCCACATTACCATGTACTTCTCACACAAGACTGAATATAAACCCATATTGCCATGTACTACTCAGACAATCCTGAGTATATAAACACACATTGTCATGTACTACACACAAGCCTGAATATAACCCATCTTGCCCTTCGCACAAGGCTGGATACACCAAGCATTACAATGTATTATTGATTACCACTGCTACTACAGCTATTCACACATTCTACTGTTTGATCCCTCAAGTTAACCAATTCAAGATGAGCAGAGAGAAAATCCTCGTATGGAGACTGAATATCCTCGTATGGGGCTGAATATCACTTCTCTGGGTAAAATGCTTTCATCCCAGCTATTTTGCCAAAGTAGAAAGGCAAATAAACCCAGGCAACCATTTTGTTCATGGATTAATTTCTTCTAAACTTTCCTGGTGTTTTTAATTTAAGCATGACTTATAACTGGTTTCCAATGATACAGGCCCTTCTCTGACCCTATATATATTGAATGGCTTGCACGCTTTACAAATGCTGGGAATAGAATATTATCTTTTTTGTTTAATTGATCACTTTTTTTTTCATATTTAATATTGTTTTAGGGATGAAGTATCTCCATAAAGCAAATAGCAATAGACATGCACAAAAAGACACATGAAATTGCTCTATAAGGAATAACCTTTCTTAGCGGCTGATTGTAACTTTCCAACTAGCCAACTTTACATACCCTCACACAAGAATGTAATTTCATTAGTGCTGTATGGTAATTTACAGGCTCTATATGTCGCTGGGGAGCTAGAAGACTGCTTCAGCTTGTGATGCATAAAAAAACTACATTGTAATGGTAAGCACAATGGCTACTGTGTATAGGGACATATAGCATTACTGGTCCTTTCTAACACCCAATGAGGGAAAGACTACTATTGAAGCTTCTAGATGAGGGGTGGGCCCTATTTGTGTAACATGAAGACATATGTTGCTCAAGTTAAGGTGGGTATTCCACTGTGTCATCAGATACCAAGCCAGTGGAATAACCACTGTAAAGGGCTAGCTCCACTGCGTCGGTTGGATCTACTAATTTGAACGATTTTTATATAGCAAATGTATCGTCGTATTAGCAGAAAAAGCGATCCGTGAAGCATGTCAACCATAAAGGGTTAACGTTGGTAAGTACAAAGTACCTTTATATAACTATATATCCTTAGAGTCTTGTTATAGAGGGTCTAAGTGGAAAACACTGGCTGCCTATAGTGGCCATGTCCCTGTGGACATATTAAGCTAATCACACTGGGGGCCTGTATGGTGGGGCTGGAAGGGGATGCTCAGAGACATAGTCTTAGTGTCTGCATTTAAAGGAGATTCCACCATTCTCCTTCCAGAGGTCCTTTCTTTCCTTTTTTTTTTCTTTTATCTTTTCTATTTTCTTCTTTTGTTTAAGTAATAGGTCTCTGTGTAGGTACATGGCAATGTACTTACACTGTGGTAGACTTTCCCTGCTTGCTGATTTAGCATCTCGTTTAAGCGCCAGGGTCTCAAATAAGCGCTGGTCCTGAATAAGCATGGCGGATACAGAGGTGAGTGAGCAAGGGTATTGAAATTGGTAAGTGACTGGGCATCTAAACAGGCAACTACGGTATATAATAGTGTTTTTCTGCAACAATTATCATAAAAGTCATTATTTACTTCTTTCGAGGAGAAATCTAAAAGAAAAGAAATCAATATGTAAAAAAGAAAGAATATGTCACAAATGTTGTGTGAATTAAAAAAGAACCAAGCTGATGACCTACTTACACTAAAGTAGGCCTAGCCTATAGTTGTCTCTATACCCCCATAAACCCAAAGTGAAGGAGACAGCGGTAACCCTGACAGAAACCAGGTGTGCAGAATCCTACCGATATAGAGCAATAAGACTGCCTTACCGCCCATAAAAGCCTCAATCATGTCCCTAAGTAGCTTGTTTGACATTGTGAATCCACCTCCCCTCACTCACCACACCACCCAGTTTGAGGCTAGAGTCACTGGTTTGAGGCCAGAGCCGCCATTGGCATGTCCCGGATGTCAACACCGACTTCTTTATTGACTGTCAATCCCGGAAGTCTGGCCAAGAGGAGCTACCCGCGCAGACACCGGAAGTGGTGGCTATAAAGTGTGCGCCATCTGATGGAGACCTGAGAACCTGGAGGTAGGGGTGTAATTGGTGCACTGTAGTACATGTATAACTACTCGGGTGATATATTTTAGACCAATGATTTAACTACTTTCAAAGTGTCATTTTTGGAATAAACTGGTAGGCATTCCCAATGCAATAGCTATTATCAGTGCTTGACTTGCCAGAATTAGATCGAGCAATGGCTATACATACTTCATTTAAATTGCAATAACATCTGCAGTAATCTTGAACCATGATTGGACAAAGAAGTCCGTCTGGGTCAACCACAAGTTTCTTTAATATTCAAAAGTTTAGTTACCGCCAACAGCAGTGGATCTGGATGTTGGGAATGTTGCATTCCCTGACTGTAACCAGTACAGTACAATTTAAGAGCAAAATGCTGCATAAAGATGGTAAATATGTGCTGTCCAGTCTTGATGCTCATATATAATAGAGCCCTTGCCAGTTCCTTGGCAGGGCTGCATTCAGGAACCATTATGAGCAATGAACACAATTTATCAGTGCACTGGGGACACTTAATGGGTTAGGAGTACTACTGCAGTACTGGTGCAGGAATATGGGGAGCAGGCCCCCCCCATACCTAATAATTGGGGGTTGAGCGGCGTACGAACAAGGACCCTTGCCACCCCTGCCCACCAAAGAAAAGTGTACTTTCTACATTTATGTGCATTTTTCTAAATTTAGGGGTGTCGATGAATTGGAATATTGATAGATTCATTGATAACATTATTGTTATGAAACACTGACAGCAGCAAAATGTTGAATAACATTTAAGTATCAGCCTTGATTAACTCTACAATAATGGTGATTATAATGGTTATTATAATCCTAATAATTGGGGGTTGAGCGGCGTACGAACAAGGACCCGTTATTGTTATGAAACACTGACAGCAGCAAAATGTTGAATAACATTTAAGTATCAGCCTTGATTAACTCTACAATAATGGTGATTATAATGGTTATTATAATCCTAATAATTGGGGGTTGAGCGGCGTACAAACAAGGACCCTTGCCACCCCCGCCCACCAAAGAAAAGTGTACTTTCTACATTTATGTGCATTTTTCTAAATTTAGGGGTGTCGATGAATTGGAATATTGATAGATTCATTGATAACATTATTGTTATGAAACACTGACAGCAGCAAAATGTTGAATAACATTTAAGTATCAGCCTTGATTAACTCTACAATAATGGTGATTAGAATGGGAATAAGCAGCTTTGCAATGAGATCCCTGCAGTGGGACATTTCAGCAAATGTTGCATCAAAAACTCACCATAAGGGAAATGGCAGGGGGAAATGGGGAAAAAAGATGCCGGTCAGCAGAAGACGACCAGTCAGATTCCCACACCCTTACACAGACAGCCCCCTACACCACCAAGTATTGATCCACCACAAGGCGCTGCAATGGGGTGGAGGAAGGTCTGTCACCAATAGCTTCTGGATTGTAAAACTCAATAGTAGGCTGCTGTATAAGTCATTTGGAGCCCACAAGGCCGTTTTTCATATTTCAATGGGTTCTTTTACCAGTGAGGAAGCCTCAAACAGTACCCCCTCCCCCGAGGGTTGAGCGGGGTGGTTGGTGCTGGGGGAGGGGTAGAATAACTGTGGTTCTGAAATAATTGATATTGGATTTCCTCCACATGCTTTTCCTGTCACATCCCACTTTCGAGTCCTACCCAAGGTGCTGACAAAACTAGGTAAGGGTCCTGATGGTACCTTATCCTACTCAGACTCCTGCCAAAAGTAGGTAAGAATTCTGGTACCTACACAGAGAAAATAACATTGATCGCTTTGACGCATACTGCACAGGTCAAAATTTGTCTCCCACATGACATGTATGAAGGCATGTTGAATGAGGTTGACCCTCTCATATTTGGTTCGTCAACTCCACTTGACATGCGTAATGAAGACACATCATACTTTTCTGATCCATTCACCTGAGTGCTAGGTAATACTGTGAGACAATTATGTAAGGGTCAAGAGCAGTCAATAGCTATGTACTAATGGTTCAATCAAGGCAGGCCTATAATAGAAGGCAGGGGATATCATAGTCCCACAGGCCTGCACACCAAGGCACTTTTTCCTATCTACAGAACTTCTACTTGACTGAGGACCTCTTGACTGTTTTCTAACCCACAATCTATAATCTCAGTATCTACAGTACAGGGAGACATATGGCATTGCTATGCACCTCCATGCCCTTGTCTTATGGACTGCATAGAGGTCCTCAGTCAAGTTTTTCAGTGTAGTCCCATCCGTACCAATGACAAAACTGGTTAGGGTCATTATGGTACCTAGCCCTACCCACCCACTTAACTGAAGGATGTTGGTAAAATAAGAACTCTTGTAGTAACTGAAAGGGGCTCCAACTTTTTATCCTAATATAAATTATATTGTTGAGCTGCACAAAAAGCAATTTGTGCCACAATGATCCTTTACAAACCTGTGAGATTCAACCAGAGATCTCTAACGCCCCCTTTTAAGCTAGGCCCTAACATGTCGAGATCTCCAATGTAATGCCCATGTTCAAGATAGGCCCTGATATGCCAGCAGGAATCCTGATTTCTGAAAGGTCTTACAAAAGGCCACCCCTCTGTGGGAGTTGGTGAGTTCTGGTATAAGCTGAGATATACTTACATCAGGAATGTCTGTTACTTCCTTCAGATAGAAATATATACAGTTATCCTTTTTACCTGCTCTATCCCTGAGTGCCACATAACCCTTCAAGGCATACAAATGCAGGAGTGCATCATGCCCATAGGTCAGCATGATGCATAAATGTAGCTCTGGCTAGTTCCTCACCAGCGCTGCATTCATGCATCGTGATGCATGGGCATGAAGCATCAATGCATAAATAGGAAATTACAGTAGCTGCCCATGTATGTATGTGAGAAAAGTAAAAGTACATCTGTTCTTGTTTGAAACCTAGTTTAATGCTGAAAGGCACTTAATGCAAGATGGATTGTTATTTGATTCCTCCCAAGGCATGGAGAGAGTCTCAGCACTTTCTGTTCTCTCAATTATGTATACAGACAGATTTGTAAATCTTCAAGGGCAGCATGATGTTTTAATGCCGTTTTTGCCACCATGGTGTGTGAATGTGGTGCTAGCAAAATACTCCCCAGACTTGCATTCATGGGTCATGCTAGGTCTACAGGGTTAATGCACTCCTGTAGGGGGGGTGATGCAGTAATGGAGGGCTGATGAGCTATATTGATGCTGCCTTGTCAGCTAGTCAGCACCTTGTTTGTGTATCAACCCTGCAGGGTCGGCATGATGCACAGATATCATCCTGGCAGGTAGCTCGCGAGAACCGCATTCATGGATCGTGCCAACCAATAAGTATAACGCAGTATTGCACTATTATCCTTTAAAGGCTTAAAGACTTGATGCCGTGTAGAATATTGATCACTCTCACAGCTGCTTAGCGGCTTTTGTCGCTCGCCTTGACTGCAGGTGTTTCAATTAGCGATACTTACCATAGAATACATTTTAAGATTTAGAAGCCAAATCTCTGTTTAACTGATACAGGGCCAGAAGATGCCTAGATGTTACTGTATTGTCATGATGCATCAAGACAGTGATGGTGAGTCTACTCTACTCACCAGCACTGCATTTTTGCATCATGCTAAGAATCTATCAACTTGTAGGATCAGTGATGCAGGAATGCTGTGCTGGCGCATTACGGGGCATGACTTGTCAGGGCTATATTCATGCATCACACCAACCATATGGGGTTGCTCGTCCCCTGAAATATGTAACGATGAAGTAATGCAGTGCTGGCAAGCAGACTCGCTGGCACCTCATTAGTGCATCATGACAATCAATAGTGCATCATGACAATCAATAGTGCATCATGACAATCAAAAGTGCATCATGACAATCAATGGATATGATGCACTCCTGCACTGTTGGCCCATTAAGGGTTAAATAATATTCTCATTGCTTAATGTAAGGAGCTATAAAGGATGTGTTCAAATGAAGAAACTACAGATGTTCTCTCATAACAGAGTAATTGCCTAACTTCCAAAGTATCAATTTAATTAACTTTTGAATATATCAATGACTAAATGAGCCCTCTGTTCTCCAGCAATATCTTTTATTCCTAGCTCCTGCTACCAACTTTGTCTTCATGATAAATATAGCTTAGCTCCTGTGAATACAACCATTTTTATTTCAATATTTATAAAGGTAATGAAGCCTTGACTCCTCACCACATTCTTCTAAATGTAGCTTAGATTCTATGTTAATAACTTTTGAAGTTCATAATGGTATTCAAGCAGCTGCCCTAACACTCCACCATAATCATAAGCAGGCTAGCATATAGGATAGCAAACAAATGAGTGCATCAGGTACCCTTTCTAGTTGCTTGGCCTAATATATATATATATATATATATATATATATATATATATATATATAATCTTTATGGAAGACAATAGTCCCAGCATTGAATATTCAAGGCATTAGACTCTACAAATCCTCATGACATATGTCTCCCATTGTTCTATGTAAATTAATTCATGCAGTCCAGGCCTTGAGGGAGTTTGTATCGAGAAAGCGCATTTTTCAAACTCAAGTATGGTGAATATTCATACTTCATTAGGCCTGTCGACACGGGAATGATGCATTGTGGTGTTATTCTACACGCTGGAGTATATGTGATGAATTACCGTGTAGAATACACACAGGGTGAATTCTAGCATAGGGCCTACAGCAAGTGGACTAGTTGAGTTTATTAAGTCTTCAGTCTCTGAAATATATGCTAAGGTGCCCTATACTGTAAAAAAATAACTGTTGAATCTACCAGGGATTCTCATAAAACCAAACAGTGACCCACTGTAATTGTATTACAGTGAACCACTGTAGTTTTTACAAGAAGCTCAAGGCGGCAGTGCAGTGGTACAAGGAATAAATAACAACTGAAAAAAATGATTGATCTCTGGCAACATTGGGACAAGGATTCCATTGTTATTCCAAAGACATTTTCTTTACAGTGTACCGAAATAGGGTGAAAAACTGTGCATCTTGACATCAAATGAAGCTATATATCTGCACCTGGTGAGAAACCAGAACATCACTAACCTATGGCAGAATATGGACCCTCTTCTCAAAAGAAATATCCAGTATTTTGTAAGTGGGTCATGTGAGGGGATTCCAAGATTAGAAAGATTTTATCAGAATGACCAGATGACATCCCTAGTATGATGCAGACTGCTGAGTCAGCTCAAAGCTCAGAACTGGATAAGAAACATTATTCTGTCTTACAATTCAAATATACAGCTATTTGCCAGCTCAATACATTAGCACAGCAATGGCAATTATCCAACTTCCCATTGTACATATGCCATTTCTCAGACATACTGCAATTCACTTGGGAAAGCAGTTGAGGCACTCATTACTGCCGGAGATGCTACAGCAGCCAGGCTCTATGGGATGACTTAGTGATAACACGGGAGGATGTGTGTGAGAAGACATGACACCTTCCATCTTGTGTTTTCTCTTGTCAAAGTGACCAACCAGTCACCACGTTTGGGAATGAGTGGCATCTGTGCTAAGAGTCGGCCCTATTTTGCTAGGGTCGGTCAGGTAACTGGAAACACAGCCTTTTTGGGCCTAGTGGACCACCCCCTTTAGACTTAAGTATATAAAACTTAAATAGGTTACTACGTATTTAGGCACAAGAGGCTGTAGCTGAAACATATTATGCACCTTAGCATCAATAGGAGTAGATGCAATGTTGCTCAATATGCAATATAGAATTCCACATTTTGCAGTAACAATAGACATACTGTCTCTCTTGTCGAAGGTTGACATTTCAACGCATTTAAGCCTTTAGTTCAGATTCCTGCCTTCAATTCACCATAACCATTAGCTGACATTTGATTTGGAGCTTAATGCTATATAATGGCCTTCTGTTGATGCTCCTTGGTTATCATGATGCATCGAGGCCAAAAAGAGATTATTCTGCATTTCAGGTATATCTCTAGGTTTCTAATTATTCAATATGGTTTCCAAATTACCGTAGTACCTCATGTATAAAGGCATGGTTTGCAACCCTGGTGCATCATATACATGTAGAAACCACCAAAGTTAGGGGTGCGCCTTAACTTGTCCAAATCAAGCCTCCGGTGGGCCCCCTAGGATCCCCATAAGTTAGGGGTGCACTTTATTTGCGATGTGTGCCTTATATGTGGGGTCGACTTTATGCAAGTCTCTAGTGCGGTGTGTACATAAATGTGTATATATCTGTGGCTGATATCTTGGGAAGCTTTGTTGTGTAAATACGTGCTGATGTCCTCCAGTAAATAAGAAAATAAACAAAAGATATTCTTATTTTTAATGCATACATGTTTGCAAACTCCCACCAAATGACTTAGACCTCTGAACACAAAATTTCATAAACATCTAAATGCAAAATTCCATCGATATCTAAACACAAATGTTGAACATAAGCACCTAGATTTTTAAACACCTGAGCTAAGCACATTGATTTGCTAAACATGTTTAGGAAATTAATGTGATTACAAAAACGTTGCAAGAATATGTTTAGAATTGTGTTTAGGGTCTAAACAACATTTTTGCAGTGTAGGCCTACATGAATGCATTGCCAAGACATATACAAATTGTCAAGCCCCCACCAAAGCAGAACTTACAATGTTGACCATTGAAGCATTACAAGTGCATCATGCTCATTGGTGCATCATGCCACTCTTCCATAAATGAATCAATCCTGTAGATTCCAGAATGATGCAGCAATGGGCTCTCCACTTTCAAAGCGTTAAGTACTGTACTGAACTGCTCATTCTGCCTAAGTGCATGGTAACATAACTTTGTATTTATTTAACAATTCTCCATGGGAACAATTTGACTCTCTAAACCTACACAACTCCCTGCCTGTTGCTGTCATTACAAATAACTTGTTCAATTAGTTTATAATTCTCCTCTAAGCTAACAGACCCATTAAATTACCTTCCTTTGAACTCTATTAGTACTGCTAATTGAGCATTTATAACTTGGAGAGATCACAGGAACATGCCCTGAGTGAACCTTTAATTGTGAGCATTGTATTTATCCTTCCATACAGAACTTGGGGAAATTTAGTAACTTCAAATTGCGACTGTAGTGTTTAGTTAAGTCTATAAGTAAACACACAGTGGCGGATTCAGATGAGTGGCATGGGGGGTGCACCCTAGGGGGTTATTCCCCTCCTTTTGTGCCCCCCCCCCTTCCTTTCCAAATCCTGGATCCGCTATTGAAGAGTAAAATTGTATTGCAAGTAACCGGATAGGTGTGTAAATTATGCCGAAGAAAAAAAAGAAAGATAAAATGGGCTTATTCAGGTTACTGAAATCTATCTGGTAAGACAAGCCAAATTGAGTTGGCTCTGAATAAATCTTCAGAAACACCCAGTTCTTTTCTCTTTTCGAGTTGAAATCGAGAAAGAAAATGAAAGCACAGGCACATAAATTCATGTGATGAGATCAGGTATGTTGTCCTTGAACAATACCTTAAAAGGTACTAAAGCGCCAAGGAAAGAAACACTTCCAATGCTCCCAGCTTTAAATTCATGATGGAATTACAGTTATTGGATTTTGTTTCATTACTAAAGAAATCTTACTTGACCGTACCATTGTTCAATTGCATTCTCGCTTTCAGCATCCATCTTTCTATAATAGAGTCTAATTTCAGGACTAAGCTGGGGGTAGAGTCATAAATCATGGTTGATTGAGTCATTGTCCTCACTGCACTAACCCTTTAACTCTTTAAGGGCCTACAATGCAACTCTTAAAGTGCCACTGACACATGTGTGCATCATGCCCATTGGTTGTTATGATGCACAATTTAAGTGCTGGAGAGTTTGCCCGCATGCACTTTATTGGAGCATCATGCCGACCCTCTGGGAGAGCGTAATCCCCCGTAGGGTCGGCATGATGCATGACTGTTGCCCAGGCCAGTCCCCCACCATGGCCGCATTCATGCATTACGACTTGTAATGCATTAGCAGCCTGTAAATGGTTGAAAGTGGAAGATCCAGGATCTGCAAAAGGAGGGGGCGCGGCCCAAAAGGAGGGGGCGCAGCCCAAAAGGAGGGGGCGCACCCCCTATTTTTAAGCAAATTTTGGGGTCCAAAATATGTATTTAACTCTTACTGGGAAAAAGGGGGGTGCGCGCACCTCCACGCCCCCTTGTTACTCCTGTGTATGCATGCAGCCATGACTATTCTTTGACCAACAGGCATGATTCCTGGAACTTGAAGGATTAATGTATCTCAAAGGGTTCAGTTGTACCCTATCTATCAATTACCACTGGGCAAACCCATTCCACAGTCTGAATATCTGTCTCTGCCTTGGTCAGGTTGTTCTGACTCATTCATGCCTCAAATTGATGGAGTAGAGCATTTACGTAGAGGCTTAACAACCTACCTTATATGCAAGGTATTTCTGAGACTAAAATAACTTGAGATAAATACGAATGTTCACTGTAATTGGTCTGACTGAGGGTTATCTCACTTGGTTTTACCTCAAAATAAGACCAATTCTCATGAAATGTTCTTTGTGTTTTTCCTAAGCACCTGCCTCTTATTGGCACAGGAAAGCATTTCTCAAGATGGTATGTCTGGGCAAAAGCCACTACAATTGAAACCCTCAAAATTAGAATGGGTAATTGTAGGTAATCTGCTAGGACTACTTTGTATAACTCGCACTTGTAAAGTAAGTATATATAGGGTTTAGTAGGGCAGCCATACCAGCACAAACACTGGTGACCACTGAATATATATAGCTGCAATAACATTAGAGCGAACGATCCCACTACATATAAAGGGATCTAGTGGTACTATCTTAAAAAAAAATACCTTCCGGGGGTAACTTTTGTAAATAAATTAGTGTCACGGCATTATTATAGGTCAACACATCATGCCCCTTCATGCAATATGGAAGGAAATCTAGTCTTTAGTCTACAACCAACTACTGTGGTTATGATAAATAATCCATGGACATTATATGTCCAAAAGGAAGATTTAATTTTTTATATTTCCATACATATCTAAAAGCAATATTGTGAGATGATGATGAAATGTGTCGTGAAAGGCGTCAGGTTCAGCCATAGGATGCTCATGCAAAATGAGTTTTGCTTTGCCAGCAAACTGAGATGATATATGCTGAATAAGTATGGATCCATAACATGAAAGAAACTGGAGTGGCCACAAGTCAAATACAACAAAGCGTATTTGTCAGATGATATGTCCAGGTATGTTAACAGTCATTGTACGCTCATATTAGGTATTTTTATTTTCCGTTATGGAGGCTCTTTGTGAATTTGGCATTTGGTATGCTGCAGGGTATACTGATGCTATAGGTTAACTTTTGCAGTCTAACCACCTAAAGGTCATCATAATGCCTAATGGAAAAGGTTTGTCAGAATTGGTCTGAAAGAGGCTCACAGGGCAGATCCGAGTGAGATAACTCTCTCGTCAGACCAATTTGAGTGAATCTTTGCAATTATCTCATGTTGTTTTAGTGAGATATATTCAACAACACATTTATTTGTTAGATTAGGATGATATCTTCATAGTTATATGGCCATTTGAGATGCGGCAACTAGCTGTCAAATATAGATAAGCTTTATTGCATACAATTTGGTTCTATTTACAATAGAAATAATCATATAGCCAGCTTGAGAGGGAAATGACCTGCAAAAGATACCAAGATAGAAGCAGCTATTTCTTAACAGGTTATGACTGCACACTCCTAGTCATACCAACATTAGCATAGGGAAAGCATTGCCATTTTGTCGTAGTCGTAGTCGTAGTCGTCGTCGTCGTAGTAGTAGTCGTAGTAGTAGTCGTAGTCGTAGTCGTCGTAGCAGTAGTAGTAGTAGTAGTAGTAGTCGTAGTAGTAGTCGTAGTCGTAGTCGTCGTCGTAGTAGTAGTAGTAGTAGTAGTAGTAGTAGTAGTAGTAGTAGTAGTAGTAGTAGTAGTAGTAGTAGTAGTAGTAGTAGTAGTAGTAGTAGTACTGTGTGCGATCATAGTGCCTTTACCCTTTAAAGGCCGCTGATCCAGGACTGCATCATGCCAATTGGTCATCATGATGCACTTATGAAGTGCTGGCAAGACTGCTCGACAGCACTTCATTGGAGCATCATGTCAACCCTCTGGGAGTATCTATATGCATCAACCCCCTAGGGTTGGCCTGATGCTCCAATGAAGTTCTGGTAAGCAGTCTCGCCAGCGCTTCATTGGTACATCATGACGACCAATGGGCTTGATGCATTTATGCATTAGCGACCCTTAATGTCTTAAGAAATGGCCTCCTGGAGGCCTCATACAGCCCCTAGATGGTGAATGATCACCAAGGAGGGTTGCTGAAGGCATGGCCTGAGCAGAAAACAGTACCAAAGTCATGTTTGTTTAGATGTATCCTAACACTACCAGTAGTTAACCTGAACCAGACTACAACTAGAGGTCAGACTGCCACATGGACATGCAATACCAGCATCTGCTGAAGCACCCTTTGACTTTTAATCCTGATGCAGAAATTAAGCCACAGGGGTACTGGTGAGTCTCTTGCCTGACACTTAACATTTGCATTTTCACTTTAAACAGAAAAGTGTCTGAACTGCAGATTTGGAGCAGTCTCGCAGTGAATGAGGCACTGAAGCACCCGTTGTTTTTTTTTACCTGGCTCTTCAGATCACAACGAGCCCTTCAGATCACAACGAGCTTCCCTTTATTGAGTTGTACTGGTTGAAATAGTATCGGTCGTACAGGGCTCTACTTAAGGACTCGCAGTCCAATCCAGGATGAGTGGAACATTGGATCAAGTTTAAGTAAGGAGTGTGCCTTAAGTAATAGCATTTGTACTGGAGGAGGGAGAGACGTGATGCAGAGGTTGAGACTTTGAGAGGCGCCCACTGAGAAGCACTGCTTTCATCAAGTTACAGGTAGCAGGGCGCCGGTAGCAGTCTCAATGTTGAGTATTGGAGTAGTTCTCTAAGTCACTCCCCTCACCTTCGGCTGCATCTCTTAGCTACTATTCCATCCTCAGCTGTTTTCCTCATCCTCAACTGCCCCCCAAACCCTCAGCTCCTCACCCAAACGTTGGCTGTTCCCCCATCTTCTGTTTCACCTCTCTTCCTCAGCAACCCCACCATTGGCTACTTCCCTGACCATCAGCCGACCCCTTTTCGTCCTCAGCTGCTTCCCAGTCCTAAGTCCTTCTGCCTACCCTTCAGCTGCTCCCGCACCCATGGCTTCTATATGCCCTCAGCTATCCCCATCACATTGAGCAGTTTCCCCCTTCCCCAGCTGCTCCCCTCACCATCAGCTGATCCATTCACCATCAGCTGCTCCCCACACCATCAGCTGCTCCCCTCACCATCAGCTGCTCCCCTCACCATCAGCTGCTCCCCACAGCATCAGCTGCTCCCCTCACCATAAGCTGATCCCCACACCATCAGCTGCTCTCCTTATCATCAGCTGCTCCCCTCACCATCAGCTGATCCATTCACCATCAGCTGCTCCCCACACCATCAGCTGCTCCCCTCACCATAAGCTGATCCCCACACCATCAGCTGCTCTCCTTACCATCAGCTGCTCCGCTCACCATTAGCTGATCTCCTCACCCTCAGCTGCTCCCCACACCATCACCTGCTCCTCTCACCCTCAGCTGCTACCCTCACCATTAGCTGCTCCCCACACCATCAGCTGATCCTCTCATCATCAGCTGCTACCCTCACCATTAGCTGCTCCCCACACCATCAGCTGCTCCTCTCACCATCAGCTGCTACCCTCATCATCAGCTGCTCCCCTCACCATCAGCTGCTCCTCTCACCCTCAGCTGCTACCCTCACCATCAGCTGCTCCCCACACCATCAGCTGCTCCCCTCACCATAAGCTGATCCCCACACCATCAGCTGCTCTCCTCATCATCAGCTACTCTGCTCACCATTAGCTGCTACCCTAATCATCAGCTGCTCCCCTCACCCTCAGCTGCTCCTCTCACCCTCAGCCACTTCCCTCACCATCAGCTGTTCCTCTCACCTTAAGCTGCTCTTCTCACCCTCAGGTGGTCTCTCACACTCAGCTTTTCCCTCACTCTAAGCCAATGAGGCATTGCTTGATGCATTTACATTGAGTATGTGTTCATATTTGATACTATAAATCTGTAACTCTGGAAAGAACATCACAACCATTCTGAAAATTGTTCACAACTTATTGCGCAACTACCTTCCCAATCTCAGTGCATTTCTGCTCACAGAGAGGATTTTTAACATTTCCACTTCCATCGCTCTGAGTTGCTTTGTCACTATTATTGGAAACCTGAGACCCGTGTCTCCAATGGATGGGCCCCGTTAGTACAGTGCAAAAAAACAATGAGAAGTTGTTCATTAGGCCTCCTTTGTCTGGCATTAATGCACCCGGCAAACTTTTGCGTATTGCTACAAAGACCACAAGAAAGCCTCATCTCTCAATTCACTATGTCTTTCATGTCATCAGCGCATTTCAATTCAGAGCCCATAATTGATTTAAATTGCGAGGGTGATTTGTGGGTTTTTACAGGGTGTTAATTCATTAGGAATACCACAAACTATGCTTCTCTGAGGGTTCTGTAAAGAAATTGTTCAAGTCACAAACTGCAATTCTCCCGCCATGCTTTGTCCAAAAAAACTGAATTCTATTAGGATGATGGCAAACTGTGTAGGACACATTGCTGGAGGACAAAACACAAGGGGAGGGACTAATCACCATGGTAACGAAGGCATTCCAACATGCCTTACACTGGAAACATTACTAAGGGCATCCCTACAGGAGCCACATAAATAGAGGAAGATTAACACAACTTAACGACTATGACAGATGCTCTTCTCCCTGGCCTTTTAGTCTGTTTCCATCATAACTTATATCTTTGGTTCACTGCATGCCTGTTAATACTTCTCTGTTTATGAATCTATCTTTTCCTATTTCTTTCTCAGTTATTTTCTCTAAAAGTAAGTTTTCCGAGCGCACAGACTGAGGACACTCCCGCTACCACACACCTATGGATCTTTGTCTTTTTTAACCTTTAGCAGGCTTTAAATGGAGGAGTGCATCATGATTCTTGGCCATCATGATGCAGTAATGAGGTATTTGAAAGTCAGCTTGCCACCACTTCATTGGTGTACCATGATGACAAGGAGTCTATCAACCTAGTAGGGTTATCATGATGCATGAATGCAGTCCTGGCAAGTTACTCACCAGGGCTGCATTCATACAACAAGAAAACTGATGAACAAGAAACATCAATTCACCATCAGCCCTCAAAGGCATACATCTCCAATTTTATCAAAGCAGAATGTTCCGCGTACAACATAATGACCATTGAGTTGGTGAATTCATGAAAAAAGCGTCCGCCTGTTTACCCGACATCCACATTCCATCCTGAGCCCATCTCACATGAATTCAATTAAATCCAGTTGCATAATTTTCAAATTTCTTATCTTGGTTCATGCCCACTGCCTTATTTGGTCATTTGAATGCTCCCCTCTGAAAGCATCGGCATCATTTTGACACTTACGTCACCTAAGTTCCTTTTAATTCTCAGAAAGGTAATGAACAACTGTCTTGTTACTGCAACACATTTGCTACTTTGAAAAATTATATTCCTTTCAGAGAATCTCATCATCTTATAAAAGAAAAGCTGCTGTCATAAACATTATTCAAGGTCCCATACTGGTATCATCACATTTCGTAAGCAACCTCCATTTACATTGATTCCCATACAAATATATCTTATTGATGAGCCCAGCGAAATATATATTAAAAATAATATATCAATATTGACTGATCTCTTTGAATTGAATAAAAACTTCATTCCTTCTCATGTAGGGAAATGTGTTAGTTTTGCGAAGTCGTTCATTAAAGAGATCGAAATTTAAAAGAGTAACCAATGTAATCTAAATAATCTCAGACTTGGTCAACCACTGTTCTGACCTTCCCCAAAAACCTTTCGCAAAAGCTACAGGCTTGAGGCAGCATCCTATTGTTCCACTACATCATGTTAGACTCCATATTTAACTCTCTTTAAAAGGTCACATGAGACCTTAAGAAGCTTGTTTGCAGGTCAAAACCAGGGGGGACACAATCATAGCAAAAACATCATTGCTGCAGTAGCTGGTCTGTAAAAAAATCTTGTCCTTGCTCTTTATGACTTGCTCAAAGCTATTATAGGCATTTTCCTTAAAGTATCAGAATAAAAGATATCTATACAGCATTGTCAGCATTTTATTTTAAGCATTTGCTTTAGTAACTCTTACAACTTTCAATCGGCCTTTTTCGTTTTAATCATGGTGCACTAGCATTTTCAGACTCTCACTGGATGAGACACAAGATCAGCTTTCTTGAAACAATTTGTTGGATCATATACTACATCATTTCCACTTCATATCCATATCCATATCATTTTATGTTAGTTGATCTTTTTTTTTTGGGGGGGGGGGGAAATTAGATTTATTTCTTGTTTTAGGCAATGTGTTGTATTCTTAATAACACGAGCATAAATAAAAAAAATATTGCTGCGTCTCACCTTTTTAGGCAGTCTCGGTCTGCAGCATAACATATTGATAAGCAGTTTGCACTAATTATGTTTAACACTGGTATATAAAGAGTAAATTCATCACATTGTATGTATTTATGCACTTCCGATCAATGCTTGGATTGTTGATAACTCAAGCTATGTCATAATAAGTTGATATAAAAATAATACATTGTTAATTAATCACATATCAATGTACGAGAACTAAGGATACGGGAAAAGGGGGGGGGTGCACTATCGAGGGAGAATATATGAGGGGGGATAATACATTGCTCTGCCTTGTATCAATATATCTATTATGTCATGCCAACTTACTGTCTCAAGGGCAGCTCCAACTTAAAATAGGGCAGCTTCAACTTAAAAAAGGGCAGCTCCAACTTAAAAAAGGCAGCTTCAACTTGAAAATGGCAGCTTCAACTTAAAAAAGGGCAGCTTCATCTTCAAAAAAATATCTCTGAATCACACTGAGTTGATGTGCATATAGCTGAGTGAGAATAAAGTTGTCGTTGCATCTCATAGACTATATCTGAAGTCACAAACTATCAATGCAACAATGTATCAACACTATGGTAATCATCAGAGGAGCTTTAGGATATGTTGACATGGATGCACAAGCCTTTCACATTATGTAATATGAAGGGAAGTGTGGAACCTGGAGTGCCTTACATCAGTCTTATATCTATCTAACTGTTTGTCATTGGAATAGACATAAAATTGATCCCACTTTCTGCAGTCAACATTCTTCCCACACTTACAATGCTCTATCTCAGTGTGTTTGTTCGACCGCCGACTCCCCCGGGGCTAAAATCAATGCGTCTTTTGGAGTGGCATCAGCCTCACAAGGGGTTTAGCTGACTGTAAGAAGTGGATTGTAGTCCAGGGGCCTCTAGAGTAGATGTAATGTGTATAAGTAGTCCTTGTAATCTTAGCTTGGATCAGGGACAGGGGATCAAAATGTCATAGATTTTCTGATTGTTCTCTTACATTCTGAAAAGGGCAGCTTTTTCCATTTTGGAACACAAATGTGACAGGTTGTATTATGATGTCCAAAATGCATTTAAAGTTCACACAAACCATTAAGCAGCTGCACACATTTTACCATACATTGAGGGCTTTAATCTGACAGTTTAATCTAGACAGCCTTATGGATAGATGGATTGGTCCTGACCACAACCAAAGCATAACACCTCTGAGCTTTTCGTGCTTCCTCCTACTCTCCTCTTTCCTAATGTACACTTTCATTGTTCCACGATTAAAATAAGGAAATAAGACCCACCTGCTAAGCTAGATTTCTCCAATAAGCTGACTCTGCAATTTCCAGTTCTAGCCTTAAGAGTTTTACTCACAGAAAGGAGTCACCTCTTCCTTATTGATGAAATAGGGTGTGGGTGGAAGGCGATAATCCCCTTTGATTTAAATATGTTTTTGAGCCTTATCTACCAATACCCAGGCACTTAAGCCTACAGAAGTTCAATAACGATGATGAAGTATATCACACATACACAGGCAGGAAAACATAAACTGTAGTAAATGTGTTTGCTGAAAGGTCCTGAATGACTACTTATGATAACCCCCTCATTGGGTAACAAGAGAACAAAAATATATTATCAATCTTCCCCAGCTAAAATGTGAAATGAGTAAACAAAATGTGAAAATGTATTGCCCCTGACTGAAAAGAACAATGAGCACAATGTCCAAAAATTGAAATGAAATTATTGAGGAGACACAAAAGCTTCAGAGAGGAAGGCCTGGTGAATAAGGGTTGAAATCATGGGATGAAAATGGATTTCTGGCAATTTACAAAACCCCAATTTTTCCGGGGACATTTGTTGACATGTAATGAGGCTCATTGTCATGTATCAAAGTATGATTTAAGTCATGTGATGAAACATTGACGTCTCTCAAATGTAACATTCAGTGAAATATTCTGACAGTTGTAAGACCTACTTTCCTTAATCTAGCCATTACAGACAGCAGCCCTCTGACTTGTTTACAACCATTGTGAACTGCAAGAACCCAAACCTAAGAAATTCAATAGTCTTTGAGTTTGTCAAGTATGGTCTTAGCAGAAAATTAAGGTGGAAACAAGTAGCTTTGTATTCTTGGAGGCATATTGCCTTCATGTGTAACCAAACAGGGTAATTTAGCACCTTGTACGACCTTGAATAAGATATGGCTGCCCCATTTACCAATTTCCAGGATCAATGATAAGAGACCAAGTGTCTTTGATCCGACTTTCTTGTCCAGAGCTTGGTAGCTCCCCAGACTCTGGAGTCACCCTTTGCGCCTCCAGACCCGTCCAGCTAATAGACCTATGCTTTCCTTGTCTGCGAAGTGGGGGTGAAGCTACAGAATCTAGTGAATGTGTGGTTCTCTGTGCCTGGGGTAAACCAAAGGAAATTCCCTCGTTGCAATTGGTGATTAGCAAGAAACCTATTCCTAACTAAAGACCATTTATCTCTGGAACCTCACTATTCTTAAATATGTCCTTCTGTGTGTCCAACGTCCCCCCTTCAGTTCAAATGTCTATAATGAAACAGTATATCTAATAACACTTTACATTCTGATCCATTCCTTAGTTTGTCCAAAACGCAGTGCTCCACACGCCACTAGATTCTGTAGCTTCACTCCCACTTGGGAGACAAGGAAAGCATAGGCCTATTAGCCTGGGCTGTTATGAGGCACCCACAGGGTCAGCCAGAGTCTAATAGGACCCACATGGGGAATTACCAAGCCTTAGCCAGAACCCTTGGATTCAGGAGATAAAACAATACTCTGGCTCTAATCATGCACCCCTGCTATTGGTAGATGGGTGGCCATATTTTATCAAAATGCATTTTAATGTGTAATAATAGTGTACTCCTTGGTGACACACAAAGGCAATCTGCATCAGAGAACACAAATCTGCCATAACCTTAGGAGTAACATTTCGGAATTTATTGATTTAGGTCCTTCTATTCCATATGAACAGCTCAGAAAGCCTCTCAAATACGTAATGGTTGAATTGAAAGAATATATGTCAATGAAAGTTAGCTTGAGTGAGGCATAGGTTTCATGGTGTGACTCAGATAATATGATACCTGAGAATAAAACCCATTAAATGCTATTAAGTCAATTAAAACATGATTAGGGGTTCTGTAAATTGCCACAAATCATGGGTCATTTTCTTCAATTCATTTCTCCCAGCACCTGATCAAACTTGGCTCACAGTGATTGTCATCAATGCTCTCTTTACGCTTTTGTCTCTCCAAACCATTTGCAAGATTGTTCTCTTTCTTACCAGACATAGGCAGTTTATCTATGGCATTTTATGTACTCATTTCACATATCACATAGAGAAAATTAAATTATGTTTTTCTTTTCTCTCTCTCTATTAATGAGGTTTTTGTTTCAAGTGCCCATTGGGGACCTCTCCGCACTGGCATTTGTGGGGATTTATGTTTTGCAACCTGCAGTTTCCATTACTGAGCACACCTACATCATTCTTACTTTACTAGTGAATGCTTAGCGTGTCTGGTTATTGGGAGATAGGGCTCCAACATACTTAAATCAAAGGGGATTATATCCCACCTCTCCATATTCTACTCCATCAATAAAGCATGGGCTCTTTCTTTCACTGTACGTAAATCCCCTCAGAGGCAGACCTCTGAGTGAATTGAATAGGCACCTCATTGGGGAAATCTAGTTTATTAAGTGGGTCTTATTTATTAGTGTTTGGTTCTCTTCTGCGAACAGTAAAGGTTTCCATTGAAGACACACAATATAAACTTCTGCTTTTTTTATGGTAAAAGAAACTGCAGAGCCTCTCAAAATAAACATAACAATGTCATTGTAATATCTTGATATGCTATGAATGCTATCGAGTATACATGATCAAAAGGGAAGACCTTGTATCAGTTTATAATGTAGTTGTATTTATTCCAGCATATTGTACAGAGTCCTAGTGATAGTAGTGAATGGCTTAGCGGCTCATGCTGGTCTGATGTTACAGGTAGGATGCAGTGTGTACCTATATGGTGGTGACTGGGGCGACCCCTATCATCGGTATGTGTAACTAAGAAGAGTGGTGAGTGTACAGGTGGTAGCCATTGTACATGTAATACAAAGATATTCAATGTATAGCAATAGAAATGTATGTAGGGTTACCAAGTCCATAAAGATTTTTTTGGCTCCCATTGGCTATAATAATATATACCTTAATGTGACTTGGTCCTTGGTTTGTGTTGGTACTTGGTAGGTAGTTTTATCAAAGTCGGCAGTGCAGTTCCCATAAGAAACAGTAGACCAATGTTCATGGTGTTGGTCAGAGGACCAATGCACTGTGATGATGTCATTCCCTCACTCTCACAGCAGATTTTTTAAATCAACTACATGTTATACCCATTGAATGGGGAATTTAAGAACATCTGTAGGTTTGTTATATTCAGATAGTGTGAGACAATGATAGAACCATGTTTACACATGGTGTTGGAGAGTTGGATCCCCTGACCAACCCACTCAGCCTTGGCCGCTTTGCGACCTTGGCCTCATAGGTTGGTCAGGGGACCAACACTCCAACCACATGTGTAAACAGATAGATTAGTCCACAGTGCCTTGTTTGATAGCCTCATGACACCCCAGAGACTAGGTTCCATTTTAATCAAGAAGCGCAAAAGTAGTACTGGTGGATAACTTGCCGGTTCTACATTGATGTGTCTGCAGTATAAAGATCCGATTGCCTACTGTAAAACCCTGTCTATAAGCTGTGTCTAAGTATAAGCTGCAACCTGAGTTGAAGGCTTTTGTACGAGCCACACGAGGGGTCTGAAAAAGGTTCACATTCCTTCATATAGTCTATATAAGTTAATCCCTGCGCATGGGCCCCACCCTGAGTTCCTTGAGGTAGTCATGATTTATCAATGAATTTCTCCCCAAGGTAGAGGTCATACACCATTATCAGGAATGGGATTGATGTATTAATGCATTATGCTGACCTTAATGTGTTAGTTCCTGAGTCAGCCAAGCATTAATCTGCCAAACCAGACCTTTGCATGTGAGATAAACCCCTACATCTATCCCAAATTTATATTCATTACTCAGTGCCATAAATTTGCAACTCCGCTATGCATATCTCTGATTAAAGATTACAGAATAACAATATGTCATAGTTGTATATTGGAGTGCAAAAACATGTCCTGCTTGGTACCATTCATCAAAGCAGCCACGAGAAAATCCATGACATTTTGATCCCAATTCAGATTACAAGGACTACACATGCACATTCCGTCCACTCTAGGGGGACCCTGGACTACAATCCACTTCTTACAGTCAGCTAAACCCCTTGTGAGGCTGATGCCACTCCAAAAGACGCATTGATTTTAGCCCCTGAGGAGTCAGCGATCACAAACACACAGACATAGAGCATTGTAAGTGTGGGAAGAATCACGTCTGCAGAAAGCGGGATCAATTTTATGTCTATTCCAATGACAGGTTATTATAGATTTGAAGTATGTGAGTGCCTGTGCCCTTCCCAGTCTCCCATCCAATACATGTCATATCATGAAAGCCTTGTAATCCAGAGTCAGCAAGACCTGAAATTGCCAAAATCCTGTAGTTCATGTTTCTACACTGTAAAAAAAGAATATTGTCGAAATAACGACGCAATCCTTGTCCAAAGGTCACGGTCCGTTGTTATTTTCACAGAGATTACTTTTAATACTGTATTGCCACCTGAGGCTTCCAGTAAAAACTACACTGGTTCACTGCAATACAATGATGGCGGTTCACTGTTCAGTTTTACAAGGATCCCTGGTAGATTCAACAGTCTTTTTCACAGTGTATGTCAGAGTCACACACACACACATATATATATATATATATATATATATATATATATATATATATATATATATGGCCTTGGAAGGGTATATATATATATGTATATATATATATATGTATATATATATATATATATATATATATTACCCTTCCAAGGCCATAGATCTACACATTTTGTGACAAAGCCATGAATAGATTCTTTGACACAATTGAACACATTTCCAATGTTCCTTTATGTCTATACTTATACAAGGTGTGCTCATGGATACAGTACATACATGATTCCCTGCCAATTCCATTCCCTGTCGATTTTCAAACTTTGTATTAATAGCATTAATTCATGTGACATAGTCATAGATATCTTCAGAAGGAATCCAATATAATTCCCTTGGGATAGACAGCATATATCACAAATATGTTTTTTTTATAATTAAGTATCTATGGTCACATTAAAGATATTAGCATTTTTACATATGGACCACTAGTCCTATTGACACGAAATGACAACTGCCTTAATTATCACCCAGCTATGGCAGAAATGAATGATGAAAACTTTGCCTGATTATGAAGTATTGTGTGAAGTGGGAGGCAGGTTGAACACCATAAAGTGTCAAGGTAATTCGAGACAAAGTGCTACATGGCAGAAGAGGATTGAGTGGGATAAAAATCCTGGAGCAAATCTTATCATAGTCTGACAGTGGCAGGCCAAAAGCAGTATTCATAAAAGAAAACAGCTAGGATTTTGTTTATATAGTAATGCCAAGCAACAGTCTATCTGCTTGAATGACATTGTGCAATATTTCACTAGTCTCTTACTAGCGATACATGTTAGTGAGCATGTCCCTTTTCTCATGACTTTGAGCTCCTCATGCTTGTCATGGTAAACACAGCTACTTAAGCTCTAACGTGACCCTTTGTAGAAAACCACACACCTTTCACATGGCTAATCAAAGGGGCTTATATTACACAAGAGGAAATGACAAATGTCTTGTCTCGTCTCGCATCTTGCTGAAGCTCTAAACCAGCACACTAGAATAACTCAATGTAACGGGGGTCAGTAGCCAAGCCTACTGGAATGCCCATTGCTTATCTATTTAAGTAGTCAAGTCAGGTCTATGCAGGATAACAATTAGAAATGGCCTGTGGCTTTTTTTTTATTTTGAGCAAAATATCAGCTAGACTAACTTTCTGTATTCGCACATTTCCAAAATTGTTGGAAAGAGCATCACTAAGACTTTCCCCTGGGTACATACTCATCCCTTCCCAAAAGGCACATCACGAATATTTTTAAATTTAACAGTATGAATTCTAACATGGTACAGGTTAAAATTTATGTCAAAATATTTAGTGAATTTGATTGAAATATTTAACCATTTAGCTGGCATTCCAGGCTCATGAACAAGATGGGGCATATACATCAATCAACACGCCCACCACTTTATAGCTGCTCTAGGGATTGCCTCACATGGTGAGATGGCACATGACAAGGCGAGCCCCGACTGATGAAGGGTATATTCGAGCCGTTCCCTCACCATCCCACGCCACCTCCTCTATTCAGCAAATTGCGACTGGAAGTGGTACAATTATGGTGATCCGTGCCCACATTATTACATGTGACCAACAGGAGTTATCACTTCATAGCTTTATCTCTTATGGTGCTTTGTTAAGGTAGAGGGTATTCATATTTTATGTTGCTCTTATACACCTCGACTATATACTACCCATAGATCAGATGCAAAACACTTGAAGCCTTTTTGGTAAGCAGAGGCCAAGTATTAATCATGGGAAGGAGGGATCTGATGTACACTCTGGTGTAACAAAATTGACGATGAACTACTTCTCGAAAATTTAAAATGGACTTTGTTGACAAAGGGTCAAATAGGGTACTAAACTGCCATTCAAATGACAATATAGTGCAGTCAGCATGAATGCAGATGATATGTTTAAATATTATACAATTCAATTTAATTGAAATCTGAAAATAAGTTTTTTTTTTAATGTACAATGAATAGAGAGTGATTCTAATTATCATAATCAATGATGGGATCCATTGAGATAGGAAAGGCCGAGGTGTACGGGCATTAAAAATTGAAAGGCATTGGAGTACAGTAAAGGCAGGACCAAAATGAGGAGAAATGATGATAGACAATTGAGATAAAGGAGAGCATTTCGACACATAGCAAGATATAAACAAGAATACTGAGATCCAAAGATAAATCATTTAATAAAAATATCATATTATAGAGATGGTTTAAGAGAAGTTATGATGCAAGCAGACTAAAAAGGCAGGGGAGAGCTTCTATCATGGTTGTTAAGTTGTTTAATCTTCTTCTATCTATCTATCCAGCCCCTGTATGGATGCCTTTAGTAATGTTTCCAGTGTAAGGCATGTTGGGATTCCTTGGTTACCATGGTGATTAGTCCCTCCCCTTGTGTTTTCTCTTTGGTAATGTTTCCTACACAGCTTGTCATCATCCTAATAGGATTCATTTTTTTCTTGATAAAGCACTGTCAGAGGATTGTAGTTTCTGGCTTGAGGAGCTTCTTCACAGTGTTCTGATCCAAAACTTTGCGGTTGTCAGTAATGAAATAATAATGATAATTTGTGCAAAGCTTTTAGACAAAAACTTGTGATTTAAATGAATTATAGGTTTAGATTAAAAAAGTATTGGTAACATGAAAGACCTAGTAGGTGGGGAGAAGAGGCGTTGAAGTTTTCCAGGTGTAGTATCGCCTTACAAAGGAGGCCTAATGGCATTTTACTATTTGGTGCACCACTAGCTCAGCCTGTCTGGGGAGCCACTCTCTCTAGTCTCTATTCATGCTGTTACATTGCCTAAACAGAGGAAAATTTGGAGCTTTTGTTTTGATAAGGAGAAATTCAAAATTTATCACATAGACAATAGAAGTAGTGACACGAGTAATGACACATTATATGATGAGGGAACTTTCTTTCAACATCCATTCCTTACTTCACCCCCCCCCACACACAGGAATCCAAACACCCACTAGATTCTTTAGTATCAGCCCCACTTGGGACACAAGGAATATATAGGTCTATTAGGTGGACCTGTCTCAAGGCCCAAAAGGGTGACCTCAGAGTCTGATGGACACCACATGGGGAAATTACCAAGCTAAAGGCAAGAAACTTTCAGTTAGGAGATCAAAAGGCACTCAGCCTCTTATCATTGATCCTTGAAATTGGAAAATGGGGGCCGTATTTTATTTAAAGTCCTACAAGGTGTCAAATTACCCTGTTTGGTTACACATGAAGGCAGTCTGCCCCCAAGAATACAAAGCTACTTGTTTCCACCTTCATTTCTGCTGACACCATACATTATAAATGTTTGGATTTCATAGATTTGGGTTCTTATATTTCACAATGGTTGTAAACAAGTCAGAGGGCCACTGCCTGTAATGGCTAAATTGAGGAAGGTATGTAGTACAATATTTCAATGAAAGTTATATTTGAGAGAGATCAATGTTTCATCACATGACTTTAATCTCACTTTAATACATGAGAATGAGCCTCATTAAATGTCGACAAAAGTCCTTAGAAAAATGTAGGGTTTTGTAAATTGCCGCCAATCAGGTGTCATTTCCATGCCGTGATTTCTACCCTTACCCACCTGGCCGCTGGCTCACAATGATTGTTATCAGCTCCCATTCTAAAGCTTTTGTGTCTCCTAACATTTTCATTTCAATTTTTGCTCACTGTACTCATTACTCTTTGCTGACAGGGCAATGTGTTTTCAAATTCTGTTTACTCATTTCACATTTTGACTGGGCAAGATTGATAATGCTTTTATGTTCTCTTGTCAACCAATGATGTTATCATAAGTGCTCATTTGAGAACTCTCAAACGTCACATGTACTGCATTTTATGTTTTCCAACTTGTGGTTGCCATAGGTTACACCTTTTATCATCCTAATTGAGCTGGTTGAGGCTAAATGTGCCTGGGTATCGGTAGATAAGGCTCATATTCATACTTAAATCAAAGGGGATTATACACTTCCTCCCGCTCTCTATTTTCTTTAATAAGGGAGAAATTATTTCTTCTTTCTGTAGGCAAATCTCCTAGGGCTAAAACTAGAAATGACTGTGGAGTCAGCTTATTGAGGGAATCTAGCTTATCAAGTGGGTCTTATTTCTCTGTTTTAATCCTGTATGGGAAGCAATAGAAGTTTGCATAAATGTCATAGATTTGGGTTCTTGCATTTCACAATGGTTGTAAACAGGTCAGAGGGCCACTGCCTGTAATGGCATAAATGCATAAATGTAAAATGGTTTACAGTCTTTAATACCTACAACAGTGCCTCGCTCAAACATAAAGCATGAAAAACCTTTTAAGGCCTCATGTTTTGGACAAGGTCAAATCAAACTACCCCAGAAATGTGAGAAAAACACCTGTCATGAGGCTAACCAAATCATTGCGTAGTAGAATGGGTGTAGCTAATCATTGGTTTGTCTGAATTTTGAATGCATTTTGGACATTATATTACAAACTGGCACAATTGTAATTAAGTCCAAAAAAGAGAACAAACAGAAAATCTTGACATTTTGATCCCTGCCTAATATCTAGTTCTGATTACAAGGACTACAACACACACACCCGTTTACACAAGGGGTCCCCGGACTACAATCCACTTTTTACAATCAGCCAAACCCCTTGTGAGGCTGATGCCACTCCAAAAGACACATTGATTTTAGCCCCTGGGGAGTCAGCGGTCACACAAACACACAGATAGAGCATTGTAAGTGTGGGAAGAATCATGTCTGTAGAAAGAAGGATCAATTTTATGTCTATTCTAATGACAGGCAGTTATCGAAGTAAAGTAGAAGTAGCAGCCCCCTTCCCATACATGTCACATTGTGAAAGCCTCCGAATCCGAAGTCAGCAAGTCTTGAAGCTGCCATAATCTTGTTGTTTCTATGCCATGGTCATGTATACAGGCCCTTCCAAGGCCACAGTCTCTGCTAAAGCCATGAGTAGCTTCTGTAACAGAATTGAAGATATATCGCCTTGCATATGTTCCATCACATGTATCAACACATTTGAATATTTCATTATAGATGCAATAACGATTACGTACATTATATGATTTCTATACCATGTATCATGATATTCATTTGGCAGAGACTCTTTTGGGAAGAAAGCAATACAATTATCTTGTAAGATTGGGGCTGTACCTACGTATAAACTGCTCAAAATCAAGCCGCATGTGCCTTATAGCCCTATGTTCAACTTAGGGCGTGCCTTATGTACAGTGTATAATGGTATATCATATTATATTATTTTTCATGATTTAATATGGGACACACTGTAAAAAGAATGTTGTCAAAATAACGACAGAATCCTTGTCCCAAAGTTGCCAGAGACGCATCGTTATTTTTAAGGCGATCCCTTGTACATTTGTGTTCCACCATATTGCCATCTAGGGTTTCTTGTAAAAACTATACTGGTTCACGGGTATACATACGTACAATCATGGTGGTTCACTGTTCGGTATTATGAGGATCCCTTGTAGATTCTACAGTCATTTTTGACAGTGCACATTTGAATTAGTCATGTTGATCAAGTGGATCTAGCCACATATGGACTAGAAACGAAGAGAGATCTAGGACATGAGCTGAAAAAGTGTATTAAGATTAGGTCTGAACACCTAGAGTTGAAGTGGCAGTGCATTAATGGATACAACTCTTGGAGAGACTTGTGTTTTTTTCCCTTTTAGTAATCTATGGTAATACATAATCATAACAAGCTGCCACTGCATTTAACATAAAACCTCAGGTATATCAATGTCAATGAATAGATTGATCAGATCCATACCAAATACTAAATAGAATTGATAGAATGAGGCTATAGAAAACACCTATGATATCACTTATACAGTAATGGCAATCAGCAGTCCAATCTGCCTATATGATACTGTGTAATATTCCATAAGTTTCTTCTACCAAATCATGATATCAAGGACGTTACTTTCCCAATGACTGTGACTCTTCCTCATACTTTTCATAGTAAACAAGCTACTTAAGCTCTCATGTGACCTTTAGTAGAAAACCACACACCTTTCACACGGCTAATCATAGAGGCTTATATTACACAAGGGAAAATGACAAATGTCTGGTCTTTTCTCTTACTGAAAGCTCGATGGGCAGGGTTCAGGGGTCAGGGAGTTTAGCTCTAGCTTAATCAGAATTGTGGTCTGGATTTGGTCAGAGGCCCAGTCTGATTACTATTATCGGTGCTTGTCTATTTCAGTAATGAGGTCAAGTCTAGGAAGGATAACAATTAGTAATGGCCTCTGGTGTCATTTGCTTTTGAGAACTCTAAAAATCATCTAGAGTAAATTTCTATATCTACACCTTTCAGAATTGGTAGAAACGGAATCAATAAGAGTTGATAAAAATACATTGAACTGATTCCATCAGCATCAATTCAAGTATTTTTCAGGATAAAAATCTTTTTGGATTTATGTCAGAATATTTAGTGAATTATATTGAAATTTTTACTCAAAGAAAAGTAATTAGCTAAGACAAAGCTGGCATCCCTTGTTCATGAATGAGATGCTGCTGTATACAGCAATCAACACACCCACCACTTTATACCTGCTTTAGGAACTGCCTCATAAACACAAGATGACGAATAACATGGCCAGCCCCAGACTAATGAAGGGTATATCTGAATTGGTCCCTCACGATCCCCCACCACCTCTTCTATTCACCCTGCCATGACTGAGAGTGGCACAATTATGGTGGTCCACGCCCATGTTATTTTACGGGACAAACAGTAGTTATCACTCCATAGCCTCATCTCTTACAGCACTTTTGTTGAGATGCAAATATGGAGGGTATTCATATTTCATGTAATACACTGAGTCTATGTAGCTTCCATAGAATGAGACAGGAAACTATCTCAAATTGTTATTGTAACATCTTGTTGTTAGCTACCCTCACCACAAAACATGAGTCTAGAGGTCTATTCTGAGTACATTGTGGTCCAAATAATGGTACTCTCTGCCTATACAAATGGGACACCAATGACCAAAACCTGCATTGATTTCCTCCTATTTTTATGTTGAGAACCATGAGGAATAATAATATAGAGGTTAAGATCTGGACGTGTACGGCTACCTGTACGGGTAGCGTCATAGGTCACGTGGGGGGAATCCCAAGCTAGCAGTATACAACTTGTAGGCTAGGTGTTTTAGACGTGTAGGGGGTGCTCTAGCCGTACATGTAGGGAAAATAGATATATAAAATAATTAATGGTAATTATAATTGTAATTGATAAGGCTAACTAACAAACAGATATCTGACTATCTGCTATTGGTGGGAATTGGCCCAAATCTAATTATATCCCAGGGTAATTAGGTTTTGTTTACACCCCTTAGACCATTCAACTCAGACCACATACTTCAAGTGCTGATTGCCTAATATAAGGCCATCTCTCCTTAAGCACATTACCTGTACCTGTACTGGAACCTGTACTTCTAGACCTTGCAGTACCCGTACAGGTACACATTCAGGAATCGTAACCTCTCTATTGTCATCATCAAGGTCATGGTTATCATGAATAGGTCCACAGTAGACTCATCATCATGGTTAATACAATTATAACCTACCTTTTCAAAATTTGAAATGGACTGTGATTACCAGATTGTCATCAAAAATAAAAGCCACCATTCAGATGACATGATAAGGCAGTCGGCATGAGTTCAGATAAGAAATTATACAATTCGTTCTAGTGGGATGGTCAGGGGTGGAAATCAGAGTCAAGGGGCAGATTTTTTAACAAACTCAATGACCATTAATATGAAAGGTTTCGTCTAGTTGACAAGGTGCTCTAATACCAATGGGAGAATAGTGAGCTGAATATCATAAACAGAAAAGGGGGTAGGTAAGAGGGGAAAGAGAGAACAGCAGAAAGAAGCAACACCCAATACAAATGTACAACGCAATAGAATGGACTAAGAACAAATTAGAACAAGAGAATCAATTATAGTAGTAGACAGTTGAGAGAAAGCAGTGTCACAGTAAGAAATACTTCAGGAGAAGGCACAGTAAGATAGAAATTAAGGATAGCTAGCTACAGAGATAAATGGCCAGGAAGAGATAATGTTATAAGAGATGCAGAAGGAAATATTGTGATGATATCAGACTAGAGAGCAGAGTAAGATCATCTAACATAGTCACTAAGTCATGTTATTCATCTTCTACTATTTATCCAGCTCCTGCAGGATGCCTTTAGTAATGTTTCCAGTGTAAGGCATGTTTGAATGCATTACCATGGTGATTAGAGCCATCCCTTATGTTGTTTTCCCTTTGCCAATGTGTCCTACATAGTCTGCCATCATCCTAATGGGAATTATTCCTTTTTGACAAACGCTTGACAAAGATTACAGAACTTTGTGAATTAAACAATTTCATCAAAGTGTAGCAAAACAACATAGTTTGCAGTATTCTTAATGGAATAATTATGGTAATTTGTACAAACCTCCAGAAAAAAAAACACCAATCACCTTTATAATTTAAATCCATTATGGGTTTGGAATCAGAGTGTGGTGGGGACATGAAAGACCTAGTTGATGCAGAGAGAAGATTTTCTTTTGTGTTTTTTTTTGTCCCCCCTGCCTGTGATAATTTATATCTTACATATAAATTATCACATGAATTAGTACATGAAGACTAATACTGCTCACCATAGAGAACAGAACACTAATAAATAAGATGACCCACTTAATAAGCTAGATTCCCCACAATGAGGTGCCTATTCAAAACATTCAGACTTCTGAGTCTGAGGTGATTTACTTGCAGTGGTAGAAAGGGCCCATACTTAATTGATGGAATAGAAAATGGAGAGATTGGTTATGATCCCCTTTGATTTAAGTATGTAGAGCTTTATCTCCAGATACCCAGACACGTCAATCCCTCAGCAGTACAGTAAGGATGATGTAGGTGTGCTCAGTAATGGAAACTGTAGGTTGTGAGGCATAAATCACCACAAATGCCAGTGAGGAGAGGTCCCCGATGGGCACTTGAAACAAAAACCTCATTGATAGAGAGACAAAAGAAAAATATAATTTAATTTTCTCTTTACGAGTTGTGAAATGAGTACATAAAATGTGATCGATGAAATGCCTATGGCTGGTAAGAAAGGGTCTGAGAGAGCAAACACAGGAATGGTTTTGAGAGACAAAAGCTTAAAGAGAGCATTGATGACAATCACTGTGAGCCAGGGGTTTGTGGGGATAGGAATCAAAATTATGGGATGGAAATGACACCTGATTTGTGGCAAATCACAAAAAAAAAACAAAAAAAAAACAAAAACAAATCGTTCCAGGGACTTGGTTGACATTTTTAAGAGTTTGATTTGCAGATATCAAATTATTGTTTGAGTTACACAATGAAACAAAAGAACTCACCAAAATGCTGTGTGTTTCTCCATTTGACAAATGAATGCTTAATATCAAAAGCATTATACTGCATTTGAGATACTTTTACACTGTAGAAAAAAATGTCATCGAAATAAAGGCAGGATTCTTGTTCCAAAGTTGCCAGAGATCCGTTGTTATTTTCACAGAGATTCCTTGTACATTTGTGTACCACTGAACCGCCACCTAGGGCTTCTTGCAAAAACTACACGGGTTCTCTGCTATACAATTATGGTGGTTCACTTGTCAGTGGACTATTCTATGTTTTATAATTATCAACGACATATTCAAACCAAGCTGACCAAGCTTCCCCCTGTATAACCCAAGGTTCACCTATTTTTAACCTGACAGGGTGGGTGACTCATTCCCCCCGGTCTGACTCACTCACCCCCGTCTTCCCCCAGTGAGCACCCCTAGGTCCCACCTGCGGATCCCCCACTGGAGGACATGATATCATATGCTATTCTTAGCCTCACCTGCCCAGATGACTCACTCCTGAGAGCAGCTCCCCCCTCCTAATCCGGATTGGACTGGATCCAACCAGATAGGGGCAGAGCTGCTCATTCCCCAGGCTGAGTCACTGAGCACTTCCAGAAATAGCATATGACGTACACTGAGTGGGACTCCCTTTATAAAAAGGCAGATCCCCAGGACATCTTATTCTTCTCCAACCTAGACCCTACGACACTCAGGTGCCTTGGCCCCAGGATATAGCTTGGTCAGACTGGCAAGTACTATACTGTGTACTGTATTGATTACTCTCATGCCAATCTTACAATAAAGCTGGATCATCAACTGAATTGTCTGGACTCCTGTTACCTCACTTCATGACATGTAACGACCTGTTGACACACTGTTCAGTTTTAGTAGGATCACTGGTAGATTCAACAGTTATTTCTTTACAGTGTAGTGCACACACTCTAAAAAGTGCACTACAGTCTACCTTGGCTGAAAATACTACTTGAAATAACAGAAAGATTCTTTTTGAACCTGAGGTCATATTAACTCATAACTATTGGGAGATATTTTTGAAAGAAGTTTCAAGGAGCACTGTGCTCTAATGAATGCATTGAATATGGTAAATTCAGTTTATCCCTTTGAATTACCAGCTCTATGAAACTCAATATAATTATGTAGTCTCAGGAATTTAGGTCCTGAAGCATATACTCCTCGTATTTGTCTTTGGCGAGGAATGGACTGTCATCATAAATCTTCTTCAAAAGCAACTTCAAAGGGCTGCCTATAGTTATACGCTGGTCTCTCACTGAACGGAACACAGTCTGACCAAAGAATCTATAGCAATGTAGGCACCATGAATTCTATTCTATATGACACTTTTATTTGGAGTTGCTTGCCGTGCAGTGGCCAGGAGCGTAGAGACCGTAGCAACTCCATAATGTCTTTGGTTTTGCCCCTGGGCACCTATGACGTCGGTAGTGACGTCACACAGCCCCAGTGACGTCACACAACATCGTTAGCCATGGAGTGGGGTGGCAACTCCTATCCGTGGTCCTTGCCACAATTTTTTGGTGCCATACATTCTGAGTGCTTGTGAGAATGAATTTCCAATTTACCCAATCTCAGTCAATATGTCAGGTGAGATGAATGACTGGCCATCAAGGCCTTGAGCGGGCTGGTGGGTGATGGTCCAGTCAGTGGCTGGCCGCACCCTGGGGACCACACTCTTCTCATCATTCTTGCATACCTGAGTCTTATCATAATAATCATATGCATCTCCTCTGCCCCAATCTTCTATATGCAGTATGAAAAGGTGGGCATACCACTGTGGACTATGGTAGGGCTCCATTAATTGCTGGTTCCATTGCATTAGTCGGGTGACTTTTTGCTAATCCGATAGCTTTTTATATAGAAAATATATGAGAAAAGAAATCGTTGGATTAGCAAGAAGTTCAACTGACCAAAGTTGTGAAATCAGCTCTTTTTATGTAATTTTTAAGGCAAGTCTACTAAGCACATAGAGAAAAAACCCTCAAGTGCCCCTCAAAAGAACTAAATTCAACTGATCGTTGATGATCTAGCGATTCTTAATGTAGCAAAAATAGCATGATAGAATGGTCAGAATGCAGTTAAGTCTAAGTTAGATATTTTCTATGCAAGACATGTGATTCTTCAAGACTAAATCTATAGTACATATATCCTTCAATTTCAATGCTACTGCAATCCCCACACTACTTCAGGACCTGCACTCATTTCTCAAAGATCCGGCACTTAAAAAGACCACCATGGTCTCTTTTAGAGACAATAAGTCTCTGCCTAAGACAGGTTGCAGCAGAGATAAAAGCGATCAAGTATACAAGAGAAGCAGTGCTGCAATCTGAGAGAGAGGCAGATTGCTGTCACCAACCAGGGCAATGCGACACCTTGAAAGGCCTTGAATAAAACATGGCCGTCCCATTTACCAATTTCTGGGGTCCATGATTCGAGCCTGCATACCCTTTGATCTTGAGACTCGCAGTCTCTGTTTCCTCCACGCTAATTCCCCACGTGGGCCCCATCCGACCCCGTGGCGACCCCTATGGGGCCTCCAGACAGGCCCGGCTAATAGACCCATGTTGTCGCTGGTTCTCAGGCGGGGTGAAGCCAATAGAGCTGGTAGACTCTGGTGCCTGATGTAGGAGGAGAGGAAGGCAAGGGATGGAAAGAACAAAGAAACCTACCGTAATCCATCACATCTTAGTACGGGATAGAAACTTTTATTGGATTTCTACCGGATATTAGAAACTAGATGTTTAAAACTGACCAATGAGAGAGCTTGATTTGGGATTGTCTATATATGCCATAGTCACACGGGCCATAAAAGCATCAACTTTCAAAATTGGATAGAAACCGGAGGTGGTGTTCCTATGGTCATACATGGCCATGGAATCCCCACCCCAGTTTCTATCTTAAATACTAGATGCCTGACAAAGGAGGGCATCTATATCCTGTATGATCATCATACGAATTTCTCTCCAACTTAGAAACATGCTGCTTTTAGGACCTGGGTGTCTACAGCATATAGGTGAGTTCAAAACATCAGTTTCTAAGGCATGGCTTTCGCACCAAGATGGAGCCCTACTGAGCCTTTCAGCATCAAGAGATATATTTGTAGCAGTACTAGAGCTTCAAAACATTATCCCTAGCTGCACTTTATAGGGTGGGCCTAAGTTGGGATGCTTCTGGTCTGTGCGTTGTGATTGATATACAAGGTACTGTGGTAAAATATATTTACTTATACCATGGTTATCACATTTCAGAACAATTTGGGGTGCCCAAACTGGAAAGTCTGAGTGCTTTTATCATGGGAGGAAGGCACTAAGTTGACACTTGAATATTGACAGCATTCGTGTTCTATACTATTCTTATATGCTTCGACAGTGGTAGGAACCGAAAAAAGCTCAGCATGGGTGGGAATAGAACCAGCAATCTTCTGATCCTAAGTGCTACACCCTATGCTCCTATGCATGAGGCCATGGGGCTGGATGATGGTGTTGGGACACATGAGTATTATATCTAGGACCTATGGATATATATATATATATATATATATATATATATATATATATATTGGTGTATATATATTGGTGTATATATATATACACTATAGGGCCAGATAGAAGCAGGAGGAGAAGCATTCTTAATGATCAAATATAACATTAATAGTGGTCAGTATAGGCACCCCTAGCTTGTATAGATTTCCTCAACACTGTATCTAGTGCTTATTTTACTTGAAGGACAGAGTGTTTGATATTTGTTTCAACACCACTGCTTATTTGAATACCTCTTGATTGAACTAAACACGGTATTTTGGCAGCGTGTGTATCAGCTGACCAAAAGTCTAATGATTTTCAGAGAAATTCAAAAAAGGATGTCCATTCACTATCAAGTTAAGGCATTAAAAAAAGTTGAGAATTTAGAATGTTGATATTCAGTTGAATTGCTCCAAACATATTATTTCCTCACTTCAAGGTAGTATTCCACAGGACAGAGCCTCGTAGAATATTGCTTTGAGGCTAGCTCGTGAAGACAGGATTTTGAAAAGGAGGGGGTGCACCCCATATTAACCCCTAATTTCGGCTAAATTCTGGGCTAAAAAAGAGGTAAATGAACTCTCGACTACAGCGAAAAGGGAGGGGCGCACGCCCCCGCACCCCCTATTTAAATCTGCCACTATGAAGAGACACTCAGTTAGGAGCAATTCTTGCAGTCTATATATTAGAAGTGCTGGAAGACACATTGTAACTCATTCCTTGATTAATAATAAAGAATGAGGATCAAGTTATTCATGAAATGGTGCTCAGAGTCTCCCACCTTGCCAATGCACCATAATAATAGCAAAATCCTTGTCCCAAAGATGCCAGAGATCCATGGTTATTTTCATGGTGATTCCTTGTACCACCGTACTGCCATCTGGGACTTCATTGTGGGAACGGCACTGTTTCACTGTAATGTGATTATGATGGTTCACTGTTCAGTTTTACAAGGATCCTTGGTAGATTGACCAGTAATTTGTTAGAGTGTACACAGACATGCTCAGTGTGATCGACTCGATGTAATATGGAGCAGCGACCAAGCAGTTTCTAGTAATTTTCTTGGAGCGACTGAAAGGAAGCCGACTGTGATTTCCATCAGGAATATTGCACTTTTAATGAGGCCTGAGACTGGGTCGTGGGAAGCGGAGCACATATCACTTCAATCAAAACCACCCCTTTTTAACAGTTATCTTTTGTATCAACAGTTGTGTCCTTTTGTCAATGGTTTGGGAGTAGGGGTTGAGGTCCACTGTGTTTTTCTCCTCTATGAAATAAATTAAAACCTATTTCGGCTACAGCGAGCGCCTGAATAGAAGTGGGTAATTTTGCCGGCCGTTCCTAACACAGTGTCCAGACGCTATTCTACTAAAGTAGTCATTTTTCACACATTATCGCCCATTTCAAAGTTAATACCCTGTGCTCTGGGGTCCCCCTTGCACCAGTCCACCAACTCTCTATGGACCTGCAATGGGGGAACAGGCGAGCCGGTGCACCGATTATGCATTGATTTCCATTTTGCCTTGGATGAGATTAGAGAAGATTATGGGCGCGATAACAGCAGGGGAGTGGAGGTAGGATAAAGTGTATTCTGGGAAATCTGGTGAGTCCCCTTGCTGTGATATGCTTAATATCCTTTTAAAAACAGTTTTACTTTTTTTGCCCTAGTGCTTCAGTGACAGGCTGCCACCCCTGATACAGAAAGATAGTGATACTGGATTCAATAGAAATTGGCGCTTCTTACAATAGGCTTGTAAAATGTACAAGTTTAAACCTTTAAGGGAAGGATACAGGATATATGAATGTTTAACTAGTACCTAACAGATGCTGCTTCTAAGTGTGTTAAACCATTAAATAACATTAAGCACAGGTTTCTGGCAGAATTTGGCTTTATCCTTGTATGGTGCTGGAAGTGTGCTCAAAACCAACCAATGTAGAGTGTCATTAGAGTGTCCATAAAATAATATACATGCCACTATTGAAATCATATAATAAACAATACTAGTCAGTGATTGAATACCATGCCAGCCTTGCCACATTGTCCTGACTATACTTTATCACAAGGGGTGTGGTGGGTAGCCACAGGACTCAGGAGTGTCCACTTCAAAGTAAAGCCCAGACTCTGTATGAACCCTGTCAGTGTCAGGGACGCCGTGTTGGCCAAATTGAGGCATTACAGCTGTCACATAGATCACTTACTGCATTGGCCCATTCACCCGCCACTGAGGTCTCGAATAAGCACTGGTCTACAATGACTGCTGGGGATGAGAGGATATCAAAATCAATCTTACCATTTGGGTCTGTATATGCATTAGGGCGCTCATTGATTTCAAGTAGTCTATACCCCTTGCCCTTAGTCAAGACACGCCTTTTCAAGACTGAGCCCTATAGCAAGGGTAGTACACTATCTACGCTTCTTGACTATAGTGAATTGATCACTCCTGTGTGTGGAGGGGCTGAGCAGGTCAACCCCTCCACCCACAGGGAGTCCGAGTCAGTGTCCTACCATAGTTTCTAGGTCCTATTCCTATTGTTTTATGAGGATACCTGGTAGATTCAACATTATTTTCTTTACAATGCAACTGCAGCATGGTAAACCATTATTGTATGGCTGTAATGCCATCACATTTTAAAATTTCCCACTGAATGGGGATCTCATGAAACTAAGCTCTTGAACCTCCAGTATCAAGTCTCTTCAAAATCTTACCAACCAGAAGGTAAAGTACTAATATCTTATACTAGGCAGTGTCATATTATGTTCTTAGCCATTGCTAGTGCTATAGAAAGTACTAACAGATCCCAGTTTTATAGGTGAGTAGTGCACCTCACCCCCAGCTACCTCCACCACCCCACCCCCGTCTTTTATAACTCCATAATTGATGGACATTGGGGCCAGACGACTTGGAGAATAATCATATTTCAAAGAAACCAGATCTTCTTGCCTACGCATGGCAAGCTTTTGATATTGGAAAATCCGATTTTAGAAGAGCCTCAGTGTGATTGATATGACAGTAAAACCGGCTCCCATTAGTAGCAGTGGAGATTTGCATAAGCTGTGGAAGTGTAGTGTTGTTGGGGAGAAGGGGGGGGAGGAGGGGAATTAATCAAAGATGTGGGCTTCCTTCTAGTACTCCATCATCAAATTTTATGTTATCACTAAAGATGGTGGGCTGCTTAGACCTTCATGGTCTGCATGAGTCTTTAAGGCTTTATTCAATTTTTCGTCCTGGTGTATCAAATCAGTCATGGTGAATTTACTTGCCACTTTGGGATTTACGCACCCTCCGCGAGTACGATGGAATAGCTTATAAGCCACAATTCCAGTAGAACAAGGTTTCCCTTCCTTACCATAGTCTAAATATTGAATGCCCCGCATTGAATCTGCACCTTGACTTTGTGGAGACCCCATAAGCGACAGCAGGCCTAGTCGAGAAGTGCCGATAGCACAGAAATGTATCATGTCCATTGGTTGGCATGATGCACCAATGAGTTCTAGCCAATGGGCATGATGCACTCCTTCATCAGCAGCCACTTAAGAGTATACCCTGCCTTGACAGGGTAAGCAATTGTGTTAAGCTCAAGGAGCTACGTTCAGGCTAACCTGTGTGAATGGCATTGGCAAAAACACCCAAAGTTCTGGGGGTACAGGGGGTGATCAGGGACAACTTATGTATTGTAAAGCTCTTGGCTCAATGAGTATAAGCCTATGCACAAAGGGTGACTTTGCATAAGCCATGGCTTCACAAGTGGCACAGTGTCACAGCTTGGTACACTGTAAAAAATAACTGTTGAATCTACCAGGGATCCTTGTAAAACTGAACAGTGAACCACTGTAATCATATAGTAGGGGGCCAGTGTAGTTTTGACAAGAACCCCCAGGTGGCAGCATGGTGGTGCAAAGTAAACTCTGTGAAAATAACGACATTTCTGTAAAAGTAAAGGCAGATCTCTGGCAACTTTGGGACAAGGAATCCTTTGTTATTTTTACAACATATTTTTTTACAGTGAAGCCTTTCTGTGTGAAACACGTTTCCCTTTGTTCTTTATGTATTTGTTTACACTTAGCATTGAGGAGACAAGCAGAAAGGGTACTCCATTGCACTAGGTGATGAAAACAATAACAAACAGAACAAAGGGAAAAGTCTTTTGCAAAAGAACGCTGCTGAGATGTGCATTTATAACGGAGCCTTCACTATACATGAAGTTACTGAAAGTGAAAGAATTTCTGCATTTTCAATTAGGAATAGAAAGGAGGCCCTTCTGTCCCCAATGCCCATCCACTCTGCAATAGAGGAAAATTGTCTTCATCATATTCCACCTCGAGAAACGGTCATTGGCAACACTGGACTTTTGAATGAGACTCTAGCCCTTTGGGAAGTCCCACTTGACCAGTTAGATCAGTGTAAACTGAATATCTCTGATCCTCATAGAAATAAAACTTTTTTTTTGAAAAAAGGGAATTAGATTGACTGTGGCATCCAATGTGGATAACAGCTTTAGGTCTATCCCTTAGAACATGGTAAATACCACATTTACACAGTAGTCCCCACTGTCCACCGTCTTGGCTACAAAAAGATGAAAGAGTAAGACCTACACAGGCTGCACCATAGCTTTAGATTCATGTTCCTTAATAGTCTTAAGGGCGGGCTCCGCTGAGCACTCTTGTTGCCTTCAAAGGTCTATTGGAATACAATGGAAACACATCCTAAATACTTTGTCAGACTTCATTAAGTTTTTGAACCATTGATGTGTCTTTATGTTGGCTTTTACAATGCTTCCATTGAAGTGCCATATTATATGTTGGCTCTTGTAATGCTTCTGTAGAATCCTATTGGCAAGTATGAGGTACAGGCCGGAGCTTGTCATGATCTCATGTTTGTGAAGTGAAACAATTTTTCCAACACTTTAATTAGGTCAAAAGCAATGAAACTACCCACAAGATGCCAGTGTTCGCATTGTTTTCATCCATGAAAATGGCATTCAGAACATTCATAGACGCATTGGTCTGCATTGAGAAAAGTTCTATGGCATCACTAGACTTTTGAATGAGACTCTAGCCCTTTTGCGAATTCCCACATGTCCAGTTAGATCAGGGTAAACTCAATATATATCTGATCCAGTAGAAATAAAACCTTTTTTGAAAAAAAGGGAATTAGATTGACTGTGGCATCCACTGTGGATAACAGCTTTAGGTCCAGTCCTCAGAATATGGTCAATACCACATTTACACAGAAGTCCACCATCTTGGCTGACTTCAGGAGGATCTATTGGAATGCATTGGAAACACATCCTAAATAATTTGTCAGAGTTCATTAAGTTTTTGAACAATTGATGTGTCTTTATGTTGGCCTTTACATTGCTTCCATTGAATTGACATATCATGTTGGCATTTGTAATAGCAAGTATGAGGCACAGGCCGTAACTTGTCATGATCTCATGTTTCTAAAGTGAAACAATACTTCAATTAGGTCAAAAGCGATGAAACTGCCCATAACATGCCAGTGTTCGCATTGTTTGCATCCATGAATATGGCCTTCATTTATTATAAGATTCATAGATGCAACCCAAATTGGTCTGCATTGAAAAAGGTTCTATGGCAACATTGGACTTTTGAATGAGACTCTAGCCCTTTGGGACGTCCCGCTTGTCCAGTTAGATCAGTGTAAGCTGAATATCTCTGATCCCAATAGAAATAAAAACTTTTTTGAAAAAAAGGGAATCAGATTGACTTTGACATCCACTGTGGATAGCAGCTTTAGGTCTAGTCCTCAGAACATGGTCAATATAACATTCACACTGTACCCACTGTCTATCCAGTGTCTTGGTTACAAAAAGATGAAACAGTAAGACCTTCCCAGGCTGCACCATGGCTTCAAGTCTTGTTCCACTGCTGACGGTTGGATGAATTTGTGCTAATTGAAAGATTTCTTTAGAAATCTTCAGATTTAGCCAAAATTTGCCTGACCCATGGCAGTAAAACCAGTGCTTTAAGTGTTGGTTCCACTGCTACCAGTGACTCATCAGGAATGCAGTCATGTATCATGATGACCAATAGGCATGATGCATAAACCATACATAATGTACATCAGTGCATCATGAATTTGGCACTAGCGAGTTACTCGCCAGTGCTACATTCATGCATCATGCAGTCAAAAGAACCTGATGAATAGGATGTGCCTTTAAATGCGAGGTATTACGGCAGCAGTCTCTACTGACCACCATCTTGGCTACAAGTAAAAGAAGGAGTATAGATGGAGAAGGAGCTGACAGATGTCTTTGAAGTTGTTTTCCCTCAGCCCCTGCTGCTACTGCTGCCCCTTCTACACAAGCACATATACTGTGGTGCCCTCTGGTGGTATTATAATAGAGCAGACTATAGTCTCAGCATTCACTCACTATACCGAGGTAGCAGGTTGTCTTATGGGTGCCGCCATTGCTGAAGCCGATTACCAGCGGTCATCACTGATAACAGCTATCAGATACCAACTGTCCCCCAAGAGGACCGCAGTGAATAGTTCGGATTATTTCATTGGCTGAGAATCAAACCAGCTAAGTCAGTATAGGCTCCACGCGGGACTGGAGCTGGCTCTGGCAACATGTGCTGATGAGAGCTGGTGCAGTGGGAATGGAACTGCTGAAAAGGTGATGGGGATGATGAGCTGTGTAAATTCTTTTATGTTTCACTATGATTCAGGGGCGTGAGAAGCAGTTTCAGAGTGGGTGGGACCAGGGGGTTTTCTGCAATTTCTGACCTCCCTTTGCTTGACCTTTTAGTTTGACCTTTTGAGGAGTTTGCCAAAAGTGGGGGGGGGGCATGTCCCCCTTTTTCCCCCTGCTTTCCACACCCATGTGATTTATAGTGGAACCTGAAAAAGTGTGAGGACGAATCCCTTACATCTCCCATGGTCCAACCGTAACCGCAACTGTGATAAAATGGGAACCAGCCTGTCCCTGGAAGCAGTGTTATCCAGGGACAAGGTACCCATCATGGCATACGTCTTGTCAGTGTGTTGTGCCATTTTTGGCAGACCAGCGAAATTCAAAATGGTGGACTCAGTTATTGGACATTTTGTTCAGGCTGTGGGCACTGCCATTGCTTGGATTGGTGTTCTATCTAGTTTTAAAAGGACACTAATGGCATTGGTCTAGATAGATACCACTTGGAATACCACATTGTCCTGTATAAGCGTGGAGGCGCTCATTAATTTCAAGTAGGGTTAACTCCTGGTGCTTATTTAAAACCGGCGCTTATTCAAATACTAAGTTTTGATGCTTATACAGGCCAATACGGTAAATCACTCATTAAGCTGCCCTCTATCTGCCTGACACCAAACTGGCATTTTATACCTCAACAAGTAATACTCATTCTTAAAACATCATTGTATCTTTGCACACAAATATGCCATATCATATATTGTGACTTCACTTTTGGCAGGTACATGTGCACTGAAAACATGGAAGATCTGAAACTAGTCAGCAGTGACCACTTTAGGTCCTCAAGCTGACGATACCTAAAACTACAGCTGTAGGTAGTCAAAATGACGACTTTAGTTCATCAGGATGATGACCTGAGTCATCAGGATGACAATACTGACAGTACAGAGTCGCCATATTGATGACTCAGGTCATCAGGATGACGACCTAAAGTCCTCATTTTGACTACCTAAAGTTGTAGTTTTAGGTATTGTCAACTTGAGGACTTAAAGTGGTCACCGCTGACTAGTTTCGGATCTTCCATGTTTTCAGTGTGAGGGTGAACTCTGGCTCTAGACAAACACAACAATACCATGGCTCGAATAGTTTTCTCGATGAGGCCTTTTTGATACAAGATTGAGACGTTAGCTGATGGGTGACTGATAGTGTTTTGGCCACCCCTCCCTCCCTCCCCTCACCCCTCTGCCTAGCCTCCCCCATGTCAGCATGTATAAATCATGCAGGGTCTGTATCAGTAGGATATATTCACCTAGGGACCCTGGGGTACAAGTCTCAGTCATCTCCCTATGAATCTCTATAGATGCTAGGAGAGCATGACTTTTTACTTGTGTGGTTATGAAAGGAGTGGCAGCTTTCTGTATTCAGGCTGTAGGATGAAATATGTCCATAAGGCAGCACTTTCTTCTTGAGTCCTCTATGTTTCTTGATCATGAATGGTTACTGCATTGGCTCTGAATGTGCATATATGTATCACCGCCTCAGTGCAAGGAGGTTGTATCTGTATTCTTCAAGTTTTGAAGGAGAGGCAAAACAAGTGTTCGAATCACTATAGCACACAGTTGATACAACCTCAATGTACTGGGAACTGTAGGCACACATATCATAGGCAGAACTTCCATACTTTCATAATACTTCGATAAGGGTCCACAGACGTTAAAACATACAAAATCTCAATTTTGCCAAAATGTAAGTTACAACCTTATTGTACTGAAGTGGTTGTATGTCATGAGTCACTGCTGGTGTGTAGGCAAGACAGTATACTTGTCATCATGTGGATGTGCACACATGTGTAGTCCTTTCTATCTACGAGGCGGAGTTGTATGGTGAAAATTTTCTCCTCTTTAGCTCTATATATCAAGAGACTATATAATTATATGCATAAGCAGACTCACAGTATATGGCATTAGAGATATAAAGATAACATTTCTCTGGATAACTGTATATCTCTGAGAATGGCCATTGTTATATCCCCACAGAAAACCTTTCTACAAATTGCTGCAGAGAACTATTGCATATTCAGCTTTCCTTTTTGTCCTACTATGTATCAGGAGTCCTGGGGACCTCAATATATGTCTGAATAGATCTTAGCCATACTCCCATTACTTGGTCTCACGAGATCTCGTTGACAGGGGCCGGAAGTAGTGGTCTGACCTAATTTTGCCTCCTAGTATCCCAGTCCACCATAATGTCCCATAGCCCTGCTGAGAGACTCTGGCTGGGGTATAAGGGCAGTTTTCTTCTATACATTGCCTTTACCATTTTACTCATGCAAAATGATTGAGTCGATTTTACTCCTATGTATGATGTTACTTTGTCCCCTTTGTCTTTCAAAAAAGTGAATTTCCTTTATTTTGTTGTAAATCAGACTTTGTGTTCAGTAGACTGCTTCTAGATTACTACCATAATATAAATAGTATAACTTGTTACCATTGGCATTTCTTCTCCTATTCTCCTATTTCCATTGAGCAGGCAAGCAAGAGTATCATTCGTATACCTCCATACAGTCATCCCTTTCAGCTCGCTTTCTCCCAGTACCTCTTCTTATATGTTTCCCCGCATATATTTCCCCAAACTTCTCTATCTTCCCCTCTCTCTCTGCCCACTGCTCTACTGCCATTTCCTGTTTTTCTTCTTCCTCCTCTCCCAACCCGCCCTAGAAACGTAGCCAGGAAGATGGATTTTCATAATTCTATTTCATTTGTGACTCACCAGCACCAGGGCGGTGGGCCAGTAACCCAAGTTCTCTCCTCTCATGCATCCTACCACCATCCCCACTCTTTTCTATTGGTCTTTTTTAATATTGTTATTTAATTTCAAATTTCACAGAACGTGCTAGGAGAGACACTTTATGCTAATGAGGTACCCATCATGCAACATTCTGATTATGATCCTCATATCTAACTCATCTCTAGAGTATCAATTCAAGGCAGTCTTAAAATAGCACCGGCTGGTATTTGGTCATGCGTTGCATGCCCCACGCCCCACCTGTCTATCTACACAAAGTACGCTAACAAAAGAGCTGCTAGTGCTGATGTTACAGGCGGTAACATTTCTCTGGTTATAGTCTCTAGCTAGCCACACCTGCTGAGCCCCACCTTCCAGGTGTCCTTTTGGCCAGAAGGGGTTGCAGTGACCAATAGTGACTCAAGCTGGCCCCATCGCGACCACTGTGAGCTATCACTGGCATATAGACATTTTGAATTAGGATAATTCCGATCTGCTGGTTGCCATAATACATAGGCAGGTCCCTGCTAGCACAACTCATCCAAATGATGTCTTTTTTACGTAAAATCAATCAGTTTTCACATAAGAATGACGTAAATTACACGAGTAGTGCTAGCTGGGGTACCATGCAGGAATATCACCCTGGATATAGGCCCCATAATGGCTAAACAAGAGAGATTTTAAGATTTGCCTATACTTGTAACATGTACGGCAATGTCTAGCCTACCATTTCCTATCATTCTAGATGTACACGTTGCCGTACAAGTCGTGATCTTAAACTCTCTATTCCCTAGAATTTGTCATGATTTGCGATTGTCCAGGATTTCCAAACACGGGGTCTGATGGCAGGAAACCCATCAATATATGCAGAAAGGTAGGGGTGCACATCCCTACCTACATCAACCATTGCAATGGCACTGAACCAATATGAAGACTCTTCTTTCAGCTTCTTGGTTTAATTTGTATGGCACTTGATGTGACAAGAGAAGAAAGCTGCATCTGGTGAATTGATAGCACCCCAATATACCTTTATACATTTAATTATCCATCTATTTATTCATTACTGGAGCCCCTGTGATGTAGAAATTTAGTCTCCCTCTACACTATTAGCAAGGTACTTGAGAGCACTTTGATTGGTATATATAGGATGTTCCTGCTTTTCCAGAGGGTAGTAGCTGCACCATAGCAGACTTCAACCAGGCAGCCTTCAGTGTCTGTAAAGAAGACTAAACAGGTGCTGTTCATGACAGGCAGGAAAAACTAACCAGCCTTAAAGAATAGGAATCAGTGGTTAACCCTTCAAGTATTGCACGGTTTATAAAAGCATTGCAGTAACACCTTTTGTACAAGCCACTTCCCACAGAAGCCACACCCCTGCATTATGTAAATGTCTTTGAGCCCCAACCAGAGTAGGAAGATTACTGGTTTAATATATATAGTGTTTTATAGAGTTACAACTCCTCCTAGAAGACGCACCCTGAGGTCAGGGTGGTCCTAGAAGCCGCATATGGCTTATACAAGAAATACACAACATTATTTCGGTTTTATGCAAATTAGTCAAGTGTACAAGCCAGGTTTGCTTTTATGCAAAATGACTATGATGCATTAAAAACCCTCAACAGGCCTTGAAGGGTTAACCTATTAAGGGCCACTGATGCAGGAGTGCATCATGCCCATTGGTTGTCATGATGCACCAATGAAGTGCTGGCGAGACTGCTCCCCAGCACTTCATTGGAGCATCATGCCGACCCTCCGGGGTGTATCAAACCCTTAGGGTCGGCATGATGCATGAATGCAGCCCTGGTGAGTTACTCACCAGCGCTGCATTCATGCATCATGATGACCAATGGGCATGATACATTAATGTATTAGCAGTCCCTAAAGGGTTAAAGACTCAGCGGCAGTGGTTAAAGTTGTTTTCATCGCCACACCAATGTGCAAATGAAATGTTAAAATTGCATGTCCCAGGTGACACAGCATAACTTCATTCTTCTTGATTCTTAAATCCTTTTTAAATCTTCTTTTTAAGTAATTCCTGCACACTGAGCGATAAAACGGTGTTTTGGTGTGTGTACAGATACAACAGAGAGGCAAAGGAAGTCACAATTGCTAGTAAATTGCTGTGATATTTCTGTGATAGCACTGACTATTTTGAACTGGAAATAGGTTCAAATATCGAATTAGTGGTAGGGCGCATGTTTATTTTTACAGAGATTATCTCTTGACCCATGTTTAATTATAGCATATTTACAATAAGCATCAATGTCACTGTCTAGAACAAGACTTTAACTATAAATCATAACCACAAAATGCTGTGTTTCAAATTAGCACCAGTCAAATAAAAGAATGCAGGCAAAGAGTGCTATTGGTTTTGATTATATTGGTCCTATGCAATAAAAAAGGGCCACTACTGTAGATGAAAAATAATAAATCACATGAGAGCAATTCCCTCAAAAACCTCCACCTTTGGGTGGCCATAGTGACAGAGCTATAAGACATGACATAGTAGTCCATATATATGTACATAGACGGTATGAGGTATACCATAATGGCCCGTTTCCACACCGGGGTCTTAAATAAGCGGCAGTCTCAATAAGCTCCAGACGTATAGGGGTATTGAAATAAGTCTTAAGCACTAAAAACAGTATTCAAATAAGCGCCTGTCTTGTATAGGTGCAGGGGGTACAGTGGGATTGAAATCAAAGAGCGCCCGGGCATTTATATCGGCCACTACGGTAGAATGGAGTCTCCATACACTCATAGATCACTTATACATTCTAGTGGTTGTACAGTCCCTCCAGCTGAGTGCCACTATCCTATAAGACCACCATAGCCTTCCTACACTTCACCCTGTTACCAGACTACCTCTGGGGAAGGAAGTCTGGCTCAGAGCGACTCCATGCCCAGGCTGCATAGCACTACACATCATCTCCCCCCGCTTCCGTATGGGTAACAAAATCTAAATAAATCAATATTTTTTCACCGCTGAGACCTCTGACCCTCCCCTCTCCTCTCTTCTGTCAGCTTCCAGAGATTATAGCCTGGGTGGAAGTTGGATGTGTCTGCTGCAGGAAGCTCGGTACCACCCACTCCGAAGCCAAATGCCATGAGTGCTTCGGGATCGATTCTGATTACGTCTTCAACAATTGGTTCAATGGCTGAAGGCTAAAACTCCTCCTCCTCCTGCCATAACAGTACTGCTGATTTCTGTGCAGGTTCTCTGGGTCATTTGCTCAGATAGGCAAAGGCAACTGCCGATACAGAATTGCAAAGGTGGTGTAGATTCATCAACATTCTACACCTTCTTATATTGCTGTAAGCCCCTCCTCCATCTTTGTCAGTTTTAGAGGATATTGATTGTGATCATTCAGTCATACAGCAAATGATGTTTATAGCCAGCACTGAAAGAGTAGGGTCCTCAAAGTGAACAACAAAACTAAACAAGGCAGAACATGTCAAGTTAAACTTGTCAAACATGAAATAGACTCTTTGATTGACTTCTTTTTTCTTCTGATAACCTATGTGGTACACCTAGAGTCCCCTGTGTCTGCAGCTGTTTCTGGTAGCCAGTAGTAGGACTGAAGCCCCATTGCTTTACCAATTCTGGTAGCCAGTTTGATAATGGAATCCTCAACTACTTATATTCATGGTAAATTTTGGCAGCCGGTGTTAATTCATAGCCAAGGAACCCAGTGTACCCCTTTGCTGGTATCCAGTGGTAGCCCTGGGGCCTGTGTACCAGTGCCTGGATAGTTCCTTGTTTGTGGCTGGTTTACCTCGGTCCGTTTACCATAGTGTCCCGTTTAAGCGGTGCTTACATAGATTTCAATATACTTCTGCTCCTGGCCCATATATGAGAGAGGTGATTATTTGAATACTCTTTCGAATACTTAAGGTTGACTTCAATACCCCCTACCCCTAGCACTTATTCTAGATAAGCACTTATTTGAAACCCGGGAGGTTAAACGGGTCACTCCGGTACACACATTGCCCAAAGCCAGGTTGGTGGGTGTCTATACTGCCAATAACAGGGTTGGTTTTTGGTGATAGCTTTCACTGCCAAAACTTGGTTTTTGTGCAAGCATATTAGAGGCCTGGGTACAAAAGTGGTTGTTTTGGATTGGCTGAGAATCTTGGCAAGGGTTGTTTGATATCAGGGTGTGGGCTTGAATATTAAAAACCTTGGCTTTTGTATGATTACAGTAGATCATGAGTCTTATCAAGGTGCTATTTGGAGCCAGCAGCTACTGCAACCACAATATATCTTAACTCTCCAACAGTGGCGGATCCAGGATTTTGCAAAAGAGAGGCACAGCCTTAATTGAGGGAGCACAATCCTTATTTTAGATGTGTATAAGGAGCAAATATATTCCTAAGTACTGCACTCCAGTTAAAAATGTCACTGGGATGAGTGCATAATGAAGTACAGGGGACATGGGGTTTCAGGGCTTATGCAGTTCTTTACACTTTGAGGGCCGCTTATGCATCATGCGTATTTGGTTGTCATGATGGATGAATGCAGCCCGGGTGAGTAACTTGTCACGGATGCATTCATGCACCATGCCGACCCTACTGAGATGATACTCCCCTGATGCTCCAATAAAGTGTTGGCGATCAAACTCACCAGCACTTCATTGAAGCATGATACATTCCTGTATAAAAAAGCCCTCAAAGCATCAAATTATCTGTTAAATGTTCCAAAAGGTTGCGCACTCCCTCTCTTTTGCCTGTAGGTACTGACGATTTTATTTGCCTATTGCCCTGAATTTAGCCAAATATAGGGGTGTGCTTCATCCATTCATTCAGAGGATCTTATCTACCCTGGGTATTTCAATCCTGTAAATGCTCTCAGAATTTGGGGAAAATATTTCAACTGTTTTCTGTCAAAAGGCTTGCATATTACTATACCCGGTTACTGGGATGCATTATCAACCAACAAATTCCTCCCATTCACTATCTATGCAATTCTGAGGGTGCAACTGGCACCCATCTGGTCACTCTTATCAGTGATACCTCGCTGGTAACCAGCTCAGGTAATGACTGCACACACTGGGCAGCCCACAATAACTATATGAGTGAAATGGTGCCTCAGTGCCTCTCATGGGGAAATTTATGACCCATTTGTGGTATCTCTTTTACATGTCCAAAACGAAAATCAACCACCACCCCCTCCTCACGTTTGTAAAGATAAATCACTCCGCTTATCCATCGAAAATCCTTTATCAAAGTAGGTCAAAGTGGCCTCTTACGCAGGCCATTTCCCTCGCACGCACGTCACATAAATATTGATATTTAAGGTACCCATATAGACTTCATTATGACTGAAAAGATATTGGAAAATGCTTGAATGTGACAACTTCACAAAAAGTTGCCCTCTCTTTGAATTTAAAAGGCGGGTTTGAACAATTCTGTCACCATTAGAAAGCTGAGATTATCCAAAGACCTGGCCCTTCAACGGCGCCATTTCAGCAACAATTCTGCCTGAATGCAGAGGAGATGTGTACGTGGAAACACCATCAGGCAGGAGCAAATCTAAGCTCCATCAGGTATACTGAAGTACAGTTGGGAGGAACCAGCCATCTCCCTCCCACACCTTCACACTGACTCTATAGGGGGTTGCAGGAGGCATTGATTGGGTAGGCAGATCTTGTGTTTAATCCTTTAAGGGCCGCTGATACAGGAGTGCATCATGCCCACTGGTCGTCATGATGCACAAAATTTGTGCATCATGACGACCAGCACTTCATTTAATGAAGTGCTGGCAAGACTGCTCACCAGCACTTCATTGGAGCATCATGCCAACCCTCTGGGAGTGTATGGTGACCGTGATACAGGAACGTAGCCTTGGCAAGTGACTCATGAGGGCTGAATTCACGCATCATAACGAACAATCGAAACGATATATTAAGGCTCAGCCTTTAACTCTGCAAGGGTCGCTAATGCATTAATGTATCATGGCCATAAGTCGGCATGATACCTAAATGCAGCCAGGTAACCAGGGCTGCATTCATGCATCGTGCTGACCCTACCACAGTTGATACAGTCCCAGAGGGTCGTCTTTATGCACCAATGAAGTGCTGGTTAGCAGACTCACCAGCACTTCATTGGTGCATAAAGAAGACCAATGGGCATGATGCATTCCTGCATCAGCGGCCCTTAAAGGGTTAAATGGCAGCTGGAGGCATTGATTGCGAGGCACATCTCATCTTTAATTACAGCCCGAGGGGTTAAAATTAAACTTGGGTGTGCGTCAGAGAGCTTTATAAAATATGTATTGTGAGACCTGAGTGAAGACCACACTGCTGCCCCAGATAGCTTTACCCTGGTACGGATGCTGCATGTTGTTGGTATTGGTGCTTGGTGTAGGAGCCAGTGCTAGTACTGCCTGACAGACATCATGGTGGTTCAGGTTCTGGTTGGTCGTTTAAGAATCTGTCCATGACTAGTTTCTTGTATGTATGCTATACAAATGAGAAATCTCTGAGGACTCCAAAATCTACCTTTCAGAAAGAGAGAAAAAATGAGGAATTATTTCTAAAAAAACATTAGTGCTTGGTGCAGATGCACTGATGCTTCAATAACTAATAGTACATAATGCACCATAATTATTCATCGTTATGATGCATGAATACAGAAATGAACTCGCCAGGGCTACATTGATACATCATGCCACTCCTTTGGGTTGGAATTTCCCTGGAAGATCAGCAGGATGTACCAATGAAGTGCTGGTGAGTCTGCTTGCCAGCACTTCATTGGTGCATCATGATAACCAATGGGCATGACGCATTCCTGCTTCACTCTGTTGATGTGTCTTGTTGGTATTGGTGCCTCGTGCAGGAGCAGTGCCATAGCTGCCTCAATGGCATGACGTTGGTTCAGGCTTTGGTAGGTCATTTGAGAGTCTGCTCATTGCTAGTTTCTTGTATGTATTATCAGGGAGATTATTATTGATTATTGAGTTTATGATTACATGCTATTTAAATTAGAAGTCTCTGGGGACTACCTTGTAGTCTCCCTTATACCTACAGAAAGAAAGAAAAATGGTATGAGGAATTGTTGAAAAGAAAATGCATTGGTATTTGCAGCAGGATCTGTTCCAGAGCTGCATTGATGCTTCAAAGACCAATTGTGCATTGATGCATCATGCCCATTGGTAGGCATGATGCATGACTGTAACCATGGTCAATAACTCGCCGATTAATGGGGCTGAAACTCCTACATAAGGCCAAAAGTCTCTACAGTTAAAAGTAAGGAAAAGGAGAAGAAAAGGGAAAATAAGAGAAAAAAAACAGACATACACAATATGTCTTACTCCAAAAGGCAGTAGCAGCAGTTTTTTTCTTTTATTTTGTCACATTGGTGTGCCTTTAAGGGTGTTAGAAGTATGTGTGTTGGATAAGGCAGGGGTCTGTTACTCAAAGGTGTGGGGATCCATTGGTGTGAATTTCTTGCACCCATGTGTTTGTTCTCACAGGAAACATGCCAGCAGTGGATCAGCTGCTGTGACTACGCTCATGCGACGTCTGAACGGCAGCGACAACATTCGCAAAATTCAAAACAGTTTGATATTTGCAACTGTTCTCGCCGAGGACATTTGCACCCATTAGTAGATGCACGCAAAATGAATTTAGGAACTCTGTGTTGGCCCTCCTTGGTGCTCCCATGTACAACATGATCCTACTCCCTGAATGTGAAACAAGATGAGATTGCAAATAAAATCAAGAATCAGATGGGATCATGAATGGGACCAAGAATCTGCCCTCTCTTGCTTTAATCACCCCTGTAAGATCACCAAAGGGTAATAATCTTACTCTTATCAACCCTGTAAGATCACCTATGAGTACTACTTCTGCTCACATAATACTTGGAAGATCACCTAAGAGAAGTCCAGATACCCTGAGATCACAGTTCCTAAATAATTTGGGTACTTCTGAGTAACAGACCCCAAGACTCCCAGTACTGTTACTGGACCTTTTTACACCCTCCACACACCAGCCATTCAGGACCATATTTACAGACCCGCAGACGTATAATGCCCCTCTATAGACTCTGTTCACTTTCTATATACCGTAATGGCCCATTTAAGCGCTGATTAATTTCAATACCTCTAAATCCCCGGTGCTTATATGAGACAGGAGCTTATTTGAATACTGTTTTTAATGCTTAAGATTGTTTTCAATACCTTTAGAAGATGTGTGTTAATGCATCATGCCTATTGGTTGGCATGATGCATCAATGTTGAAAGAGTAACTCACCAGGGCTACTTTGAAAAATATTGCCGACCCTATGGGACTCATACTGTCTATGAGGGTCGGCATGATTCATCAATGAAACGCTCACAAGCAGACTTACCAGCACTTCATTGATGTATCATGCCGACCAATGAGCAATGAGCATTGGTGCATCATATTGACTCACCAGTGCTGCATTGGTGCATCATATTGGCTCACCAGTGCTGCATTGGTGCATCATATTGACTCACCAGTGCTGCATTGGTGCATCATATTGGCTCACCAGTGCTGCATTGGTGCATCATATTGGCTCACCAGTACTGCATTGGTGCATCATATTGACTCACCAGTGCTGCATTGGTGCATCATATTGGCTCACCAGTGCTGCATTGGTGCATCATATTGGCTCACCAGTACTGCATTGGTGCATCATATTGGCTCACCAGTGCTGCATTGGTACATCATATTGGCTCACCAGTGCTGCATTGGTGCATCATATTGGCTCACCAGTACTGCATTGGTGCATCATATTGGCTCACCAGTGCTGCATTGGTGCATCATATTGGCTCACCAGTTCTGCATTGGTGCATCATATTGACTCACCAGTTCTGCATTGGTGCATCATATTGACTCACCAGTGCTGCATTGGTGCATCATATTGACTCACCAGTGCTGCATTGGTGCATCATATTGACTCACCAGTTCTGCATTGGTGCATCATCAAGGTTTTTTTCAATTCCTGTTTTTCAATCAAACCTTTCAATTGAATTGAGAAAAGATATCCTCTCCTCCATCTCACCAGTTGTTGCTGTTATCAGGTTCAGTTCCTTGCCCCCTCCCCTTATTCCACCCCCCCCCCCATAAGGTAATGAAATAATAGTAATGAAGTTGTCCTTGACCAAATTTTCTTAAATGACATGCGCTGTGGGTGGGTTGGTACATGAAGGGGTATGGGGTAATTATTCCCAATCCCATCTCCTGCCTCCCTCTTAGCTTTAGTCTCCCTGACTTCCACCCCCAGGGGAAGTTAATTAACATCTTTAATTACCACAATATGGGGCTAAGGACATTTGTAGTAAAACTCTAAATGGGACTGGGGGAAGCCCTCTGGGGTCTCCCCCAACCTAACAACCCCCCCCCCTAAAAGAAGACAGCACCCAAGTCCTAACCAACCCACAAAGGGCCCCAGCATACATAGAACCTATGTCTGCCCAAGGCGTCCACAGTCAGAGTGAATAGGGATGAAAGGTAGATTGGGACTGGTGGGCGGAGATGATGGTGAAAATGTCAGAGTAGTGATTGGAAAGTAGACCCTTTTATCTTAGCCTATATATATATAGAAGCAGGGTTGGGTGTAGTGCACACTGCTGGTAAAGGAGAGTGAATGTGAGGGGCAGGGAGGGAGGAGGCAGGAACAAGGAAGAAGAGGAAGGAGGGATAGGGAGAAGAGAAAGCGAGAGCGATAAAGGCAAAAACAGAGAGAGAGCGAGTGAGAGAGAGATAGAGAGAGAGAGATAGATAGAGAGAGAGAGAGAGAGAGAGAGAGAGAGAGAGAGAGAGAGAGAGAGAGACAGACAGACAGACAGACAGACAGCCCGACAGGCTGACAGACACGCAGACACACAGCCCGACAGGCTGACAGACACGCAGACACACAGCCCGACAGACGAGAGTTACGTTGTGGGGAAAAATTTGGTCTGGGCACTGTGGGGTTGGGTAATGGGTACAATCGATCATTGTGGGGTGCACATTTCATACATGTACATATGTACATTATGGGGTTAAAATGTCTGAATATAGTGGGGTCATATTGTTATTCAGGAATATATTTCATTAAATGGCAAAACAAGAAAGTAGCTTTCATGGGCTTCGAAACACACCTAAGATCAAGGCGATCGGACCAGCGGTTGCTGAGATATTTAGTTTTGAAAGTTTTAGCGGAAGTATTGTAAAAGAGTCCCTATTCAAAATATGAGTTTCTGGCTGTGCTATTGGGCGTGGACACTGGATCATGGCTCAGTGGGCATTCACTCTTGCACCTACATGATGCAGGCTTCATCTGCTCACTGTAGGACTATTTGGGAAAAAGTGCCTCCGCTGCGTGATGGGGCCCATCAAAGAACTGTTTGTTTTTGCTCTAACCCGTGAACCATTGAACTTAGAGACACGGGACCGGGTGCAAATCGAAGCTTATCGCAAGGGCTATCAGGCAATCTTCAAATTGGAACTAACTGTCTCAGTTACTGAATACACGGGGTGCAATCATCTGTTGTTATGGGGTTACTGTGTCTGAAGATGTGGGGTGCAATGTCTGTCGCTATGGGGTTATTACGTCTGTGCATGTGGGGTGTTATGTCTGTCGTTATGGGGTCATTGCGTCTGAACATGTGGGGTGCAATGTGTATTACTCATTAGGGGGCAGTAGGTGGTGATACTGTCTGTAATATGCACAGACTAATGGGGTCTGTCTGACAGACACGATCATTGTGGGGTTGTACCACGATCTCTTCACGTGCACCCCACAAGGTCATTTTGAACCATTTTAAGGACATTGCTTGTGGGGTCAACCCCACAAGCAAGAAATGACCCCACAACGTAGCGTTGTACTTATAAAAACCCCACAGTGTAGCTCTAGTAAACACAGACAGACAGACAGACAGACAGACAGACAGACAGATAGATAGATAGATAGATAGATAGATAGATAGATAGATAGATAGATAGATAGATAGATAGATAGACAGGCATCATAGTGTACAGTGATTTTCATTTTAAAGATTCAACATGTACCATTATGAGGCACTATTCACTAAAGCGGCAATTTCGGATAGTTTGTCTTTAAATTACCTATTCCTAGTCATACCGAAACATCTGAATTGATCAACAAATTCCCAGGGTTGGCATGATATACTAACGCTCTATCAGCAAAATTGTTTCCTAGCATTGCATTGCTGCATAATGTTGAAAATGGAACTTTCAAGCATCACACTTTTGAATCAGAGACATTGACCATTTCCAGATTTGTAAGGCACTATATAATCCATCACTCCTGCTGGTCGTCATGATGCATTCATGCATCATTCACAGCCTATGGGATTGATACACTCCCAGAGGGTTGCCATTGTACAAAGATATAATGATGCACCAAGAGTTACTAAGGTATTACCCGGGTTAATGTGTTAGGTCTGGTGGCTTGTGTTTTCTATGTGAGTTATATCCTGTGGTCGTATCGACCAGTGTAACATGTTCCTGTACTTTAGTTCTGTCTGCCAGACTAATGAGTTATATACATCACATCTACACTTTAAAAAAACTGTTTAATCAACCAGGAGTCCTTGTGAAACTGAACAGTGAATCACTGTAATCATATTGCAGTGAAGCAGTGCGTTTCTACAATGAAGCCCCAGATGGCAGTATGGTGTTACAAGGAGTCACAGTAAAAACAACCACAGATCTCTGGCATCATTGGGGCAATGATTTTGCTGTTATTTTTACATTTCCTTTTTACAGTGTAGGTTACGGTGATAGAAACAACACTAAAGCCTATTTGGTACCAACATAATCACATCAATAGCCATTATCATGTCAATAATGTTTCATAAAGCTGAGGTTATTCAGAGTGCAACAGTATTAAACCTACAGGGGCATCGTGGTGTCGTGGTGTATTAACCCTGTAATGCCTGCTGATGCAGGAGTGCATCATGCCCATTGGTCGTCATGATGCACCAATGAAGTGCTGGTGAGATTGCTCGCCAGCACTTCATTGGAGCATCTTACAGGGTTCATGCATATACTCCTGGAGGGTCAGCATGATGCACTTCATTGATGCATCATGACGACAAATGGGCATGGTGCATTAATGCATCACAGAGGCGTAGGAAGCAAATCTTTATTGGGGGCCCAGTAGGGGCCCCACTTCGACCATCTTGAATTGTCGGCTCAAGTGCAATAGTAGCTATTCGTACCTATATAAAATTTGCATTGAAAAGTAATTTTGATGAATTTTTGGTCCGGTTTGAGGCCCAGGCCTCTATTTTCCCTATCCCATTACTATATCAATCTAATTAGAGATCAGTTTTTTAGCTTCTTGCTCAATTTATTATGAATTCTTGGCAATTTTTCTTTTGGGGCAGACATACTCAGGCCCCACCTCCTTTATGATTGGGGGGCCCAGGCCCCCCTGGCCCCCGTTTTCCTACGCCCCTGCCATCAGCGGCCCTGAAGGAGTCAATGTATCATACCAGGACGGGTTGTCATGATGCAATATTGAAGGCTGTATCAGCCTCTACATGCGTCACACTGCATTGATATACCAACGGGGACGGGTATATCATTGATATGCCAACAGGGGCGGGTATATCATTGATATGCCAACAGGGGCGGGTATATCATTGATATGCCAACAGGGGCGGGTATATCATTGATATGCCAACAGGGGCGGGTATATCATTGATATGCCAACAGGGGCGGGTATATCATTGATATGCCAACAGGGGCGGGTATATCATTGATATGCCAACGGGGGCGGGTATATTGTATTAATGCACCATGAATCAGCGCTGCTTTGTTATTTCTCCAAATTAACCCGTGGTACCATTGACACACAAGATGCACTGATGTGCCCATGCAGTGCTGGCAATTACTGTACTTATACTTGCCAGCACTGCATTGGACTAATAATGTAACATGGGGCTGAGGGCATCTATCCCTTAAATGGCTAAATGCAGAACTCTACCACAAAATGTGAGTAGTATATGGAGACTGGACATTGACACAGTCAAAAACCACAAATGATGTAGCGAAGCTTTTTTTCCATTTTCAGTTTTCAAAGTTAGGAGTGTAGAAATAAACCCCTTCTGTCACCCTTTTCTTAGTTCAGATACAAAAAAAGACCTTGATTCTAAATAAGGAAGGTTTAAAGTTACAGTTCCCCTTTGTAGGACTTCATGAACGGCACATGGAAGGCTGCCACATCATATTAGGCAAAAAGGGCCATTGACTTCCTGAAAACGAACACAAATGACTTCCGTTCGAGGATTGAGCTTTCTCTCCCTTCTCTGGTGTCACATTTCCAGGGATGAAAGGGACTAAGCACAAAGCCTCTGAAATGCACTAATATAACCCATTGAATATGGGTTTTGTATTGGAGGGTACATAGAGACTATATAGATCTCTGAAACTTGAAGATCCTCAGAAACGTAATCCTGACGTTTCCGTGTCTTTGTCTTTCTGTGTTGGAGGATGCTCTTTCTCTGCTAATGGCATGAATTAGTCCTAGGAGTATGAGCATGAATCGTAGCATGAATTAAGAGTAACGATCAACTGATGCATTCATGCATCATGCCAACTCTCAGGGATTGATACACTTCTGAAGGATCATCAGGATGTAATATTGTATAATAAATATAGTGTTGCAGAGCAACGATTAAAGGCAAGGGGGATTTCATTCTGTGACACTCCACTCAAAATGCATTGAACTCAGGCAGCCAGACAGCCCTTTGAATAAAACAAGCTTCTACACTTTCAGAAATCAGCTTCATGCCCATGAATGGCATTCTTAGAACTAGACTACACCTTAGAAGTCCCACTATAGAATGTATATCACATGAAAGGTGCTCCTATTTAAAGCCCTATACAAGTGCTTTCCACAAGATATATGTGACATGTACTGGGAGAAGGGACTCTAAGCCCCATTTTCGCAGATCATGTCACATATATATGGACCTTTCAGGAAGGAATCTACATGCAATGTCTGACACATACTTGATAACAGCACTATACAGAACATTTATATTTGTCTGTGCTATCTGAAGACATGTTTAGCCTTTACACTGAAAACCTGAGAAGCCCGAAACTAGTCAGTGCAGACGACTTTAGGTCCTCAGGTTGGCAATACCTAAATCTACAGCTTTAGGTCGTCAAAATGACGAGTTTAGGTCGTCATCCTGACCACCTAAGTCGTCAGTATGACGACTTTGTATTGTCAGTATAGGTTGTCATTTGGCCTTGACTACCCTTAACTCGTCTTTATTGACGAGTTTTAGGCGGCGGCATGTTTTCTGTGTAAGGGCCACATGGTGCATTACTGCATCATGCCATGTGGTCGTCATGATACATAAATATAGCCCTGGCGTGTAACTCACCAGGGTATCATGCTGACCCCTAGGGTCATATGGTCCCTGAGGGTCATCATGATACACTCCATGCATGATGCACTCCCCTCATTAGCGGCCCTTAAAGGGTTAAGTGGGTCAAACAGCATATGTAAGCAGCTACATATACAAGGAGTATTCTATCCTTTTCGGCTTACATATCTTTGAGGCTTTGCCATAGAAAAATATCATTTCAATTTACTAAAAGTAGCAGGATGTGTTTTGATCAACATTATGAAGGAGATATTCTTCTGTGCATGAAAGATTTCCCTAGATGGACCTGAAGGGGAAAAGGTCTAAATAGGATAACCCTTAATTTATCGCTGATGCAGCAGTGCATCATGCCCACTGGTTGCCATGATGAACCAATGAAGACCTTGCGAGTCTGCTCACAAGTAGCCATATTTCCTTAAGGTAGGTCGATATTATTGAATGAAACCCATGATGATTCCTCCATTTTCCTTCCAGAGTTACTTTAACTCATTCAGAAAAGAAATTTGAAAAGAGAGGGGGGGTCCTGAATTTTAATCCGCTTTAAAATAGCCAATTTAAATCGGAATGACTAAAAAATTGAAAACATTATAGAAGGGCTATGGCCTACCAAATTTTGATTAATACAAGGTATATGCGCAGAGACTTGCGCAATGGGTTCAAATTCAATGGTGTCGACCTACTTTTAGTTCCCACATATAAATCGTGGCTTAAGGTACAGATCCACTGCCGCGAGTTACTTGCGAATTGTAGTCGTGTGTGCCTACTCGCAGAAAACCTTCCACCAGTGGATCTGCTGCTGCGACTATGTACATGCGACGTTGGTGCGGCCTGCGACTAGATTCGCAGAAATCTAAATAATTTGATATTTGCGACTGCTCTGCGACAAGACACGCACAAGTGCAATTCGCAAGAAATTCGCGTCAGTGGATCCCTAGCTTTAAAAATCTGCGAGTATGGTCCCGATGGTGTGGCTTTTAGAATGAATAGCTGAACTCAGCAGGGTGCGCCTTAATATAGATAGGGGCTTTATAGAATAAGAGTGCATCGTGACAACCAATACACTGATGAAACAGTGGCCCTTAAACAAACCTTTATTACAGCAGTATTGTGCTGTTTGGTTTCTTTATGTGAGATATCCTTACATTGCAGTGAACACCTGTTTTCAAGTATACAGGTCGTGCTGATGATACCCATAACCCATGCAGTGCCCCACACCACCTGCTCTCTACCTGTACAGTACTCTACATGTACATGTGTGTAACCCTCTCGTGCTAGTATACTGCTTTAACTTTTACTATGCCCCTCTATCAGGACAGTGCATGAAAACAGCTATATGCCCCATGCTGCGTCTACATGATTAACCCAAGAAGGGCTCGTAATCTTGGTGCACTATTCCTAAAAGAAAGCCTGGGCCTTTACCTTTTAAATTAAGGGTTGCTTATGCATCAATGCATCATGCGAATTGGTTGGTATGATGCACCAATGAAGTGCATCATGCCGACCCTCTGGGAGTTTGTGCATCAACCCTCCATGGTAGACATGATACATAAATGCAGCCTTGGAGAGTACGTAGACGACCAATCGATGTGATGCACTCCTGCATTAGTGGACCTGAATGGGTTTAGAAGGGCAGATTTTTAGGGGAGATGGGTGGCTGAGGGGTGAGCCACTCCCTCCTCTGCCTTTTATACAGAGAATCTGCAATTGTTTCATCTAAAAATTAACCTTTAAACTTGGTGAAAATGTCTACACATTCCCCTCTCACAGCCCTCTTGCTCAAAGCCCTGGATCCGCTAATGTTGAGGCATTATGCCAACCCTAAAGGGTTAATATAGATACACCAGATGGTGGTGCCAGATAGCCATGCCCCTACACCACCTGCCTCCCCGTACACCTATACAGGTAATGTATGTAAGGGGTGTTCTGGGCCAACAAAAGGCAGTAATCCACTGCTCTGATTTTGCTCGGAGTTGTTAGCCAAGCGGGAAATCCACCACAACTTCTGTATTTATTTCATTTTGTGCATTCACAAATCTAGCAAATGTTCCAGAGCTGGATAAGCAACTGCTAAATACTATGGTGCAAAATAATACTGCACTCAAGATTCAGAGAGGGTTTGATGAATGTGGGTCCACACGTACGTCCCTCTTGTATTTATAACAGCACGGCAGCAAATTGCAACAGTCTATTCCTGGCTGAAGACCAGTAGAGAAAAACCTTGGATCCCCATTATATATTGTGGGTATGATAAGTGAGCATGAAGCTGCATGTACTTAAAGTATGGGTAAAGTACAACAATGGGTAAGAAAGCCAGGTACTTAGGGTATAGACAAGGTATAACAAAATGTAGGCTACTCAAGATGTACTTAAGGTGTAGACTATAACATTGTGTTGGAGGATGTGGCTACTTAAGAAGTACTTAAAGGGGCCCTGGCACGGCAAATGCATGCCCGCATTAAAAGGTCACGTGACCACCCATTGACCAATCAGGGCGCACCGCTGATTCCTGCAAGTTTACCAACGATCTTTGGGTCGGTACCCATGTTGTACTTTGCCGTGCCAGGGCCCCTTTAAATTGTAGACAAGGTGTAACATAATGCATAAGCTGTATTTAAAGTGTAGATAAGGTAAAACATTGTGTGGAAGACTGACTGTTCACAGCCGTGACACAGGAATGCCTCATGCCCAATAGTCATCATGATGCACCAATGTATTACTGGTCAGTCTGCACGGCAGCACCTCATTGGTGCATCATGCCAACCCTCAGGGAGTGTATCAACGCTGTAGGGTCAGCATGATTCATGAATGCAGGCCTGGAAAGTGACTCACCAGGGCTGCATTCATGTATCATGACGACCAATTGGCATGATGGAGTAATGCATTAACAACCTGTAAAGGTTTAAGAAGCAGAAGTACTTAAAGGAGGAGTACTTAGAGTATATACAAGGTATAACATCGTGTGGGAGGCAGTGACTACTTAAGGTGTAGAAGTACTTAAAGTATCTACAAGGTATAACATCGTGTGGGAGGCTGTGACTACTTAAGGTGTAGAAGTAGTTAAAGTATAGACAAAGAACAACATCGTGTGGGAGGCTGTGGGTACATGACAAGTACTTAGAGTATAAACAAGGTATAACATCGTGTGGGAGGTAGTGACTACTTAAGCATGCAATCCTGGTGTGGATTGACAGAAAATGAACCCGTCTCGCGCCTCTCTGGCCGCGCTGATAACTGATAACAACTGAATCCCTGATGAGCCTGCTCTCTCTACCACTTCTCTCTGTAGATGTAGATGTGCTCTGTTGCCTTACGTAGACTTGAACAAGTCTCATGTAGGAATTGCCATATTGTTAAGACTGGGGGAAAGGGTTGCTGGTTTGAGAGGGACAGGAGCGTCTCTATTCCAAAGGTTCTCAGAGACCAAGTGCAAGAAAGTTGTAACTACATCTATCAAGTTGTTTTTATTTTTTTTCAGGAGATGGAAAAGAAGAGTTCAATTACTATGACACCAAGTTGATAGAACAATATTTACTGGGGCCTGTAGGCACCAATATATCATAGACAGATCTTCAGTGCTTTCAAAGAAGGTAGATACAGGTGAATAGATGCTAATCATAAAGTAGATGAAAATTCAATTTAGCCAAAATGCCAGTTAAAAGCTTCTTGCACTAAGGCGACAAATTATAGTACATAAGTTATTTGGATAATATTTGGTGGTATTTCTGACATTGACCTGCGATGCTTCATTTTGTTTAAAATGTTGACTAGTTCCAGTTAAGCTTACTGCATATCCAAGTTTAATAAGTCAGCAAGTGAATCTTTACCTCATATGACTAAGAGACATTGATGAGTTTTATTATCATATATCTATATTCAAATATATGCACATTAATGACATAATTCCCTTCAATACAACTGCTAGGCCTTGGCTAGTCTACATTTCCCTTCAATACAACTGCTAGGCCTTGGCTAGTCTACATCTTGATTTTGACATTTCGAAAAGTGTTTTTTTTCTAAATACAACTATGGGACATTGGTCAATCTACCCGTTCCCATCTGAGGTTGGCATCATGCCCAGCTCAGCTGAAAGCTCCTTGCGCGGCGTGCTGCAAGCCGCAGGGGCTGAAAGAGGAGGCAATTAGCGCCTGTGCTGATGGCTCCTTCTCCTAAAGAGAAGGCCAGAAACTCCCATGGAGAGGCTAGCAATAGCCACATCTACATGAATGTAGGCTTTAATGTTGAGGAGATAGGCCGGTGGGAATGATGTGCCTTTTGGATACATAAAGGGAAAGCAGACATTGCTATATATGGCCAGAACTTCCTTGGATACAATAAGGAAACACATGGAGGGATTTCGCGAACTACCGGTAAAACTAGTAGAAAGTAAAGGTACTATGAATAAGGAAGAAACTCCCATAACCGAGGGAAGAAACTCAAATATAAGAACCTGCGATGGGGGAAGGCAAGATCTCCCATGAAGAGAGCAGCTCTTCTGGGGCGGGGGAAAGGGGGGGGGGTGGATCTCCTCTGAAGGAGGGTGTAGAAACTTCCTTGGTCAAAGAGGGAAACTTCCCAGGAGTAATGGAACTCCAACGAATGAGGGGAGCAACTCCAGTGGGAGGGATGAAACTCTAATACTAATGGCAAAATCTTCCATCAAGGAGAGCAGAAACACCTATGGGAGGGCAGGATATCCCAGGATGGAGGAAACCCCTCTGAATGAAGGTAGAACCTCCCAATGAAGATGATGGAAACTCCTATGGTGGAAGACAGAAAATCCCATTAAAGCGGGTTGGGGAACTCCCACGGAGAAGGGCAGAATCTTATTAAAATTGGCAGAATCTTATTAAGATTGGCTGGCTGAATAGGTATGTATGATATGGCGAGCTGAATATAAAAGAAGATGAGATGAAAAACATAAATTTGCATATTTACTATCTTCCTTGGAAAGCATCCCTATGTTGCTGAAGGGGTCGGTAGCATGGAACAACTGGTCAGTCATTGATTTACCTCCTACAACCCCCCCCCCCTCCACCTCAGTCCATCTGATCAGCCATCTGGGTCAAGGAAAGGTAAAGATCTAAACTTGGTCTGCAACTCTCTGCCAACACTTAGAGCCATACAGTATGGACTTCTCTGCCTTGCCTTTCATCTTTTCATCTATATCTTTGCTCTTCTCATTCGCATTTTGCCCACCTTGTCTTTGTTAATTTGGGGATTTTCATTCACATTTTGATAAAAAAAAAATGGACTTGCTGACCAATGCATTGTTTGGCTTTTCAATTAGATTGAAACTAGATGGGAGCATCTAGTGGCCCATTAAGCATTATTGGTTAAAGATATTGAGGAGGAGCGCTCACCAGTTAAAGCTGGACCTAGTCTACATGTAGTCATGAAACCAGAGGCGTAGTAAACATGATCGGGCCTCATGGAAACTATGACTAACACACATCAGAGTTAATTAACTATTTACAGCACAAGGTAATTACCCTCCCCCATATAAACCCTAGACATAGATGCTATTTCTCAGCTGCAGCAGCAGCAACAACAGAAGGTCTGCCAAAAGGACGCAGAAAGCTGACCACCTTTCATTTTTGTTTTTCTCCTTTTCCTTTTGTAAATTGTGTAGTCAAGAATGATATGGCACCACAATGCTTTGAATACGTACGAATCATCTTATTTGATTCACTGCCTCGCCATCAATACATGCACATATGCTATCAATCAATCACTCCAGTTACCAACCAAACCCTTCAGGATTTCCCACCCTCACAGGACCAGTTAGATTTTTCTGGTTGTATTAATCTTCCTCTTAGCGTGTAAATGTTGTATAAGCAGTTGAAAGGAATAGAAGACATTTCAAAACATGAAAGTATACTCTTTCCATCTAGTTTAAGCTGCCTGCCTGTTGCTTGAAATCTCTGCAATTTCTTACCAAGATGACGCTGTATGAACATTGGGTGGGCCATATAAGGCCAAAAAAAACATTGTTTGTTTCAGGCAACGGACCCTACCTAGTAAAACAGAGCTTATCCTATTTTCTTTTCCTTAATTTTGAAGAAATTCGGTGTTTTTGTCCCATTTCTGAGTCAATTGAGTCATCCACGAGTTACCAAAATAATACCATGAGTTATTGTAGCAGTTAGAATTTTTTAAAAAAAAGAGAACAAATCCGACCTACCCTAGCCATTTCTTCAGCATGTTATTTGAAACAATTATTTTTTTTGGGCTTGACACAGCCAGGTGTAGTTGTAGCCCTAGGTACATGACTCATGTCTGTAAGGTACATGTGGTACATGACAGCACTGATGGACGGCTTCATCCACTCAGCAGCCTTTGAACACTACCTCAGGTACACCCGGCCATGTCATACTGAGACGTCCTTCTACATCAAATCTGACACCCCTTTAACCCTTTAAGGACCGCTAATGTGTTAATTCTTTAAGGGCCGCTGATACATTAATGCACCGTGCCAATTGGTATGGTATGGTAGGCATGAGGCATGATTGCACACCTGGTGAGATACTCAGGGTTAATAACGCCCCCGCCCCCCAGGGTCGGCATGATGCTCCATTGGAGTGCTGGCATGTACACACAAAAAAATATTCTGAATATCTTAGGCCTTTTGCCTAACATTTGTTGGACTTGCTAACCCAAGTTGGGAGTTTGCACGTCCCCAAACCACCGAAGTTTTCTTGGGAGTTTACGCCTAACCCTTAATAAAAATGCCTGACTTGCCTGATTTCTACTAACTTGCCTTAGACTTTTCCACTTACTACATAGACTTTCAAGCAACATAGCAATTCTCCTAATTCTGAAATAGTAAGTGTAAACTCCACATAGCTTAATACATCCAAAACAGAGCCTCTCCATTTGAGAAGCAAGTTCAATATCTCACATCATTTTCTTTGCAACCCGTGAACTTAGTTGCTCTGGGTTTATCATAATGTCAAAGATGTGGATATATGAGTAAATTAAATTTCCACAAAATAGGTGTGTCTATTATTCTTCATTGCTCTTTCAATAACAAATATATATTTATTAAGTGTATTGTGTTAAATCAGGTTGAATTGTAGAGGCATTATTATGTCGATATTATGCCAATGGGCGTGTATCTGCTGAAGAGGCTGTAACGTGTGGCGTCCCGCAAGGGTCCGTGTTAGGTCCGTTATTATTTATAATATATATTGATAGTATAGTATCGGTTATAAAATCCTGCAAATTCTGTTTGTACGCTGATGATCTCGCTATCTATGTCAATGATACCGACCCCAATCATGTACTAAGGAAATTACAGTCTGATCTGGATAGTATCAGTAAATGGTGTAAATTGTTCAAGCTTACTATCAATAATGAAAAAACAAAGTTGTTATGGTGTGCAAGTGATTTACTTAATGCCAGACACAATTTGAGTATAATGAGTGCTGAACTGGATGGTAAGCGCCTTGAAGTGGTTGATGAATTCAATTACCTTGGTGTTATCATTGATCGTGGTCTTAATTTTCGGAGAAACAACGAAAAAATAATATCTAGTTTCCGCCACAAGATGTACCAATTAAGACAGTTAAGGAAATTTGTCGATAATAAGCTGTGTCTGACTTTATACAAACAAATGGTTCTACCTGTGCTGGAACATGCAAGTTTTCTACATGAAAGTGGTCCTAAATCCAGTGTTGGCCGCTTACAACTTATGCAGAATCATTGCCTACGGTTATGTCTTCGAATCTTTAATACTCGGGATATATCTATATACGATCTCCATGTTAGAACTTACATGAAAATGCTAAAGGTTAGACGTGATAAGAACTTATTATCTATGATGTATGATGTTTCTTGTGATCCAAACTGTGTCAAACTCCCTGCCAGGAACTTGCGCGGCAATGTTAAAAAACAGTTAAAGGTATCCAGATCTAGGTGTTTGACGTATGATAAGTCACCACTGTACAGGGGATGTGTCCTTTGGGACAAATTGGATGCAAATACTCAGCAGATAGGCAGTAAGAAAGAATTCATGAACAAAATCTGAATGTATTTGGTGTATAACCGTCACTTGATAGACTACGCAATTATTTTTGAAAGATGTAATATACATGCTGCCTGCGGATAATCGACTTGTGCAAATCATGGTGATATATACAGCCCCTAAGAGGCTTTAGTTATGTCTTTAGTAATATCGTAATGATCTACACCCAAAATGATGCCTGCCTGATGTAACTTTGTACAACCTGATTGAGCGCTACACTATTTCTTTCCTGTTGCCGTGTTTTGGCCGATCTGAAAAACGTACATGTATGATTTCTGCCAATAAACTTGTTAAACTCAAACTCAAACATTGAAAGCACCATTATTCTGACATTCATAGGCTTTTCCATGATATGCACTTACCATAAAAATCCTCATGCAAACCACACTGCCACCTGCTGTGAAAAGAATCTACTACCCCTTAGACAAAACTACTACCCCTTAGACATGGCTAAGTCAAGTCAGCTTACCTTAATAGGTTAGTTACTACTACTAACACATTAGTAAGATGTTACTAACATGTTGGGTATTTTGCCTAATGGGTGATTTTGTCTAAGTTAGATTAGTATTTACTAACTTGGATTATTTTCTGTGTAGTCTTGCCAGAACTTCTTTGGTGCATCATGATGGCCAATGGACATGGTGCATCATGATAACCAATGCGTATGATGCATCATGATGACCAATGGGTATGGTGCATCATGATGACCAATGGACATGATGCATCATGATGACCAATGGACATGATGCATCATGATGACCAATGGACATGATGCATCATGATGACCAATGGACATGATGCATCATGATGACCAATGGGTATGGTGCATCATGATGCACCAATGGACATGATGCATCATGATGACCAATGGGTATGATGCATCATGATGCATCAATGGACATGATGCATCATGATGGCCAATGGACATGATGCATCATGATGACCAATGGGTATGATGCACTCCTGTTTAGTGGCCCTTCAAGGGCTAAGGTGCTACTGATGTATGAATGGATCATGTCCACTTTGGTCATTATGCTTCATGAATACAGCCCTGGTGAGTGCCTCGCCAGGGCTGTATCCTTGCATCGTGCTGGTCCTATGGGGCTGATACACTCCTGGCGGGTCAAATGAAGTGTTGGTGAGTCTGCTCACCAGCACTTCACTGTTGCCTCGTGCCGACCCCCAGGAGTGTATAACCACATAGGGTCGGTGTGATGCCAGTCAGTGGTCAGTCGGGAGAAGTTTTGAGAAGATCAGGGATAAGAGATAAGATAAGGGTCCAATTGAGGCCTCCTACTTCTGACCCCTGGTTTACAAATCTCTTTATTTTTCATAAAGGAGTTATTTCTTTTACTCAATTGGCTGTATTTTTTCTACATATTCTAAGGTTTAAAAATTCCTGATTTATTTTCGATTTTTCTGTTCATTTTCCATCTAATCTTTCAATGATTTTGTGATTCTGAGAAATTTCTCTCTCATTTACTATGACCCATATGTTTAGAGCCCCACTGCCCATGCCCACATCACCCTCCCAGCTGGGGAGGTTTCAGAAACGACTGACGACTTACTGATGCCTGAATACAACCCTGGTGAGTTATTTGGCAGGCCTAAAATTATACATTATGACAACCAATGAGCATGGTCAGTGGCTCTTGAAGTGTTAAGGCCTTTTTCAGTTTCCATGAGCAGCGTCTTATCTGACAGAGAACTATGAAGACAGATGGTGATGGTTTCTTTCAAGTGAACTCATAGTAAGGACAATACAGTGTACGTGCCAGTTCTAAGACAAGCTGTTAGTTTAGGGTTTCCCCTAGGGTTTTGAATAGCCATATGCTCATTCTCCCACTCCCTTTTCCCTTTAACTCCCTCCCTCCCCCTTTCTGTACCCCCTCTCTCTCTCTCTCTCTCTCTCTCTCTCTCTCTCTCTTCTGTTTACTCTCTCCGCTGTATACAAGGGGTATAAACGGGTAGCCCCTCCCTACCCCTCCCGCCTAACTTTAGTTTTAGTAGGTTTAAATATATAGGGGTGATGGGTAGCCCCATGCTGCACAAAAAAAGTACAGGATTACTAGAGTCTTCTCATTGCTCAGCATAAAATAAACAATTTAATCCTGTCAATTTTAACATGTAAGCCCAGGCACAGACTCTTCATCTCGACAACTTTAGATGGCCCAAGCAGATGGTCTTACCTAACAACCTTAGAGGCCTAACAGAATTTATACCAAGATCAGCATAAAAGTATGGTGGCCAATCCAGGATTTTGACAAGGAGGGAGCACGGCCCAAAAGGAGGTGGCGCGCCCCCTCATTCTGAGCAAATCTTGGGGTTGAAAATATGAAAAGATTTAACGTGTGCTATAGAGCACCCATGGCCCAGGTTACCTACCATATGAGACTTTTCACTATAGTGACAGTGTGTCCGAGTCGTCAATGCTTAAGGCTATGGAGAATGCACCCATTACCGCTTGTATGTTTCATTGGCAAATAACTCCTCTCCTGGTGAGTTAAGCATTGCACAATACCAGCAGGTCTTGAATAAGGATCTATATTAACCATAAAAAGGCATGAGACACTGTATCTCTCCTCCATTTTGTTATAATCCAGCAGATTCGATGGCACTGTGAGAATGCTGGAAATGCGATAGCCATAACAAACATATGGCTGTCTGATTTACAGGGTCGGTCTATGAGTGGTCTTAACTTAACCGGTCCTATATGAAAATTTCCCAACTTTTCCTGCATCTATTGCATTACATAAACGGTCTTCCGGCCTTACATACTGAAAAAAGGCGTCTTAATTGGACAATTCCCATAGAAACCCATGTGTTATGGCTATCGCGAAATCTACCGCACAATGCTATCATATGGAGCCTCATTTTCATGACAAAGTAAGTCAAACAGGTCAAGTTTTTTTTCAGCATTTTTCATAGCTAAAGAATTTTTTTCCCCAGGAATTGTCCATGTGCAATGAAAGACTAGATCCTACAGAACATGTTTCCATGTTTTTTTGTTTAATTATCCCCCAATTTCAATGAGTAATTCCCATCTAAAGTTCCAATTTATGACCATCATTTTTGACCAAAAAGGCGCCGCCAATAACCCAGGAGGACCTGGGCCAATTAATCTCTTAAGTAGTGGCAAAAGGGAGGGGGCGTGTGCCCCCATGCCCCCCCCCCCATTTAAAGCTGCCACTAAACTGAAGTAGTCAAGATGAAAAGTCTATGCCAGGTATGAAAAGTTAAATTTGACAGGTTTTGCCTTGTTTATTCTATGTTGCTTACTTTGAAGACCCCATTTTTTTCAGTGCACCCCACAGCCTTCAGGTGTACTCAGGTATACAAAGGTTGATGAGGAGACCAGGTGTGAAACAGACACCAGGCTACTCCAGGTACAGTAATACGCACCACCTGCTGCACTAATATGCACCACATGGTCGTGCCGATAAACCTTTAGGTGGAAGGTGTTTAAGAAAAGTCAGTATTTAATAACTTTGTATGGTCCGCTGATACCCATTGGTCGGCATGATGCTCCAATGGAGTGCTGGCAAACACACTTAATGATTGGTGCATCATGCCAACCCTCTGGGAGTACATCAAGCGTATATCTAGGGTCAGCATGATGCGTTACTCATTAGGGCTACATTCATGCATCATGGCGACCAATAGGAATGATGCTTTAACAACCCTTAAAGGTTTAAAGTGATACCCCGCCAGCCGCCCTAGGGGGGAACATACCTCGAGAGTTTTCTACTACGTAGTTTGTATCTCCTATACTCACAGTATAGGCCTAAGTTCATGTAAATAGGCCTAACTAGCAGCCTATAGGGAGTCTAGTAGTAGATGGAGGCGTGTATCACAGACAATCGTTTGGTCGCATGTAGCTTTCTGTGGGACCTTTAGGGACCTAAGTGCTCAAGGGTGTCAAAGTTCTGTATTCTGGATCCTTGGTAAAATACGTTTAGACCCAAGAAGAGGACTTTGAGTAATTAACCTACAGAGGAGCAGAACTTAGAAATTTCTGAAAAAAATACCCCCCCCCCCAAAAAAAAAAAAACAACAACACAAAAACAAACAAAATCTCTGAGTACTCATGATTCGATTGGAGAGTGAATAGTGATGCCACTGATTTGCTACCTTTATCAATTTCTACTTTTCCCTCTTAGTCATCTTGCTCGGCTTTCCCTGACATTAATGATATAAGGCCTGTTGCACGTGTAACATTAATCAGGGGAACGGATGCAACATGCAACACGACACATTTATAATTAAAGTACAGGTATGACACTTAAGCTTTTACATAGGCCCAAGTAGTATAAGCTTGGCCCTACTCAATTGGCAATATAGGGGTTAGGGCTAAAATCAGTTCACACAATCTGGCTAAGCCATGAACAGGATTTCCCCTTCAAATGCTGAATAGAACCATTAATCTCTTGGCATACATTGAGTGTAAGTAGTCAATACACAAATCCAATATTAAATCTATTGGTATTTCAGACTATATTGGGTATCTTAGCTACTGCTTATTTGGTCTATGAAATTTGAACATGTCCAATCTATTAAATCTATAGTTAAAATAATGAGATAAAGACAAAGGGACATGATGAATCCACCTGAGTCTAGTCACTCCATACGTCGAGCAGAGCCATGCCATAATATATACCTAAATGTACATCATCCCTCCCCCTTTAGTTTTGCCATCATATGCCTACCAGAAAGCCAGAAAGAATGGCTTCCCGTCAATCTTTCCATCGTGCTCTCTATAGCCTTAATACCCCCGATGATTCCCCATGCCGTATGGCGACAAACATACTACTACCGCAAATCCTTGCGTATAAGACGTGGCTTATACACCAGCTTTAAATCAGGTGCATTGTATAGGATATAGCCCAACTCAGTGTCTTATAATTATGTGAGAATTTTACATTATAGAACAGTACTAAAGTTAACAGAGTTTGACACCAAATGCATCTTATATGCTTCGGCCTAACTCAGGGTGTGTCCTAAACGCGAGGACATACGGCAGTACTGGTACAGAAACAACATCATCAACAATGCCTGAAGCTCCTTTGGCCACCCAGGTCTGAGACTTAGTATGAATTTTTAACCCTCGGCAGTCTCAGTGGGCCTTTCTCTGTGCACCACACCGAGGCGGTATGGTAGGGAGACCAGCTGGGCTCTTGTCCTACTCCAACTCCCCCGCCTCTACCTTGGAGGAAAACCCCTATATATAAGGCCAATGGAACTCACATTGCAATTTACCGTCCATCGCCCGCATGCCTTTGAAGTGGCCGCATGGACAATTTTCATTATTCATTATTTCAAAAAATCTGAAAAATTTCTCCAAAATATATTTGGACATGATAACAATGACCAAAGGGGGGCATATTTGGTATCAAATTGAAGCTTATGATGCAAGGAATGCAGTCAACATGGTCTCATCTACAACCTCAACGTACCCTTGTTATGTTTAATAGATAATAAATAATGAATAATGAAAAAATGCCTCATCACTTTTCAAAAAGTCCTGGACGTTAAACTGCAACCTGACTTCCCATGGCCTAAGAGTTACTCGCCAGCACTACATTAGACTTAGGGCATCCCTATAGTAGTGTGTCAGCCCTGTATATAGGGTTGACATGATGTCTGAATGCAGCACCGGTTATAGCTACTCACCAGGGTTGCATCCTTGAATTCTGATGAGAGAGGGTATGATGCATTGACCCTCTAAGGAGTGTGTAAGGTTGTAAAGCCACTTTGACGGTCATGATTGTTACAATGATGCTAGAGTTGAATGTCAGTCTACTTGATGGACCATATTCATGGATTATATCATTCTTTCATGGCTGAGAACTCCATTGAAGGGTATCCAAGTGTCGGCATGATGCCCTGATGCAGTTCTGCCGACCCTACTCGCCAGCACTGCATTGGTAGACTACATGATGACGACCGAAGTAGCACAACCCTGCATGGAGGCATTATTCTCTACACAGACCTTACTGAGTGAAAGCACTATGCTCCCTTATATAATTAAAGCATTATGCACTTGTTAAAAGGACCAGAAGAAGCATACACAGAGAGAAGAAATGGAGTCAATCCAACAGAAATAGAGTCAACGAAGGAGTCAGGGGATCTGGACTCTATAGTGACTCTAGTGAAACAGGAGTCCAAGTTGGCTGACTCTATTCTGTTCTCTGCTTGACTACCCTTAAAGAGTCATTGCAACTTGACTCCTGTAGGAGCGGAGTCACAGCCTGGTGGACTCCCTGTGTGGAGTCAGATGCTTTATAGACTCACACCTGCTTGACTCTCTACTATATAGAGTCAAACATGGTTGACTCTCTAATTCAGTGTTGACTCTATAACACAGGTGGCTAATGCTTCTCATTACATTCACCAGAGGGCCTCGCAATACAGTTTGGATACTTCTGCACATTAGAGCGTGTTTCATTTAGTTAAATTGTGGGTATCATTAAACATCTAGAGATGGTAGTATTATAAGTAATTACACAACAGGCAAATCCACACAATTTAACTATAAACTGGTATGCTTTACTCCCTGAAATATCCCAACAAAACTCAAAATGAGGCATAGACACCATTTCCCTGGTTTATGGTGTTACCTCAAAGCATTCTGAGTGCTAGGTTATTTCATATAGAAAATTGATGACTAGGGTAGAGATGCATCTAACTAATGTAAATAGATGCATCAGCATCTTGTAATATGGTGCATTCCTAGGCAATATTTAAAGTATGAAGACCCCAAAAGGAAAATGACCTAGGGGTATCTGTTGTTATATATAGTGCAACCAATCCTGACTCCACTTCATAATGGAGTCACAGTGGAGAGTCCAATAACCTTGACTCTGTGTTCATAAGGAGTCAATCATTGACTCCCTATTTTTAAGGAGTCACAAAGGAGTCACAGAGGGGGTCGCCTCAGTGATAGAAGCTGGACCCCCAATTGGGAGTCACAGTGACTCCATTTCTTTTCTCTGTGTATTTCTATGTTAAACCTTATAGAATCAAAGCATCATGCTGTCCTTAAAGTGACCAAGTTATACCATAACCTAGAGCCTGGGGGCAGGCTGAATCCGCCGCCCCAGGACGGCCTAGTAGTGGTGGTGGCACGGAGGGGGGGGGGGATCGCATGTTGGCGGCATGTAGCTTTTGTAGGCCAAGGAGAGGGTATTGAAGAGATGGTGATACTCATCCAATTAAGAAGCCCGGGTCAATCTGTTATAGCCAGATCTAGTCTTATAGCAGAGGCGTAGGAAGCAAATCTTCATTGGGGGGGGGGGCCCGGCGAGGGCACCATCGCGACCACCTTGAATTGTCGGCTGATGCGTGATGGCGTCTATATAATGCGTATATAGAATTCATATAGAAAAATAATTTTTTGGTAAATTTTGGATCTGACTTTAGGCTCAGACCCCCATTTTCCCTATGACATCACCATAATAATCTAATTTGAGATGTAAAGTCTTAGCTTTTCCATTGTGTTTATGAGTTCTTGGAAAATATTGGGGGGGGCCAGACATACTCAGGCCCCACCTCCTTCATGATTGGGGGGGCCAGGCCCCCCTGCCCCCCCCCTTTTCCTACGCCCCTGTATAGCATAGGGAGCCCGCGAGACATAGCTTTCCCAGAAATAGCCATCGAGGCCTTTTTTTTAAAAAAAAAAGCCAATGGGAGTTAGGCCTACTCAGGGGTGTCGATGAAAATTTATACCAATCCTATGCATGCACTATATGATACAGTTGATGAAATTGGAATTAAGGCATAGCCATGTGCCTATGCTATAGATTTATCAGTAGCCCACTTTATGACTGGGCCAAGTAGAGGGGAAAATTCCCGGGGGGAAATTTGTCTTATAGTGTAGACCTGCTACTCCTGTTGGTAAAGAGGATATAGCCTCCACAGTAGGCCTATAGGCCCTACTGCAAAATTTAGGCTCAGGATAGCAGTTAGCTCAGCTCTTTTTGAAAGCATCTATGGGGGTCTAGATGGGGTCCCCATGTCACATGTCCATTTTAAGAAAAGACCATTTCACATGTCACTAAATTTCTATTTCCCCATATTTAAGTACAGGTCTAGGCTCTAGGCTAGAGACAAAGATGAAAGCACACACTGACACAGTTGGGGTAGTGTGGTTTTTGCATTGGCAGTGTTGTCATTGTGTCAGTGACAAATAAAGCCTGAACGAGTTGATGTAAGTAGTATAAAGTCGGGCCTGATTGAATGGCAATCAAATCCAACAGATGCCTAGCCTATACACATACTCCCAGAGACTCTCTAGAGACCCGTCTAGACTATAATTAATGGTATCTGTGTTTTAAAATAATGGAAATGTCTCGAAGTATACATGAATTTGTAGGTTGGAAATAGGTCTTATTCATTGTCTCTGCTTTGAAAAGACTTTTATATAGCTGACATATGATATGGTCTTGGACTTGGCTTTGATTGATGCCGAGCCCGAGAGCCACAGCTGAGGGTACAAAGAGAGAACGCAGCCAAAGACAAGCCTGGAAAGAAACAGGGAGGCAAACAGGATCCAAGGGATGGTCTGGTAGGCAGGAAAGGCTGGCACGGTGCTCCAATCCTCTTCAAACACCTTAGATGTAAACACTGCCCTGTCCCGGCTCAGCATCGGGAAGCAGGCGGCCGCCCGCCCGGCCAGACACCGCCGCCTGCCCCGCCCCCTCCGTACTCGCCTTCTCCGCAGCCTTTCTCAGCCCCAAGCCACCCTTCCATCCTTCCACAGACAATAAAAATACACCTACCTGTTCCAAATTGTAGTGATATAACTCCAATGAATAGTAAAATCGCGGTAGGGTTGGCCCTGGGCTCCCTAGCCATGTTTTCACATGGCGCTCTATCCAATACACTGACTGGGAATGAATAATTCGTCTGCTCCAAAACACAGGTCACATGACCAGACGATCCAGCATGGCGGAAGATTCAGAATCTCAGCGTTCGTCTGCAAGCACATAAACAATGCAGACTGCCGTAATTCCACCTAGATAATCACCGATTGCAGTTGTCATACATAATTGACATCCGTAGAACCTCCAGGGAGTCTAGTTTTCACTAGAGGGTGAGTATTGGAGGAGATACTGGGGAAGGTTGTGTTGCGGCGTGACTGTCAGTGTCACTGCTGGGTGAGGACTGACAGAGACGGGGAGGGGACCGTGAGTTTTGTCAACAGTGGCGGGGAGCCTGGCCGTGTGGGCGGCTACTGGGGAGGGCTGCTCACGGGGTGCAGTAGTAGTGGGGTCATGACAAGACTTGAGTGCTGCAGCAGATGTTCCTGTAATAGGCTGTAGCATTTGCAGTGAGTGGGTCTGTGCCCCCTACACTTACAGAAGTCGTGAGCAGTATTAAAGCTTACAGGCTCACTACAGCATTGTTAGGGAGTGATCATTTTTTAAGAACAGGGAGAGGGGGGAGCTGGTGGGTTGGCGCGCGGACGTACAAAAAAGATTTTGACCCCCCCAGAAGCATAAGGGCCAAAAATCGTGTGCGAACATGCCCTTTTAAGGGAGTGGTCATTATTTATCAACAGGGGGGGGAGGGTGGGTTTGAGGGGGGGCGTAAAATTTTCAGACCCCTCCCGAGGGGGGGGCTAAAAGAATTTTGACCCCTCTTGAGGGGGGGCTAAAAAAATTCACCCTCTTTTTAGCAAAAAAGCCCGCGCGCTACTATAGATCAAAGAGAGGCGCGAAAACTCTCCGCGCCTCCGGCGCAGGGGGGGCACAAAAAATTTTGACTGCCGTCGAGGGGGGGCGTAAAAAATTTTCGCGCGTCCACGCGAAAACCCACCACCCCCCCTGTTGATAAATAATGACCACTCCCTAACCTATAGATCTAGTAAGGCGTGGGGTTTTCCACTGAAAACACATGAAATTATTTTGACCCCCCCCCATCAGAGGGGTTGAAAAAATTCTGACCCCCCGGTCAAGGGGAGTCGAAGAGATTCTGACCCCCCCTCAAACCCACCAGCCCCTCCCCCCCCCCGTTGTTAAAAAATTATCACTCCCTTACATTTTAGCATTACGATGCAGTGCACTAAACACATTTTTCTCTGAGTTGATACTGTGATACAGTGTCAGTGAGTTGAGCTGGCTTCCTGGTCGAAATAGCAGTTTACTCCGGGATATTACTACATGTACCGTATAATCCAATATATACTAAGGCTAAGCCGCACCCATAATATTCCAAACTTTATTCTATTACCTGAGGGACCATCCATAAATGACGTCATGCTCGAGGGGGGGGGGGTTGAGGCCCAGCATGACGGGATTAATTTTCCATGTACCTTCAGCATTGCAAAATTGGTGAAAAACATGACGAGGGGGGAGGGGTCAAACATAGTCAAATTTTGCATGACGTCATTTATGGATTGCCTCCTCAATACTACCGTAAATTCTCTCATATAAGCCACACCCTCATATAAGCCACACCCCAACGTTGGGAGAAGCTATAAGCCGCACCCATGGCTTGAAAATTGAAGATTTTATACTATTCTATGGAGATAGATACTTCTCTATAAGCCGCACCCAGACTAAAGTGGTCATTCGATTTTTTTAATAACTGTGGGGACAAAAAGATTTCAGACCCCTCGGGGGGGGGGGGAAATGTCCTCCCTTCAGCGAAAAAGCCTGCACACTACTAAAGAATAAAGGGGGGGATGGAAAATTTTCACCGCTCACGCAGAATTTCGACAACCCCCGTTGTTGAAAACGACCACTCCCTTAAATAGATAAAACTGTCTGCTTATTATCAGCCATTCCCTTTGCCCTTATTCTCAGTCAAGTACAGAAAACTCCCCTGTCCCCTGTTCCCAAACACAAGGTGCCAGGTCTCCATGTGTAAAATTGGTGAACAATGGAGCAGTGATTGTGATTTCGGTGCCTCTGATAAGTCTTTGTACATGTCTATATTCCTGCTTGATGGTCTGAAAGCCTGCCTCTCCCTGAGCTTCATTTGGGCCCCATTCACATGCTCATTAGGTTTTCTCCAGTCTCAGTAATTGGAATATAGACTTAAAACCCTTTAAGGGCCGCTAATGCATTAAAACATCATGCATCATGCCGAGCCTACTGGATTGATACACTCTGGCATGATGCACCAATGAAGTGCTGTCGAGCAGACTCTCCAGCACTTCGTTGGTGCATCAAGACGACCAATTGGCTCGATGCACTCTCGCATCAGGACATCCTTAAAAATATGTCTGTGTCCAGAGGGTGGGATTTTTCAGACCCATGAGGGAGGGAGGGAACAAATTTTTTTTAGGAGAATATTTTTATTTGTCATGAACATCGTAAGGGGGGACGGCATGAATTTGCCATCAAGTTCTAAGATAACTGATTGGAAACCTAGATTCTTGTGCTGATGGACTAAGAAATAAATTGTTTTTCAAAACTCTCGGCGAGATGGTCCTATTTTCCTACCACTTTGTGGTATGATTAAATGTGATTGCATGCTAGAAATGACATTGGAATGAGTTGACAACATGTCATTGTGTGTGAGATTTGAGTTTCTTGTATGCTAGTTTGTCTGTTGTTGATCAATCCATTCCCTCTCCACTCGTGCCAACAACATCCTCCAGTCAATTCAGTACGAGAAGTTTTATGATGCCATGCAGGTCAAATTCTGGGTGATAGTTTCTCTCCCACCCTTTTGTACTTTAGTCTTATTCTTCACTGTGATGAGAATGATTGGTTGATTGATTTGTTTAACTTCCTAAGGCCCTTACACTTCATGGGACTGCCTCATTTTTCTCGGAAAATACTCTAAAAAAACAAAAACAAACCCAAATGGCGACTTTTCTGACGAGGGTGGTGATGAGAAAATGGGTCTTTTTCTAGTCTAAAAAAAAAAGCTACAAAAATGGATGGGCGCTTATTGGGGAGGGGGCACTTATTAGGTATTACAGTATAATGCGCACATTGACTTCAGAGTCTAAAAAGGCACAGCAAGTCGGTATTCTGGTATTTTATAAGAGCTAAAAAAAGTTTTGTGTTCAGGTTACATTTTAATACCTACCGTATTTTTTTGGCCCTACCCTTTTTTATGGGCGTTTTTTTGGGGGAAATACAGGGATGAAAGTCTTCTGGGATTTCCCAGATTTCAGGGATTTTGAAGTTCCATGGTCCTATACATTCCTATAAAAACTGAGGGTTTTGGGCCGATATTGGACCATTTCAGGGATTTTTGTGCTCTGTGACTTTCATTCCTGGAAATATGATGTTTTGGCACTTATTAAGATGTGTCAGTTTTTTTTTACCATCACACATGTCAAATTCGTCATTTGACGCATGGCATAATAAAATCACCAAATGTCTGCCAAATGGCACATACCATAAAACCCCCGTGTATAAGCTGCACCCATGTATAAGCCGCACCCTGACAGTGGGAAAATGCTACAAGCGGCACCTGAGGCCTGAAACGGTTGGCATTCCTTACTATTATCTATACATGTATATACAAAACCATGTGTATAAGCCGTATGCTGAGGTCAGGAACATCCTGTAAGCAGCACAAGGGGTCTGAAATGGGATCAGAAACAAATATAAAAAGAAATAAAATGTTTTTGAATTAATCTCTAACCAGTCTGTCCTCTCAGCAGCACGTATATTAGACGCACCCTGAGTTCATGCTGAAGGAACCCCATAAGGCACACCTTGGACTTCATTACTGAGGTTTTACCGTAGCACTGCTGTGTAGTATGAAGGCCTCGCATATAAGGTGCACTCTGGCATATTTCAAAAGGTGCAGCAAGCGGATATCCTCATGTATAAGGTGCGCCTTATACATGAGGTATTACAGTAGCGGAGATGCCAACTTTCCTAACTTTTTAGGAATTCCGAATTTTCGGCTTTCATTCCTATAGGTATTTCCTATTGGTAATTGAGAAAATTAGGAGGATTTCCAAATTTTTGTTGAGCAGTGAGTGGCAACCCTGCAGTAGCAGTACTCCAGTCACAATGCACCCACCGTCTGACCTGAGCAGGGCAGGGTAAGGGGACTAGTTCATCCACCACCTGTGAGGTGGCAGCACTACCAGAGGCACAACTCCCCAGTACTTGGACATTGTTCTTAGCCGCTGCTCTTATAAACCATCTAATAAGGACAATATACCGGTAAAGGAAATCTCCCAGAATTTGGCGAGCACCCACACCTTGGATTTGACAATTTGCCACTCATCTATTATATTGAGTACCTACATGTAAGCCGCAGTCTGACTTTGGGAAAACCCTATGAGCTGCAATTAACCTCTGGCCCTAACAAGTAACTTATCGCAATACCTTGCATATAAGACGCACCCTTTGTATAAGACGCCAGCCTAACTTGGGGTCGTCTGTGAGGCATACCCAGGGATGTAGGAAGAAAATCTTTATTGGGGGGGGGGCAGGGGTCTCGGTTGGGGGGACCTGCTATATTTTTATATAGGCTTATAAAGGGAACCTCCTCATTATTGGGGGGGGGGCAGCCCCCCCCCCCTTTGCTACGCCCCTGATACCTGAGGTCAAATTTATGTACTGTTCTGTAGGGTAAAATCCTCGCATATAAAGTGCACACGTAACTTTCAATGCCAGATTTAGACAAGGGGCGCGGGGCGCACACCCCCTCCTTTCTGTCAGTACTTTAATAGGAAAGTATATTTTGCACAACAAAATTTGCTCAGAAATAGGGGGGCGCCTCCGCCAAAATTTGGCAATTATATTCATTGTATTTTTTTTTCTGTATTGTTTCAGATTCACACTCCACGATGGAAAAGATGTTTTCAGTAAGTGTGAAATATTTGCTCATTTTTAAGACACTAATTCTCTTTTTCTTTCCTACTTCAATTTTCGATTATAGATGTAAAATAGTCAACCTTGATATTTCCACATTTAAATAACAAATGAGCTCAATAATGAAAAATATAGGACATTGGTGTGCAGATTTAGACAGGAAGCTAAGGGGCAAGCACCCCCTCCCTTTTGCCTTTAGTTAAAGCGTTTATTTGCCTCTTTTCAGCCTCAAATTTAGTAAAAAGATTAAAGGCTTTAATAATAGAAATAATCAATTACCATATGAGAACAGAATAAACTAGGAGAAGCATAAAAAAATGTTTCGTTACTTCATAAAGGTCAATTAAGTCGGACAAATGAAATCATTTCTTTCAATTCATTGTCAACGACTTTTGGCTCATCATGGACACTAAGTGTTTTTAGCTTCGCTAAAACTTAGGGACTGAAATCTAATACGGCTGGTTTTGTGTGGTTTTCATTGAAACAAATAGGTGTTCATAACCCATGGAGGGCTACACCTTGCTTCTCTGAGTCTCATGCACCAACGATCTTTTTGCTGTGATAATGATAGCCACAAATTTCCTTGTATAAGCAGGGATGTAAGTCTTCAGGATTTATCAGGATTTCCTGATTTCTGAAAATTTTGAATGACATGTATTTTCCTTATACAAGTAGTAAGGAGGGCTGTTTGGAAAAATAGAAGGCTTTTATATCAAGTAAATGTCTGGCTTCCTGATTTTTACCCATGCCTGACTTACATCCCTGTATAAGCCATACCTTCCTATAAGCCCCTTCCTTGGGCTGATTCTATAAGTCACAGGGAACTTATGGTTCTCGTATAAGCTGCGGCTACATTCATGCAGGGTTACATTAATGCATCATGCCGGCAATACTGAATTTATACTCTCTCGGCAAATGATGCTCACCAGCATTTCATTGGTGCATCATACTGACCAATGGGCATGATGCACTCCTTCACAGAGTCTTTTAAAAGGTTAAAGCATTTTGCGGACCTTACAAGACCAAAGGGTGAAAATAGGATTGCTGCTTTTCTGACAATGGCTTCGAGTGGCTGATGGACACTTGAAGCCAATTCATCATGTGAGGCCAATAAATGTTATTAATAAAACTGTTCAACGACAGAATCATTTCAACCTCAAACGCCATTATGAGTCTTAACTGTATTCTTATCATCGGTCCATGTCCTAGGTACACAAGTGTGGATCAACATGGTAAAAGGTACGCCAGCGCACCCCCTACCGGGTGTACCTTTTACCATGTTGATCCACAAGTTGTCCCCTGATGAGTAAGTCCAGCTGATAAGAATAACATGCTCCATAACGAATTCTGGTGTATACGGACATAGCTGGTTTGATTATCAGCCAATGAAATGACATCAGCTATTCAGTGCAGTCCTTTCAGGGGCCAACTGGTACCCATCTGATAGGTGTTATCAGTAGAACTCGCTGGTAACAAGCTCCAGCAATGGCCGCGCCCATGGGACAACCTGCTACCTCAGAATAAGACACACACGTATAAGCCACACCCCCAACTTTGGGAGAAGCTATAATATGAACTTAAGGCTTGAAAATTTCATTAACTGTATGAGCCGCACCCTGGCTTTGGGCATATTCTATAAGCCACAGGAGACATCTAGTTAAAGTTTGCCTATCAAATTTTCGGCACTGTAATGTCATGCGTATACGGCAGTTCTTGCGTTTAAGGCACACTCTGAGTTAAAGAGAAAACTATAAGGCACACCCAGTGTTTGATTTTAGTAGTAATCCAATGTAATTGTACCTTGACAAAAGGTTCACCCTGTCTTTGGAAACTTTTATAAGGCGCAGCAGACCTTAGATTTGGATATAATCAGAGGCGTAGGAAGCAAATCTTCATTGGGGGGGGCCCGGCGAGGGCACCATCGCGACTACCTTGAATTGTAGGCTGATGCGTGATGGCGTCTATATATGCGTATTTAGAATTCATATAGAAAAGTGATTTTTGGTAAATTTTGGATCTGACTTTAGGCTCAGACCCCCATTCTCCCTATGACATCACCATAATAATCTAATTTGAGATGTAAAGTTTTGGCTTCTTTTTAGCTGGGAGCTAAAGACTCCCAGCTATATACAGCGTTCCAGAACAGGGAGAAATCGTCGTCCATTTGTCGACCAAAAACAGACACAATAGCTCAGCTACTGAAATCACTGGATTGTGACCTAGACCGCTTAGGCCTTGCTAAGGTCATTACAGTTATTCATTTTTTATTTGCCACAATAGATATAGCAATGAAGACCTCGTCTCATTAAACCCACTCATTGTAAGGAATATGCAAGTCTAGTGTTATCACACATACGTCACAGCATCGGCCCTCTCTATCCCCTGTCCGTCTCTATCCTGTCCTCTTCTTGTTGATTTCATGAAGCTGAGAAAGCTAGGGCGGATTTTAATTGGGCTGGGTCACAGCTTTATGAAATCAACATGCATTAGCTCTATGGGCGTCATTAGCCCCCCTGGGCCGCCTCACGCCGTGCCCTTACCACCACAACACTCCAGCACCAGTAGGTACCCCCCCCCCACTCACATACCTCTCAATATATCTGTATATTCATTTGTAGGGCCAGACAGATACCCTTCTACCTTGCTATAGTAGTGCATTGACGCTAGGAACTCACTAAGACTGTATGATAATCTATAGGGTCGTTATAGTCACTCCAGATAGAGGTACAGCATTGTATTTGGCCATGAAATAAATTATTTGTCCTTAAAAGATCGCTAAATAGTCCTAAAATATCGCTAGGTTGGTATAATAGACTCTACACATTTTTATTAGCTGAGAGACCCTTAGACCACCTGTCATTTTATTCCATAAGGTCAGCATGATGCACCAATGCATTTATTTGTCCTTAAAAGATCGCTAAGTTGGTGATAACTTTGTTCCCATTGTGCATATTTGAAAATAAAGACCGCCATGACGTTCGCCAGCTCGAGCTACCCTTTATCTACAGGTCACACTATGGGAAACTCCTATTATTAAGGGAGATACGATTTATTTTGTAAAACTGCCAGTTCTTGGACCTCTCTGCCAGTGCCTGGACTGGCGTCTGCCCCCGCATCCCAAAAAAGCCTATATTTCGATCCATTCCTTCCTCAAACCTGCCCTTTTTCGCCGGTGACACTTAAAACAGATAGGTTTTGGCTGGAGGTAGGGCGCAGGTGGACCAGCTCAGGCCGAAAAGGCTGCTAGTCAAAAAAATTATTTTGCTTATTCTTTTTTGAAACAAATTTTTTAGGGGGGCATATCCTTTAGGGGGACGAAACACCCCAGATTGATACCAAACATTCCATATCTGCGCATATTATTTGCATAATTAGCATAATTATGCAGTATCTTGGTACTGTTCAATGTAATATAGATATGTTCCATTGGTCTCTTATAGAATTCATATGCTTGCAAGTATAAACTACTGACTGCACCTAGTGACTAGTGGAATCTGAACAGTAGAAAAGAAAGACCCCTCCTCTACCTTTGTATAGCATCAAACAAGTTGTTCAATGGAGGCAGCCATTGCTTGATCACATGCTTAAACCTTTTAGATCCAAATTCTAGTTACCAGTGCATTATCACTGTTAATAAGCTTTACACATCAATACCTGCGCAAGCCCTGTTTGCACTGAATGGATATCTTTCCATTTCTCCATTCTTTTGTGTTTGATTGAAAATGTTGACGTCATTCTGTGTTTTAATTTGTGTTTTAATCTGTGTTTTTATGGTACATGTATTGAGTTTAGGGCTATAAAAGGTTAGTGTTAGTGCTATGGTATGATAGTAATTACTCACTATTTGTCAGCAGTTAATCAATATAATTTTTATGTTAGGCCACACCAAATTAAAAGATTGGTCTATGGATTTCCCGCACCTGATTTTCAGAAATTAAAATTTTATTTTTATTTGAAAAAGTAATATGTCTATGGATCCCGCCCGCCTCATTTTCTGGGATTTTCATTTTTTTTTATCAAGCAATAAGTATATGATTGATCATTAATGTACAGGAATAACTGTGCAGATTTTCCTAATGCCAAACACTATGGGTCTGGACCCCTAAATTCGACAGGGTGACATGGCCATTTCTTAAATTCGACATGTGACATGGAGCTTAGTGACAAGGACATGAAGGAGTAAAAATTTAGTGACATGAGACATGGCCTTATCTTAAAATCGACATGTGACATGGAGCTTAGTGACAAGGACATGGGAAAATAGAAATTTAATGACATGTGACATTGCCTTTTCTTAAAATCGACATGTGACATGGGGACCCCCCATCTAGACCCCCAACACTGTTACCCAAGCATGGCTCACATCACATAAGGAACATACTATGTACTGAAGCCTGTATCACTAATGGCAAAAAAAAAATAAATAAAAAAAATCGCCCTCTCCATGTATTTGATGATCAGAATCCATAGACATTAATTAATTTCTAAAAAATAAAAATAAAAATTTCGCCCTCCCGCACCATATTTTCAAAATGAAAATCCATAGACCAACTTTTTTATTTGGTGTGGCCTTAGTAATTACTCACTATTTGTTAGCAATTAGTCGAAATATGTCAGTATTTACTCACAATTTGTCAGCAATTAGTCAGTATACACCTAGTGACTAAGTATTGACATTAAAAAGATTAATGGCATTTTAATCATTTGTGCATCATGCCCAGATTGACATGATGCACTCACATTTTGTCAGTAATTAGTCAAAATATGTCAGAAATAATGCACGATTTGTCAGCAATTAGTCAATATATGTCAGTAATTACTCACTATTTGTCAGCAATTAGTCGATATATGTCAGAACTTAGTCACTGAATATCAGCAATTATCAATACATGTCATTATTTACTCACAATCTGTCAGCATTTTGGTCAATACATAACAGAGAAATAGCCATTGATTCAATTGTGCATCTTTCCTTGACTGGTATTTGTCAAAATATGTCAGTATCTATGGACTATTTGTCAGCAATTAGTTAATATATGTAAGTAATTATTCACTATTTGTCAGCAATTAGTCAATACATGGTAGTAGTTACTTATATTTTATCAGTATTTAGTCAATATATGTTAGTAATTGCTCACTATTTGTCAGCAATAAGTCTATATGTTAGTAATTGCTCACTATTTGTCAGCAATTATTCAATATATATTAGTAATTGCTCACTATTTGTCAGCAATTATTCAATATATATTAGTAATTACTCACTATTTGTCAGCAAATAGTCAATATATATCAGTATATACTCACAACTTGTCAGCAATTAGTCAATATATGGCAGTACTTAGTCACTCTATATCAGCAATTATCAATGCATGTCAGTATTTACTCACAATCTATCAGCAATTAGTCAATATATAACAGAGAAATAGCCACTGATTCAATTTTGCATCCTGCCTTGACTGGTATTTGTCAAAATATGTCAGTATCTTTGGACTATTTTTAGTTAATATATATATTAGTAATTATTCACTATTTGTCAGCAATTAGACAATACATGGTAGTAGTTACTTACATTCTATCAGCATTTAGTCAATATATGTTGGTAATTGCTCACTATTTATCAGCAATTAGTCTATATGTTAGTAATTGCTCACTATTTGTCAGCAATCATTCAATATATATTAGTAATTACTCACAATTTGTCAGCAATTAGTCAATATGTATCAGTATTTACTCACACTTTGTCAGCAATTAGTCAATATACGTCAGTACTTAGTCACTGTATATCAGCAATTATCAATGCATGTCAGTATTAACTCACAATCTGTCAGCAAATAGTCAATATATAACAGAGAAATAGCCATTGATTCAATTATGCATCCTCCCTTGATATATGGTATTTGTCAAGATATGTCAGTATCTATGGACTATTTGTCAGCAATTAGTTAATATATGTTAGTAATTATTCACTATTTGTCAGCAATTAGTCAATACATGATAGTAGTTACTTACATTTTATCAGCATTTAGTCAATATATGTTAGTAATTGCTCACTATTGACTAATATCTGACAAATTGTGAGTAATTACTGACATATATGGACTAAGTGTTGTTTTATAATGACTAAGTACTGGCATATATGTCAGTACTTAGTGACTAAATATCAGCAATTAGTCACTATATGTTAGTAATTACTCACTATTTGTCAGCAATTAGTCAATATACATCAGTACTTAGTAATTGAATGTCAGCAATTATCAATACATGTCATTATTTACTCACAATCTGTCAGCCAATAGTCAATATATAACAGAGAAATAGCCATTGATTCAATTGTGCATCCTGCCTTGACTGGTATTTGTCAAGATATGTCAGTATCTATGGACTATTTGTAAGCAATTATATATTAGTAATTATTCACTATTTGTCAGCAATTAGTCAATACATGGTAGTAGTTACTTACATTTTATCAGCATTCAGTCAATATATGTTAGTAATTGCTCACTATTGACTAATATCTGACAAATAGTGAGTAATTACTGACACATATTGACTAATTGCTTACAAAGAGTCAGTAATCACTGACATATGGGTCAGGTCGCCAGAAAGCAGTAGATTTTGTGTTTTTGGGGTCATTTTGGACTCTTATGGCTCTGGAGAAAGAAGTTGTGAACCAATCTTGTCTCACATAAACTCATTTGATAGAGGACACATAGGGCTATCAGAAAAATGTTATTTGTGGTCATGCATCAAAAACTCTCTCACTTGTAGCCTGCCGAAGTAAAAAGAATGGCCAATTTGTTCTTTTTTTCCTTTTTGTATTTTTTACAAGTGTCCTGTATTGAATAAAGGACATCTGGAGTATCCCAAAGTTATTTTTTATATTGTATATGATTATACATATCATTTCCATGAGGTTTGGACATGTTACTGAATGAGAATTTTTCATCATGTGTCTTTGAAAATGGAAATCTGTAATTTGTAACGTCCGGTACCTAAATCTAAATCAGTTATATTACATGAAAAAATAAAGCTTCAACATTTTTGTTATTACCTATATAAAGGGTCCTATCATCCCCTAATTTGGTGAAAAAATTGTGTGTCTATCAGCATTTGTCTCCATGTGAGAGCAGCTTATGTGAAATAATTCTGATAAAAGTACCGGACGTTACGTAACGTCCGGTACTTTTATCATCATGTAAGAGGCAGTCTACTGTGCATGCATAACTCAAATTTTGTTCTATTTCGTAATTGAAGTCAATAATAGACATATTGGCCTTCCTATTGCATGGGTTTGCTATGCATAATGGGACATTCTATATTACTGACAGCAACTTTAATCACCTCCATATTTCATCATTTTGGTACCGGACGTTACATGACACAAAACCAGCAATAAAAATGGAACCGGATGTCCTAAGTCGGTATTTTTTGGTTTTCTGAGCTGAGGGGATGTCCCTTCACAAATATATTAGGTTTATATAAAGTAATTAGAGAATTAATTTTTAAGGGCCTTCAAGGGCAAAATCTTACACTTTCTGACGACCTGACCCATATATTGACTAATTTCTGATAAATAGTGAGTAATTACTTACATATATTGACTAATTGCTGACAAAGTGAGTAATTACTGATGTATATTGACTAATTGCTGTTATATACTGACTAAGTACTAACATATATTGACTAATTGCTGACAAATAGTGAGCAATTACTAATCCGATCATAAGTACATAAAGCTAGTTGATACGACCGAGCAGCTATTACAGCAATGCTGTATTTCTATATCGAAATATAATATCCGATCATAAGTACATAAATCTAGATGATACGACCGAGCAGCTATTACAGCAATGCTGTATTTCTATATCGATATATATTAAATGATCATAAATACATAAATCTAGATTAAAGAGTCATGATAATGATCCTTGAGTCATGATAATGAGTATAGAGTCATGGGCGTCCTCGTCCATTGTGTTTATGAGTTCTTGGAAAATATTGGGGGGGGGGGTAGACATACTCAGGCCCCACCTCCTTTATGATTGGGGGGGCCCAGGCCCCCCTGGCCCCCCCTTTTCCTACGCCCCTGTATAAGATGCGGCTATTATGCAGTAGAGTACGGCCCTCAGAACATTTGGAAGCCAGCACAATTTGTTGCCTCTGTCACTTACATGGTGATTGAAAAGGGTTTTGGGGTCTTCAACTCAATCAGCTGACCAGCCAACCTGAAGAGCAGCAGTAAAAAGGAGTGAAAGAACCCCTTCACACTCTCAAATCAATCAGATTACCCACTCTAAATCACCTCACATTGGGGGACTATGGGGCAGGATGCTGGGTTATTAGGTGGGGGTCAGTGGATATTCGTGGCTGGACCCTTCTTGAAATGGGGACAGGGTCCTGAAGCAAGGATGCCTAGTTTAAAACCCACATATAAGCCGCATCCATCCATGTATAATTTGCACCCAAACTGAATAAAGGCTACAAGTTGCACTTTTGGTTTTAAAATCGCTATTTTTTATGCTCTTCTAGAGGCTTTAAAAACCCCACCTATAGGCATCTAAAACGAGTAGCTTAAACACAGGGTTTTACGTTCAACTTCAGGTAGGTCTTTTCTATCTCTGCGTCTAGTGCTTTGATATTTTATTTTATTTCAATGCGGGAGTAATCTAGCTGGTTTTCAGATTCATCTTGACTCTACTATCAAGTTTGAAACATTTCAACTACAGCTCATATATGCAATCTATTGCAGGTTTGCAACTAGGATATCCCAGAATACAGAGGGAATCTTAAAAAAATGGTCCCTCCCGAGTCAAGGCTTTACATGCCAGCAGTGATTTCAAGCTTTGGTATAAACCAAAGTTCCAGACTAACATTGGTTTTGTGGACTTTCTTTTGGGGTTAAGGAGGTTATATTAGTGAGGGTTTGTAGGTTAAACAGGTTTGGAGAGTTGGACAGACTCTAGTTAGAGTCTTGGGTGCTGTGGAGGAGGGGCAGAGGGTAATGAGCACTTGGAATGTTCAGGTTTGTCTGGAGTTTTCTGTAAGGTGCACCCTGGCCTTGGACTGATCCTACAAGCTGCATTGCGCCTCAGTGGTTTATACATGGTTTACTTTGGTAGGAATGAAGCATGGCGATTTGGCTACTTTTTGTGTAGGGTGTAGTTAGAGTCAGGCCTTTATAGGCTGCTAATGCTTTAATGTCCATTGGTCGTCATAGAGCATGAATGCAGCCCTGGGGAGTGACTCGCCAGGGCTGCATTCAAGCTTCCAACCCTACAGGTTTGATTCGATCACTGAGGGTTGGCATGACCATCACTTTATTGGTGCATCACAGCGTCGAACATGCATGATGCACTCCTGCATTAGTGGCCCTTTAAGGATTAGGTAGGTTAGTGGGGGCAGGACCTGAGCCTCATGTGTGTCTAGTTTTATCAGCACCAGGGGGGCAGCACCTTCCCCAGGACCCTGGAGGGCATTGGGGACCACAAACTTTAAGATGCAGTGTGGTAGAAGATTGCTAACAGTCCTGTCCTGTTGCTGGTGCGCACCTCTGGGTGAGTTGGTCAATTGTTAACGCATGAACTCTCTCAACCTATATCTCCACTCTTCAGACATGCGGTGAAGCACTCACCAAAACAGCTCTCAAATCAAGCACAAATTTCCACTTGAGGTTGCCTTGATTTCGCCATGTGCCATGGAAGTTTCCCTAACAAATAAACTTTGACAGACAGCCAAAAATTAATCGACTAAGGCCACACCCAAAAAATAAGTTGATCTACGGATTTTGGTTTAAAAAAAAATGGTGTGAGCGGGTGTTTTTTTTTTATAAGAAGTTTTTGGCGTCCAATGGATTTCTTGCTGGAAAAGTGAGGGCGATCCGTAGACCAACTTATTTTTTGGGTGTGGCCTAAGATTGCCTTATTGACTTTTTTTTTCGATTAATGTTTGCCTATAAGTATAGGTCACTTGGAGCAATGTAACCAACACCTCATCTGTCACTGGGTCCACCCACATCTCTAGAGTTTCTTAGCCATCTAATTTCCTTCACATCAAATGCTTTTGAAGAGAAAGTATAGATCCAAAGAAAAACCCTGGCCATAAGCCAATCCTATTCTGCTTTTTTTGAACAAATCCGTCTCCAAATCCTAGCCAGAGTCTACCCCGGCTTATGACTAGGTTTTTTTTTTAATAAAAGATTAAATAGAAATTACTTGGAATTAATACCACAAAATACATCATTTCTTCAAACTCTACCCTTGGCTTATGATGGAGATCGACTTTACGTTATCTTGCAATTGTAATTCTGTAATTAGTACTACTAGGAACATTTTGATTTGCTTCATACCATTAAGAAGTCCAACACCTCTGCATTAAACTTTTCAACTTAACTGTTTAAATAAAGGTCCCCATTGAGATGAGTCCACTTAACATCAAAGCACAGTGCGCGGCACTGACTGAGATGACGCATCTTTTCTTCCTGATGAACAATCAGCGACTCCCAGGAACATAATCACTAACTCCCAAGTGAAGTTAATATTGTTTACCGTTAACTCCTCTTCTTTGTCACTGACCTTTCCCTCCCATTATACCGCCAAAGACATTTTATAGTGCTTGATCAAACGACGGCAACAACAGCAGAGCCTGGCGCCTTTCTCCCCAATAAGGGAGAAATTGACACACTACCAAGCGTAATTCCCACTTGTGAAGTGGAGTTTTATGGTTCATTCCCCAGCCTGATAGGATCCAATAAATGTGGTTACTTCTTAATTTGAGGCCGTCCTTGCCTTGTCTTATGGTAAGGCTAGTAGAGAAACACTCACACATACCGTAAAACAGCGGTCATGTGCAAGATATTTTTTTCTTATTTTTGACCAAAATCTGCTCCTAAATTTCTCCCAAAGTATACCCCCAGCTTATGACTGAGGGTTTTTTTTCCTATAGAATATAGCGAGAACTGATTAAGGAGTACATTTCATACCTCTTAATCCTACTGCAGCCCCATATTATGGTTCCACAGAAATTAAGGCCCCTGCAACAATCTGTTTCAGAATTCAGGAAAATAACCATCTCCCAATTAAAATTTGTCATATTCAATCAAAAACAAAGGCTATTGAGGCTATGCGTTAGATTGTACAGAAGAATATAACCTACCTATCTTTCTGTAATGTCATTAAATAAATCCTTGAATTATTTTGCCGTGGCAACTGCATCCTCAGATACAGGGATGAAAGTATTCAGGGAATTCCCTGATTTCAGGGATTTTGAATATCCAGGGCCCTATACATTCATATAGAAACCCCGGTTTTTGGGGCGAATATTGGATCATTTCAGGGATTTTCATGCTCTGTGACTTTCATCCCTGCAGATAACACTATTTCTTGCAGTCATAACCACAGTAGGGTGAGTGGGGGCCTTCGAAATCCATTCCACCTACATATGTAGAGTAACCATCAGGCTACCCTATCCTTTCCTTGTTTTGTGCCCATTTATGGGCCTTTCAAGAACCTTACATGAGTGTAGATGGAAATAATCACAGACTCGATGTTTTTCACTAGAGCTGAGTATAGAAGAAAAATATACCGGTACTTTTCTAGAGCGAAAAAAAAGAAGAAAGCAAAAACTCTATGACTCTATGTCCACAGACTGTGTGTATTTGACCAGGGTTGTCATGGCAACACTGACCAATGCCCCCTCTGATGGCAATAGGAGACTAACCTGGCTCTACTTGTAGTTTGCAGACAGCTATAGAGGGCAGTATATAGGTAGGAACTGCGGGCATTGACCACCTGAGGAGGGTTTTAATGGCCCCAGACTGAGCCGGTACAGACTCCCCTATGGGCCCATTAACATGCATTATTTTCTCCTATTCTAAAGATGTACTACAAAGAAAAGGGTTAGCAGAGTCCTGCAGAGCCTTATGTTATTTCAACCCTCCATCTTTTTTTGTATTTAAATTACCACGCTTATAAAGTTTGTTGTGTTGTATTCCATGGAAACACTATTCTGTAATTGTGCACAATTTTTGGTATTACTAAACAGTCAAATTTCATCTTTAAGGGCCGCTAATGGAGGAGTGCGTAATTCTCATTGGTCGGCAAAATGCACTAATGAAGTGCTGACACATTATCCCAACCCTCCAGGAGTGTATATTATTAGCCCCATGGGGTTGGCATGATGCATTGATGCACTAATGCACCATGGAGACTAATAGGCATGAAGCATCAATGCATCATTGGCCCATGTAATGTTAACTATATCATGTCAATGCTTGCAGCACAGTGATTTACTATTTAGAGCAAGGCGTCAATTGGACTCAGCCTGACTTAAGCATTAAGGTGTAAGCAGTATAAGACACCAGCCTATTAAAGGCTGTATGAGGAGGTACCGTAATCTCCCGCGTATAAGGCGCATCTTATAGGCCAAACAAAATGCTGCTGGGTCTTATATGTGGGAGGTAAATTGCCTTGAGTTTGGGGTGCGCCTTATAGGAGGGGTATTATATACTATAGAACAGTACTAAACTAACAAAAATCTGCCCTCAGAGGTGCGCCTTATACCTTATAACAGATCTCCCTGAGTTGGGGATGCGCCTTATAGGCGAGCTGCGCCTTATACGCGAGAGATTACGGTAGGACAGATTCAGTGTTTGCTCTCCTACTGACCAAACTTTAGAGTCAGTGATAAGAATAACATGGCAGCTAGCCTTCCCTTTGCCAGGACCTCCTCCCTGTACTGCACTGCCTTGTAGCTCCTCCTTCACTGCCTTCCTTTATTCTTGGTGTCTCACTTTCTCATTGCATCCTTTTTTTGCTCCTTGGTCCCTCTTCCTTTTCACCATCTGGTTTTCCCCTCCCCTTCTCTTTGTTCCTAGTAGCCACTCCCCCACCTTCCCTCTTGCATTCAATCTATGTTTTTTAATGCTACTGTCTGCCTAATGGGGTTCCTTCCTTATTCCCTTGCTCCCTTCCATTCTCTACTCTGTTCAGTACCGGCTCTAGGATTATAAAAAAGGAGGTGGAACACCCCTCATTTAGTCCTTATTTATGTCTAAATGTCAGGCTTAATTGAGCCAAATAAACTGTAAACTACAGGGAAAATAAGGAGGGAGTGTTCTCCTTCTAAACCCCACTACTGCTGTTCTAAACATATAGACACTCAGCCATGCCCTATCCCATACCATCACATTTCACATGATTGTCCCCGTCAGATATACACACCACAGGTTCCGGCCAGATGGCTTGTTTGCTGTGATGGCTTACCAGTTTACTGTTTCTGGGTAAGATGCCATGTGGCTACTATTGCTTTCATTTACCTCCTAGACTGTATGATGATCCATGTGCCACTGACTAGGTGGAGGCAGATATATGTCGTTTACTCTGCAGGACAAGCATGGCTATACTAAGGTGAAAGTATTCCCTGTATTCAGTGAAATTCCACTATGTTTTACAGCATTGACTAGCATCTTAGATTCATGGTCAATAGATATTGTGTTGCTTAGAAAAGCACAATATGCGATCATCTTCATGTAGGATGTGATTCTTGGCCACATTCAGGGCAGGTTATTGCTGTTTTGACGTGGTTAGCCAGGCCCTCTTTCTGCTAGCCGACGCAAGTGGTCACCCAGCTCGTAGGTCATGGCTGGCCCCAAACCCTGACGTGCCCCGCCCCAGGCCTCAGACGTGACCAGCCATGCCCTTAGCCACTTCCAGGGTCTTGACCCATAGGTGTCGGAACAAGGGGCCAATCCCAGACATGGGAGGTGGGGGCTAGAATATGTTCCCCGCCCCCCCACCAAAAAAAAAAAAAAAAAAAAAAATAAATAAATAAATAAATAAATAAATAAGTGGAAACCTCTATGCATATCATTTACTCACAAATTGGCCTAAAATAGCAGGAGGATTTTGGCCTGATTTTCCAAATTTCCCTTGATGGCATGCCCCGCAATCTCTACAACATTTAAAGTGCTTTACTTGGGATGTTCAGATTTGCCAACGAGCCCCTCATGAGGCAACCTTGGCCCCCTAAAAGTCACGGTGCTTCCGACATCCCTGGAGACTGCTGTACTGGATGTGATTTCTTTTGATAATGCTATACCATGTATGTATCATGAGAATATTAACATTGCCTAATATGTTTAGAACTTCTTTAAACTTGTGTCTAAACTTTCTTATCTTTAGTCTGACAATGCCTACTGATTTCCTAAGAGACTACACTATAATCGCTTTGTGTAAGATTAGGCGGCTTATTGATGACGCCCTGTGTGGATTATGGTAAGCTGTATGAAAAGTCTACAAGCTGGTTGATGTAGCTTTGGCACCAGTAGACAAGTGTAGGAAAAGGGATTATACGTGTGCCAAAAAAGGATATTGGGAAAGACCATATGGTGAAAACGCACAGAGCTCACACTAAGTTTTAAATAGAAAATACAAAAAAAAAAAAACAAACATATATTCAATATTCATAAGTACCTTAAATAAATTTCCCCCATCTGCCCCTGCTTTAGCAATCATTTAAGTGAAGATCAAGTAACATGGAACTTCAATAAACCTCACAAAAGAGGATTCTACTGAACACAATATTTCACTTTTGAATTATTGTAATCATTTGTGAGAGGTACACTGTTTAGACATGTAAGTAGAAAGGTTCAAAATGACAGGTTTTTTCATATTTTGCCAGACTTTTGTAAAGTAAACACATATGTTATGTCTGTTTTGAGATGAGTCCATTTAAGCTCTTTGGGGCTGTGAAAGTGAATGCACCTCTCTTCCTGATAAACAATCAGCGTCTCCCTTGGATGTAATCACCAACTGAGTGAAATAAACATGGTTTACCATCACCACCTCTTCTTCATCACTGACCTTTCCTTTACATTATATCTACAAAGACTAGTACTTGATCAAACACCCCAATAGTGTCGGGAGAAACCACCTTTATCTTCAATAAGGAAGAAATTGACATGCCACCAACTATGGTTACCACTGAGTTCCTCGATGGCCCCCGGACGTAAAACTAAACAAACAAACTTCTGAAGTGGACCTTTGTGTCTCATTCTCGAGCCTGACAGGATCCGCAATAAATATGGTATAATCTTGATTAAAGGTTGTTGCTGACTTGTCTCATGGTAAGGTGGGAGAAACACCCACATAAACCACATACGTCTCCTTGGACACTACTGTAATCTCTCGCGTATAAGGCGCAGCTCGCCTATAAGGCGCACCCCCAACTCAGGGAGGTCTGTTTCACGTATAAGGCGCACCTCTGAGGGCAGATTTTTGTTAGTTTAGTACTGTTCTATAGTATATAATACCCCTCCTATAAGGCGCACCCCAAACTCAAGGCAATGTCCCTCCCACATATAAGACTCAGCATCATTTTGTTTGGGGTATAAGACGCGCCTTATACACAAGAGATTACGGTAACTCTTACCCTTTAAAAGGCCGCTGATGCAGGAGTGCATGATGCCCATTTGTCATCATGATGCACCAATGAAGTGCTGGTGAGTCTGCTTACCAGCACCTCATTGGTGCATCATGCCGACCCTTCAGGGTGTATTGACCCCATAGTGTCAGCATGATGCATGAATGAAGCCCTTGTGAGTTACTCGCGAGAGCTACATTCGTGCATTGTGACCTGCTAGTATGATGTATTTATATATTAGTGGCCTTTTAAGGTTAAATGTGCTTTATTAAGTGAAAGGACAGTACTGAGTAGGCACCACCTTTTATAGCCCCTTATCCCATCACAGTTCTTTCTTCATACTTCATTTACATGTCTGGGATTCAATCAAGTGACAATTCGTTTGTGGTAGATCTTGAGTAATTCAAATCACTTTACCGTAACCTCCCGCGTATAAGACGCGTCTTATACGAGGGGTTTTAGTACTCCTTGGATCCACAAGGGGGACACCAAGACCTTTCTTTTGATATGTTACATGCCATAATGGGCATAATAGGGCATAAGGGGCCCCAGGGGGGTCCAAGGGGCCCAAGCTACACACAGGTTTTTAAATTTTGAAAATTCACTCAGTAGAACCAAAGTTATGAATTTTTCAATTTTTTGAGAATTTTCTAAAACTCTAGGTGCGTCTTATACGCGCACTGCGTCTTATACGCGGGAGATTACGGTAGTTACAATCACATTTCCCTTCCTGCTGACTAATGGGCATAATGTGGTGATTAGGGAATAAGGCATGGGGCAATATCTCAATACAGTCTAGAGCATGACCATGGCCATGACTGAGGTAGGCGTACGGCCTACTCATACTCTTGAAGAGTTTAAACTTTTGAATGTCTGAGTTCCCGAATGGCCCCCCCCTTCCACGGACGTAAAACTAACCAAAGAAACAAACGGCCATGACCAAGTGCCTTATTCCTGTTATAACACTGAAAAATCACACGTCAGCCCCCTAACAACACCGGAATTACAATTGTGAAGTTTAAAGGTGAGATGAAGTTAACCTCATGTACTGGGAGTGCATTATCCATCTAGATAATGCACAGTCAATCAGCCAATCAGAATGCAGCATTGAGGATAATGCATCATGACTTTGCCTGGCCGTGTTATAATGCACAATTAGGTTCAAGTATATGAGGCATATGTCCGTATTATCATGGTAAGGCCCCAGCCGCACCTTTGACTGCAGCATCAAGATGCGAACAGTATTTTGCTGGTACCTGCAGGTATTGAGGGCATATAGCCGTAGGCCATATCTGATGACCTTTTCCCCCAAATCCTGGGGAATAGTTCACTTCAATTCCACTAGATGGGAGTTCAAGATCTCCAATCACAGTTTGTAATCCAAACATCTGTAGTATAGGAGAGACAGTTAAACCATTTGGGTGACAGGGTGCCCTCTTGTGAGTAAGTGTGAAGAAAGGGGATGATTGACTGGTAAATTTTTTAGGCATGCCCTGCCTGTATCATGTCCCCAATATACAGGCAGGTGGCCAGCCAAGAGCAGTATAGGACTCCAGCCTAAGGTCATATGAGGAGGCTGACGGATGTGCTTGTTCTCCGACTGACCAAACTGTGACGCACGGGTGACATTACCATGGCCATGAGCCTCCCTGTTGCCACCTCCTTCACCTGTCCCTTCCCCAGGGATGGAAGTCCTCAAGGATGTATTTCCCTGATCTCAGAGGTTTTCAAGTTCTATACATTTCTATACAAAATTAAATTTCAGGGGTCCTGATTGAGAATTTCAAGGATTCTGAAGGATGCTTTCTCCTTCCTTAAAATTTACCATTTGGCTACCACATAGTGCATTATGATATTATTCTCAGTTTTCACCAAGATGCATTATGCATCACGTTGATCTATTGTTGCATCATCTGGCCTCAATGTTCAGTGGCGGATCCAGGATTTGAAATAGGAGGGGGCAGGGTGGAAAAGGAGGGTGCGCTTCCTCCAATTTTTGGGGAAATTTTGGGGTCCAAAATATGCAAGAAAATTCTTTAAGTACAGTAAAAGGAGGGGGTTTGCCCCACACCCCCTGTCTAGATCCGCCATTGTAAAGGGTAAGAAGCATCCTTCCCTCATGGTTAAGGGTAGGAAGTAACTGCTTGTGATTTCACATCTGCCACATATTAGATATCCACACACCACAGATTTATCCACAGTTGGCTTGGTATTGCCATCTGACTGGCCGGTCAATTTGAACTGTTTCTGGGTAAGACGCCATGTGGCTACTATACTAATATTCCTCTGCCAGACTGTGTATGGTGGTCAAAGTGCCACTGAACATAAGCATATGTCTTTACATATCTGATAAGAGTGTATGTATGTGACAATTTACTTCATGTCTGGTATTGGAGGTCACCCAGGACCTTCTTTTTTAGTGTGGATCATTTTAGTGGAAACTGCAGTGTCAGATTTATATGGAGGGGGGGGGGGGCATGCGCCCCGTCCTTTTTGTCAGTACTTAACTTTTTGTTGCATATTTTGTACCCCAAAATTTGTTCAAAAATAGGGGATGCACCACCCCCTCTTCTTTTCTGGTGGCACCCCTCCTTTTCCAAATCCTGTATCTGCCACTGGTCCAACTGTTGTCTGCATCTGCAATTCTTATGTTTGGCATGTCACACAGCTATTATACTGTAACACCTCCCTCAGAACCCGATCGAAATTTAGAATTCTGGCTTATAGAAAGTTTGCAAGTTGTGGACCGGCTTTTGGGGGAGGTTTTAAATATAATGAATTATCTTAGTCCCTGGCGAGATGCTTAGACAAAATGTTAGTTTATAATATTGTCGCTATTAAATCAGATATGTTTTAACACTTGGATCACCATACTTCTCACTAGGACCTAGGTGTTCCCTGACCACCACCCTGCCTACATGCACAGTGCCCAGCTGCACTGTGACTGGTCCCCTTTGATAGCAGATTAATTTATGGCCACATTCAGGGTGGGTAATTGCTGTTTTGACGTGGTCAGGCAGGCCCTCTTTCTGCCAGCCGACATAAGTGATCACCCTGCTCATAGCTCACGGCTGGCCCCTAACCCTCACATGCCCTGCCCAACCCAGGGACGTGCCTCATTCACAGCTTAAACCCCCCTAAGCTACTTCCAGGGTTTTAGTTTTCCAGCCACCCAGCGAGGGCCCCTGCACTGAATGTGATTCTATTGCCAAGAAGCCAGCTACCGTAATCTCCCGCGTAGAAGGCGCAGCTCGTGTAGAAGGTGCACCCCCAACCCAGAGAAGGCTGTTTCACGTAGAAGGCACACCCCTGAGGGCAGATTTTTGTCAGTTTAGTACTGTTCTATAGTAAAAATACCCCCCCCCCTATAAGCTGCACCCAAAACTCAGGGCAATTTACCTACCTCCATAAGACCCACCCCCGATCTGATTTGCGTATAAGACGCGCCTTACACACGGGAGATTCGATAGTAGGAGTGTCAAGTTTTATTGTTTTTGTTTGTCTTTTCTTATTGGTCATCATAGAAATACAATGTGGTCTACCTGACCAATTTTGTGGTGAGATACAAAGAAGGATCCTGTTGTTTTGACTTTTATAATGTTTTGATTAACACCGCTTTACGCTATTTGAATAGAAGCCATAAGGTTTCCCCCTCACCCCTGAATACTCACTGTCTCTATTGATCTGTTGATAAGTGCTTATTTGCCAACATAATGTAAAATAATGTAAAAGCTCACATCCACAAGCATGGGGCCTAACTTCAACTATTTTCTCTTCGATCTACAGTAATAAAACCCTGGTTATAAGCCGGGGGTACAATTTATGGAGAATTTTGAAGCTGATTTAGAAGAAAAGTATTATATAAGCATCCACACCAAAACCACAAATCAGCATAAATCAAAAACACTGATTTTGTCATTTCTCATATTTGTCCTTAAACATAGAACACCACAGTCTATTTAAAAAAACAAAAAAACAAAAAAAAAACCACATTCTCCACTTCACCGGCCATCTTATAATAGTCTGATCTAAATTCTAATTTTGGACTTTTTAAGAGGAGATAAATTCACAGACATTGCTGGACAGGACTCTTTTCTGGCAGCCCACTCCTAGTACCCCACTGTGTATCCTGCTCTCTGTGCATGTCTTTGCCCTCCCCTTCTTTCACAATAACTCTGCCCCAAGCTCTCAATACCGCGATACCCACCACGTAAGAGTCGCGGTTTGTATATGAGCATGGACCCTTCTGCACCGTATAGGATGGGCTGAAGTTGGGGTGCTCCTTATCGGTGAGGATATCACACTATAAAACAGTACTCGATGCTAAAAATCAAGCCAGCACGGTCCTAGACCTGCATGGTTGTCTTTTTTCATGCGGGTCCCCTCAGTGAACCACATCTGAGTTATCAAAGGCAGTGGTTTGTCTTTCCCTGTCTGTGAGACCAGGCAAATAAAATTGCCCCTTCTCCCCCACCCCTCCTCATAGATTCGATCATTCGTCTCATAGATTCAGTCATCAATAGATGCAATCGCTGCTGTGATGGATAAGCAGCATATACATACCTTTCTACGAGTTTTAGGCAAGCAGCTTTTAAATACATGTCCAGACTGGGAAAAGAAAGGAATGAACATACTCAAACATGAATAAGTTTTGTGAAATACCGTGGCATAAAACTACAGGGTAGTCAGGCTTCCTCCTCATACTAAGCGGGTGAGCAGATTTGGATTAGGATTTCTGGGATTTCCGTCGTTTTAGTAACGAGATTTGATTAAAATCCAGTTAAGTTTGATTCATATAAATACTATCTTTAAGCCCACTGTCATGATGGATTGATGTAAGATATCAATTTCCTTTCAGTCTGATGTCAAAACAGGTTGAATTAAGGGAATGTGAATGGAAAGTGCGCAGTAAAAAAAAGCAAGGACCAAAATCTGATATGAGTTTGTATGTTGGAGAGAGGTGCCACTTTTTCTGCTTTAGGCCACTCAAAAAAAAAAACGCACCAAAAAACTTGTTTCTCATCCCCGCCTCATCAGAAAAATCAACATTTGGGAATTTTTCACTTGAGGATTTTGTTTTGGAGAAAAATACACTAAAAATGGACATTCAGGTATTAAATGAAAGCTCAGCAATGTAGCAAGTTATTCCATTTACACACTTTTAACATGTTAATGATAATATTACTTAAAAAAAGGCATTTTCTGTCCCGCGGACAGCTGTGATGCTTGTATACGTTTTTGGCCCTGTTCAACTGTTTATCAGAAAAATATTTGATGAAATTAGATAAAAACTCCATCACCTTTATGATCATTGGATGATAAGAAACATTATTTTGGAGTGGCCTTATCAGGAATTCCCGTCTTTGTCTGTCTTCTAGTTTTAAATTCTCTTCTTCTCTGTATGTCTGTGTCTCTCTATCTGTGTCTCTCATTCTCTCTCCCTCCTCTCTCTCTCTCGCTCTCTCTCTCTCCTCTCTCTCTAAAATTCTACTAGTTTTATTTAGCATGCAGGTGGCAGCAGAGATACAAGAGATGACAACTTCAAATGGTGGGTAGTCTGTGGAAGAAGAGTCACCTACCTCTAATACGTACATACCCTGCCTCAGCTCTCATTCTCATTCTGTCCCCGATGTCACTTCTGGGGTCTGGATTTTCTGCCCCGTCCAGCTAGATCTGGTCAGAATGTCATTCCAATGAGCTTATCTTGGACGTTGGAGAGAGCGTGACCGTGTATTATGCCATACTGAATAAGCCGCAAGGTTTCTTGTTAATGGAGGGATTTTTTCTTTATGTCTAATAAGGTTAAAGTGGGTTGGAGGGGGCCGGTCTTTAAATTTTGCCCAATGTTGGATCTAATGCCAGGCAAAGTGGAGATTTTAAAGCATCCAAATTGTTGTTCTAAGCTTTCCTTTATAAATACCTTGTATAAGATGGTATGAAGTGTCCACTTAACTATTTTAATCAATTCCCTAAAATGTAAAAACAAAAATTCCCCTGGAGATGGTACGATAGGCTTCAGAGGAAATCGGTTTCAGGATTTTACACACCTGACTGTCCAAAATCAAGACATAATCAAGGCGGTGTACTACAGTATTTCTCGCTGATGTTTTTAGAAATGTTAGCGTCTATAACCCCACCTTTTTTCCGAGTCATGCAGCCCCACTGTAGACCGACTGACAGAGGGTAACTTAATATAAACAAATCTGTGAAATGTCTACGAAATCCTATAGATTGTATGGTTCCCATATTTCTGGCCATTCATGAAGTGAAACATAAATGTTCAAGATCTATGCAACTATGAAGTGCTGGCTGACAGATTTGCTGGCATTTCATTGGTGCATCATGATAACCAATGGGCATGATGCACCAATGTATTACCAGGTCCAGCGAAAGTGATGCAGGTCTGAAGCGAGCAGATGCGGGACGAGCAGACACGGGACGAGCAGACACAGGACAGATATTTTTCCATTATTTGCCCATGATGCCAACATGTTTTTAACATATGCTCGTCCCGTGTCTGCTCACTTCAGATCTGCATCACTTTCGCTGGACTTGGTCATTAGCAGTCTTTAAAGGGCTGTAGTAGAGAGAGAAGAGGTTCTGTGACAGGATATAATTAAGGGGCAGGCAAAGGTTAACCGAGGACATGTTCAATGAATGACCACTGCGCATGTCTCAGGTAGACGCCTCCTTTAGATCATTTAAGTGCCGCATACCTTAAATTTGTTGTATAACTGTCCAAATAGAAAAGAAAGGACTTAATGTCCGCGAACCACAGAAATGTCTGCTAACTTTTAAGTACTATTAGTGGACGTAAAATCAACCAAACCAAACCAATAAAAGGTAAGCCGCGGCTTTATATGCAAACCAGATGCTTATTGCAAAGTCAGGGTTTGGCTTGTAGGAGGGTATTTTACACTATAGTACAGTACCAAACTGACAATGTTCAAAACCCAAGTGCGACTTATAGGTTATCCGCAAACTCAGGGTGTTGCTTATACAAGGATGTGGCTTATATGAGAGAATATGCAGAAATGCTTTAATGCACTGTAGGGGCCAGCTCTGGCTGTAAGTCCATGGCAGTAGGCTATCTGCCCCGTTCCGGTTGCACCAGCCCTCAGGGGCTGGTCAGCCGGTATAAGCTGACCCCACTTGTGTATTATACCGATCCAGATGTAGGTGGAAGGTAGAGAATGTCAGACGGGGAAGTAGCTCAGCGGTAGAGCTTCCGCCTGCAGGTTGGAGGGTCCCGGATTCGACTCCCGGTTTCTCCAGGACGTTTTCCGCCAATCTCTACCCGCCATTAATTGCCATGATGCATTCATGCAGCCTCCAAGCCATTCGGGGTCGGCATGATGCATGAATGCACTGCTGGCAGGTAACTCGCCAGTGCTGCATTTTTGCAACATGGCAAGCTTAAGACAACTTGAACTGGCCAAAAGAAGGCATGATACATGGATGCAGCACTGGTGAGCTGCAGCAACTTGTCAGAGCTACATTCCATCATGGCCACCATCCATCATGATCATGATGACCCTGCACATCTGACACACTCTGGAGGGTCAGTATGATGTACCAATGAAGTGCTGGAAGTCTCCCCAGCACTTCATTGGTATTCTGGTATTCTTCATTGATACATCATGCCGACCCTCCGGGAGAGTATTGGTCCTGTAGGGTGCATGAATGTAGCCCTGGCGAGTAACTAAACCTGCGACCAATGGGCATGAGGCAATAATGCATTAAAGGCCCTTAAAGGTACATTCACACCTAAATCGACCCAAAATCAAGCCACAAAATAAACAATTGGCAGGACAAAGTAAGCCAATTTTGATGAAATTTACATGAAATGTTGAAAGGAAGGCTGGGGCCTCTCTCCGGTATGCAAGCCTGTATCATGTTTTTATGTTTTGATTGAGTCATAATGCACCCCTTGCTGGCTTTGATGAATGAGAGCTGGCAAAAATACGGATTTGAATGTTGTATTGTTGTATTCATATGTTAAAAAGGATATGAGTGGATCAACAAGGTAAAACGTACCTTCGCAAGGCCCCTCACGAAGGTACAATTTACCTTGTTAATTTACGGTAGTAGAAATCTAAATGCTGTAATTTACAACAAATTACCGTAAATTATCTCTTATAGGGCTCAGTGTTGAGGTCCAGTGGGTCCGCCATTGCTTTATCTGGGACCAGGCGAGATAAGCACTGATAACAACCTGCATGATGGGTACCAGGTGTTACATAATGTACCCAAAACATTCTGCAGCAAATGGAGGGAATTATCTCATTGGTTGATAATGTATCCCGGATCTCACCAAAGTCAGGGTGCGGCTTATAGGGGGTATTTTACTCTATAGAACAGTACCAAAACATCAATTTTCAGCCCTTACTTGCAGCCTATGACTTCCTCTCTAACTCAGGGTGCGGCTTATACGAGAGAATTTACGATTCATACATAGAGCTATATTTTCTATGGAAATGTGATGAAATTGAACAATCATCGAAGATGAGATGGGAATGTATCTTTAAAGGGTTAAAGAGTGTAGACCAAAGTCTGGGCATCCGTGCGTCTCATTACATCTTCTCCTAGTAAAAACTGTAAATGATAACCTGAGCTGTTGGAAACTCCACACCACAGGTGACGATCTCATTTAGTTTCTGTATTAGTATTACCATAATCTCTCGCGTATAAGACGCGTCTTCTAGGCCAAACAAATGCCTGGTGCGTCTTATAGGTTTTCCCAAAGAAGGGGGTGCGTCATATACGAGGGGTAATTTTACTATAGAAATGTACTGAATTTACAAAATTGGTACCTAAGAGGTGCGTCTTATACGCGAAAATGCTTTTGCTGAGTTTTGGGTGCGTCTTATACGCGCAACGCGTCTTCTACGCGGGAGAATACGGTAGTCCTTTTCGATTTCTCCTTCATCCTCCTGATTGCTCAATGATTTCTTTTCTTTTTCTGTTCTGTGTCCGTGTGCTACTTTTACTATTGGTATAAATTATCTAGAGAATACACAATGACTTTCCTCACATCTCGACTGCCTGTTTTCCTATAATGCACGAATGCATCTGAGAAGTAGGAGTTGTCTATTGTCTTTCTAAAATGTACATTTCCTTCCAAACAATCAAGTACCCAATCAAGGTATGTGTAGAACAATTAATGGTCCTTGACTTGTTTATAACTATAGATAGTGCAGCAGTCTTATAGAGAGCCTTTCTGCAGTGCATTATTTGTGCAACATGTCGAGCATCTGAATGCATCATAGCCAAATAGCCTGCAATGTACATAACATACCGGTGAGGTAGCAAGGGCAGCAATCATACAAACCGTAAAACCCTGTCATAAGCCAGATTTTTTTTTTCTATTTTTGACCAAAACCGGCTTCTAAATTTCTCCCAAAGTCTACCCCCTGCTTATGACCGGGGTTTTATTACTATAGAATAAAGAGAAAATGGTTCAAATTTGACCCCAAAACCGGCTTATAATATTTCTTCAAACTCTACCCCCGGCTTATGACTGGGGTCGCCTACCCCAGTAGGTAGGGTCTTTCCCCTACCTACTGGGGTAGGTAGGGGAAAGAAGGGATACCACAGGATGATGCCCAGCTTTAGGTCGGATAATAATGGGCACAAAATTTAATGTCAGTTTTGAAGCTTGTACCTATAGATTGTCCTGAGGGCTCTTTTAGTCACAGCATAACACTTTGGAGAATCCCAATGCTATTCAAAGCCAAATGTAATACCCTGATATTTCACTATTTCCCATCTAAAACTGGACTATAAAGAAGGAAGGAATAAAGTTCTGCATCTATAGCAAGAGGGAATAACATTGAAAATGATAGGACATAAAATCTTAAATGCTCACGAATCGAACTCTGCCCACACTTAGTTTATTGCACCTGTCAAAATAAATATCCATCTGAATGACTCCAGTTTTAGTGATATGCATTAGATGACATACTTCTACACTTCCTACAAGCAGTGCGGTGACACCAGCTAAAAGCGGTCAGCTTTGAAGATGACCTCTACTTGTGATGACCCTTGACCCTGACATTACCCTCTGCTTCAAGGATAGGGGTGGTTCACTACCAACTCTGAGGCTACATCTGATATTATAAAGGCAGGAGGTGTAAACCTAAAAATGAAAATTTCTCTCCAAAACAGGGGGAACCCCACAAAGCACCCTCTAAATGGCAAGGTTCCCTGAATTATTTTCGAATCAGACACCACTACCGGGACACATCCCCCTACTCTTTTCAGCACGTAGCAAGTGTTCTTTTATTTGCCTGCAGCTGGTTCCATATACAGGGACAGACAAACCACATCATTTTATCACTAAGGTGTAGTTCACTGAGTGGGAATCCCATGGCAAAAGACAAACATGTACGGCCAGACCAGTGCATATGCTAAGAACTGCCCACAAGCTCACCTCAAGCCATAAGAAACCTTATGTTTGTCGTCTTTTACACATCCATTATGCCCACTGTTGGTATGGAAGGGGACTACTCTTTCGTGGACTCCTGATGAAACTATTCTGCTCCTTCATGCCCTGATCATGAAGGTCCGCAGTCTTACAGGAAGCCTCTGGTATGCCATTGCGTTATTATGCTCTAGAACATAGCTATGACTTGGCTAGGTTCAACATCCAATCAGACTTAAATGTGGAAACTAAACACCTTGTGCTTAAAAATAAAAAAAAAAGCAATAAATTGAGATAAATGCCCTACCTGAAATTGAACACACTTTGTTTTGGGAAAATCCTATGCATTTTGAAAGCTTCACCGGGTATCACTTTTCACTCATATCGCCAGAAGAAAAGAGTGAATCACTTATATTGGACAGCTCTAGTAATAGATGATTGAACAGGGAAGGTCACATGTACATGCTTTAAAATACATACGGTAAAACCCCGGTCATAAGCCGATCATTTTTTTGCTATTTTTGGGTCAAAATCTGCTTTAAATTCTTCCTAAAGTCTACTCCCAGCTTATAACCCGGGTTTTATTATTGTTATAGAATACAGAGAAAATGGTAAAAAAATTAGACCCCAAAATCGACTTACAGTATTTTCTCAAAGTCTAGCCCGGTCTTGTAACAGGTCGGCTTATGAGTGGAGCTTTACTGTATATACCGTAATCTCCCGCGTATAAGACGCGTCCTCTATGCCAAACAAAATGCTGGGGGGTCTTATAGGATGTACTGAAATTGGGGGTGCGTCTTATACGAGGGGTAATTTTACTATAGAAATGTACTTATCTTACAAATTTTAGCCTTAAAATGTGCATCTTATACGCGAAAATGCCTTTGCTGAGTTTGGGGTGTGTCTTATACGCGCAACGCATCTTCTACGTGGGAGATTACGGTATGTGTCATTGCTATGTGATACCTGTTTAATAACTGCAACTCACTGACTGTCAGGTGATGCTTGTTACCATTTATAAGTTCGCACATACAGATTCGCTTTAGAAATAGATGATATGACACCGCAACAATAGGAAATCAGAGGGAGAATAAAGAAAAATTCCATTGAAAACCCTGATACTGACATTTGCAGCGTATATCATCCCCATAATATATAGCTGGCATGAAGCAGGAATGGAGTATTATCGTCAGGCATAGGATTCCTCTGGAAACTAGTAAATTTAACGACCAAACAGGTCATTTTTGTAATTTGGACAGATCCATTAAGAAAATACCTTAACATTAATATGGGGAGGGGGTCATAGATTTTTGAGGGGCCTTATCCTATGCAATTCTCTTCAAATACCACCTGGAAGGGGTAGACTCTTTTGGATATGCCGATTCTGGGGCCTATTTTTAACTAACTTCAATCTTTAATTCATCTTATTAAAACCCAGCTCATAAGGCAAGGCAGATTCTGAAAAATGGCAACAAAATATTGGCATTCTACAGATATTTTGATGACCCATTGGAACCGCCAATGTCACATGATGCCTCAGCCAATCATGTCACGACAGTGCCGTTTCAGCTTTCATGTAACCTTTCAATGTGAATGCTGCACAAGCAATCAAAGGCTTTATGACAAAAATACCATATTGTATCACATGGTCCTCAAATGTCAAATTCCTTATACAATCGTTTTATCAGTTTGATACACTAGATGGCATCCTAGTTGACCCCTAGTCTACAGGGGCTACTCACCCACCCAGCCCCTGCAGCCCCATAGGCCTATTGAGGGGGCAGAAACACCTCTCACAATTATACTGTTTTGAAATTGAGAAATGGGGCCAAGAGCTTAGAAATCAGCGATATGCTGAGAGAGATAGTGTATCTAGATATACCATAAATATTGCATTAAAAAAATGAACCAAACACCTGCTATAGCATTTCAAATCTTGAGATACACTGTGCAGTGAGTAAGAGAGGAACTCACCATGCCCCTGTAGCAGGAGCAATTTGTTTTGGTTGACACTAACGCCATCTACTGTATATCCTTGATAGAACTTTTGTATAACATCGTCTAGGATTGTCACATGCCAAAATGAAATGTCAGGGTATCAGTTTAATAGATTTATAGATACATGTATATGTCTAATTACAAAACATAAATGAATTGCTGGCAATTCTCTTATCATATAGCAGGTGGTGTCAGATGTATACATCCTGCAGTTGTGTTGAATTTATCATGGTTTTATTTTGATATATGCGGCGGCTTTACTCTAGCCTTTGGCTTGTTAATTAGCTCATATTTAATAAGCGCCAGCTTATACAAGAACCAAAGCCAAAGTGAAGGTGCTGCTTATAACCTTACAGTACAGTGCAAAACATTCATTTTTCAAGGCTTATAGGTTCTCCCAAAATCAGGGGTGCGGCTTATACGAGGCTGCGGCCTATACAAAAAAATTTACGGTAACTGATGGTTTCATGCAAGTTTTGTCTTGGCTTCATCTTACCTTTCTGTTGGCTTTTTCATGGCTTAATGCTGGCTTTGTCTTTGCTTTATGCTGGGTTCTTCATTGCTTCCTGTTGGCTTCATGCTAGTCATTCAAGTCTTTCTGTTTGCTTCATGCTGGCTCTTTTTTGGCTCATGCTGGCTTTGTCTTGGCTTCATGCTGGCTTTGTCTTGGCTTTGTCTTGGCTTCATGCTGGCTTTGTCTTGGCTTCATGCTGGCTTTGTCTTGGCTTTTTCTTGGCTTCATGCTGGCTTTGTCTTGGTCCATGCTGGCTTTGTCTTGGTTCATGCTGGCCTTGTCTTGGCTTTTTTTGGCTCCATGCTGGCTTCTTCATGGCTTTCTTTTGGCTTCATGCTGGCTTTGCCTTGGCTTTCTTTTGGCTTCATGCTGGCTTCTTCATGGCTTTCTGTTGGCTTCGTGCTGGCTTTGCCTTGGCTTTTTTTTGGCTTCATGCTGGCTTCTTCATTGCTCTCTTTTGGATTCATGCTGGCTTTGTCTTGGAGTTTTTTTTTAGCTACATGCTGGCTTCTTCTAGGCTTTTAGCTTTCACGTAACCTTTCAAGGTGAATGCTGCACAAGCAACCAAAGGCTTTATGACGATGGCTTCTTCTAGGCTTTGTCTTGGCTTCATGATGGCTCTTCGTAGCCGTCTGTTAGTGTAATACTGGCTTTTTCATGGTTTTCTGTATGCAATCTTTACTTCCTGTTGGCTTCATGGTAGCTTATTACCTTGACTATAGTATACTAAGTAAGTGATAAAATGATCAAAAAGGCAAACCATGACATTTTATTGTATTGAAAATAAAACAAGAAAAATGTGGCAAGGACCATGGATAGGAGTTGCCACTCCATCGCTAGCCACTGGAGGTGACGTCACTGAGGCAGCATGACGTCACCAATGACGTCATAGGTGACAGGGAGAAAAGCGAAAACATTATGGAGTTACTACGGTCGCTACGCTACCGTCCGCTGATGCAGCTTGCAACTCCAAACAAACTCTTCTTTCTAGCAAGAAATAGGCAATTACCATTGGAGAAAAATGAAAGGAGCAAAGGGGAAAAGTTGAGTTCTTTTGGTTTGGTAAAGTTTCTGAATGTTCTGTCTCTGGTGAAGATCCGTTACTGATTACTTTGGGTCGCATCTCCTCATTTTACCATGTCGTAATGCAATCAGGGTTTATTACCAACAAAAACCTGTAAGGAAATGCCAGAGGTGATACTGATAGTTACCCTCCTGGCTTTTGTTTTTTGGGGACAAATTTCAGTTATCAATAGGGCCAGGGCATCTCAGATTGCTAAGATGGAACAGTATTCTTGAAGAAAAGCACAATATGCCAATGGGTAGTTAAAACTCAATTCTTTATTGGGGCTTCAATTTCCCTATGTCATTATGTCATTACATATATCAAAAACAGCAAAGGAAACATGAAGTAATATTCATTCACACAATCCAACCTTGTTTTCCTCCTCTTTCTTTTCTCTCTGCATAGCAAAAAGGTCCATATTCATATGTGCTTTTTACTGGTCAGTTAATATCCCAAATAAACATAGTTCACAATATCTTTGAGGTACTCTCCCTGGTTTCACTTGAGATGTGGCAATGCTATTTCTAAATACCACTTGTCCGGTAGTAGTGTAGAGGTCAGACAGACAGTGAGACGGGCCTAGGCAGGGTTCGACAAATCCCTGTGCACGGGGCACAAGAAAAATTCACAGGGCACCAGTTATTTTAAAAGTTGTGCCCGATGCACAAAAAGAAACTGGTGAAGTCACTGGGAGTTTAAAACATTATGATGAATATTCACTTTCAGTATATATCACAATTCATTTGCAAAGATTGAATAGTGTAAAAATGTAGGAATTTTGTGGAAAACTGATTTTATTTTTTTCTCTTTATATAATGGGGCACAGTTTTCCCTTGCAGTGCACACTAATTTTCAGCTCTTGTGCCCCTTGGTACATCTTCTCCAACTTGATTTGTTGAACCTGGCTAGGAGCAGGTGAGTTGCAGTGTAAGATGTTTGACCACTACTAGAAGGAGAGTTAGAACTCCTGACGTCTGCACAGTGCGCCTCCTGTCACTGTTCCCATCTTATCGATACTCCTCCCATATGGCAATTATAGGTTGGTCACCCCCTGGGACCCCTGACCCCGCCGTGAATGCTGCTAGTCAGCTACCCACTGCAGGCACTCTGCACACATTGCACTCTACAACTTGTATTGGGTGATCACTAGAGTATCTCTGCTTTAACCTGAATGCTGTGGTGGTGAGTGAGCCTACAGTGTTGCAGAAAACCTTCAACACAGGCCTATGTATTACCGTTATATGCAGGACATTTCCCTCTCATGTAGGCCATATGAATATTGACATTTTAAAGTACCCCTTTAAACTATATAACTGAAGAAAAAATGAAAAAGAAATATCTGAATATAAAACAGCTTAAAAAAAATGCCTTATAGTTGCTTCTAATAGACCAATTTAAAAAAATTCCTTCACAATTTGAAAGCTAAGATCATGGCAGGGCATTCTGGCATCCAGAGGCCCACACCGGCCATTGTGATTCTACATTGGCAAAAGCCGGCATCACTGGACTTGAAGATGCCACTTTTCTGTATTCGTGCTACACATGTGCTACTGAATTGAGTTCTGTTAATTTCCTGGAGAAAGATGTCCAAAATAGAAAGTCCTCCTCTTTTTTTCTTTTTTTTTTTCTGTCAGGAGTGGCATTTTCTGTCAGGAGTGGCATCTCTGCACCTACAGCATATTAGTACTTCATGCTGACCCTTGGGAACATGCATTTCTGAGATGCCATTAAAATCCCCCTGTGAAGTGGGGACCTTCATGTGAGGGCATGGAGGAGCAGAATAACTTCATTGGGAGTCCACGAAGGAGGAATTCTCCTTCCATTCTACCAGTGGGCATACCAGATTCTAAAAGGCAACAAACTTGGGGGTTCTTGTGGCTTGGGGTGAGCATGTGGGCCCGGGTCTACATGCTTGTCTTTTGCCATGGGAGTCCCCCTCAGTGAACCACGTCTGAGTGATCAAAGGCCGTGATTTGTCTGGCCCTGCCTATGGGACCAGGCAAATAAAAGAACACTTGCTATCCTTTGAAAAGAGTAGGGGAATGAAGCCCCGGTAGCGGTTTTCCCCCTCACCCCTCCTCATAGATGCGGTCATTCATCTCATAGATTCGGTCATCCATAGATGCGGTCACTGCTGTGTCGGGCAAGCAGCATATAAATACCTGTCCTAAGAGAAAAGAAAGGACTCCATGTCTGAAATCAAATGTCTGAGTTCCTCAATGCCCGGACGTAAAACTAAACAAACAAACAAACATACTAGGAAATTGTTGGTTTTATGGTACAGATTTCTCTAATGAATTATATCAAATTTCCTGACACAAAGTTTCCTTAACTCCAAGTTTACCTGGTTTCTATCTATGCCAGCAAATGGAATATCAGTCCTGTAGGGTCAGCTAAAGGGCCAGCACCACTGCCTAGTTTGGGTCCATCTTCTGCTAATCCAACCACTTTTTATATAGCAAATGTATCGAAAGAAATCGTTGGATTAGCAAAACATACACCAGACTGACGCAGTGGAACCAGCCCTTTATTGATGCAAGAATGCAGACTTTACCCACCAGGGTTGCATCCATGCATCATGAGGACCAGTGAACATGATGCATTAAATCAATCAGCCTCCTTAAACTGGATCAGAGAGCAGCAGAACATGTGCTGGGAGAGTGCAGCTATAGGGCAGCCCTTTAATGGGGAATCCTAATCTTATTCCACCATGCGTCCAAACAGGAAGGTCCGGATTGATCGCGACCACATCCGCGAACAGCGACAGTGTTTTAGGGCAATGCCTGGAAAAGAAATAATCTTTTAGAGATGTTCGGTACATGCTGTGTTACTTGGAGAAAGTTAAGTTTCTTGTAGTAGAATGTCTGATTTTATCTGTTTTTGTTTTGTATTGTGGAAAGTTTGTCAAAAACAATAAGCTGTTGGATTGGACGATTCATTAGGATTTGGACTGTAGGCAGTACTAAAGTACTTCCTGTAGGTGCTGCCAATATAGGAGTGGTTCCTGCCCATTGGTCAGCATGATGCACCAATGAAGTGCTGGAGGGCATACTCTCAAGCACTACATTGGTCATCCTGCTGACCCTCTGCAACTATATCGACCCTGGAGGGGCCGCATGATGCATGAATCCAGCCCTGGCGAGTGACTCCCAGGGGCTGCACATCACCAATGGGCTTAATGCATTAAGGACCCTTAAATGGTTAGATCATGCATGGTTCCATCCAGCATGCAGTGTTAGCCACTGATGAATTAATGCATTATGCCCATTGGTCATCATAATGCACCTATGAAGTGCTGGAGAGACTGCTCGCATCTTGCCGAACCTCCGGGAGTACATATGTATCAACCCCGTAGGGTCAGCATGATGCTCCAATGAAGTGCTGGTGAGCAGTCTAGCCCATGACGACCAGTGGAGATGATGTATTAATGCATCAGCGGCCTGTGAAGGGTTAAAGTATAGATCAATAGATTGCTCTATGATAAAGTTCACCAAGGCATGACATGTTCCAGCTCATGCCGTATGACATTCCCTCCTTCTTGACCGTGAAGATCAATCAAAATCGTGTTGATCGATTTGTGAGAGCCAAATCTAACCAAAAGTCAATGGATGCCGAGCACCCAACCATCCAATCAAGAGTTTCCTTGATCAATCCATGATTTGACACTTTTCAAATCCAAATCATAGAGTATATGAGAGTTTAATGGCATTAGTAATACTGTAGCACAATTGATACATTTCTTTTTTTTTCACTAATGTTCAACTTATAAATAATGTCTGATTTTTGAACTTGACAGTTATTGGTTATTGACAGATATAGCAATTTCATCATCTTTTTATATTAAGCCTGTCTTCAATAGATGGGCAATTCAAATGTAAACAAATTTCTTTATGTAATATATTGATACACTTTTAATTGATCTTGTCACTTTCCTTCTTTTTCAGATATTGTACACCCACCAGAAGACCAAGAAGGCCAAGACCTGGCAGGATGGCACACTCAAAGTCTGCACAGCACAGAACAGGGTAGGTCCTAAAATATCATAGTACCTTGTATATAAGCCGCGGCTTGTACATGGATATTAGGCTTCCTGCGCCTTACAGGCCGGTAAGATTACATTAGATAAGTACTAAACTGCCCAAAAGAAAATTATTTAGAACTTAAAGGTTTACTTTCAGTCCAGAATGTGGGATGTGTCATTTACTCACGGTACAGTAGTTAAAATCGGATATTGAAATATATGTTTTCCACCTTTCAATCAACTTTTTTGACACCAAGAAACATTTATCTTAGATACTATCTGCATTGCTCTAAAAGAAAATAAACGGCCTTAAAATACAGAAGGCCCGTTGTAAGTTTTTTGTACATTAAGAGTGACTTATCAGATAAGTCCACTAGTCCGTCAGTCAGACACCTAGTCCTTGCCAAATAAACTTAGAGTAATCTCTCTCTCTTATCAAGCAATTTATCACTACATATACATTACAACAACTTGTTTCACACCTCACAAATCATATATATCTGTAACTTACACTGCAGCGTCACATGCCTGAACAGCGAAATATCCCGCTAATTCCACCATTCATTGTTTGTCACAACAGAGCCAATTGTTTCTTGGTCTTTGGGGATTCTGCACAGTATGAGACAATTTAAGGCACTTTGATGGCAGATAAAGCCAATAAGCCATGTGTGTTGTGAGAAGTAGCAATGATCACACCACGCAAGCCGCACTGATCGGATCACTGATATAGACTACACATTGCCCATATCACTCAGGTTTGAGGGCCAAAACACACCTGATCTGTTGGTGGCTGCCATTCGTTGGCTCTATATTTGTGAGATTTTTATTGTTTTTTGTTTTTTTAGGTTTAAAAGTTTATATTGCCAAGTCACAATTTAACAAAAAAGTGGTAAAATCTGACAATAGGTAACTCCTCTGATTATGTTGGTAAGTTACAATCATTTGCACATGTCTTCAATGATTATATATATATATATATATATATATATATATATATATATATATATATATATATATATATATATATATGGGATTCCCCCTCAGGGAACCATGTCTGAGTGATCAAAGGCCGTGGTTTGTCTGGCCCTGCCTATGGGACCAGGCAAACAAAAGAACACTTGCTATCCTTCTAGAAGAGTAGGGGAATGAAGCCCCGGTAGCAGTTTTACCCCTCATCCCTCCTCATAGATGCAGTCATTCATCTCATAGAATCGGTCATTCATAGATTCGGTCACTGCTGTGTCGGGCAAGCAGCATATAAATACGTGTCTAGCTGTCTGGACAAGCAGCTTGTAAATATCTGTCCAAATGAGAAAGATAGGACTTGACGTCCAATCAAACCATAGAAATGTCTGCTAACTTTTAAGTACTATTATTGAACGTAAAATCAACCAAACCAAAATTGGAAGGCATAGAAGAGGAGGTGCATGTCCCTTCGTTTCCAAAGCTCCATACACCTACTTTTCTCACGCATCTGTACAATCGTATACTTTGGGGTTTTCTCTAATTTAATGCTGTATACGGTACGCAATGCCTTATTTTGTATATATTGCAGCTCTCTATTTCCACCTCTATTGTCCCTGTCCCACATAAAATCGCAATAATCAAATGATGGCAGTATCATTGATTTATATATAGTCAAAGCTGTTGGTGCACCAATAAAAACCCTAACTCTTATAAGCTGGTATATCTACTTATGCCTGATATTATTTACTACTATTTTTCTGTGTTCAATAAACTTGAGTTCTGGGTCTAAAGTGAGGTCAAGGTATGGGAAGGTATAAACTCTATCTAACTCAACATTATTTAATTTGAAGGTGGGGTTTTCTTTATGAATATTATTAAAAAGCATCCATTTTGTTTTCTTCTCATTGATGGTCAGGCTATTAATAATGCACCATTTTGAAATCTTAGGCAAAGCACATTCATCTCTTCCGACATACTTGTAGTAATGATAGCATCATCTGCATATAGCGTTATGTTAAAAGTGTATATCAGGTAACAAATTTACATAAATGGAAAAAAGGACAGGGCCCAACACAGACCCCTGTTGAACACCATATGATATGTGTTTAACCCTTTAAGGGCAGAGCAAAAATTGTTGCCCTGGCCATGGGGACGGTCTCTGAAAAAAGTATAGTTCCTAGAGGACGAGCCTATTTTCAATTCCTATACTAATCCTATATAACTGGCATCGACTATAGTCGATGCTAGGCCTGCCATGGTGTCGACTATAGTCGATGCTAGGCCTACCATGGTGTCGACTATAGTCGATGCTAGCCCTCAATGGGTTAAAGAATGAGAGGTGATCATTAGCTATAGTTCTCTGTTCACGGTTTCCTAAGTATTTATTTAGAACAAATTTAACTTTATTGGTCATAAAAACATGAGTTGACAAGCAAGATAACATCAATATATACCGGTATTACAGAGAGTTTGACTTAGACCAATAAGGTCATGGGTAAGGGCGTATCAAAAGATATTGTTATGTCCTTCCCCATTGAACATGTTCCCATATAAATCCAATTAACATTGAATTAGTTTGACATTGAAGATGATCATTCTTTGACAGCAGCACACTTTGAATGTTTAAGCTTCTAGCGTGTTTTTAAAAAGAAAAAGGTTAGTTAGTTAATTAGAGGGATGTCCATGTTTGATTAAGTTGTAGTAAATTAATAAATTCATGACTTAAACCAGTCAATGCTATTTTTACTAAGTCAAAAAGCTTGTAATTTTTCTAAAAGTATTAAATGAGAAACAGTATCAAATGCTTTTTTATAGTCTAGATAGAGACAAAAAGAAGGTTTGTTATCTATGAAGTTACACAGCTTCATCTTCAGGTTCACTTTATTCTCACTATTTTGATGCCACGCAGATAGATTATTCCTTAAAAAGGTACCCCTGTACAAAAGCGTTTTGTTGTAACCCCTCTTTCTGCCCCTCGGAATTTTAATCTTTATTTTAGAATTTGACCGCATACCTTCCCTTCTTATTTCTTTATCAACCCATTTTTCATCTCTAGATAGCTTGTACATATAGCTTAATAGAAGCTCCTGCCTCCTTCTGCTCAAATTAGGAAGTTCAGACCTTTTATACATTTCATCTTCGGATAAAACTTTCCCTTTATAACAAATCTTCAAACCACTATTCTGCAAACTATCTAGTTTCTTCAAGAGACCATCATTTGCTCCTTCGTGTACAAAGCTTGCATAATCAAACAGGCTCATGATTGTAGATTTGTATACCTGAATTGATACATTCATGGTTTATAAAGGGGACGCTGTGATATGGTTTGGGTGGATTAGAGATGTGTTCTGTGGAACCACATTTAGTTTTCAATGTTTTGCAATGCCTTCTGGGCTGGGTACGAATTCCTACATAATGGTGAATAACGGTATGGGGGGGGGGTATGGGCCCTGTTTAGAGCTTCAAGGTGGGCCAGGATCACAGCTCTGCAGGCTTCTCCATGAGATGGAAGTAAAAGTATGCAAACATGACTTCTATAAAAAAAATTGTTAATATGCCTCCCTCCTTTAACATTGCCATGGTTACTTTACAAACATGCCATAGTTTTTATGCAAATATGCAATGGTAACCATACAGACTGTCATGGTAACCATACAGACATGCTATAGTAACCATACAAACATGCCATGGTAGCCATACAAACATGCCATGGTTGCCATACAAACATGCCATGGTTGCCATACAAACATGCCATGGTTACCATACAAACATGCCATGATTGCCATACAAACATGCCATGGTTACCATACAAACATGCCATGGTTACCAAACAAACATGCCATGGTTACCATACAAACATGCCATGGTTACCAAACAAACATGCCATGGTTACCATACAAACATGCCATGGTTACCATACAAACATGCCATGGTTACCATACAAACATGCCATGGTTGCCATACAAACATGCCATGGTTACCAAACAAACATGCCATGGTTACCATACAAACATGCCATGGTTACCATACAAACATGCCATGGTTGCCATACAAACATGCCATAGTTACCATACAAACATGCCATGGTTACCATACAAACATGCCATGGTTACCAAACAAACATCTCATGGTTGCTATGTGTACAATACATGGAAGGGGAACCATACAGACATGTTATGGTTACCATGCAAACATGATATGGTTACCATGCAAATATGCAGGGTAACTATTCATTTCAAGCATGACTTTTAACATTAACCATCCAAGAGTGACATGGTAAGCATACAACTATGCCATGGTTATCACAAACCCTAAATGGTTACCATAAATGCATGCCATGGTATCAATACAGAAATGTCAGGGTCATGGTTACCATACAACATTCCATGTTGCCATGCAAATATCACCTGGTTACCATGTAGGCCATTGTTACCATACATCCATGGACAAAAGAAGACTGGTATCAGAGTTACAGAGGAACGTTACACTCAAGTTTGTACAGTTATACTTCCAAATAGACAGATGGCTGAGATCAACGACAACAAGCCGCTTAATACCTCAAAGCCTTTTACCAGCTTACTCAGACTTTCATCTGAAGAACTGATGTTATTTGCCACCCTTGTAGGAAAACCAGTGGATTTGTTCATATTTTCCCCGTCTACTTTTGTACCTTATCGCATTATTGTAATCAGCCGCAATGCTGAAATAAGGGGTATGTATATATCATTACGTGGGTGGCAACAAAGGGAGTGATTTATTAACAAGGTGATTTGCACGTCCTCCTGGGGGGGCAAAAACAATTGATCCTCGAAAGGGGGGGGGGCTAAATTTATTTTATGCAACTGCATGCTTTGGTTGTGGCTTAAGGAGTGTTTTCTTTACACTACAGAACAATACAGGGGCTTATAGAATTCTTCCAAACTAAGGACACAAATCATATGGGGATCAAATATTGTAGAAATCTAAATTTATAACTGCTACTGATTAATAACCCCGGCCATAAGGTTTTACAATTAAGTCGGCTTCTAAAACTGGCTGAAAGTCTACCCCCAGCTTATGCCAGTAGTTTGATTACGTTGAATACGATATCATGTTTTAGGTTTCAAGCATCATATATATGTGCTTTAGAATTAATACGGTATATTTTATCAAATGGTTAAAGGTATTTGATTGCTTCAGTGTAAATGTAAGAAGTAACCATGAGTTACGACTGACAAGATTTAAAATATGAGCAGGGATTACCAGCTGGGGCGCTGTTAGTCAGACACCCATTCCTTGCCAAATAAACCAGAGTAATGTCTCTCTCTTATCAATTTGTTCAATACAAGTACTAAGCCACTCCAGTTACTTAACCCTCCAAGGAGAGCAGTGTTTTGACCCTTTAAAGTTATTTCAGTATATCATGATGACAAATAAGTCAGAAGTAGTCCTTTTTTTATGCTCAGCAACATTTCACCTAAACTGAAGATAAATTCACTGTAAAGCCAGCTTGCAGGCAAAGGAATTTGTTGGTGGTAGCATATTAGTAGGAATCTCTCAGTCAGCGATAAACATCCCACTCAAACTCCTTTTACACTTTGTCTCATATCTTTATAAGGATTAGCCTTTTAGGTTGACTAAGCAAACATGATTTATACTAATTTGTGTAATGATCATGGCAGCTCAAATGCTTGATTAATCTAGAAGTAAAATAACTAACACAGACTTTGTCCCGAATGGAATACCATGCAAAGCAATTTGGCAGTTAGAAGGTGTCAATTAGCAGCAAGGCAACTGGACCATGGCTTTTTTTACTTGAGCTGGACAAGATGGTTTGTGTTGCCTCTCATGGTTCAGCCAGGTATAAGAATTGACACTTTGAGTTGATATTTGCATGCCTTCATTGCTTACTATCCCATACCTTATGAGTTTGTGTTTTTCTATCTTCAGGCTATTCTCTATGACAGTAAGAAGTCCAAGCTTGATGCGCTCTACATCCGCCAGGACCAGGTAAGACTGTTTTACATGCTTTACACTTTCATTGTTTAACCTTGATGAAGGCCTACATGATGGCCGAAACATGTCGGTTGTGTAAATTTGATTCTACAAGTCTCCTTTTTATTGCCTACTGGACACATTAAAAAGACTTTTCTTTTAGGGCACATTTACCTTCTTTCAAAGCTTTCAATTAAAACTATGCCACAACTAACCTGTCTATTTTATGTGAGCTATAGTCCAATGAAAAGGACCAAACAGAAAATAGTTGTTTGGAAGACAGGTATGGGAGTTTCCTGGTAGAAGTTTACTCCCTTACATTTCAGATCCAGTCTCCTGATAGATGCAGTAGCTTTCATCTCATAGATGTGATCACTACTGTGTTGGACAAACAGCATGCCTCTCTGAAATTCTGATCATATACCTGTCCGAAAAAAGCGAAAAAACTCTTGTAGCAGTGTTTCAATGCACCGGTCACAAAGAAGATTGCATTATATTAGGTCGCTGCAGCCTATCCCTTAGGTTCAAGGATACGTTTGACGTGGGGAGCCACTATTAATAGAGTTTCCATTGTAGATGACTTGTATTACCAGATAGAACGGTATTTCTCCCTCATGGGGCAACACAATATGTAGTTGATTGCAATTCTTTATCGCCAAGTTACACCGATGCAATGCTGGTAAGTCTACTTGCCAGTGAATCATCTGGTTGATGCCAATAGGGAAGGCTTGACGCAAGAATGGTCCACTGGCAACTTACTCACCAGGCCTGCATTTATTTATCATAACAACTAAGGACACACCAAAAATATAAGTTGGTCTGCGGATTTTGGTTCTAAAAATGGTGCGAGCGAGCGGAATTTTTTTTTTTTTTTAAGATTTTTTTGGCATCCAATGGATTCTTTGCTGGAAAATGAGGCGAGCGAAAAATCTTTTTTATTTAAAAACATCACAAAGAGAAAACTTCTGAAGCGAGCGAAATCCGTAGACAATATTTTTTTCAAGGAATATATAATTTGAATTTCCGAAAATATGGAGAGGGCGATCCGTAGACCAACTAATTTTTTGGTGTGGCCTAAAGAGCATAATGTATTACCGGGTTAGTGCGCTTTGCAGCCTTTAACCCTCTCCATCCCTGTGTTTCCCAAATTTAGTGACATAGTGCTGCATATATTCAGTACAGGGAGTTAGACAGTTAAGGGATTAACAACCCCTTGAAAGGTGATAGTGCATTAATTCACCATACCCATCAATCTTCATGAAATATAAATGCCGTCCTGGTGAGTAAGTTACTAACTAATTCTAAATTCATGTATCCTTTTGGGGTTGACGGTCTGCACGATATCATATGTCAATAAAGTCTGATTGCAGCACTTCATTGGTGCATCATGACGGCCAATGGGCATGATGTGCTTTTGCATTAGCAGCCCTCCAAGGGCTAATTAATCTTAAATTAATTAAAGAGCCAGGGCTAGCTTCACGCATTGCGACAATGCTATAGTGATGTTTCTTGTTTATTAAGCCAATGGTCCTCGGACCTATTGGCTTTTACTATGGAGGGTATGGGTCTGAGCTCAAAAGTCACCAGATCCTGTATTCAAGGAAACCCTTGCTCAGAGTAGGAACAGGGGGTGGATTATTTCCAGTCTGAAGAGTCTATAACCTAGAGTCAGTTATTCTCTAGCATTTTGCAGTACAGAATAAGCCATGAGTGCTCAGCCCATAGAAGGCACAGTGTCATATCTAGGAGTATTCTGTGGGTGTCACATACACATGGTCATTAAATGACCCATACATATGGTGCACAGTCTCTGCTGTATGTTGGGCACAGTTTATAACACCTTGTGATTGAATGTTTACCTTGCACTTCTTAGGCAATAATTAAAGCATAATCCCTGGCTTCCTGCCGTCTCCCTACCACCCTGTAGTACCTACAGACTTTTAACAACTCATTATGACATACACAATCATCTAGGTGCAGCTTCGACCTATACAAAGCTATATCTTTACACCTCAAAGCTGCCTGCCGTCTCCCTACCATCCTGTAGTACTTGAAATCAACAACTGCACACTGCCCTACACACTTAGACATATAACAAACACAAGACTCCCTCCCCTCACATATCACAAGCTTCTAACCCCTTATATTGGCGTCTCCACTCACCTGCAGGCTGTACTTACACCCTAACAATCAACACAAGACCCCATGCTGTCCTCCCGCCCTCCCCACATCTACCAGGGTTCTCCACAGGATCAAAAAACACACAGGTAATTTACAGATTCATGGGTCGAGCTAAGCGCAGTGTAAAAATTAATGTCTGCTTGTGTGTACCATCAAGAAAATTTCAGAAAGTTATATCTCACTTGATACATTTCTGACACCCAAGAGCTTGAGTTTGAGAATAAACAATTCTATAGTCCGACATTTTTCATTGTTTTTTTCTTTTTTTTTCATAAATTTCTTTTCTTTTGGGCCTAACTTCTGTTCTAATAGGCCAATCTACAAAATTCAAAAAAGTGTAGATAGCTAATGATGAGCTGGAAAGCACACGGGCGGCAGTTATCAGTAAACACACAGGGGCGGCAGTGAAAAGTACACGGGCGGCCCGCCCGTGTACTTCCTATGTGTGGAGAACCCTGTACAGGCTTCTAACCTCATATTATTTTCTCAACTCACCTGCACGACACCCTTACATACTAAGACAATCATCGCAAGGCCCCATGCCGACCTTCCACCATACCCTCACATACTACAGGCTTTTGTTGTCATGATGCACCAATTAGGGGATGCAGTTATCATATAGTGTGTGCAGAAAATGTACATCAAATGGATGTATAATCGGGCACCCTGCAGTAATTGAGGATTGCAGTGATGCATCAAGACAATCAATGTGCATGATGCATTGATGTACTCATGAGGCTATGAATTATGTAATGCACTAATGAGGCCGAGAAAGATAGAACTATGCAGGGCTACATTCATGCATCATGACGACTGTGGCAGCTTTTGCTGCTTACGCCATGACTGTATCATGTACAACAGGCTGTCAGTGCCTTGGTTAGAATTGGCACTAACACCCCCCCCCTCCTTGGTCACACACACCAACATAGATTACATTGCAGTTCCAACATGTACTAAGCTAAGAGCAGTTATCCAATATGCAGTTCCAACATGTACTATGCTAAGAGCAGTAATCCAATATGCAGTTCAAAACGTCTTAGTGGTTTGTTTTTTTTGTTTTAATTTGAATTATCCCTTCAAATAGGAATACCGGTATCATGATTTAGAGAAACTGGTCTACTATATATATATATATATATATATATATATATATATATATATATATATATATATATATATTGCATTTTCCAAAAATCAATAATAGACTATTGGCCTTACAGCTCCGCTGTATAAATCCTTTACCATTGCCCCCTCATAGCCATGGCAGTTCCAATCTCAGAACTTCACTTACAGTATTATTAATAAGGGCACCATACATCAAAACTACAAGTCTGGGGCAAGATCGGAGCCGGAAGTCGCTGATATTGGTATGCACATGGTGCTCCAAGCAACCAGTCCAATCCTGAATGGTTGCTATAGTGGGGATACATTCCTGAAAGGTCAGCATGATGCACCAATGCAATGCACCAGCACTGCATATGTGCTTCATGCTGATCAAGGATTCTTGAATGTGCAAATACAGCCATTTAGATGACAAATGTAGGCTACAACCCAACTTTGAAAAGAACCATATCTGGGGCTTTAAAGTTGTAAGGCCTAGAGACCAAGATTGTGCTTGTTGGGTGAATGACTAATTGACTCCATACCTGTGCTTGGTGAGTGAATGGGTGACTACTAGCCGCTTTACCTGGCTATACCAGTGCGTGGTACCAGCTTCCGGCGGCTCATTACGAGCACCACGGTGGTAGATGGGGGTCATGTAGGGGCCTTGTACAGAGCCCTCTCATTAACCGGCCTTAGACCTAATCCCCCCTAACCCCTTAATCTACCCCCACTAACCTCCACCCGCCATATGTCAAGCTCCTTAACCCTTTAAGGGCTGCTGATACATTAATGCATCATGCCTATTGGTCATGTTGCATGAATGCAGCCCTGGCTAGTAACTTGCCAGGGCTACATTCTTGCATCATGCCAACCCTACAGGGTTGATACAACAAAATCCCAGAGGGTCGGTATGATTCTACCAAGAAGTGCTGGCAAGCGGTCTCACCAGCGCTTCATTGGTGCATCATAACGACCAATAGGCATGATGCATTACTGCATTAGCAGCCCTCAAAGGATTAATCTACCCCCTTGAGCCCTGCCCACTACACGTCAAGCTCCTCATTACAGGGTGTCTCCATGCCCCGATTGGAGACTGCTGCCCTCTGGGGCCCTCGAGCACCTCCTCAGTAACTCGTGAGTGACTCCCAATCTGCACGTGACATATTGTGCCAATTTCTGCTCTCTCTGCTACTACTTATGGTGTAGGGCTGTAGTGTGTTTCCCATCCAACAGGTAAGGCTCCTTTGATATGAAGTTCAACAGCGGCCATTTCTTCCTACTTTTGTTAAAAAAATCCATATATGCAGTCACCGCTGTGATGGACAAGCAGCATAAAGATACCTGTCTAGCGGTTTTAGACAAGCAGCTTTTAAGTTCCTGTCAACACTGAAAAAAAGGACTTAATTTCTGTAAACTAATGAGGCAGTCACATGAAGTGGGGGTTCCCACTTAGGGAAGTTAAACAAATCAACCATTCAATCAAATGTTGAAAATCAATTTCATCTTTAGGGAGATTCTATAATAAATTACTGAAAAGAATAAAGATTGATGTTTATGGGATAACTGTCCTACTTTATATCACTAAAGCTTAAGAGATAGAGCAGAACTAAATTTCACCATATTAGGCCCAGATCTCAGATTCTGGTTTGGTTTGGTTAATTTTACCTCCACACTTAGAAGTTAGTATAAAACTTCAAAGTGTTTGAGCGGACACTTGGTCGTTACATTTCTCAGTTTGGACAGATATTTATATGCTGCTTGCCCAACACAGCAGTGATCGCATCTATGGATGACGGAATCTATGAGATGAATGATCGAATGTGGTCGTAGTTTATTTTGCGCTGTACATATTTTCGCGGTTTTCACGGAAATGTAAAATCCGCGAATATATGTCCATAGTGAATATATCTATCATATAGGGTAACAATAGCTAATGTTATTATTGATTTTGAAAATCCGTGAATTCAAATACATGTGAAATACGGCTTTTTATTAATTCCGTGAAAATTTATACCAGTGAAAATATCTACGACCACAGTATATATGAGGAGGGGTGAGGGAGGAAACTGCTACCGGGGCTGTCAAGGTACCATCAGGACCTTCACCAACTATCAGAAGATGTCTGGGTAAGGCCTTGATTTGGCCCAGTCTCAGGATGCGTCTACCTGTTATCATGCTTCCACTCTGCGCCATCTCGTCACAATCCCAGAATTAGCACGAATAAAGCTGAAGCTGCTACAAGTTGTAAAGGTCTCAGCCAGTCGGGGCGCAGAATTACAGCAGCCAATCAGAAGCCAGATGAACGCCTTGCGTTGATTGCATGTCGCTTTGTGGCATGTAAAGTTGTAGTGCAGCAACTTGTTAGCTGTCGGGGATTTCTAACCCTTTTGGTGCAGGTGGTTGGGAGGAATATATCTTCCAGATGGATATTTTTGTAAACAGCCGCAAAGAACTGATGTCGTTTCAGCACGGACCTATGAATTATCTACTTCTTCACATGGTAATGCATATCGTAGTGGCCTGTTATGGTGCACCCACACTAATAGATTTTAGCCTCTCATCCAGCCTGCGTTTCTATATGAGACTTTAACAACCCCCTTTTCACCTGTGCTGAAATGAGACCTGTGCTTATTTGAGAGCGGATGCTGAAACAGGCCTTTATGGTAGGCTTATTAGCGCACATGTATAGAGGAAAATATGTTTAAAACATGTTTAATACTTGAGAGATTAATCAGGTCATCCCATATTTTGTGATACTTTTTAGTCTAGAAATTGGCTGAAAATGGGAGTGTGTGCTTATCACAGCATGTTGCTCATTAGTTTGAATATGGAAGGCAACATCTCTGATGGACTGAAATAAAGGGTGTATCAGCTAACTTGTCCAACTGCTTAAGAGTGTTTTCCAGATCTATATTGGTGTTTCATACATGCAATGGGAAAGATACATACACTGCTGCGTTAGCGGCCCTCACAGAATTACTCAGTGAAGCGGGTTGCAAGGCTTTCTTTGGAAGGTCTAACATCAGGACTCTAGCATCATAATTACTGGCTTAATGAGCAGATTTGTTAAAAAGATAATTGAATATATTGATTTTACCTACGACACTGAAGCGCACAGAATATCCGTCTCAGGTGAAATTCAAAGATACGAGGTGAAAAGATCCTACTGCTATAATTGGATTCCCTTTCTTTGAGAAGTGTCATTATGTGAAGAGCTCAAATAGAATGATCAGCATTTTCAGCACTCCTTGCCTTCTTTTCTGTCCCCCCCTTACTTTCTGTCTGCCTCACCATCTCTTCTTGCCTTCTCTCTGCCTGCCTTCTCTCAATCCTCCATACTAACATACCGTAATCTCCCGCCTATAAGGCGCGTCTTATACGTGAATCAAAAGCCTACTGCACCTTAAGAAGCTTTCCAAAAGAGGGGGTGCGTCTTATAGGCGGGGTACTTTTACTATAGAAAAGTACTAAACCCTCAAAAATCAAGCCCCAGGTAGGTCTTATAGCATTCTCCTGAACTCAGGGTGCGCCTTATACATGAGGTGCGCTTTATACGCGGGAGATTACAGTAGTACCTCGCGTAAAAGCCACTGCGGCTAATATGCAAATCTGAGGTATGCTGTGCCTTAGCCCTCATAGAACCTCCCAAAAGAGGGGGTGCGCCATATAGGCTACACAGAATTAGTTTCCCGGACCAGAAGGCAGTATCTACTTCTCCTATCAGTAGCTACTGAGAATATGCTGATCAACAACTGCATTTTGCAGTAGGTACTGCTGAAATACTTCCAAAACAGCTGACTCTACACTGCATTTTCAGTATAAACTCAGTAGTGTACTGACTATCAACTGAGTATGCACTGCATTTTCAGGCTAGAATCAGTAGTCTACTGACTCTCAACTGAATCTTAATAGATACCAAAAATTTCACACTCTGTGCAGCAGCATAGATGCAGTAGTCTACTGACTATCTACTGGTATCGCTCTGTCCATTCATCGATTATTTATTAGCCCTCATAGAACCTCCCAAAAGAGGGGGTGCGCCATATAGGCTGCACAGAATTAGTTTAGTTCTAAACTGGTCAAAATCAAGCACGATCTGACAGCAACTCAGGGTAAGTCTTTAGACTTATATGCGGGATGCGCCTACTACAGGACAAATCATGTCTGTTTTATTGCGTGTACCTGCCTGCTTTCCTATCGATCTGTTTGATTTCCCTTCTTTCCACCAAATTTGAATCATTAGGCGTACTGTGATACCTCGCAGACAAGGTACGGCTTATACGCAAGGATGATGCCCTAGTGAGCCTTATGGGTGTACCTTGTAGAAAAAGATGTTATACATTATCTTTAGTAATTAGGAGCTATATCAGCCATTTTAGGGTTAGGTCATTTTCCGGGACATTTCTGCCTGACTATATAGTAAAGTACTAAGTGGCAAAAATCCAGCTCCAGATGCACCTTTTCGCTTTGTCTCAAGTTGAGGATGCGCCTTATACGCAGGGTGTGCCTCAAACACGAGGTACTTTGATAAGATATTGAAATCCAACCAGAGGAAAGAGTAATGAAGCACTATGGTATATGTTACTAAAGTTCATTAATTCATCTGTGTTTTCTTTGTTCAAGGTTTGTCCAGGTGCAGAGTTGGAGAGTGACAGGTATCTAATACAGGTGGAGGAACCGCTCTCTGACAACCCAGCACCTGCCCCGACCGTCACAGCAAGCCACGCCCCTCCCGCTCAACCACCCCGCAATGCACTGTCCTCCAGGCGAGGAGGGCTGCTACCCAGGTAGGCAATGATTCAACCATTCCTGCAAACTCCTCAGTTTTTCCAGTTTTTTTGGGTTTTTTTTTTTGGAAGATCTACCTGGGTCAATCTTGTGACCCAGGTAGATCTTTGGTTTCTTTTTTCGCCCAGAGTTGGCAGGTATGTTTAACACTAATGCAGGAGTGCATCATACCCGGCTTGATGCACCGATGAAGTGCCATCGAATCTGTTCGCCAGGACTTCATTTGCATATCATGCTGATCCTCTGGGAGTGTATTAGCCCCGTAGGATGCAGGAATATAGCCCTGGCGAGTTGCGCACCAGGGCTGCATTCATTCATCATAACGACAAATGGGCATGACACAGTAATGCTTCAGCAGCCATTAAAGGGTTAAGAGGTAAATAGTGCAAAACATTAATATGCCTATTGGTCATCATGATGCATGAATGCAGCCCTCATATGAAATCCACCAGGACTGGTACAAACCCTACAGGGTTGATCCTATCTGCAAGGGTAAGCATTTTTTTCCAATGCTTTTCTAGTGTGTAGACCTGCTAGCACTGCATTGGTGTACCATAATGATGGATGAACATTTGAGATTTTAATATCATGCATCCACTCTTTAAAATAAGATTTTCCTTCAGCTGATAATAGCAGATTCATCGTTTTATACATTTGGCTATTGAAATTGGCTATTATTGTAATTACATGTATTTCTAAATTGGAACGGCTCATCAAGCCCCCTAGTGGTCTTTACATGAAATCAGAGATGGCAGATTTTCTCTGATTTCAGAGGTTCGAAGGTGATATTTTACTACAGAAATAATAAGAATTTTTTTTAAAATGAATGTTTTATAATTCTGATATTTCTTAAAGATACACCCAACCCTAAGTGATTAATTTTGAAGGTATTTGTCACTCTGATTAGGGTATAACCCCACTTTTGAAGTGCCCCAAAATAATTTTCAGAGTTTCACCACCTATCGGACTGACATCTCTGTGAAATGGTCTTGAGCAGCATTAACCCTTAAAGGGCCGTTAATGCATTAATACATCATGACCATTGGACCAATGGTCGTCATGATGCATGAATGTAGCCCTGGTGAGTTACTCACCAAGGCTACATTCATGCATCATGACGATCCTACAGGGTTGATACAGTCCCGGAGTGTCGGCATGATGCTCCAATGAAATGCTGGCGAGCAGACTCACCTTCAGCACTGGATATCTTGCACTCCTGTATCAGCGGCCCTTAAAGGGTTAAACATCCCCAATATTGAGATCAAGAGAATCCTGTACCATATACAAATAAACCCATCGTCTAATGGGGTGATTGTTTCTTGTTCTGCAGACAGCCTCGTTATCCCGACCCTGCGTTCAGACAACAACAAGCACCGCCAGGTCTGACCAGCGCCATGCCCACCGGCCGGGGCACAGGTATCAAGAGGAAGAGAGGGGTAAGTGTCTACAGACTAAGGAATTGGTCCTTTTTTAGCAATAGGTGGGGCTTGTTGGTGGGGTAAAAATTTTATCAGCCAAAAAAAAGTGTGCATAACAATAGAACAAAAGGGGACCGAACACATCTGTGTCTAGGACCTGTAAGTGTAAAGAACTGCTTAAAGAATACCATATAACCTTGCGAATAAGCCGTGGCATATACAATAAAACCCTGTTCATGACCAACCTCAGTCATAAGCCGGGGGTAGACTTTGGGAAAATGTTTTAAGTCGATTTTGGTCCTCAATTTACACCATTTTCTCTTTGATCTATTGTAATCAAACCCCAGTCATAAGCTGGGGGTAGATTTTGGCAATAAGCCGATTTTGACCAAAAATAGCAAAAAAAAAGATTGGCTTATGACCGGGGTTTTACAATACACAAATTTGAGGCTCACTGCATCTCAAAGGACCTGTCAAAAGACGGGTGCTCGTTATAGGTGAGGTAAAATTATATTAGATTGGAACTAAAGTGGTGAAAATCAACCTCTGGGTATGCCTTAGTCAATAGTGGTATGTTAGCAACTCAGGGTATGTCTTGTATGCAGGATGCACCTTATACGCAATGTACTGTAATGATCAACATAGGCATAATATCCTCAGGACCCCTACCTAGATGTAGAAAAGTGTCCAGGAGGGTCCATTAACCCTTTGAGCGTGGCCATTGGTCGTCATGGTGGCCATTGGTCATCATGGTGCCCATTGGTCGTCATGATGGTCATTGGTCGTCATGGTGCCCATTGGTCGTCATGGTGCCCATTGGTCGTCATGATGGCCATTGGTCGTCATGATGGCCATTGGTCGTCATGGTGCCCATTGGTCGTCATGGTGCCCATTGGTCGTCATGATGCCCATTGTCATGATGCCCATTGGTCGTCATGGTGCCCATTGGTCGTCATGGTGCCCTTTGGTCGTCATGGTGCCCATTGGTCGTCATGGTGCCCATTGGTCGTCATGGTCCCCATTGGTCGTCATGATGCCCATTGGTCGTCATGGTGCCCATTGGTCGTCATGGTCCCCATTGGTCGTCATGGTCCCCATTGGTTGTCATGGTCCCCATTGGTCGTCATGGTGCCCATTGGTCGTGATGGTGCCCTTTGGTCGTGATGGTGCCCATTGGTCGTCATGGTGCCCATTGGTCGTCATGGTCCCCATTGGTCGTCATGGTGCCCATTGGTCGTCATGGTCCCCATTGGTCGTCATGATGCCCATTGGTCGTCATGGTGCCCATTGGTCGTCATGGTCCCCATTGGTCGTCATGGTCCCCATTGGTCGTCATGGTCCCCATTGGTCGTCATGATGCATGAATGCAGCCCTTATGAGTAACTCGCACGGGGTTTACATACACCCAGAGGTTCGGCATGATGCTCCAATGAAGTGCTGGAAAGCAGACTCGCCAGCACTTCATTGGTGCATCTTGACGACCAATGGGCATGATGCACTCCTGCATCAACGGCACTTAAAGGGTTAAAGTGCCCTGTAAAGCTCTGCCCTGCACTGCCTCCAATGACCTGGTATCAATAGAGATAGATAAGGCAAACCTTTTAAAAGCGGGCTGTGAGATAGGATGTCAGCGGTAGATGTGGACATATGTGTTTTGTTGGCGGGAGAGGTAACAGCCATGGTGACCCTCCAATATAGGCAACTACCATAGTACACAGCATATAAGCTAAACTTAGTCATAAGCCGGGGGTAGACTTTGGAGAATTGCTATAAACCGATTTTGGAGGCTGATTTCAACCCTGCTTATAAGCTGGTAGGTAGAATTTACCATGAATTTAGATGCTGATTTTTACCAAAATGACAAAAAAAGATCGGCTTATGACCAGCTGACCAGGGTTTTTGTGGCCCTGCTTAGAAGATGCACCCTGTAAGGTGCATCTGAAGGCTGTTTTGGTTCACTTTATATCAAATTTTATGAAATTTTAAGGCGCACCCACACTTTTTGGGAGTTTTATGAGGCACAGTAAGACTCAGATTCACATATGAGCCAAAGTACTTAGCTAAGCTACCATAAAGCTACAGTCAGGTCCTGAGAATAAGCTCGGGTTAGATTTACGTTAGTTTAATACTGTTCTACACTATGAAAACCTTGCCTGTAAGACACACCCTGAGTACAGCTAAATTCTATAAGGCTCATTTGAAGTTATCCTCATGCTAAGACATCACCTTGTAATTTACGGATCCCTGAAACCCAGGTCATAAGCCAATCTTTTTATGCCATATATGGTCGAAAATCGGCTTCTAGTTTATTGCCTAAGTCTACCCGTGGCTTATGACTGGGGTTTTATTGCAATAGATGAAAGAGAAAATAGTGTAAATTGGGCCCCAAAATCGGTTTATGATATTCCCTCAAAAGTCTAACCCCGGCTTATGATTGAGGTCAGGTTATGACCGGGATTTTATGGTACAATGTATACGCAATCCAGGGTAGTCCTGTCCTACAAAAAACTTGCAGATCCTAAACTACCACAATCTCCCATATAAAGCACACCCGCTTGATTTTTTAAAGGTTTAACACTGTTCTATAGTAAAAGTACCTCGACTATTAGACACACCCAGACTTGAGGCTGATTGTATGAGGCGCAGGAAGCCATATATTCGCGTATAAGACACGTCTCGTAGGTGGAAGATCAGCATAATCTCATTTTTGTGTGCTGGGTAAGTCGCCAGCGCAGCATCAATACAACATATCCTCTACCAAACTTTATTCTTCTATTTTTATGTTTAAAATTTGCCCACCTACTGTAATTTACGCTGGCTTACATGTACCAGATTTTAGGGTTTTATTTCCTAAAATTTCTCAAAAATAAAGCAGGATGACTCCTTACAGACACCTTTATTAATTAAACTTAGAGAAAGTATTGACATAAACCTTTATTTACCATTTCAAATGACATTTTCAAATCCTGTAATTGTATTGAACGAGGCACAAAGGAGATAATTCGCACAAATCTTCTTAAGTAAAAATCGAATTAAATCTGAGGCCTCATGCAAAGATGGCTGCCGCTAATGTTATCTCTTTGATCTTTGGGTGTGTTTCGCACGCCGCTCTCGAGATTAACCACCGAAGTCAGAATCAAACTTTGCCACCATGTGGGTGCTCATATCACGAAGGGTGATAAATTAAACCTCTAAATTCATTGCACTTTGCTTGTATTTATTGTTATTCGTCAAAGGACCGCATGAAACCTCCAGGTTCATTTCCTTTGTTACCGTAAGTTCTCTGGTATAAGCAGCACCCTTGTATAAGCCACACCCTGAGTTAGACAGGAAGATATAAGCCGCACCTGGAACTTGAAAATTCACAGTTTAATACTATGGTGTCAAATACCCTTATATGAGCCGCACCCTGACTTTGGGAATCTCCTATAAGCGGCATTTTGTTTTGGGTTCTGGTATAAGCCGCGGCCTATACGAGAGCATTTATGGAAGTATGATGCACCAATGCAGTGCTGGCGGATAACTCAGCAGTGCTCATCTGATGTATCAAGCTAACCTTTCAGAATTATTTGCACCCTGTAAGTTATGAATGTTGCCATCATGCAGTGTTAGAAATTGACTAACTAAGCAGCAATTATAATGAATGTTGAACATAAGGTTTTAATGGGCTCTGTATTCCCAATGGATTCAGGTTCTGGTAGATCAAAGATAGCTTTTTAGAAGATCAAAAATAGTCTTTTTGTTTTAAGCACCTAATTTCAGTGAAAAATCTGGCTCATGTCATAGTTTCAAAGAACGGCTTCATCAAAACTTCACATAAACATACAAAAATTAAACCATTGTTCCTCTACTAAAGGTTTGAAGTATAAAGGGAAAAATCATTGTAGATTCAGGTAGAGTTAACACTAAATAGAAATTTGAGGCTTTGTGATAAATCCTATCACTGGCACAAACTAAAAAACGCCTTGGGAATATTTAATTTAAATTTCTTAAATAGAAAAAGATAAACTTGAACGTAATAGAAAAATCAAGATATTGATTTTTTGTCATTTTCCTTGATATTTCAGGGTTTCATCCCACCGCGCCAGCTGAAGATACAGCGGACAGACCCCACTCTACCAGAAGACGACGAAGCTCCAACGATGACAGCCTTACAAGTTCTACAAGCTAACAAATCCCGCCTCACCTCCGTACGATCCTCAGAACACTTCCCCCAGGGACAGGGATCCAGACCCTCTCTGTTTAACATGTACTCAGGGAGAAATGAAGCGAGTAGTGAAAACACCCCACCCAGACCGCAACTGCTTCCTACTGCTGATTATAACATAGAATCTTCTTGTGGAAATTCTGAATTGAGACATGGGGTAAATACATGGGATCGCACGGGTCGTGAGGCTAGCCCATCCGCAACTCAACCTTGGGTCGTCGTAGTTGAAGCTGCCCCGGCCACTGAAAATAAGGCGAAAATGGACCCTGTCGAGAGAGAGAGAAAACTAGAAAGTGGGGAACAGAAGCAGAATATTTCAGTGGAACAGAGACAGATACAGCGAAATGCAAATGTAAGAAATTCAGCTGGCAACAATGCGGAAAGCCTACAAGATGTGGAGTTGGACAATGTGTATTCCAATGTTAATAGGACTAAACCTACTGAGAATCCAACACTTCCCAATGCTCAAACTAATAGTAACATTGGTGATGCGGATGACTTATTATTATCGCAGGGGGCCCGTGGTTCACTACCGGTGTATGACCGTGTCTTATCCAGTATGCGCTCAGCTGATAAACCCTCCCCATGGAGCACGATCGGGAAAAAGAAAACTTCATCCGTAAATCAAAACAGAAGCCTTTCACTAGGAGAAAGATCTATGGAGGTTTCTCGTGATTTAACGGCTCAATATAGGGCAAAGCCAGATGTCAATAACATTAGAATGCCACTGGGAATGAATACCGATCTTATAAATGAGAGAACAGCAGCATCAACATCCACTGCAAATAGTACATCATCTTTGAATTCCACGCATGTGCCAGTCAAAGATCCGGTGGGTTTGTCACAAGGTGCCAAAAGGAAACCATGGCAGATTCTAGCGCTGATAGGAGGTGGATCTGCGGGTGAAGCGACAACTGCAGTAGGCGAGTCAACTTTGAGTACAGATGTTGAGAATAACTCATTAACCCACAATCCAGATGGGAATAACTTTGATGATCAGCAACCAATGAATGGTGAGGGGTGTATATCAATAGGGATTTATCAAGGTGAAAGCAGCAAGAATTCAGCTAATCAGGAAAAAGAACTTTCAGAGAAGAACGAGGAAAATATGCCTGTTGACAGTGTGATCGAGAAATTAGTTACTGAGAGAGACGAGCCTAATTTTATTCCGAACTACACTTTACCCGGTACTAACTTTGATAATATCTCACAAACTCTTTTTACAAAAGATGTCCCTCCCAACCAGGATTCCCCACATATTACTGGTAGCACTGAAACTTCAATTACAAAAGAATGCGTAGCAGAGGGGCCCAACAACATGTCATTTTCTGAGAATGGCCAGCCATGCTTCGAGCTTAGCTTCTCGCCGCTATCGCATGCTTCATACTCAGACCAGGAGGAAGACAGTCAGGGAACCCCCTCCACAGGAGCTAACCTCTCACAACTACCTCAGCAAGATCAGTCTGAGCAGGGGCAATTAGAAATCATTAGTTGTTCAGTTAGTGGGGAGGCTGACAATCGTAACACCGATTCCCCTTCCCATAGACTCCAAGAGGAAAGGGAGAAGTTAGCACTATCGTTAGTAGACGATAGACCCGAGATGGTGTCCACTGATATGAATCGGGAAGCTTGCATTCAAAAGCAAACAGCCACTGCCACAGAGTTGAACCAATGGAAAAATCAATCAGACTTAGAAGGAGTCAAGGATGGGGATAATTCAGGTGAAGAAAATACGTGCAATTCGGCCCTACTAACTACTACTACCAACAATCCTATCACTTCAAGTGGGGATAGTGAACCCACTTGTGAACAATTGGACGCTGGTATTAACACAGGGGAAGTCAAGATAAAGGAGAGAGACAGTGTGAGGAGAGAGAAAGAGATTGGGGATGGAGTGAGAGGAGGGGGAGAGCGAGATGTAAGAAAAGATTATGTCAAAAATGAGCAGATGAAGATTGGAATGGATGGTGATGGGATGAGGAATAAGGAAAGGGAGAGCTCAGAAATGGATTCGAGAGGACAGGAGGGAAGGGCCCTGGCTGATATGGACGGCATGGACTGGGATGACGTAGAGTGGGAAGGTGGAGAAAATGAGGAGTTGGAGACAGGCAGCAATGGAACAGACAAAATAATGAAAAAAATGTGTGAAAATGAAGGTGGGACAAGTTTGAAACACAACACTGATTTAAACAGGGAATTAACCGAGAATGTAAATGTTGAGAATGCTATTGGAGATGCAAATATTGGTAGAAGGGAAACGATAGAAGATGCGTATGGAATGAGAGTAGTCAAAATACAGGGCTTTGAAAGAGAAATAGATGAGAAAAGAGATATTGGAGCAATGAATGGCACTGAAGGTGCCCCTAAGAGGCTGGAATTTAAGGAAATGGAAGATGAGGAACCAGGTGCTACTGTTGGCAGGGGAGAACCAGAGGAGAGTGAAATTGAGAGAAATGAGTTTGCATATATGGATGTGAGAGTACAGGAGGCTAGGGCTGGGGAGGAGGACAGTGAGGGATACACAGGAGACCTTCAGGTCAGTGTCAGAGGTTCTGGATCAGAGCAGTTCAATGGAGAGGATCTAAGAGGAATGGGTATTGGGGAAGCACTGGGCATGGATATGACCACTCAGGAGTGCGTGGATTCGGTGGTAAGGGCAGGGATCGGTGACGGGTTACGATGTCCAACGGTGGCCGAAGGGGAACATGGGTCGTCGCAGTGGCCTGCCCCTAACAGATTATGGCGGGGTGACGGCGGGACAAACCCAGCACGTCGGGAGGCAAATCCCACTGCTCAGCCACCCATTCAACCAGATTGTGACTCGAGTGCCGCCCCCGCCTGCTCCCGCATGTCTCCCCATGCAGCTCAGCCATGGTCAGTGGACCAGGCGCTTATTAATAGGGCCCCCGTGAATGACCAGAAAGACGCTAGGACTATGGGTGCCTCATCGGCCTTTGTGAGGTCGTCAGCCATGACAGTCACAGATAACAGCTCCGGTGATGGACACCCACCCGCACACAAGGAGCGGCCGACAGACACCGCTACCACCAATAAAACACAGATAGCCCTAAGGAAGGGGCCGCCACAGCCAGGGAGCGAGCCCCCTGATATGGGATCGAAACCATGGAGACGGGAACCCATAGAAAACTTCATTAATAATGAAGGTCCGAGTGTGTCACAGAGTGTCGATACTTCCAGTGATAAAGCAGCGATGAAAGAAAGTCAATCAATGCAAACTTCAATTATTTCCCCCTCCGGCTCTGATGGATCTTGCCAAAATGAATCAGAGGTCAGACTTTCATTAGATAAATCAAGTCAGTCTATTGGTATTTCCCGCTGTAAAAATGGTGAAAGGAGTGCAATAGGTGAAAAGGATTTCCATAGCACACAGAGCCCTACACTTTCAATTGACTCCTTATCAGGTCCCCCAAAGGGCATTAAGAATGGTATTAAAGAAAATGACGGTATTAACAATGGCAGCCCCGTCCTTAGCAACCGTGCACGTCTCCTTTTAAATGACCTTGAATTCAGCCCGGAGATCCCTTTCGTGTACAGCTCCGGTCAGTGTGCATCTATACAAACTGACCGAATGCTGGGAGTCAGTGGGCCTTCTAGGTGGACGCAGGAGGATGCTGAATTACAAGTAAATGAACCTTTTAAGGAGAGGACACACCAGACGCCTGACCCATCGTCACCGTCCCCACAACCCCCTGATCCTACCCTTATACACTCCAAGCCTACTGTAGCTATGGTGGAGGATATTGGTGATGGTATAGTAGAAAACAAAAACACAGGGGTAGGTTATAAGGGTTCCTCACAGCCACACGTCAGTATGTCACAAACAGACCTGAATGACTCACAGCCTGTAGTCCATGTATCGGAGCCTTCACATAAGCCAGAGCCTGTTATGGACAATATGGTGGGAGCTACTTCACATAGTAGTACTGAAAACTTACCTAAAGAAAACTTGGCTGAATCTGAAATATGGAGAGATTCCTCCCCTGCAGATCAGAATGTCAATATAGACTATGATCAAGCTCCCACTATCTCACAAGAATCAGAACAGAGTGACCTTCGCAGAGACTTTATGTCAAAACCTGTACACATGCATGCATGTGTATCACCATCACCACCAGATGATATTCCTGAAAGTATCAGACAGCATTACAGTCAGAGGTTAGCATCGAGGGACCATATCAAGTCTGAGTCGCCAGCATCTCAAGTCGATCCCAATGATGAGTATAGTGATATGAAACAAAGGTTTACAATGCCACACCTCACAAGAGACCGCAATAAGCCTCCAACATTAGCACCATTTGGTGACCTTAATCGTGTAGGGGTGACCTTGAAAGATGCAGTGACCTTGGACATATTTAAGAGAGACAGTCCTTGTTCTACCAGACAAAGTGTGCCTCATATGACGTCACAAACTGTGTCTATGTCACCCATGACGTCACTTGCTACGTCCATGACGTCACATGCCACGTCATGGCTGGGGAGGGACATAACTAACAATAATGAAGGTAAGATTTCATCAAATAGTTATGGAAAGGTTTAATATCTCTGTAAGGTGTTTTTCAATTCATGTGTTTCTTATAACCTAATAATGAATCTGTATACATTTTATCAACAACTGTTTGACAGCTGTCATAATCATAGCCCTTTAAGGACCGCTGATGCAGAAGTGCATCATGCCTACTGGTCATCATGATGTACCAATGAAGTGCTGTCGAGACTGCTTGCCAGCACTTCATTGGAGTATCATGCCAACCCTACGGAGTTGATACACAAACGATGAAGTGCTGGCGAGCAGTCTCGCCAGCACTTCATTGGTGTATCATGCCGACCAATGGGAATGATGCATTAATCCATCAGCGGGCATTGAAGAGATAAATTATGTCCTTAGGCTGAGCATAGGTTAAGGCTATTGTGAGGGATTCATTGTGAGAATGCAGGAAAAGGACGTTGTAGTTTGGCTAGTTGACACTAGAGGGTGGGACAGTACGGGGAAGTTGTTGGAGAAGGGTCATCTGCTCCTCCTCAGGACTGTAATTGTACAGGAAATAGGCTGCAAGGTTTAGTCCCTTAAATTCAACATAAGTATATACACACTGCAGGAACGGTCTATGGAAAATCCTCCAAACTCTACGCAAGTAGAAATAAATACCCAATTGGGCCCTAGCTCAACCACTAGCGTGAGTCGTCTCTGGCAGCCTGGGATTTTGGGTAAAAGTATTTCTGGCTGCTGGTTGCTGTAGTGGTTAAATGTAGGCAGGTACCATGCATAGTAATATTCCCCAGAAAATGGGGACTCATAATGCCTAAACACGAGAGAGTCTAAGACTACTCCTTAAATGCTGCACAGGCGAGATTGATGAATATCATACTGTGAAATCCCATAAAGTCATCACAAATAAATACGCACAATACTATATTGAGGAAGGTCTAGTGGTGTTTTGGAAATCCCCTAATCTGATCACCATTATAATTACCCAATCCCATAAACTCAAGAATAGGTCAGATATGTCTGGGAAATCCCCTAAATTCAACACAAGTACAGATAGATGAAGGGCAGACTGATAAACAGAATGTCACCATCATCCAACTGAAGCCTTTTAGACCTTATGTCCAACCTGCGGCCCTTGATATGGATACCAGTCATCCGTTACGGTTTATCGCTGATAGTCGTCTTTGCAGTGACAGTCTGTATATTTAGTTCGGCCTATATCGCACAACAGCGCATTGCCTCAGATAAACCTGCTCTCAGGATAAATAGATCCTTGACACATTGTTATCAGAAAGCAGAAGGCCAAAGCATACATCTTTAATAGCCTTGTCAATCCTTACCCCATAACCCTTTAAGAATGTGCTACTGCATTCATGAATCATGCCAACCCTATGGGGTTAACACACTCCCACAGGGTCGGAATGATGAACCAATGAAGTGCTGGTGAGTAGACTCAACAGCACTTCATTGGTGCATCATGACTACCAATGGGCATGATGCACTCCTGCATCAGTTGCCTTTTTTGTTTAAGGGCTGCATGATGCCTCCACATGAATGTTCCTTTATCTACCGTAAATCCCCGGTCATAAGCCGGATTTTTTTTTTCTATTTTGGGCCCAAACCGGCTTCTAAATTTTTGCCAAAGTCCCCCCCCCCCCCGGCTTATGACCGTTTTTTTTTTTTTTACTATAGAATAAAGAGAAAATGGTAAAAATTTGACCCCAAAACTGGCTTTTAGGATTTCCCTGAACTCGCCCCCCGGCTTATGACCGGGGCCGGCTTGTGACCGGGGATTTATGGTACATGATGCACCTATGCAGTGCTGGCGATTCTACTTGCTAACACTGCATCTGTGCATCCCGTACGACCATCATGATGCATGAATGCACCCTTGTTGAGTTTCCATGCTGCTGCTGCATTCATACATTACATGTATTATTAGCGGGTATGATACATTAAATCATTATACGGCCCTTGAAGGATTCATGGTCTTATCACAAATCATAATACGCTGCCAAAAGGGCAGTGTGATGCATTGGGGCAGTTAAAGCGAAGTTAACATAAAACTGCATTTATAAAGTATTGGCCTGTTTAGGAGCTATTAACTCAAATAAGTACCTGTCTCGAATAAGCGCCGGAGATAAGAGGCTGTTCTACTCAATCTTACAGTGTTCTCACATGTCATGGAATAAAATGTTGTCAGGGAAAATCATGGAATGTCATGGAATTTGTCAATATTTCATTGTGAGTCATGGAACGCCCTGGAAAATGGGGAAACTGAATATTTATTGCAAAATCCATCTTTTCAACCTTAATTGCAGGAATTTTTACTGGGGGATCGAGCCCACTTATGTCCAAGATTAGTTAGAAATGTCATTGAAAATCTTAATTTTTGTCATGGAAATGTCATGGAATTAGAGACTTAAGATTTTGTGGGAACCCTGATCTTAAAGGAAAAGATCAGCCTATTTTCATGATGACTTATTTCGGTAGTATTTTCATTGCATAAAAAGATTCTGGCATACTTTTTAGCACATCTGCTTTGGTAAGGGCAGGAGGGAGACATCTCTGATGAAAAGTATGACGTCACAGGAGACCAGATACAGCCCAGTATGGACCACACAGTTTTGTCTGTCTACAACTGAATGGTGCTTATAAGTATCAGTTGACCATTATTTCATATTTACTTCCATTAATAGCACTAAACCTGCATGATATTAGGTTGTTGTACACTTTACCTTTACCATTAAAACATATTTTGTGACAGACTTCATGCTCAAACAATGCAGCACCCGATGCATCTGGTCTCCTGTGACGTCATACTCTGTATCAGAGAGGTCTCCCTGCTGCCCTTACCAAAGTAGATGTGTTGACAAGTATGCCAGAATCTTTTTATTCAATATGGTCATCATGAAAATAGGGTGGTCTCTCCCTTTAAGCTCTAAATATGGGTCGGTCTCATTCAAGGGCTGGGGGATAGAGGGGTGTTTAAATTTATAAGCAATGCAGTGCTTAAACGGGCTTTTACAGTAACCAATACCGTGAGTATAACCACAAGAGGAGTTGTCCATCTTGTCCTTTTTGTTCCAAACTTTCTAACCAAACATCTAAAATGACACTAGGTGCCACCAGAGATGTACAAGGTGACCCTACTCGTGTTCCCTCCCTGCCACCTGGAGGGCGCCCAGGTCTGCCACCCCCGGGTCGTGTAAATCTGCCCCCTGGCACGCTGTTCCAGCTGTCCACGTCCCAGCGCCCCGTGACAGTGTGCACGCAGCGGGTGAGACGAGACAAGCAGCCACTACCAGACACGGTATGTGTGTGTTTTTAGAAATAAAATTTGATATTTAATTCGCCTATTTATATGTAACCAATGTACCGTAAACTCCCGCGTAGAAGACGCGTCCTCTACGCCAAACAAAATGCTGGGGAGTCTTATAGCTTTCACTCAAGTTGGGGGTGCGTCTTATACGAGGGGTAATTTTTCTATAGAAATGTACTAATCTTACAAATATCAGCATTAAAATGTGCGTCTCATACGCGAAATTGCATGTGCTAACTTTAGGGTGCGTCTTATACGCGCAGCGCGTCTTCTACGCGGGAGATTACGGTATATTCATTATGTCGCACACTGTTCCCAGCACTATACTTCCAATATTCTCACTCATACTATAATATACTGAGTATATTTTATGAAGAAATATCATCCCTTAAACTGCCGGCCCTCAGAAAGGTCATTTGGGACTTAACTGCCGGCCCTATGGCGTTGGGCAGCAGAGTGGACAAAGTTTGCTGCCCTGAATTAGCAGCTAAGAAAGATAGAAAAATCAAATAACTAATGGATTTGTACTTTAATGACAAGGATGCATGTATATCCATGTAGAAACACTGTTATATTGGTAAAACAATATGACACTTTTGTTATCTAGGTATATCAGCAATGTTGTAGTGCTTTACTTAGACAGCCCACGGATGCTGCCCTGAGGCAGCAGCGGCAGTTCAGGGGCATTTTAGATGCTGCCTGAGGGCAGCAGCGGCATTTTAGATGCTGCCTGAGGGCAGCAGCGGCAGTTCAGGGGCATTTTAGATGCTGCCTGAGGGCAGCAGTGACCCTTAAGGAAAGCCTACTTTTATGATGACTTAATTTGGTAGTATTTTCATTGAATAAAAAGATTCAGTCATACTTTCTCGCAGATCTGCTATTGGAAGAGCAGGAGGGAGACCTCTCTGATGCAGAATATGACGTCATAGGAGACCAGATGCATCAGGTGCTGCATTGTTTGACCATGGAGAGTGCTACGAGACATGATTGTAATTGTAAAAGTAAAGTGTACAAAAGCCTTATAAAATGTAGGGTAACTCAATGGGACTATACAGTGTTAGTGATGAAAGGAAATGTGACTACCGTATTCATTCTAATAAGTGCACATGTGCGGAATATTAATTGTTAGATGCTCAGAACCCTATTAGAAGAATTAATTCTAATAAGCGCACCCCCAAAAGCCTAAAATCGCTGTTTCTGCCCTAGAAATCTTGATTTTTTACACTTCATTTGACTGATTTTACACCAGAATGGGGTCTAAAAAGGAGGGGTGTGCGCTTATTAGAGCATGTGTGCTTATTAGAATGAATACGGTATGGGGTTTTTAAGGACACTTGTAAGCACCATCTGTCCATAGACAGAGAGTATTGTGTATTTAACGCTGGGCTGCATCTGGTCTCCTATGACGTCATACTCTGCATCCGAGAGGTCTCCTTCCTGCCCTTATAAGGCAGATTTGCTAGAATATATGACTGAATCGCTGTATTCAATGAAAATACTATCAAAAGAAGTCATCATAAAAATATGCTTGTCTCTTTCTTTAAAGGGTTAATGATATCTATGAATGATGGGAAATTTATAAATATTATTGAAAGCAATAGATATCCTCAGTTGCAGGTGTCATTGGCTCATTACATGATATGCAACACGTTGTTGATAGTAACAACCCCTGTTTCCAATAGGCTACAACATTCCCCACTTTCCGGTTTTAGGGAATTCTATGAATATAAATTTGGGGTAAATTCAATTGTTTCCACCTTGTGTTTGTAGGTTAATTCTAAGCTGGAAACATACACAGTGAAAGGGGCTGTGGTTAGTAACACAGTGAGGAGGGAAAAAACCCAGCCCCATGAACCTGAACATATCACAGGACCCCTGACACCAGTACAACATGGATATACAGGTAAGTGGGATAAACTGTTCAACTGTAAAACCTCAGTCCAATACCCATTTCATCTTTTTACCAAAATCTTTTGATCATTTCTAGTCTTAAAATGTGAGCATAAAGAGGGGCTTTGCTCTTATAGGATTTGTGCTCATCACATTGAAAGCATTTCCACAAGGTGCAAACCCAGTTTATGACTGGGGTTTTATTACAATAGATCCTAGTGTAAAGTTGTCCCTTAAAGTGCAGGGGTGTGAAATCTCAGCCTAAAGGCGGATTTCAGCCTTTTACATGCTCACCAGAAAAAAAACATCATCCCCAATTAACAAATTCTAGTACTCAAAAGGTAATCTTTTGGCCTCCTTTTAGATCAGAAAGGGATGTACTATTACTGTTTGACCATTTGAGTAACTTAAATGTAATGTAAAGATGTTATTTAAAAACCTTTACAAGGCTGTTCAGTGAACTTCAGCCTAAATTGGTTTTGGTATTTCACACTCCTGAAAGTGGGCTCATAACATTTTCCTCAAATTTAAGACCTGGTTCATGAATGTGGTCAGCTTTTAAGCGAGGTCTTTAAGTACAAGCATAGTATACCAGTAACTAAGATTGTTTTGTAAATATACTTTACACGTCCTGAAAAATAAACCGACATTCAATACAGTGCTGATTATAAGATTGTCCAGCACTGCAGTGCTTAGGTCCAGTCGTAGATCCAGAATTTGGCGTCATCTAGGATCCAAAATGAAGAAATAAACTCTCAACTACAGAGTAGCCAAAAAGGAGAACACACACACCCCGCGCCCCATATCTAAATCCGATAAGCATAAACCTAGAGTCATCATGTTACCGTAATCTCCCGCGTAGAAGACGCGTTGCACGTATAGGACGCATCCCAAACTCAGCAGGAGCATTTTTGCGTATAAGACACACATTTTAATGCTGATATTTGTAAATTCAATACATTTCTATAGTAAAATTACCCCTTGTATAAGACGCACCCCCAATTTCAATACATCCTATAAGACGCACAAGGCATTTGTTTGGCGTAGAGGACGCGTCTTATACGCGGGAGTTTACGGTACCATTGAAGAGTACAAAGTCTATCACTTACCCGTCTCGTGTACATCAAATGACAGGGGGGAAGATTCTGGCTGAGTTTACATGTTTGCCATTATTGATAGTTATACTTCCTGTTAGTTTCCTTTTGTAATCCTTGACTCCCTTTTGTCTGTCGTTGTTTTCACTCATCAATTTCATTTTGTAATTCTAGATGTATTTATTCTAGGACTCATCTGCACACCCTCCAACGCTTCCTCTCTTTTCCTCTCTATTCATTTCGGTGGACTTCTGAGGGCCCTATACAGCAAAGGCCCCTATCCTTCAAATTAAGGTTTTTGTGAGGTCCCTATGTTAGAACTATCTCTGGGATGTCCGAATGTAGTGAGGTATCTATATTGAAGTTCATCCCCATGGGGAAACATGACTGTTTTCTGCACGAGTCTATATGAAAGCTTTTCCCCTCACATGCCATTCAGTTCTGCATATTTTTTTAAAATTTTTAGGCCCAGATTAATTTTGGCAGGACGGAATACCTCGAGAAAGAAATAATGAAAAACAAGAATCAAACTCAGTATTTTATAAACTATTTATCTCTTATTAAAGCAGCTCTCGGCAGCGATTTTGCCAGCAATAGCCGGTGTCCTGCGAGTTTTTGTATTGACTGCTGTAGTTCTAGTAGTTAAGAGTTTAATTTTGAATAAATAGGGGCGAGCTTCTAATGCACTCCTTATGTCAAACAGTACATATCAATAATTCAACGAATGAAGTATCAACACACTAATAAAAGTATTGTACTTAATTGAAGTTAAAAATGTTCATTAAACATGCATTGGTTCAGTATATTTTGTATCTTTTGTGAAATAGAGACAATTTTGAGCATTAGGGGCCTGCTCCCTTCCATACAACACTCCCATCAAGGATGTCCCTCAGACAGGATGTTTTTTTAGATTGGTTCCATCCAAAGATCAGTCATTAGTTTTCTCGCTAAGTCATTTGAGATATCAATGAAATGACTTTTTTACATGCTCCTTATCCGGATGCAACAGATGTCTGTTGACAGGCAGGGATTCTATAGCTGTCAAGGTTTTGTCAAAGGAAAGCTGCCATTGATTTCTCTGCTGAACTAAAAGTTACTGATGGAGTGACTGTCTGCAACATTTTATGTATTTTGAACATTGCATGTCAGTTTCTGCATGCACATTCATCAATAGGTGAATTTGGGAGAGACAACATAGGGCCAAATGTGGGGCAGGGTGTTTTGTTTGGTAGAAAGATCAGGCAATTTTGCTGAGAATAGAGAACATACTCACAAAAGAAGGTATCAGTTAATTTGTAACCTACCTGAATAGGGGTCCCATTATTTACCACCAACCACTTTAGAGAGGGGAGACTTCGTTTTACTTTTTGAGGGTTGTAGAGGATTCTAACGGCACTTTAGAATTCATTTAATAAGTGCCCAAGGCCTTTAAAAATGGCACACCAGTAATCAAGACTTTAACTGTCTCTGAAATTGTGAACATTTGGCCATTTTCTAATCAGAAAAAAAGGGCTCCAAATAGAGGGAGGCGGAGTGGGCACTTATGAGCGGATGGGCGTTTATCATGTCGAATATGGTACAACTGATGTATTAATGTATATAACATGAAAGTGATGAGATCTAAAGGTTCTCACTTGCCCCTCCCTTCTTGGTCCCAAAGGTTAGAAATATTGTAACAGAGTTTACCCAGAAAAATCGGTTAATTAATTTAATGTTAATTAAAGGGGCCCTGGCATGGTTATGCATGCCCGCATTAAAAAGTCACATGACCATCCCTTGACCAATCAGGGCGCCGCGATTTTTCCGCTGGTTCCCGCGATTTTATGATCGCTGTTTGAATCGGTAGCCATGTTGTTAATTTACAGTGCTAGCCCCCCTTTAAGTGGTTAATAACCCTTTTACCCTTGGATTTCCGTTACTTTATTGGATTTGCGTGGGGTGGTATGGGTTTTTAATCAGTGCGTAAATCAAACTATGTGGTAGTGTCGTTTCAAGCTCAATGAGTGAAATCAGCTGTCATTTCAAATTAAACTCTGCACCAAGACATTGGACGTGAATCTGTCAGGCATAATCCTGGTCATACCATCAGGCAGACTTCAAAGACACAGCCAATTTATTGGCAGTTGCAGATTTCCAAGGGGAGGAACTGAAAAAGCCAAATCAAAAGATGAAACATGAGAACATGCCTCCATTCAAGCCCCTCATGATCCGCAATTCATGGAGTCTTTGTTCTTGTGGGAGTCTCCTGGCAGTTTGAAAGTTACACCCTCCTCCCTCTCCATCAGAATTATTGTTCTTGATGAGGGGACCTGAAACTCTGATCCCAGTAATGGTGAGATTAGCATAAGACAAGATTTGCATAAACAAGTTGATGGAAAGAAGATAGGTCCCTCTGAGACAGCTGTTTATTCCATTCAATAGAAGAGTTGTAATCTTTTTAAGGAAATTTATTTATCAATACCTTTAAAGTAAAAGCAGCTGCCATTATTGATATGAATGATAAGGAGAATCAGGAGACGTTATCTTTCATAACATACAGCATTGGGATGGCTGTCTGCTAGAGAGACAGGCATAAATTGTAAACTATGTAGAAATGGAAAGGAAAGTGCATATAAATATGATAGATATAGATAGATTTATCAGAATGAGAGTACCGTAATCTCCCGCGTATAAGGCGCGTCTTATACGCGAATCAGATCGTGACTGGGTCTTATACGCGGGAGGGTAATTGCCTTGAGTTGGGGGTGCGCCTTATACGCGGGGTACCTCCACTTTCCAAACCAGAAAGATGTACACAGGGTCATGTATTTTCTTTAACCAAAGAAAAGGTGTAGTCTATACCATGGTGCTCTAAATACCCTTAAACTGCTGAATGAAACATGCCATTCTGCTCACCATAAAAGTGTTTGGAAATGTGTGTACACCCCACTCACTGAGAGCTTTGTTAATTACACTATTGACCTTTTATTCAAGAGAATTCATGCAGCATTGTAATCAATAATCCTGTCATAGTGTGTGCTGCCACCTGGTGTTCTTCTAGGAATCATATAACTCATTAACTACTATTGATGCCAATTGTCTTCATATGGCTCACAACTGATGTTATTTGGCATCATTTTGAAAGGTACAATACTGTTCATTTTTTGAAAGAAATAATCCTCTGATTTGCATTATTTGTTAACAAGTTATAGATAAGACAGGTTCAAACCAAATTTGTTATTTGTTCATATCATACCCTCCCATTGATTATCTAGGCCCACACTGTTATAACAGGGAAATAGGCCTGTCTTCTAGAGACATGGCATGCTGGGATACCAGTAGTTTGTAATGTAGAGAATAGAGAATGACATACAGCTCATACAACACCAGGTGGCAGCACACACTATGGCAGGATTATTGATTATAATGCTGCATGGATTCTCTTGATTAAAAGGTCAATAGGGTAATTAACAAAGCTCTCAGTGAGTGGGGTGTACACACATTTCCAAACACTTTTATGGTGAGCAGAATGGCATGTTTCATTCAGCAGTTTAAGGGTATTTAGAGCACCATGGTATAGACTACACCTTTTCTTTGGTTAAAGAAAATACATGACCAGTTGGGGTATTGATAATTGCAGACAATATTTGAAATGCCCCTTTGGGTTGGGTCCTTTGAGTGGACCATGCTCCTTGAGTTAGGGGTGCGCCTTATACGCGGGTTTTTCAAATATTAGACTCAGAAGCAGCAGATGCGCCTTCTACGCGGATCTGCCTTCCCTAAGTTGGGGGTGCGCCTTCTACGCGAGAGATTACGGTAATAGAGTTAGAGTAGGCCTATTCTGTTACAGTATTGCAAATATAGGTGTTCAGTATTTTCCAAGTTACGAATCTTGATGTATTTGATGTCTAAAGCTTATTGCAGCACATAGTTTTCTCACAAATTCAGCGTGTTTTAATAGAACAGTACAAAACCACCGATTCATGGTAATCTTAATACTAAATCCCTATTCACTACCAATATCATTTGTGCTAAAAGTTAAGGCAGAATTTGAGTTGTAGCCTTCAGTTGGTACAAAGATCCGGCCTAGATCTGATTAGGCATCCAATAGGGGAAATGGGAGCTTTACCCTGACACAGCAGTTCTTTGAAAGCACACACTGGAGCACGGGCTGGAGTAATTCTATCTCTCTGTGGGGCTTACAACCAGGAATAGTGCATGTTAACATGTTTAGCCAAGTTACTACAGCTGAAGTCTAAGATGGCCACGTTAGGATGTCTCCTGAGTTTTCTCTGGTTCCGGTTCCCGTGACATATAGTTCTCCCTCACCACCACTAGGGGCTGATGTCAATTGGTCACACCATGGAGGTAAAGTTTTGTGCTGAGGTAGCAATCCTGACTTGTAGGATTGGATCAGGCTAAGTAGACTTAGATTACAGAATAAAGGGAAAACTGCAAAAAGAAGCCACTTATCGTTTTTTTTTCTCTCATGTGCTCTCTTTAACTTCTGCATGCTATATGACTGAAGAGCTCTGAGTTTATTTTCAACCTCTTCCCTTCCTCCCTTTCCCTCTCCCTCCTTCCGTCCCTTCTTTTCACCTTTTATGGCCTAGGGGCCTATCTGACTGTTTCTCAGTTCCTCCCATCGTTTCTCCTTTATTGTCCTTCCCTTCTGCATGATCCAGGATGCGTCTTCCACTGTGTTTTCTGCATGTTACACAGACCCATCTTCTTTACTGTAACCCTTTCTGTGTAAATTGTGTTAGGCCTCTCTTTATATGGGAAAAAGATCACAGAAAACAGTGCTGAGGGTCCAAGCTCTAATTTGATACCAAACATGGCTACCTTTGTCAATTTCTCAATGTATTTTTATCAGAAAACTTTAACAAGAAGATAAATAATAGTTCTCAAATGATGATTTTTCTGATGAGGGGGTGATCAGAAACAGGTTTTATTTTATTTTATTTTTTTCGAGCGGCCTGAGTAAAGCTGGCAGTGGGACTTTCTTCCTATCCTGGCTCCCTTTGATGGCTCCCTCTGGTGGCTTCAGACAGTAGTTTCAGTGTGTCTTTCCTGTAAATGTGTTGCGTCTGAAATGCCATAATCCTTAGGGCATTGTCCAGTGTACCAAGACCTTTCCTCTCAAAGGCTTTATCCTGAAACTGGACTCTGCAGTGCTGGTCTAATGCTGTTCTGGTATCTGGAAAGTCTGACAGATGAACAGATGTCCTGTTCGCAACAGGTGAATCAGAAGAATACCTCTCAGGAGCTTAATAAAGAAGAGAAACCTTTACCCTATAGATGATAACGCCCATTGAGTTTAAGGTACCATATGAGTAGGATCTACTGAAAGAGGCTGCGGATAGCATAAGCCATTTGTTAGTTTAATATATAAGAAGGCAAAAGTATTATTTTTGAAAGAGAAATAGCCTGTTTTATCTTAAGCTGTCATGAATTTGTCCTTCCACATTATCTCCCATGGTTTTCCCTTCAACCTCCATCAGACTTGTCTTTCAGACAGTTCTTTATGTTCTCCACTACAGTTGATATCCCCATTCTTACCAAGTTCTATGAATATTCTTTTCAAAAGCTCCTTTGCTATGTGCAACAGATGTCTACCAACTGTGTCAAATTTTTTGTCACAAATGATTTCCAAACTGCTGTGAGATGTGTTAGGAGATGTTTATTTGAAAATTTCCAAGCTTCTTTTCAAAATTTCATCTTTAATATTCTGTTACTGTATACTTCTTTCCAGTAAAGAGCGATGGTATTTAATCAAATGTGCCCACTGTCATATTTGACTTGAGATGAAAACTTTCTACTTTTTTTGCTGTCTGGTTTGCCGAGAACGGCCCCTTCACACATTGTCACACTTAATTAGTCCAATCAACTGCCCATTCCAACTTCAGCCCTGCAATAAGATCTTGGACATGAATCTGTCTAGCATAATCCTGGTCATACCAGCAGCCAGACTTCAAAGATGCAGCCAATTTATTGGCAGTCACAGATTTCCATGGGGAGGAACGGAAAAAGCCAAATTAAAAGATGAAACATGAGAACTATTTTATCCATTCAAGCTCCCCACGATCCACAATCCAATATGAATGGAGCCTTTGTTCTTGTGGGAGTCTTCTGACAGTTTGAAAGTTATACCCTCACCCCTCCATCAGAATAATTGTTCTTGATGAGGGAACCTGAAACTCTGATCCCAATAATGGAGAGATAAGCATAAGATGACTGAAACAAGCTGTTCAGGATGAGACGGGCCCCTCTGCTGTTTATTCAATCCAACAGAAGAGTGGTAATCTTTTTAAGGAAATTTATTCATCGATCCTTAATAGCTTTAAAGTAAAAGCAGCTGCCATTAATATGAATGATGAGGGGAATCAAGAGATGTCATCTTTTATATCAAACATACAGCGTTGAGATGATTAGAGAGACAGGCATAAATTGAGAATGATGTAGAAATGGATAGGAAAGTCCATATGAATATGATTGATATAGATAGATTTATCAGAATGAGAGTAATGGTGTTGGAGTTGCAGTAGGCCTATTTTGTTGTAGTATTGCAAATACAAGTGTCCTGTTTCTCGTATTTTACGAGGTACGATCTTGATTTATTTGATATCTGACCCATTTAGCAGCTTATAGCTTTCTCCCAAAGTCAGGGTGTGGCTTTAATGTGGGTGCAGCTTATATATGGGAATTTATGGTAGCCTAAATACTTCATCCCTCTTCACTACCTAAATCATTTGTGCTAAAAGTTTGAGTTGTAGCCTTCAGTTTGTGCAAAGATATGAGGTCTTTTCTCTCACAATGGTCATTTAATCAAGGCAATTGGAGTTCTGCCATGACACAGTTCTTTACACGCACACACTATGTGTAATTCTATCTCTCTTTGGAGCATATAGCCAAGTAACTTCACTGAACACCAAGATGGCCACCTTAGAAAGTCGCCTGTGTGGTCTCTGGTTCCAGTTCCCTCTACTGGTAGAAAAGCGGCCGAAGCTAAATTGGCCGGGTTGTGAGTAGGAGGTAAAGTTGGATGTAGAGGGAGTAATGTCAATTGTTGTCATACTGGTCAGGTTAAGCCTTTGAGCGCCGCTACTGCAGGAGGGCATCATGCCCATTGGTCGGTGTTCTGGCCAGCAAGCCTGCTTTTTTCTATGGTTTCTTTCTGCCACTTTCCAAAATTGATTTCCATCTATGGTAGAACTCACCCCACACAATTATATCGGAGTCAAACAACTGAATGTTAAAGGAAGAAATAGCAGGAAATAGAGCCAAACTAAGGTAACTCAGTAAAATCTTGAGAGCCGGTAGAGGTTTGAGCAGTACTTTTCCCTATCCCCAGTCCCTCTGGTACTGTGGCTTCCTGTTGGGCATGCTGCATCTGAAATGTCATCAGCCTTAGGCCATTGTCCAGTATGCCAAGGCCTTCCCCTCAGAGGCTTTATCCTGAAATGGGACTCTACTGAACTGATCTAATGCTGTTTTCGTGTCCATAGGGGACAGTTTGCCAGATGCGACGAGGCCCTACACAGAACAAAAGTCAGTGTCTCGCGGATAGAGTAACGGCAGCTATCTGGATAGAGTAACCATGGGCATCTGTCGGTACTCTGAATAAAAATGGTGATTTCAGATAGGCTTTACATGGGATAAATGAATCATGACCCTTTTGAGGGTTACTGGAAACCTGGGCCAGAGAGCCTCAGTTTGGCATGAAAAGGGATGGAGGGGATCGGGGCTTCTTTGTATCCTACAAATCAGGCTGTAGTCAGTTAACTTCACCATGGGTTCTGTTACTTCATTTCCAAACCTTTTTCTCTTTTTATTAGGAAAAAAAGAGATTGTAATTGTAATTGATTGCTATATTTGAACACACACACAAAAAAAACCCTCAAATCTCTCATTTTGTGACCAACTAATCCATTAGCTCTCATTATCTAAGCACCATAAAACACAAGTAATAAGCTAACCACAGTTATAAGCCAACATCAGATATAAGCTAAAGGTAGATTTATAGATGGTCTATGATCCACAAATAAAGTATTTCTACTGACCAGCGTTTTTACTGGAGAGAATACTGGAGGCTGGTTGTGATTAATGCCCACATATAAGATACACTATTGTATTCAAGAAGCCTGACACGTTAGATTGATGAAGACAAGAAAAGTGACAAAAATAGTAGATACGTCTTTGTAATAGTGGCAGAGTAAAAGTAGTGTTTTCATTCAAGTTCTTCTAGGAGATATAAAAAAACTATGCCTATTGATTATTTAAAATGCTGTTGTTGGTCGTTACAAACATTTTATCGGCTAAAGCTGAGAGAAGGAAGACGTGTGCTTTCTAATAGCTTTCTTTATGTAAAACTTTTAAGAGAGTGCATATATATATATAAAAGCCGTCATCCTATAAGCATTCACTTTCCCAAGATTAAAAAGCACTTTGAGAGCAGGGCAGCATAAAAGGGTGTAAAAGGATAGAGACAGTTACCAACAAGCAGCATTGATGGGTGGGGTGGGAAGAATGTTATCCCTGTTTGTTTTTCTTTTTTTCCCCCCAATAAATCTATTTGTACAGAGACTATGGCTATAGAGTAACACTTAAAGGGAAACACTACCCTATTTTCATGGTAGTGCATTTTGATAGCCTTCATATCAAATAAAAAGATCTTGGCATAGATATTGAAACATTTGTGACTACAGAGGAGAGCAGCAGGTTTTTCTAATGTATCTGAGGTCACGATTACTCAAATGCATCAGGTGCAGTATTGTTAATGCCTCCCAAGAGGCCCGCAGTGAATAGATCCTTTCATTGGCCGCTAATTACTAGATTCTGAATAAGGGCCTGTCTTGTAAGAGCGTCTGGGAATTGAGGTTGCCAAGTGCTTGAACATGGCGACACGGTAATCTCTCGGTATATACAGAGATGACACTTTTCCTGGTTTACCAGGAATTCCTTGTTCTGATTCCAAGATTTCTGTATTAAATGATGTTAAATTCCTGGCAAAATGTGTCCAAAGTCCAGTTTTCCTGGTTTTTGTCGGCCAGTGAGTGGCATCTCTGTATATATGAGGTGCTTATATTCCAAGTTTCAAATGAAAATAATCTATGTATATGTGTGTATATAATGGCCGTCAGTCGAACGAGAATGAGAATCGTGCTAGGTGTTCATCCCACGTTTCAGTGTGCTGAGTAGAGTAAAATGCCATGCTAGCCTCCCATCCGCATTCACTCCAATCGTCATCAATTATTTCCTGATTCAAATACAGCTTGAACTTTAAAGGCCTTGGTTTTACAGCGTGTCACGTTCCTAATTACCCTGAGAAGTGCCAAAGGTCGCCTGACCTTCAACATTTACAGGAAACCCTAATTAACTACAGCTTGTTTTGTAAAGCATGTATATTACATTACTATGGTGGTGCCAGTTACATGCATTAAAAACATAGAGCTTAAAGACTCAATGCAATTGGAGACAGTTATTTTAGGCCATTGAGTAATTGAATCAGTTTTTATTGGCATCCTGGTTCATATTGTGGGGAGCTTTTCACAAAAGCCAATTTGAACATGTTCAAACTTCACACAAATAAAGAATTGTATCATAAAAACCCTGTGTGTGGCAGCAGACCTATTTTAGAGGTCCACTGTAGATTATAGATTCTTCCCAAAGTGCAGTTTACATATGAAGTCTACACTATTGGCCATTTTTGACCTCCTTCAGCTTGCCTTTCAAGGGTTGGTCAAAAATGAGAGGGGTGACATGTCCACTCGCTTCCCACACCCATGTGTGCCTTATAGCGTTCTCAAGAAGTCAGGGCGTGCCTTATACATTAGTTTGCTGAATGCACTAAGGAGTCTGCTGATTTAAATTGGAATTAATCCTTTCGAAATGGCCTTTCCATATGTACCAATATCTATGTGCTTTCTCTTTATTTTCTTCAGGACTTGGAGCAGTTGATGATCTGAGTATGTACGATTTTGAAGATCCCAATCTGCTGAAACCACCAGTGGAGGAAGCACCATTCATTTTCTCGCCTGTACAGGTAGGTTATTTCATTTCAGTTATTCCTCTTTTATTTCCCATAGCAGTTGTTTTACTTGAGAGCTTGATATTGAAAACATTAGGTCAGATAAGTTTCAGATAAGTTTCTCTACATTTACTTGGGATAATCATATTAACTTTTATCAATATTTAACTCGGAAAGAGTTATAGGCACCACCATGGATTAAGGCACTTTTTGGAGTCCCCAGAAAGAGGCAGATATGGCCAAACTTTGTGGAAATAAAAGAACTGTAATTGTATAAAAACATTATTCATATATTGCTAGAGAAATATGTTGAGATCATAAATATTGTGGTTGAATAAATCTGTGATGTTTGCACAATTGGTGGATTACAAAATGTTATCTAGAAACAATAGGGAGGGGACACTTTGGGTCTCCAATGCTGAAGGATACACATTCCATTTGGAAACCTTTTTTCCCGTTCTTTTTGTGACTGTGTAACAACACAATGCTGATGTCATTCTTCTGAATTCCCAAGCTGACACCACCTCTTTCATTTCTACACTACTAATGGGATTAAGAGGTATACCGCCCTTGTTTGACAGCTTTTGAAGCTAAGACCTATCATTATTTGTGCATGTATGTGATAGGGGAGGGGTAGTGAATCTTGGATTCACACAGGAGAAAGTCTTTCCGAGTTATCAGCGTTTTAGATGCTTACCTCTAGTTTCGTGGAAACTTCCCTGGAATTTTATGCTAGAAGCATCATTACACATATCCCAATACATTATGATGTTTTATCTTCCACAGCTGCAAGGACAGAAAAATGAATCCCCCAGTCAGGAGGTCCCCGCTGAAAGTCTGCCGAGTACTGGGCCCTGGTTGATGAACAGACCCACCCTCGCCATGGACGTGTCCCCTCCCGATCACCCCGGGTTTCCTCTAACCCCTGATATGCAGTCAACTCTGGTTATGAAGCCTAGAAATGAAGTCCCAGACAGAGATTGGTTAAAAAATGACACTTTTGATGTCTCCCCTTCAAATTACCCCGGACTGTCTCTAACCCCCGGTATACAGTCAACGATGGCCACAGAACTTAAGAATGAAGCCCTAGACAAAGTTCGGTTACAGAATGATAATTTGAACAAGCATGATAGCCGTAGGAGTGATATGATTGGGCACTGCCATGGAGATGGCAGAGCTGCCGTTAAGCAGAAGAGACCCCAGAAACGGCAACCGCTGCGCTGCCAGCCGACAGATGATCCAGTGGTACACACATCCTACAATACTAGTGTAGGTGCCAGCAAAGCCAATATCGGAACAGTAGGACTGCCTGAGAAAAATCTTGAATACTTTGAAACTTCACAGGCATTTAGTGTTTCCAACCTGACGACTTCTACACCCAGACCTGCGCATGGAGTAGGATCGGCGTCATGCTCACCACGAGTCTCTGGTCACTTGTTCAGGTCCTCCCCTGCTCAGGTGGTCCCAGCTGAGGAGTCACCAAAAAGACCCCCAGCAGAGTCACCTCGGCCACTATGGATGCTGTCTGACTCACCTGGAGGTCTGAGCTTCCTTGACTCACCCTTGCCTCCTCCCTCCATCTCAAGAACTTCCCGCCTTCCACTTCAACACCCGCCCACTGGTAGCAATAATGAATATGCCGCTGCTGCTGCCCCACAGACGCTCCGCAGCGGGACATACCGACCTGCAATGAACCAACAAGCCTCCTCAAATAACACCAGAATGACAGCATTAAGGAGAGCCACAGCAGGCTTCCATCAAAGACCACTCGAACAACAGACACAGTCCCCACTCACAGAAGCTGTCATGTATGACCAGCCTCCTCAGCCGCTAGCGGACGATTGGCAGTCAACTCAGGAGTCCCACAGTGAGGTTGTCAGTGACCCAGGGGGGACTCCTGATCAGGATTGCATGATGCCATATGCAGCAGATGGGGCCTCAAAATGGGATGCTTTTCAGGAAGAGGACAAACAAACCTCTGTAACCCACTACCACAGCCGATTCAGCCAACCGGCACCGGCCGCTCAGGAAGACACTAATACCAGCCAAGGTGGTATGGCTTTAAGTCAATCATCAGATCTAGAGTGGCAACAGGAATTCTTAGGGGAGACAGTCTTTCCTGCGACAAATATGCCAAGCAGCAGAACTCACTCTGAATTTCTATATCAGGAGGCAACAGTGACCAGAAAAGGTCCCAAAACTCAACAATTAAGAAAAGAGCCTAACAAAAGTGAACAAGCATATCCTGAGGATGATGAATGGCATCAAGAATTTCTTGGTGATGTGAGTTTTTCTGACACAGACTTTAAAGAACCGAATCCGCAAACGACACGAGTCACAACGACAACATCAAATAGGAGTGCCCAAGGACATATGACACCAATGCTATCAGGACCATCTAATATGAACATACAAGGGAGAATGACTCCAAATCTATCAGTACAAGGGTCTGTAAATAGTAACTTCTCCCCAGAATTGTTCTCCCAATGTGATGATGATGATGATGATGATGAGGATGTGATGGTAGACAACCCTTCTACAAACACCCCTAGTCTCACCTACCCTCACCCTCAGAGCTGCTCACAGACTGAGTACAGGAGCAGCTCACCAGGGGTAACTACTAGCAGTACCAGTGTAGTACCAGTAAGTGGCACTAGTGGGAGGCACAGAGGTTTCAGACCACCCAGGCCTGTAGGTGGCAGCACTGTGTGTCAGGCAGTAGGGGGCAGCAGTAGTCTGGGTGTGGGTGGTGGATCAGGACAGGGAAGGTACCCTAGTACTTCAGGCAGCACAAGTAGGAATGCTGCCTTCTCCACTCCTACACTACCACACTGCAATACTAAGGTATGTATTCAGCAACCTCCCAAGTCTATTACTGCAAAAACCCTTATAAGAGGAGTTTACATGATGAACTTTAGCTGACAAAATGGCATTCGGCAACCATCACTCACTCACATTGTGAGATTTAAGCCTACCGGTAATTTAGCGTGTATAGCTTTGTAAGAAATAGGGCGGTCGACTTATAGGTTCATATTCTAGCCATTATAGTTGAAACTGGCAAAGTTTGGCTGGCATATTCCCATTGAATTAGGGGGTCAGCACATAGGTGAAGTAGGCTTATCAGAGAGTACATGGATTTGCAAAAGCTTTTGTAAACTAATTTCCGCTTTTTGATTTGATTCAAAGGCCTAATGATGTATCTTAATAGCAAACGAAATCATTTAGATTAAAGAATTTCCTTTTTGTCAACAATTGACCGCATACTCTCGATGATCTAAGCTGTTATTTTTAGTGATTTTTTTTTTAGGATTCTAGACCCATACCCAGTGGATCCGCCATTTTGAACTTTGCTGGTTCTTCTAAAAGTGATCAAACACAGTGATAAGACATGATTTGATTGATACCTTGTCCCTGGATAACAACTACTTCCAGGGACAAGCTGGTTCCATCTTATCAGCTCTTATCAGTGCATGTCGCAAGAAACCAGCTCCAGTTCCACTTGGACCCAATTCCCTCCACCACTTGTTGCAGGGTGGCCTGCAGGGGGAACTGCGGTTCCCGGCGCATGAAGATGTTGAGACAGGAGTGACACCGCAAAGACAGGCCGTCATACCAGTATCCTTCCCCAATGCTAACCTCTACCGACAGGCACTCACCAACACCTTAAGAGGTAAGTCTTGTGTTGAAAGGTTTTCATGTGTTATGCTTTAGATGATACATCTAAGCAAGGGCTCTCCTCAAAGAACCAATAGATAAAAGAACCTTTAATTGAGTGTTGCTGAGAGCACTTTCGAATACTTCCTTTATGTTACAGAACATCTAAACGTGCTGCTGTTTGAACTGTCCAGGCGGTACCATGCAGCCTTAGCGCGAGTAGACACCAAAGATTATGACCCAGGCAGTGGTGGTAAGACACACTACAGTTTTATATTACACAACTTGAATTTCCACAAATAGTTCTAACTCTCTTTAAATCATTTTAGGAAGGTATTCCATTGCATCCATGCTGACTGATGCTGATCCTCAGATTTTTTTATAATAAAAGCTTAGAGCTAGATTGTTACATTAGTATCGGTTGGTTGGGAATCAAACCAATGGTATATACTTATAATTTTCTTATGTAATTTACTTATTAATAGATATAATTGATACTGGTAGTAACACAGCAATTCTAATGCTAGGTAAGTGTGGAAAATGCCCATAGAGTTACCTAATGAAACCCCATGTATAAGCTGTGGCCCATCTGCTAGTATCTATAGTATTTTTCTCAGTGGCAAGTTAATTTCAAATACTTCATTTTGTTTTTGACATTTTGAGTTGTTTTTAGTGTACATTCTTAAGCCTTAGTTCAAACTTCCAGGTGGTGGGAGGCAGTCCGGGGCAGCATTGAGCACCAATCCTGTCTGTAAGCATGGCACGCCAAGCAAGATGGTACAGGTCCGCAAACCTGGAACAAACCAGGTAATTAGGTGTCAATTGAAATTCATTTAAGTGCTTCCTAGTATTATTAAAATGCTAAAATGCAAAACCTAGCCCATTACTCGACCCTTGGGAATTCGTAGGGATTCTTTTACCCGATTTTGATCCTTAAAGAAACCATTTTAGAAAGATTTTGACATATTTTGATAGATATATCATATTTTGTTTTCATGTTATGTCTAGGTAAAATTAGTTTTAATGTAACACTGAAGTATCAGAAATTCTGAAGAATTGTGATCATTAAGTTTGGAAGACTTTACACATTCAACATAACAGTTATATTGTTCCCATAGGGTCGGTTCTTCTTTACGTGTGCCGGGGAGCGTAACCAGCAGTGTGGGTTCTTCAAGTGGGCAGAGGATGCGTCCAGTAACCCGGGTAGTGGCTCAGGTCAGGTCAGTGCGTTGAAGATCAGTGATGGACAGAGTTTGACGTCATTCCTACGCCGCTCTAGTATCAACTTCTACTGTGAGTGTCAGCTCCTATGGAAAGATAAACAGAGCATGCCTGTAAGTTATTTCGGTACACATATTCGATTTCTTACTTTTTGGAAGAATATCTCAAATAGATTCTGTTCAGTTTTCTGCAAGAGATTCTGTTTTTCTTGCAAGCTAGTACTGCCCTAGAAGAGACATCTTTGTACTTAAAAAGAAATATATGAAACAACTACCCATAAAACCTGCGTCAGAAGCCGACCAAATTTCAGGATCTGATCCCAAATTAAGCTTATGGAATTTTCTCAAAATGGAGGTCAGCTTATAAATGAGGGAAGTTTTTCAATCAAGTAAATTACAGTTTAACTTAAACCAGGTCTAAATGACCCTTAGGCCTAGATGCCAGGGGCGTAGGAAAAAGGGGGGGGGCAGGGGGTCCTGGGCCCCCCCAATAATGAGGAGGTTCCCTATATAAGCCTATATAAAAATAGAGCAGGCCCCCCCAACTGAGACCCCTGGCCCCCCCCCCAATAAAAATTTGCCTCCTACGCCCCTGGATGCGGCTTTTAAGCTTCCCCCAAATTGGGTAGTAGTCATCCTCTGAGAGAGGTCGGCTTTGGAGAGAGGTTTTACAGTATTTTATTTGGTTCAGGCGTGGATGCGGAAGAAGATGGGGATGGATGATGAGTCGACACAGAAGAAGCTCTACCTCAAACTGCCCAGGAAGGAAGCCTCCAGTGCCTATGGAAAAGGTAATACGCTGACTGTCCGGTACCGTATTGAGAATACTTGAAAGCATATACATGGACCTATCCTTCTTCAAGTCCATTGGTCGTTCATGCATCATGCCCAATTTACAGGGTAGATGCAGTCTCCGCGAGTTGGCATGATGCACCGATGGATTTATCGGTGCATCATGATGCAGCCACTCATATTATGGTTTTAATGCAAGAGTCATAATGTTGAGCCTCTGGGTCGATTATGTGTGTAGTGGTTGGTAACCAGCAGCTCATGCGTGGATCTACTGGGGGTAGTGTCTGGCACCTCAGTGGAGGTGCTGGGGGTAGTGTCAGGCACCCCAGTGTTGTTGAATAGCTGGGGGTAGTGTGTGGCACCTCAGTGCTGATGATGGCTGGGGGTAGTGTCAGGCACCCCAGTGCTTGGATCTGGGGGGGGGGGTAGTGTAGGGGGAAGTATGGTTGCCCTGCACCTCCTAGTGACTGATGTGTACAAGGTTCCCAAGTATGCAAAGTGGATGAGCCAGATTAGTGTAGTGGTTAGCGCACTAGACTCTGGATGAAGGTAGCGCAGGTCCGAGTCCCGCATCTGGTGAAACACTTTTCACTTGGTACCTTTACATGGATGTAGCCCTGGTGACTAACTTGACAGGGCTGCATTAATGCATCATGCTGACCAATAGGCTTGATGCAATAAATCATAATGCCCATGGCAGTATGCAACCCTTGATTGAATAAAGTGATGTAAGTCGGAGTGTATGAACAATTCTGAAGTTACACATAGAAATTCTGAATTTATTGTAAGATACTGCAAAACTTTGATCCAAGAATAGAAGTTTGAGAATATATCCAAAGGCATATCAAACTGAGAAAAATCAGAATTCAGACAAAATTCTGAAAACTGACATCCCTCTTGTCTTGAATGGAAAAACCTGTATCCTTAATGTCCTTATATTCCCCATTGTACAGATGACCTGTGGGTGCTGAGTTCAGACTTGGACTTTAACCCATCTCACACCATGATTGCACGCACCACATTCTACGGACCTAACCAGGCCATGCACCTCGAGATTCAGCCCATCGGGCGCTACTCGCCATCAAACTGGCCGAATGGAGGTAAAGTGACTATCAATTAGCTATACCATAGTCGAAATAATTAGCGCACAGTGTGCTTAGAAATATCTAAAATATCTTAATAAGAGTTTAATTGGGCTTCAAAGTTTGAAACATGTCTGTAAATTATGGTCTAGGATATGAGCAAAAAGAGCGGTTGTGTGTTTATTACATCAAATACGGTATTGGGAGCTCTGATAGAAAAAAAAATTTTCGGCATCCAAATTCAGTTCAGGGATGAAAGAGTTCAACTTTTTCCTTGATTTCAAGGTTTTTTTCACTTTCTTAAGAAAAATAAGTTTTCTTGAAAATCCTCTGAAAACAGGATAAATGAGTCACAAATTACCTTCAGATCTTGCATACATGCACACAGTCAGGTCCCACAACACTGCATACAGTGGCAGCATGCCAGCTTTTAGTTCAAGGTTTTCAAGGATTCTCAAGTTTTTCCTTGAAAACTTTCCCCTCTTTATTGGTGTTTGTTCCACTCTTCAGTGTAGTCTTAGCAGCAAGCTATAGTTCCTATGCTAGAAGAGCATCAGATAGTATACCCTTTTCTGCGCGTTATGATTTCACCATGTAACTATATTGGTCATTTATTCCCTGCACCCTTTGACCTATCTCTATACATAACATTGTAATTGGTCCCTAGGTCGTGTTGCGCAAAGGCACCACTACCAGTAGATCAGGTGGTGCATATTTTGGGTATGCTATCCGAACAAGACCTTGGAAAACAGCTATACAGTAACATTCTGAAGGGATCCTAGGACATATCTGCAAAAGGGCCATAATGTGCACATTTTAGGTATAGTATCCGAACAACATCTTGAAAAACAGCTTTTCCTGTTATTTGAGGACACACTACACCCTTATCCAACACCTACTGCCTCCTCCCCCCCCAACCACACAAACCCTGTAACACACTTATGGATGGGACTGGAGGGCATATACAGTGCATTTAAAGTTGTTTCCTTTTTCAATGTTTTTTGTCATCGTCGACTTTCATCCCTGGCAGTTGAAGGGCAGACTAAGCCGTATCAGGATCATTGTAGCTGTAGCCAAATTTAGTTTTAGGGCAAGGAAACTTTGAAAAAAAAGATAGGACTGGTTATATGTATGTAAGAAATAACTTTCATGTGTTGTCATTTATAACACGGGAGGCAACTTCCCAATGTCAGGGAGTACTTTGTAAGAGGGGTACTTTTCATATAAAACACAACTAAAACCTCAAAAATTCCAAAATTATAGCATTTGCATCAATATAAGTCTTATTAGCTGCACTACGGTACAACTGCAAACTCTTGTGTACAAACAGCACCTGTGTACAAGCTGCACCCCCCCCCCACCTTTGAGAGGAGCTATAAGGCATATTTTGGGCTTGCAAATTGCAGTTTTAGCACTGTTATTAAATATCCAATTCATTTACATCTAACAGTCCACGCTAGAACTTTGTCCACATCCTCCTCATAGCCTGTCATGTTCTTGCCATGGTCTCCTATTTGTTTTTAATTGTGTCATAGCATTAGTTCAGCACTCCCAAACCCACCAAGTAATCCTAACACTGGACCTATTCAAGTCTACTACCTTGGGACTGCTGAGCCGTGACCAAGCAGTACACACGGCCCAAAGGCACTTGGGGCTTGGTACAAGTATATAATTCAATCTGATAGCTCCTTGGGACTGCTGAGCCGTGACCAAGCAGTACACACGGCCCAAAGGCACTTGGGGCTTGGTACAAGTATATAATTCAATCTGATAGCTCCTTGGGACTGCTGAGCCATGACCAAGCAGTACACACGGCCCAAAGGCACTTGGGGCTTGGTACAAGTATATAATTCAATCTGATAGCTCCTTGGGACTGCTGAGTCATGACCAAGCAGTACACACGGCCCAAAGGCACTTGGGGCTTGGTACAAGTATATAATTCAATCTGATAGCTCCTTGGGACTGCTGAGCCATGACCAAGCAGTACACACGGCCCAAAGGCACTTGGGGCTTGGTACAAGTATATAATTCAATCTGATAGCTCCTTGGGACTGCTGAGTCATGACCAAGCAGTACACACGGCCCAGACGCACCTAGGGCTGATGATTTCAGTAGATAAGCAGAGATGTCAGACCTTCAGAGGTCTGTCTATTTTCAGATGTTCAAACTTTCCTAGAAATCAGACATCTCAGAGGCTGCTTCAAACTTGTGGTCATTATTTTGAAAGAGAGAATTATATTAATCATAGGTTACCTTACAACATTTCCTTTCTACTTCTAGGGAGCCTAAGGCTTACTAAGGCTGAGCATAGTTCAGGCTTCAGCAGGTGGAATTAAGCCTTGTGCTGCCCTCTAGCCGTTGCTATACAAACCACCTTTCAGAGATCAGAGCATCTCTGAAATCTCATTTCAGAGGACATGAATCTAAGCTGGCTGCTGATTGGCTGAAATTCTGATGCAGTGTTTTTAATTGTCTTTCTATGACCATCCATTCTAGAGATGGTTTTAATGTTTTTGAGTGAGAGGAACAGGTTGAAATTAAGACAAGATGGGTGTTTTAGCACAATACATTGGGGGAATGGGTGCTTTGCTAACACCCAAACATTTTCAGAGGTTTAGCCCATACCCAACTGACATCTCTGGATAAGCTATTGGTGTAAATTTCAGCACGAGGGAACCTATTCAAATGAACGTTGGTATTAATGCATCATTATGATTATCATTAACCATTGTAATACGATTCATCTCAGCTACGCTGAGCAAATTTCCTCGAAATATCATTAACCCACCAAATACACGACTCCTTGTATAGTGTTAAACACTTGCCTATAAGCTGCACTTTGGCTTTCATTCGCAAAGAAACCACAGAGTTTACAGTATTGATAATTGGCTCAGGGACCACCCTGAGTCTATACCACCGGGTAGGTGGTGGCATTGGCAAAAAGTCGGTTATACAATTTTCAATCTCAATTTTCTACAAGAAATAAAGCATGTAAATAAATAAAATTACCATACATCAGTAGTTCATATGATATATCAGTCTTTACTTACAGTAAAGAAAAAAATTCAAAAATCCATCCATGAGTTCATACAAAATTAAAGAAAGAAAAAAGTCATTTCATAAAAATATTTTCACCAATCCAGTCCTCCATAGGTTTACCTCCGGGCTGGACTTTTCTCTCTTTGTTCCTATTTGTTTCAAAAACAGCGTCTAAAAGTGAGACGGTTTGGACGCCTTTAAAAAAACGCGGGAAAATTCACCCTGAGCCCTCTGTGCCAATGCACGTCGTTCAATTTTTTTGTGAATATAATTATGCTTCTTTCCATGTCAGCATTCTGCCATGCGATCCATGTGGGTAATGCATCATCAGAGCTTGGCTGTATGGCTAACGTGGAGGACACACTGCTACCCTCCACCCTCCCCATCCTACCCCATCTACTTAACAGGTAGAAACAAATGTCAATATGTTTATGCTTCTAAGGTCTTTATATCTATGGTTTGCTGATAAAGGTAGAAAAGGACTTTTGAAAATTCAAGACATTCTTTTACTGTAACAGCAAGACCTGCCCCTAAACCATTTTATATCATTGAAATGACAAGACCACATTGATCAAGCTTAAGCTTATAGGAATATTGGTATTAGTGCTTGGCCATGTGTAGTTTGGTGCCCATCGGATGTTATTTTTTTCCAACATTAAAAGATATGTTTATTGGGTCTCTAAGAATACAAAACCACCTGTTGGAATTTTTTCCTACCATTTTGGTTGCCATGGCAACCGTTTTCCCTAGCAACACAAGAAAATAGCAAAAAGTGCCTCATAATGGCCATATAAACTGCCCATATTGAGAAAATAACCATACATCCCTGGAGCCAATTATTAATTCTAGACAATGTGCATTGCCATGTACCATTTCCTAGGAAGGTTGGTTGCTTAGCAACAGCAGTTGATTCATGATTTTCGCCTAGCAACCGTATCAAAAAGGTTTTGGCTGTCATTGATACATTTGGCCTTTCAATGGGAAAATTTCCACTTTACCCTCTCTAGAGCATATTTACAGGGTTTGGGAGCAATATTTCTCTTGTTGCTAGGGAAGATTGCCAAATTGTGATTTCGGCAGAGATAAATTTACTTGAATATTTTGGTGTTTTGCTATTGGCAGTTGTGAACCTGGAAGTGAAGACAGCTCATCTAGAGGCTTTAACGCACCAAAAATGCATGAGAAAAATGTGTTCTTTGTACCTGGAGAAATAGTGGTAAGTGATTGGTACATTCTTTTCAACCCTGTGGTGATGGCGTGATGCATTCTCCCAAGTTAACATTTGTAGTAAGAATACGGTACATCTATTTCACAACAAGACGTTTGATGTTATTAGACCACATACTATGTCGAGGTCAAGCCACTGTCTATGGCTATATCCATCCATCGGTAACTGTAATACCTTTGGGCTTGTCTTGTCATTGTCCTTTTGTCTCCACTGTATTTGTAAACCTGTAAAGTAAAAATGTTTACTGTATTATGTATTACATTTATAACTGTTTTTAAGTTTTCATTATATTATTCACTTTATACTCGGTTTGAAGCAAACATACTCAAATGTCTAAGTGTGGAACTATGTTTTGAGTTATGGTACAGTTTGATGTTGCTTGCTTCGCACACCACTGGTTTTCATTGTACCGAACAGTATAACTGAACATTGTAAACCAGGACCAAATACCGTAAACTCCCGCGTATAAGACGCGTTCTCTACGCCAAACAAAATGCTGGGGAGTCTTATAGAATGTACTGAAATTGGGGGTGCGTCTTATACGAGGGGTAATTTTACTATAGAAATGTACTGAATTTACAAAATTGAGCCCTAAGAGGTGCGTCTTATACGTGAAAATGCTTCTGCTGAGTTTGGGGTGCGTCCTATATGCACAGCGCGTCTTCTACGCGGGAGAATACGGTAAACATGTTTCAAAAAAAGTATAAGGCGCATTGTGCATACAACGCGCACCCTGAGTTGAAAGAAATGCTATGAGGCGTAACTGGGGCTTAATTTCTTTTTGGTTTTAGTAAAGTGCTATAGTAAAAGTACCCACCTACATAAGACCCACCCAGACTTAAGGTTGGTTCTATAAGGTGCAGGAGGCCTCAGATTCACATATATGATGCGCCTTATACTCTAGATATAACAGTACTTGCCAGCACTGTTTTTGCATCATGTGATCCCTGCGAGTGCACCGGCCCTGCTGGGTCGGCATGATGTATAAACACAGTTCTGCCAAGTCACTCTAGCGCTGCAAGGCATTGTGTTGCCCTTTAACGATATTTTAGCATTAGTAAGAGGGATACCTTAGACTTAAGAAGGTATCTATCCTATACAAATCATCTCAAATATCACTGAGAGAATGAATACAGGAACCACATTGGATACTTCCACAAATCCCAGTCCCATGCCTAACCCTTGAAGGCCGCTGATGCAGGAGTGTATCATGCCCATTGGTCGTCATGATGCACCAATGAAGTGCTGGTGAGCAGTCTTGCCAGCACTTCATTGCAGCATCATGCCGACCCTACAGGGTTGATACAAATACTCCCGGATGGTCAGCATGATGCTCCAATGAAGTGCTGGCGAGCAGATTCGCCAGCACTTCATTGGTGCATCATGACGACCAATGGGCATGATGCATTAATGCATCAGCAGCCCTTAAAGGGCTAATGTAGTTAAGTTTACGGCTGTATAATACTTTGCTACAGGATGAGATAGCAGCTGAGATGGTGGAGAAGTATGGGTTAAACGAGGACCAGGCGGCGGCACTACTCAGGATAGCCGCCATGTTCGCCACAGCCAGAACTCAACCACAACCACCAATCACACTCATTCATGGTAAATACACATACTTAGGCCGCTTAAAATTGATTATCAGCTTTGCAGACAATTTTTGAAAAAAGGGATGAGGGAGGGAGGCTTTTTTTTTATTTTTCATAAATTTTCTCAGTGACGAGGGAGGTTAATTTTTATTTTTCTTAACAATTTTAGGGACAAGGGAGGCGCTATTTTTTTTTTTTTTTTAGTCATGATTTTTCGGAAATCCAGAAAAATCCCATGCCTGAATTCACTTCTGGTATAGGAACATATCCTTCCTTTGTGAGATGGTAAGATTCAGGTCCTCCCCCATGAAGGGTAAGGTAGCTTCTTTACAGAGTTACATAGGTCTCAGATAATATCCTGGTGAGAAGCAAAAGATTTCACACCCATACTAAATGATTTCAAATGTTTCCAACCAATGGTAGCAACACCTATTGCTTTTAGATATGGGAAAGAGAATTTCTGGAGAATCTAATGGTGTAAAAATTATGAGAATCGACCAAGTAGAACCTTCTGGATGGCTTATTATGTTAGGGGCGGAAATCTAACCTTTTTTTTTCACCAAAAATCCTAAGGATGAGGGAATTTCTATCATTTTTTTTCTAAAATTAAGAAAAAAAGGCTTCATGTGGCCCCTTTTAAAGGGTGCGGGCGGTGTCTGCAAAGCTGATAATTGATTTTAAGTGGCCTTACACACTCTCACACTCCCGAACACCTATTCCGGTTCACTTATTCCATAGCTCTGCAGTTGGGGGGATGAACACATTTCTATTGTGAGTTTTTTCGCTATGTAATTTACCATACTTTCAGGGTATATACCAGTAATATTCTTTATACCTAGCCTAGGCTCCATGCCCTGTGTCTAATATGTGTTGCTTATCTCTTTCTTTACTTGATTGTTTGCTAACATGGATATTCTAGGAAATTTAGAATGGTTGAAAGGTAAGAAAATCTCCAATATCATTCATTATTTTAAAAGAACATGCATAATAAAATCCACAATTGTAGATTTTTGGCTTCAAATCAAGTTCCAGGTGCACCCTATACTATTGGCTACAAGAGGGTTCTGTCGACATTGACTGATAGGAACTGATAAGATGGGACCAGCATGTCCCTGGAAATGGTTAACCAAGGACGAGGTACCCGACATGGTATATCTTTACCCCAACCAGCGAAATTCAAAATGGTGGATCCACTAGGCTTCCATATGTCCTATGGTTCTACTTTCAATCCAGGGTACACCTTATATTTTTTTTTTTTTTTTTTTTTCAACTTACCCAAAGGTGAACTCAGTAGCACCCACATTATAAAATTACTACTCTTGGTCCTGACCAAGAACAATTTTGATTTCAATGGGAAACATTACTTACAGGTCGGGGGCACTGCTATGGGCACCCGTGTGGCACCCACATATGCCAACATATTCATGGCGGACTTCGAGGCCCGCCATGTATACACCTATGAGAAACAACCCTCCTTGTGGCTCAGGTTCATTGATGACATCCTGTTCTTCTGGCCACATGGCCAGGAGGAACTGGATAAATTCTTCAAATATCTAAATAGTGTACATGACACCATTAAGTTCACTTCAGAACATTCGACCATGACAGTCAATTTTCTGGATACCAAGATATTGTTGACACCAGAAGGTGGGATACAAACCACTTTGTACACCAAACCCACTGATGTCAACACATATCTGCACTGGCAATCCGCCCATCCTAGACACAACCTCAGGGGAATCCCCTACGGCCAATTCTTACGTTTGCGACGGATCTGCTCTGATGACAAAGAATTCATCAAACATTGTATCGCCAAAGGGTTGAACTTCGCCCGCCGAGGATACCCAATACCTATGCTGGGTGAAGCCTTCCTGAAGGCCTACAACCGGAATAGACTTGAACTTTTGATCCCCAAGGTCAAAAAACAAGAGGAATTCCCTAACATTCTATGCAGTACCTACAGCCCTGGCTTCTCAGGACTGAAAAGTATTGTACAGAAAAATTGGGACATCCTGGGCAAATCATGTACCACCAGGAACATTCACAGTCGCCCACTCATTGGTGCCTTCAGAAAACCGAAAAGTCTGAGGGACGTGCTAGTGAGGGCAAAGCTTAGGCCTCTGGAGCCCCGACCAACTCCAACCCCTAACACTCACAGGTGCCTCAGACCTAAATCCTGTACCTATTGCCCCAAACTTAACACCACTGGCCGAATCAAATGTTCGGCCAATGGTAGAGAGTACATCAGTAAATTCAATGTGTGCTGCTGCAGCTCAAATTTAATTTACTGCATCACATGTACCAAATGCAACATCCAGTATGTTGGCCAAACTCTTGGACCCTTGAAAACACGTATAGGGGTGCATTTTGGACGCATCAGAAAAAATGACCCGGACTCTGAAATTACCAGACATTTCAACAGACCGGGGCATGGTGACCCAAATGACCCAAAATCTCTACCAGTAGAGTTACACGTGATTGATTTTGTATTTGCCCCTCCCCGGGGGACAAAATCAAAATACTTGAGGGACCTAATTGAGATGAACTGGATCCATCGCCTTCACACTATCTCCCCTGTTGGACTGAATGTGATGGACGCCCCACGGTTCAATTGACAGCCCCAGCTCACAGCGGGGGGTGACTTTGTTTGTCCTAGCAACGTTAAGCAAAATTTTGTTTCAAACTAATCAAAGCCACCCTGACTTTATTTAAATAGTGTGATATAGGCCCTAGGCCTACATGAACGCCCCCCACTGAATCAATTTTCAGTCATTTTGATAAAAATATTTTGACACAGTGCAAGATTATTTTTACCCTAAAATTCCACCAAATTTCATAATTTGACAATTTTTTTATGAATTTATACCCCCCTACCCATCCAGGTGGGGGGGGTGGAATTTTTCATTATTCCACAAAATTGTCAGTAGAGCCCCACTTCAGCGCTCTCATAATTTTTCATTGGGTACCAGGATAAACCTTATCCATCTCCAATAAAATTTCCCCTTAAGTTTTGGGGCCATCCAGCCCTGGACACCGCATTCTGTTTATTTTATGGATCTCCAACTAGGATTTCTCATCAACTAAACTCTAATACAGCCTGAGGATTCACAAGATGAAACCGCAATCCCTCAAACTGCCACTACAAAGTGACAGTTCCCATACCAACCCCAGTCAATAAACAACTGTTGACAATCTTGGTTTGCTTGGCAACACTGTAACCATACTACGGTGTGACATCACGGTCACCATGGAAAAGAGGGGGTGCACTATAAATGGCCACCAACTTTTGGATTGGCTCAGTACGCGGTAGCTGTTTGAGTGAACAAGGTCTAGCCATCGTTTCAGATCAGGGTACACCTTATACGGGGATGTGCTAATATATGCAAAGTATCTGTACAGTACATGTATCATGATAATATAGTCTTCTCTGTGCTCCCTCCATAGGTGTGTTTGGGGCAGGTAAGTCGTACCTTCTGGCAGTGGTCGTGCTCTTCTTGTCACGACTGTTCACAGAGAACGACGTCTTCACGCCGGATGTACCTGATCCACTCAAAGTGCTCATCTCATCTACCACCAACGTGGCTGTGGACCGCATCCTGCTAGGGTAAGATCATGTTCTTGAAAATTGTTTAGATTTACCACAATACCTACTTCATAGTCTAACCACAGGCCTAAGCCAGTGGTAGATTTTAAGGAGAAGCTAAATTCCTATGTTAAGAAACTACCATAATCTCCTGCGCATTAGGCTCATCATGCTCATAGGACGCACGCTGAGTTGAAGGAAAAACCTATAAGGCACAACTGGGGGCTGATTTTGGAAGGCTCAGTACTGTTCTATCGTTAGATTTTAACACCAGGTGGCATGAGCTAAAAACTCTTTTTTTTTATTGAGATTTGAGTCCAATTTCCCATGATCCTTCACTCAAGAAGACAATACCTACAATGCTGTGCTACTACCCATAATGCAACGCTTCAAGTTTACCCAGCATGCACCAGGCTACTATATAAGCTAGTGGCATTTGTTGTTTCTCTCAGTCTATACAGGTACTCCTGAAGAAGGGTATTGAATGCCCGAAACGTTGAGCAATTGTACCATGTATTCTTGTCGGTTACCATCTGGACTTTCACTGGAATGAAAAGAGGATAATTTATCTCTGTCGTTGAAGTCTAGTTTGTGGAGGTTTTCCCTCACCTATAAGATGCAGCCAGACTTTGGGCTGGTTGTAGAAGGCGCAGGGAGCCTCTGATTCATGTATCAGATGCGCCTCATACGTGATGCGCCTCATACATGATCATCCCCATCCACCCTAATAAAAAAGAGATGGAGGCAAGAGGGAAAAGAATTTTCCTAGTGGAATGCTATCTCATATTGTTTTAATATTACAGACTGCTCGACCTGGGTCACGATGACTTTGTACGCGTTGGCAGCGTCAAGAAAATCGCCAAACCTATTCTCCCCTACAGGTAGGACTTTTGATGATTTTTCTTTTTTTTTCTTTCTTTTCTACAAAATAGAAAGTAAATGTTTTTTTGTATTTTTTTAATCTTTTTTTTTTTTAATTCCCGAGGTGTCTTTTTATTACTACTATAGGAATTGTGTTAATGAAAGGCCTTACCTTGGTACATTGTTTTATTGATTAATATCACTTGGTTTTCTTTGGTTTGATTTATTCAGCGTTCATGCCACGGGAAGCGACAACAAGGAGTTGAAGGACCTTCAGGAAATGATGAAGTCACAAGAACTCACTCCCACAGAGAAAATGTAAGAATGTTTATGTCACTATGTTTACTGAGCACTTAGAGGATTGCATGTATCAAAATAAAGAACAATCATCTGGCCTTTAAGAATTTTTTGAATTGGCCCCTAAATTTGTTTATTGTTTAAGCTCAGGAACACCATATCATTATTTCTGCCCTGTTAGTTTACCTTTTTCCCTACTACCAATTTGTGTATGGACCTATAAAACAAATTTTGTATAGGGTATGGTTATGTCCGTGTCTGATCGATTCTTTATGACAAATTGTTTGTTATGCTTGCAGACATGTGCGGAGGTCCATTGAACAATATCGCAAAGGTGCTAATAAAAAGGTAATGTACTTCTTCATCTTTGATAAAAGTATTTTTTCTCTCAGTTTAATATATCTGCAAATTTTACAGAATGGGCAGTTTTAAATACCATATGCAGTCAGTAGTGAATTTGGTGGAGGGCGTAAAATATCTGTTTCCCTTTTGCCTCGAGAAGCCTGTTGCTTTAAAGTGGTTTTAATGGAGAATGTATGCATATATTAGGGCCCATTTTCAATGATGGTGACGAGTTCAAAATGTCCATTTTTTTCCTGAATTAATCTTTGTTTTCATATTTTCCCACAGCGGTTGAAGAGTGTACGTATAGTAGGAGTAACTTGTGCAGCTTGTGTCTTTCAATGTTTGCAAGACTTCAAGTTCCCCGTGAGTATTATGGAAATGTAAAGGTCTCAAAAATGTATATGAATACATATAATTATATCTGTGTTGAAAGGTTATCATTTCATGGATAATCACTCAATATTGTATCTGGGGTAAAAAGCTTATGTGGCAGTTACGTATATTTGTCAGCTGCTGAGGCAGAAGTGCATCATGCCCATGGGCCAGGTTGATGCACCAATGAAGTGCTGGCCAGTCTGCTTGCCAGCACTTTGGAGCATCATGCCGACCCTCCAGGATCAACCCCATAGGATCAGAATGATGCATTAATGTAGCCCTGGCGAGTTACTCACCAGTGCTGCATCAAAGCATTATAGAATGGGCGGGGTTTAATGCATCAACGGCCCTTAACGGGTTAAACAATCCACATTCTCATTCTCACCCCCAGGTGGTACTACTGGATGAGTGCAGCCAGATGACGGAGCCCATGTCGCTGCTGCCCATCGCCAAGTTTGGCTGTCACAAACTGGTGTTAGTTGGCGATCCTAAGGTACGTGCTGGACATACATGTGAGTCGTCTTCAATAGATACACCCTTTGATCTGTCGTCCATGAGCTCGTGCACACCTCGCATACCCAACTACCCAAGGCGCTGGGATCTTGTGCCATGTCACCACCTGGTCATGTGGCCATCGATACAGCGTAGATAAGGCTCACCATATGCCTTCCTCAGGGTCCAGTCTTGAGGGATCATCCTGAGAGGTGGAACAAGGCTGCCCCAACTAGATTATGCAATATGGGCCCTTAAAGGCTTATGGTCATTCCGTTGTGTGCAGTTTATGACTCATAGTGCCATATGATATTTGACTTCGGCAAACCAATTGTTTGGCAAATACACAAATTCAGGGTGTGACTTATACGTAAGGTTTCATTACTGAATGTATCATTTCTCTTGTTTCAGCAATTAGACCCCACCATACAGGGCTCAGAACCGTGCCATGACCAGGGCCTGGAACAGACGCTGTTTGACAGACTGCTGCTTATGGTATGTACAACTGTAGTCTAATCTTAAAGTTTATACATCATTTATATAAATCAAATATAGGGGTCAGAACTTGACCAAGGCCTGGAACAGACACTGTTTCACAGAATCCTTATGTACCTGTAGTCATCTTAAAGTTGGCACCTCATTCATTTACATACAGGGTTAAGAACATCATAAGGACCTAGAACAGACTGTTTGGCAATCTGCTTTTTATTGTATGTACACCTGTAGTCGTCTTAAAGTTGGCACATCATTAATCTTAATAAAGAGGTCAGGCCATGAGGATGTTTGAAATACTGCTCCTCTTGGTATGTACTCCTGTGATGCGATCTTAAAGTTGGCACATCATTTATCAAATATCAGACTCTGGTGCGGCCAGGGTCTGCAACAGATGCTGTTTGACATACTGCTTCTAATGGTATGCACAAATGCAGTCATCATGGCACAGCATGTATTCAAATGGCGGGTTCAGAACAGTGCCATGACCAGTGTCTGTAATAACCTTAAATCCGCTGTTGGTGATCTCAGATCTCAAAATGTTGATCTTGAATTGTTCAAATTCTGGTCTTCATTAATTAGTCCTTTTTCTTCCTACATTGTAGGGACATGATGCGGTGATGTTACGGATCCAGTACCGCTGCCATCCACTGATAAGCGCCATTCCTAACAAGCTGTTTTACGACCGGCAGCTACGAGACGGCATCACCTCTACTGACAGGCCTCCCTTACTGGTAGGATTTTAGGGAGTGGTCATTATTTATCAACAGATGGCGGGTGGTGGGTTTTAGCCCGGATGCGCGAAAATCTTTTACGCCACCCCCCCTCGACGACAGTCAAAATTTTTTGCGCGCCCCCCCCCCAAACCGGAGGTGCAGAGAATTTTCGCGCCCCTCTTTGAGCTATAGTAGCGCGCTGGATTTTTTGCTCAAAAGAGGGTAAATTTTTTTTAGCCCTCCCTCAAGAGGGGTCAAAATTTTGTTAGCCCCCCCCCCTCAGGAGGGGTCTGAAATTTTTACGCCCCCCCTCAAACCCACCATCCCCCCCTGTTGATAAATAATGACCACTCCCTTTTGTAGCGCCTCCCACGCCGCATAGCGGCGGTACCGCGAAGCGCTACGGGAGTGCGCTATGATGATTGCATTTGCCCCATGTGATGATGTCTCACAATACAAAATTACTGAATAGAGAAATTGATAATTGTGAAATCTTCTTTATGTCTGCTTTTATGAGACATGTCATCAAACACTGGTATACCGACATTAATGGCGGGAGGCGTTTATTTATGCGGTCACAACCGCATTTCTTGTTATTCACAGCCAGCACTCCAATTTCTTATATTACAGTACATTAAGAAATTAGAAAGGGACCTTTATGAAAACATGTACCTTTAACTCCAGCTGTAAACCACGGTTTTTGCCTTTGTGTTCTTCTTTTACTTTGTAATTTTGACGATTCCTATTGAAGAGGTGACCGCATTATGCATTGGTACGACTCAGAATAAACTCTTTACCTTTTGGAAAGTAGTGCAAAATGCAAGTTCCTTGTATTCTCCATGTATATATTGTTTGAGGAGATCTTGATTTGATGGTGTTATTGAAGGGGACATGAATTGCATCAAAAAGAATTTTAGAATTTTTCCATGAGCAAAAACAAAATCCAAAATTTAAGGTTGAATTTGTCTAGTGTTGTAAATAAATAATAACTGCAAGATAATATTGTATTTTCATAACCTATTCTACCCACAGGAGGGTTGGCCGTCACTGAGTTTCCTAGACGTGCGGGATGGATGTGAGAAGGGCATAGCGTCTGGTAGTTTCTATAATGACCAGGAGGCAGAGCTTATCGTTGCACTGATTGACAGGTTGACCCAGGCGGGGGTGGAGCCTGCGTCCATCGGTGTTATTACGCTGTACAAGGGGCAGCAGGCACGGACTGCACAACTACTGAATGACTCAAACAGGTCGGTGTTATATGGGCGAAATTCAACACTGAGGTTTTAAGATTGTTGCATTAGGAGGGGGCCTATCTCTTATTTGAAATTATTGGTAGATAAATAGTCCGTCAGTTCCTAGCATATTGCCATACATGCTTACGGGAAAGGGTGTCACTCTAACACTCCTAATAAAGGCGGACTGAGGAAGTAATAGCCTCAGAAATGTTTGGTCTCCATGTGCAGAGGCAGGTGTGTACTCTTAAAAAAGCTTTTAATCCTTTAATTGCCGCTTTTGCGGCATGAATTGATGCACTTTATTGGTGCTCGCCAGCACTTCATGGAGCATCATGCTGTCCCTTTGGGAACGTATCAACCTAGGATCGGCATGATGCAGGGCTGTAGTGCTAGAAATGCATTGATGAGATCAATAGGCATGATGCATTAACGGCCGTGTTCTGTTTTCCTCCACACAGTGATATGAAGGGTGTCCAGGTGTCAACGGTCGATGCCTTCCAAGGCGGTGAGAGAGATGTTATCTTCTTGTCTTGTGTGCGCACTCACTATGTTGGCTTCATAGACTCGGACAAGTAAGTCATATTCCCACTGTTTCTAATAGAGTCTAGGAAAATCATCTGTTTATGCCCAAAGGAAGTCAACAATAACAGGACGGTTGGGACTTATACCGACGGTCTTAAAAGTCCATAGAACTTGTAGAAATCCGGAAGATATTTCTTGAGGCTGGGATGCGTGTTGCTGCTGTAGGATCGCGTGCTGAAATGATGCATTATGGTATAGTGGGTCATGTGTCCGTCTCTGTTGTGATTACTTCATCGGCATAGCAACCAGACAAACTCATCATGTATAAGTCGCACACCTGTCTAAGCTGCCCGCAGACTATGGGAGAAATCTGTGGCCTCAAAATTGATAGTAACTGGTATCCTAGATTGGTAAATACCTGCCTATACACCAAGCCCAGACTTAGGGGACATTCTACAAGCCGCATGAGGCTTCTGGTGCGCGTATAAGCTTATAAGATTTTGACGGCTAGATTAAACTGATCCGTCCGGCATAATGCTACCACTTCAAATGAGGCCACTGTGACGTCACTTAGAACACCAAAAAAGAAAGATTAAGTTGCAGCTTATGGGAAGGGGTTTATGGTATATTATGAATTACCAGTATATCAAAATTGTATTTAACAATGGGGATTATTGGGAAAGAAATTGTGCAATTGTATTTTGGTTTAATCAGGTTGTGTAAGAAAAGCTTTCCTCTCATTCCCAGGCGTACCAATGTTGCACTGAGTCGAGCTAAACATCATCTCTTCATCGTTGGTCATCGGAAAAACCTAACAAACAATCCGCTCTGGCGTAAAGTCATCAAGCACTGCCTAGGTAAAATTGATGCTCACACGTTTTCTTCTATTAAAATGTATTTAATCATAAGTTGAATTTCTGAATCAAACTCGCCATTTTCTGCACAAAAGTTAAAAAAACATCTTGAGATTCCCTAGTATTTTTGTGAGCTAGGATATTGCATGTTTTTTATTGGCTATTCAATATGAAAAAAAAGAGAAGAGACCTTACACAATAGCTTCCCCACACCATAGGCACTATGTTAATATATGAATATCACTGCATACTTTTAGAATCGCCTCGTGGGATGCAGATTGGCAGGGACTTTCTGAACAGCCTGGAGACTGACTCGACTGGTAGCGGTGCGCCCCAATCCCCGAGGATGCACGGTGAGCTGCCCCCACACCCTGATGTTAGTCTTAGCGGGGACAGCATAGCGACAACAGGCTCTGTACAGGGAGATACAGCCACAGGTAGGGTATGATACTGTGATAGATGCAGCCACAGGTAGGGTATGATACTGTAGTAGATGCAGCCACAGGTAGGGTATGATACTGTAGTAGATGCAGCCACAGGTAGGGTATGATACTGTAGTAGATGCAGCCACAGGTAGGGTATGATACTGTGATAGATGCAGCCACAGGTAGGGTATGATACTGTAGTAGATACAGCCACAGGTAGGGTATGATACTGTAGTAGATACAGCCACAGGTAGGGTATGATACTGTAGTAGATACAGCCACAGGTAGGGTATGATACTGTAGTAGATGCAGCCACAGGTAAGGTGTGATACTGTGATAGATGCAGCCACAGGTAGGGTATGATACTGTAGTAGATACAGCCACAGGTAGGGTATGATACTGTGATAGATGCAGCCACAGGTAGGGTATGATACTGTAGTAGATGCAGCCACAGGTAGGGTATAATACTGTAGTAGATGCAGCCGCAGGTAGGGTGTGATACTGTGATAGATGCAGCCACAGGTAGGGTATGATACTGTGATAGATGCAGCCACAGGTAGGGTATGATACTGTAGTAGATACAGCCACAGGTAGGGTGTGATAATGTGATAGATGCAGCCACAGGTAGGGTATGATACTGTAGTTTGTTTGTTTGTTTGTTTAGTTTTACGTCCGGGGGCCATCGAGGAACTCAGACATTCAAGGTTTCTCGGACATTAAGTCCTTTCTTTTCTTTTTGGACAGGTATTTATATGCTGCTTGCCCGACACAGCAGTGACCGAATCTATGAATGACCGAATCTATGAGATGAATGACCGAATCTATGAGGAGGGTCGAGGGGGAAAACCGCTACCGGGGCTTCATTCCCCTACTCTTTTCGAAGGATAGGAAGTGTTCTTTTATTTGCCTGGTCCCATAGGCAGGGCCAGACAAACCACGGCCTTTGATCACTCAGACGTGGTTCACTGAGGGGGAATCCCATGGCAAAAGACAAGCATGTAAGCCCAGGCCCGCGCATATGGACACCAGCTGCCCACATGCTCACCCCAAGACACAAGAAACCCCAAGTTTGTCGCCTTTTACGAATCTGGTATGCCCACTGTTAGTATGGAAGGAGATTTCTCCTTGTGGACTCCCAATGAAGTTATTCTGCTCCTTCATGCCCTCACATGAAGGTCCCCACTCCACAGGGGGAGATACTGTAGTAGATGCAGCCACAGGTAGGGTATGATACTGTGATAGATACAGCGACAGGTAGGGTACGATACTGTAGTAGATGCAGCCACAGGTAGGGTATGATACTTTGATAGATACAGCCACAGGTAGGGTATGATACTGTGATAGATACAGCCACAGGTAGGGTACGATACTGTAGTAGATGCAGCCACAGGTAGGGTATGATACTGTGATAGATGCAGCCACAGGTAGGGTATGATACTGTGATAGATACAGCCACAGGTAGGGTATGATACTGTAGTAGATGCAGCCACAGGTAGGGTATGATACTGTGGTAGATGCAGCCACAGGTAGGGTATGATACTGTAGTAGATACAGCCACAGGTAGGGTATGATACTGTAGTAGATGCAGCCACAGGTAGGGTATGATACTGTAGTAGATGCAGCCACAGGTAGGGTATGATACTGTGGTAGATGCAGCCACAGGTAGGGTATGATACTGTAGTAGATGCAGCCACAGGTAGGGTATGATACTGTAGTAGATACAGCCACAGATAGGGTATGATACTGTAGTATATGCAGTCACAGGTAGGGTATGATACTGTGATAGATGCAGCCACAGGTAGGGTATGATACTGTAGTAGATGCAGCCACAGGTAGGGTATGATACTGTGGTAGATGCAGCCACAGGTAGGGTATGATACTGTAGTAGATACAGCCACAGGTAGGGTATGATACTGTAGTAGATGCAGCCACAGGTAGGGTATGATACTGTAGTAGATGCAGCCACAGGTAGGGTATGATACTGTAGTAGATACAGCCACAGATAGGGTATGATACTGTAGTATATGCAGTCACAGGTAGGGTATGATACTGTAGTAGATACAGCCACAGGTAGGGTATGATACTGTGATAGATACAGCCACAGGTAGGGTACGATACTGTAGTAGATGCAGCCACAGGTAGGGTATGATACTGTGATAGATGCAGCCACAGGTAGGGTACGATACTGTAGTAGATGCAGCCACAGGTAGGGTATGATACTGTAGTAGATGCAGCCACAGGTAGGGTATGATACTGTAGTAGATGCAGCCACAGGTAGGGTGTGATACTGTGATAGATACAGCCACAGGTAGGGTATGATACTGTGATAGATGCAGCCACAGGTAGGGTATGATACTGTAGTAGATGCAGCCACAGGTAGGGTATGATACTGAAGTAGATGCAGCCACAGGTAGGTTATGATACTGTGATAGATGCAGCCACAGGTAGGGTATGATACTGTAGTAGATGCAGCCACAGGTAGGGTATGATACTGTAGTAGATGCAGCCACAGGTAGGGTATGATACTGTAGTAGATACAGCCACAGGTAGGGTATGATACTGTGATAGATGCAGCCACAGGTAGGGTGTGATACTGTGATAGATGCAGCCACAGGTAGGGTATGATACTGTAGTAGATGCAGCCACAGGTAGGGTATGATGCTGTAGTAGATGCAGCCACAGGTAGGGTGTGATACTGTGATAGATGCAGCCACAGGTAGGGTATGATACTGTGATAGATGCAGCCACAGGTAGGGTATGATACTGTAGTAAATGCAGCCACAGGTACGGTATGATACTGTAGTAGATGCAGCCACAGATAGGGTATGATACTGTAGTATATGCAGTCACAGGTAGGGTATGATACTGTAGAAGATACAGCCACAGGTAGGGTATGATACTGTGATAGATGCAGCCACAGGTAGGGTGTGATACTGTGATAGATGCAGCCACAGGTAGGGTATGATACTGTAGTAGATGCAGCCACAGGTAGGGTATGCTACTGTAGTAGATGCAGCCACAGGTAGGGTATGATACTATGGTAGATGCAGCCACAGGTAGGGTATGATACTGTGATAGGTACAGCCACAGGTAGGGTATGATACTGTAGTAGATGCAGCCACAGGTAGGGTATGATACTGTAGTAGATGCAGTCACAGGTAGGTTATGATACTGTGATAGATGCAGCCACAGGTAGGGTATGATACTATGGTAGATACAGCCACAGGTAGGTTATGATACTGTGATAGATGCAGCCACAGGTAGGGTATGATACTATGGTAGATCCAGCCACAAGTAGGATATGATACTGTAGTAGATGCAGCCACAGGTAGGGTATGATACTATGGTAGATGCAGCCACAGGTAGGATATGATACTGTAGTAGATGCAGTCACAGGTAGGTTATGATACTGTGATAGATGCAGCCACAGGTAGGGTATGATACTGTAGTAGATACAGCCACAGGTAGGGTATGATACTGTAGTAGATGCAGCCACAGGTAGGGTATGATACTGTGATAGATGCAGCCACAGGTAGGGTATGATACTGTAGTAGATACAGCCACAGGTAGGGTATGATACTGTAGTAGATGCAGCCGCAGGTAGGGTGTGATACTGTGATAGATGCAGCCACAGGTAGGGTATGATACTGTGATAGATGCCACAGGTAGGGTATGATGCTGTAGTAGATACAGCCACAGATAGGGTATGATACTGTGATAGATGCAGCCACAGGTAGGGTATGATACTGTAGTAGATGCAGCCACAGGTAGGGTATGATACTGTAGTAGATGCAGCCACAGGTAGGGTATGATACTGTAGTAGATGCAGCCACAGGTAGGGTATGATACTGTGATAGATGCAGCCACAGGTAGGGTATGATACTGTAGTAGATGCAGCCACAGGTAGGGTATGATACTGTGATAGATGCAGCCACAGGTAGGGTATGATACTGTAGTAGATACAGCCACAGGTAGGGTATGATACTGTGATAGATGCAGCCACAGGTAGGGTATGATACTGTAGTAGATACAGCCACAGGTAGGGTATGATACTGTAGTAGATGCAGCCACAGGTAGGGTATGATACTGTGATAGATGCAGCCACAGGTAGGGTATGATACTGTGATAGATGCAGCCACAGGTAGGGTATGATACTGTGATAGATACAGCCACAGTTAGGGTATGATACTGTGATAGATGCAGCCACAGGTAGGGTATGATACTGTAGTAGATGCAGCCACAGGTAGGGTGTGATACTGTAGTAGATGCAGCCACAGGTAGGGTATGATACTGTAGTAGATGCAGCCACAGGTAGGGTATGATACTGTGATAGATGCAGCCACAGGTAGGGTATGATACTGTAGTAGATACAGCCACAGGTAGGGTATGATACTGTAGTAGATACAGCCACAGGTAGGGTATGATACTGTAGTAGATACAGCCACAGGTAGGGTATGATACTGTAGTAGATGCAGCCACAGGTAGGGTGTGATACTGTGATAGATGCAGCCACAGGTAGGGTATGATACTGTAGTAGATACAGCCACAGGTAGGGTATGATACTGTGATAGATGCAGCCACAGGTAGGGTATGATACTGTAGTAGATGCAGCCACAGGTAGGGTATAATACTGTAGTAGATGCAGCCGCAGGTAGGGTGTGATACTGTGATAGATGCAGCCACAGGTAGGGTATGATACTGTAGTAGATGCAGCCACAGGTAGGGTATGATACTGTGATAGATGCAGCCACAGGTAGGGTATGATACTGTAGTAGATACATCCACAGGTAGGGTATGATACTGTGATAGATGCAGCCACAGGTAGGGTATGATACTGTAGTAGATGCAGCCACAGGTAGGGTATGATACTATGGTAGATGCAGCCACAGGTAGGGTATGATACTGTAGTAGATGCAGCCACAGGTAGGGTATGATACTGTGATAGATGCAGCCACAGGTAGGGTATGATACTGTAGTAGATGCAGCCACAGGTAGGGTATGATACTGTGATAGATGCAGCCACAGGTAGGGTATGATACTGTAGTAGATACAGCCACAGGTAGGGTATGATACTGTGATAGATGCAGCCACAGGTAGGGTATGATACTGTAGTAGATACAGCCACAGGTAGGGTATGATACTGTAGTAGATGCAGCCACAGGTAGGGTATGATACTGTGATAGATGCAGCCACAGGTAGGGTATGATACTGTAGTAGATGCAGCCACAGGTAGGGTATGACACTGTGATAGATGCAGCCACAGGTAGGGTATGATACTGTAGTAGATGCAGCCACAGGTAGGGTATGATACTGTGGTAGATGCAGCCACAGGTAGGGTATGATACTGTAGTAGATGCAGCCACAGGTAGGGTATGATACTGTGATAGATGCAGCCACAGGTAGGGTATGATACTGTAGTAGATACAGCCACAGGTAGGGTATGATACTGTAGTAGATACAGCCACAGGTAGGGTATGATACTGTAGTAGATACAGCCACAGGTAGGGTATGATACTGTGATAGATGCAGCCACAGGTAGGGTGTGATACTGTGATAGATGCAGCCACAGGTAGGGTATGATACTGTAGTAGATGCAGCCACAGGTAGGGTATGATACTGTAGTAGATGCAGCCACAGGTAGGGTATGATACTATGGTAGATGCAGCCACAGGTAGGGTATGATACTGTGATAGGTACAGCCACAGGTAGGGTATGATACTGTAGTAGATGCAGCCACAGGTAGGGTATGATACTGTAGTAGATGCAGTCACAGGTAGGTTATGATACTGTGATAGATGCAGCAACAGGTAGGGTATGATACTATGGTAGATACAGCCACAGGTAGGTTATGATACTGTGATAGATGCAGCCACAGGTAGGGTATGATACTATGGTAGATCCAGCCACAAGTAGGATATGATACTGTAGTAGATGCAGCCACAGGTAGGGTATGATACTATGGTAGATGCAGCCACAGGTAGGATATGATACTGTAGTAGATGCAGTCACAGGTAGGTTATGATACTGTGATAGATGCAGCCACAGGTAGGGTATGATACTGTAGTAGATACAGCCACAGGTAGGGTATGATACTGTAGTAGATGCAGCCACAGGTAGGGTATGATACTGTGATAGATGCAGCCACAGGTAGGGTATGATACTGTAGTAGATACAGCCACAGGTAGGGTATGATACTGTAGTAGATGCAGCCGCAGGTAGGGTGTGATACTGTGATAGATGCAGCCACAGGTAGGGTATGATACTGTGATAGATGCCACAGGTAGGGTATGATGCTGTAGTAGATACAGCCACAGATAGGGTATGATACTGTGATAGATGCAGCCACAGGTAGGGTATGATACTGTAGTAGATGCAGCCACAGGTAGGGTATGATACTGTAGTAGATGCAGCCACAGGTAGGGTATGATACTGTAGTAGATGCAGCCACAGGTAGGGTATGATACTGTGATAGATGCAGCCACAGGTAGGGTATGATACTGTAGTAGATGCAGCCACAGGTAGGGTATGATACTGTGATAGATGCAGCCACAGGTAGGGTATGATACTGTAGTAGATACAGCCACAGGTAGGGTATGATACTGTGATAGATGCAGCCACAGGTAGGGTATGATACTGTAGTAGATACAGCCACAGGTAGGGTATGATACTGTAGTAGATGCAGCCACAGGTAGGGTATGATACTGTGATAGATGCAGCCACAGGTAGGGTATGATACTGTGATAGATGCAGCCACAGGTAGGGTATGATACTGTAGTAGATGCAGCCACAGGTAGGGTATGATACTGTAGTAGATGCAGCCACAGGTAGGGTATGATACTGTGATAGATGCAGCCACAGGTAGGGTGTGATACTGTAGTAGATGCAGCCACAGGTAGGGTATGATACTGTAGTAGATGCAGCCACAGGTAGGGTATGATACTGTGATAGATGCAGCCACAGGTAGGGTATGATACTGTAGTAGATACAGCCACAGGTAGGGTATGATACTGTAGTAGATACAGCCACAGGTAGGGTATGATACTGTAGTAGATACAGCCACAGGTAGGGTATGATACTGTAGTAGATGCAGCCACAGGTAGGGTGTGATACTGTGATAGATGCAGCCACAGGTAGGGTATGATACTGTAGTAGATACAGCCACAGGTAGGGTATGATACTGTGATAGATGCAGCCACAGGTAGGGTATGATACTGTAGTAGATGCAGCCACAGGTAGGGTATAATACTGTAGTAGATGCAGCTGCAGGTAGGGTGTGATACTGTGATAGATGCAGCCACAGGTAGGGTATGATACTGTAGTAGATGCAGCCACAGGTAGGGTATGATACTGTGATAGATGCAGCCACAGGTAGGGTATGATACTGTAGTAGATACATCCACAGGTAGGGTATGATACTGTGATAGATGCAGCCACAGGTAGGGTATGATACTGTAGTAGATGCAGCCACAGGTAGGGTATGATACTATGGTAGATGCAGCCACAGGTAGGGTATGATACTGTAGTAGATGCAGCCACAGGTAGGGTATGATACTGTGATAGATGCAGCCACAGGTAGGGTATGATACTGTAGTAGATGCAGCCACAGGTAGGGTATGATACTGTGATAGATGCAGCCACAGGTAGGGTATGATACTGTAGTAGATACAGCCACAGGTAGGGTATGATACTGTGATAGATGCAGCCACAGGTAGGGTATGATACTGTAGTAGATACAGCCACAGGTAGGGTATGATACTGTAGTAGATGCAGCCACAGGTAGGGTATGATACTGTGATAGATGCAGCCACAGGTAGGGTATGATACTGTAGTAGATGCAGCCACAGGTAGGGTATGACACTGTGATAGATGCAGCCACAGGTAGGGTATGATACTGTAGTAGATGCAGCCACAGGTAGGGTATGATACTGTAGTAGATGCAGCCACAGGTAGGGTATGATACTGTAGTAGATGCAGCCACAGGTAGGGTATGATACTGTGATAGATACAGCCACAGGTAGGGTGTGATACTGTAATAGCTCTTTTAGGCCACACCGAAAAAAAGTTGGTCTACAGATTGCGATTTTCACATTTTCAGGAACACAATATTTTTGGGGAGACTTTGTAACCTACATCCTTAGTTCTACAGGTCTGTGGGAGGTTACATGTCTCTCCATTCTTCTACGAGGGGCAATGATTAGGAGATTATGTTAAGGATTTTAAATCAAAAGAAGGATCAGGATATATAAGATCAGGATGTTAAAATATTAAGAAATGGAAATTTCCTTTATGATTCCTACTTTGATTTTCAATTTTTAAAGAGTTAAATTATTCAAATATTTCCGTACATTAAATTGAAATTAAATGTTAAGTATTTGTTCGAAAACTCTGAAAGTCACAGCATAGCTGTAATGCTGTACATAGTCACAATATGGGTTTTGATTAAAGAGTTTAGATTTTTAAAACACAGAAAGTCACAGCAAAGCTGTAATACCGTATGCGTTCAAACGAATTAAACGATACCTCTCAATACAAAAATTTAGAAAGTGATAGCCAATAGAGTAGCTAACTGAAATTATAAATTCTGTTTTCGCTTCTCCCTTCAGAATATCCTTCTCCCTCCCTGCCCTTGGATATGTCACCAGACAATGACTTCACGGCTGTGGCCGGAAGGCGACGACGCACCCACCAGAAAAAGGTTCATGATATCAGTCTTAGCGCATTTGACGACCCACAAGTTGAAAATCAAAGTGACAGTGATGAGGATTTACCAACTTATTTATAGATGAAATAACCAAATGATCAACACTCGTCAACTTGTGTTAATGCTCACATTTATATATATATATATATATATATATATATATATATATATATATATATATATTTATATATATATATATATATATAGATCAGATAGATAAACATTTTAGGACTGATAGAAAGTGTCACAATAATGTCTTTCATAGATTAAGGATGTATGAATTGATCTTAAATTATTTTTCTATTGTAAATGAACTTTAGAAAGTGTGATGTTATCCTGCAGTGTATTGGACTCTGGAAGCATATTATTTTGAATAAATCCATATAAATTATGTGAAAAAATCCATATAATTTTGTTTTCCCAAGACATATATATATATATTCATTTGCTCTTTTCGCAATGACCTCCAATGTAGTTATTTCTCATTAACAGGCTGACTTGGAATAAATGATGTCGGTTTTCTTTTTGTAACACATTTACTTGATTCCCACACAAAATGTAAGTAGAAAAAGAATCAATAGAAAAGGACAATTCAACGTTGGATTTGATGTTTTAATGTCTTTCATTGGACAATGTAAGATTTAGATTGATCCTGTACACATCATGAAATAATGCTTATCCAACAGGTTTACCCTGTCAGCCTGAGCTAACCAACAGTTTAAACATCTAATGTGTATTCTCTTATTCTCAGGCTTAAAATCGCCGCCTTAATGCAAGAAGGTTGTGACTGCATTTTTCAAGTTCCAGGGATGAAAGTCGACGATGACAAAAAACCTTAAAAAAAGGAAATACACTGCATATGCCCTCCAGCCCATCCATAAGTGTGTTACAGGGTTTATGTGGTTGGGGGGGGAGGAGGCAGTAGGTGTTGTATAAGGGTGTAGTTTGTCCTCAAATAACAGGAAAAGCTGTTTTTCAAGATGTTGTTCGGATACTATACCCAAAATGTGCACATTATGGCCCTTTTGCAGAGTATGTCCTAGGATCCCTTCAGAATGTTACTGTATAGCTGTTTTCCAAGGTCTTGTTCAGATAGCATACCCAAAATATGCACCACTTGATCTACTGGTAGTGGTGCCTTTGTGCAACACGATCTAGGGACCAATTACAATGTTATGTATATATATAGGTCAAAGGGTGCAGGGAATAAATGACCAATATAGTTACATGGTGAAATCATAATGCGCAGAAAAGGGGTATACTATCTGACACTCTTCTAGCATAGGAACTAAAGCTTGCTGCTAAGACTACACTGAAGAGTGGAACAAACACCAATAAAGAGGGGAAAGTTTTCAAGGAAAAACTTGAGAATCCTTGAAAACCTTGAACTAAAAACTGGCATGCTGCCACTGTATGCAGTGTTGTGGGACCTGACTGTGTGCATGTATGCAACCTCTGGAGGTAATTTGTGATTCCTTTATCCTGTTTTCAGAGGATTTTCAAGAAAACTTATTTTTCTTAAGTGAGTGGAAAAAAAACTTGAAATCAAGGAAAACCTTGAACTCTTTCATCCCTGAAGTTCTGCAGGGGAGCCAAAGGAATTACATTAAATCCAATTGCTATAGCACCAAGTTAGTAATGACAGGGCTAGGTGGATGTGGACTTTCCTGTACAATGCTACCACTCAGAATCAAAGGTCACCTTTGTGACCAAAAAAAAAAAAAAATTCTATAGCACCAAGTTGAGAGAACAATTATTGCACTAGGGCCTGTAGGCATACATATAGACAGGGCGTCAATACTTTCATAGAAGCTAGATAAGAAAACTCAATTTTGAAATCATGCAATTCCCAAGATACCCTTGGCATTGAATTTCCACTTTAACATTATACACATGTATTTAACTGAGCATGTCCAGAACATATACCTGTAGACATGGTGTGGGGAAGAATGAACTCTTAGAACTTCCTATGGGGTGTTTTTAAAGCTGATATAGCTTGATATGTATTTAAAAGAATTATATATACCCCCTGTCCCCTTCCTATATTATAGGGTGCCAGTTATTCTGGTAATAAGGGGTGGCTCATTATTAACACAACACAGGTTGTTTAGCTGCCCTTTCCTCTTTGGTAGGAAGGGAAATCACTTGCTTAATAATTAGTACTGATCACAACCTGCTGGTAGCAGCACTCTGTGGTCTGCTCCCCTGTTACACATCCAAAGTCACCACCAGTATAGAATACCTCTCTGCTATATGGCATCAGATGGAGATACTGTTTCCAGCAAATCATGCACCAGCGCTGCACTCAGGCAACACGATGGCCAACTACATTAAGCACTACAATTTACATTTGACATTGATACGATTTTGCCTTTCTGACTCATTTTGACCCCACAGTGCTGACAAGGGGTACACATGTTTTGGAATGTGCTCTAAGTTCAGACACTGTAGGGAATGTTGATCTGCAGTACTTACACGAGCGAAAACAGGTTTTCGAATGTTCTCTAAGTTCAGACCACGTTGAGAAATGGGACTTGCAGAACTCACAAGGGGGTATACATGTTTTCATATGCTCTCCAAGTTCGGACACTGTTGGGAACTGGGATTTGCACATGGTACACATAACAACTTGCTTATAATCTTTAGGACAGTGGTGAAAGTGCTTACTCAATATCTGTTCAGAAGCAAAAATCTTTTGACAGTTTTTACAAGTAAGATGTTCTTGCTGGTAACTTTCTTGTTCTTTTTTTGATAGCATCTCCCTTTGTGCAGGGAGCTCATGAGATTTTTCGTGTAACGCTTCATGGGCTAAACAACGGCTTTTACAGTTAAATTCAGTTTTGCAAAACTTGCATTCAGCATTGCAATGTTTCCGCACCTCACTCCCTTGGAAAAATGTCTTCCCGCAGTAAATGCAGAAATATGTTTGACTTTCATGTCTTTTTTCCTGTACTTGTCTTGAGGTAGGACTCTTTTCCTGTACTTTTTTTAAGGCAGAGCTCTCTCCATTATGTGATTCTGGGGGTATACATGTTTTCATATGTTCTCCAAGTTCAGACACTGTTGGGAACTGGGACTTGCATATGGCACACTTATAAGTCTGTTCCATACCTTCAGAACAATGGCCATAGTGCACCTCCAAAATCTGTTTAGAAGCAAAGGTGTTTCGACAGTTTTTACAAGTAAGATGTTCTCGTTGGTAACGTTCTTGTTCTTTTTTTAACAACATTTCCTTTTGTGCAAGGACCTTGTGGCATTCTTCATGTGCTGCTTCATGGGCTGTACACTGGCTTTTACAGTCAAATATTGTTTTGCAAAACTTGCATTTAGCATTACTATGTTCCCGCTTCTTGATCCCTCGGAAAAAGGTCTTTTTGCAGTGGTTACAGGAATATGTTATAAGTTCATGTCTTTCTTCCTGTACTTGTCTAAAAGTAAGGGTCTTTTGCTGTACCTTTCTTAAGGGAGGGCTCTCTCCATTATGTGATTCAGTATAATGGGTGGCAAGGTAGCCTGAACAAATAAACCATGTTCCACAAATAGCGCAGTTGTCACTTCTATGGTTTTGCTTCTCTGACTCACTTTGCAATTTGACCCCACAGTACTGACAAGGGTGTGCACATGTTCTTGAATGTTCTCTGAGTTCAGACATTGTTGGGAATGTTGAACTGCAGTTTTTACATGTGCGTATACAGGTGCTAGAATGTAATTGAAGTTCAGCCACTGTTTGGAATGTTGATCCGCAATCCTTACACAAACTTACACAGGTTTTCGAATGTTCTTTCAGGGCAGATTCTGTTGAGAAATGGGACTTGCAGTTTTCACAAGGTGTTATACATGTTTTCATATGCTCTCCCAATTTATCCGCTGTTGGAAACTGGGATTTGCATATAGTACATCTAGTAATCTGTTTATAGTATTTAGGACAGTGGTGAGCATGCTTACGTAAAATCTGTTTAGAAGCAAATATGTTTCGACAGGTTTTACAAGTCAGCTGTTCTCTCTGTTGACGCTCTTGTTCTTTTAATTGAATTTCCCGTTCTTTTAATAGAATTTGCCTTTGTGCTAGCAGCTTGTGACAAATTTTTAACCCTTCATGTGCCACATATTGGCTTTTACAATCAAATTTAGTTTTGCAAATCTTGCATTTGGCATTGCAATGCTCATGCTCATCAAACTCTCGGAAAAAGCTCTTTCCGCAGTAGTTGCAGAAATAGGTTAGATGTTCATGTCCTTGTGTGTGGAACCGAAGCTCTTTGTAAGTATCAAACTTTAATCCACATCTGTGACACTTGATATCAATCTCAGTTTCTGTTTCAGAACTTACAGGGTTACCACCAGTTTTTTCATTCTTCTTTTGTCTCTTTTTACTAGCATGAACAACTGCATGAGCCAGTAGACTGGTTTTACAGACAAAAGTGTCTCCACAATTATCGCATTCTGCTTCGCCATGCTCCTGTTTGTACTCCTCATTGGAAAAGGTCTCATCACAAAAGACACAGCGGTTTTTTAACCGGATAATTGTTCCTGTACTCTCTTGATCATCAGTTTCCAATTCATCATCAACCACTCTAGATGTTTGACTGGCATAATCACCCAGTGACTTAACACCCTTTGCATTTCTGTCTGTTTGGGACTTTTCTCGGTGTGGTTTCCAACTCCCGCCAGCCACATCCACTGCTTTACGCTTCCTCCCCCGGACTGGATCTTTGGCTGACAGCTTAATGACACGTGTCTTTGATTGTTTAGTACCTGCCTTACATATTGTAACAGATCGATGAGGCTTGCTCCTCGGAACCGATCTAGTGAAATTAGTCGATCTCAATATGAGAGCTCCTTTCTGGAAGTCATCCAGCATCTTTATGACCTCTACATCAGTTTTCGCATGATTCGCATCTTCGTGTGATTTTGGATTCAGACCAGTCTCATCTACTGCCTCATCACTATCTCTACCCTCAGCATCCACACCTGAGGCATTGACAAAATGATTCTTCAAATGTTCTGCCAATATTTCTGATGTTTCAAAATTTTGATAGCATTTCCCACATTTCCAGGGGTTACTTTGATTGTTACCTAGGAAATAGGCTAAAGAATTGTAATGACCATGTTGCTTCTTACTCAGACCAGCCTCATCTGATGTTTTTACCCCATTCCGACTGGCAGCATCTGGGTCTGAGTTATCGACAAAATGCATCTTCAAATGTTCAGCCAATGCTTCTGATGTTGCAAAGATAAGAGAACATTTTCCACATGTCCAGGGTTTGTTTTTATTGATACCCACAAAGGCTGCTATAGCATTGTGACACTGTTTGTGGTTCATCAAAGCTTTCCTCTGGGTAAATGACTCGTTGCATACTTCACACGTATATTGAATCTCACAACTACGGGATGCTGTATGGTTGGCAAGAAGACCCTCACAGATAAACACATCTCCACAAATCTTACATTCAGGTTTCATGTGTTTTTTCCTATCTTCATCACTACTGAAATCCAGTCCACAGAAGTTGCAGCGATGTTGGTCCTTATGTGTGGCCATGTGTTGTTTAAGTAAATGCGGTGTGTGGAATAGGCGATTACATATGTTACACCTAGGTATCCCACCTGGGGGCTGTATGCTGTTGATTTTATGATTTTGGTCTTGGTATGTTTTCAATAATGTACTGGCAGAATTACTTGACACTGGTACAGATGATGCATTGCCCTCACCTGCCACATCCTTGTTTGTTTGGAACTTATCGCTGTTGAATTTTCGACTCACATTGCTAGATCCGATGTCCTTGGAAAGAATTGTGTCTTTTGATACTGCATTGGCAGAGTTAGTTGAATGTGAGACATTATTTTTGGCATGAGTCTCATCTTGGGGCAATTTCCTCCTCTCAACAGTTCTAGGTTCTGTTCTTGACCTTTTCTCATGAGGATGCAACTGGCGGGTTTTTGATATTGGACTGGCATATTTAAGTGTACTTGATACAAGAGACTCTTTACCTGAATCCTCTACATTTGTTTTTGCGTGAAACTTGTCTCGGTGCAGTTTCCTACTCCCACCAGTCTCATCCGTTACTTTATACCTATTCGCTCTGACAGCGTCTCGGTCCAGCACATTTATGACTGGTTGGTCAGTTGCTGTTTTGGATGCTGTAAAGATTTGATGCTGGTGATTTCTTGATATTGAACTGGCAAACTTAGCAGCTGGACTTGACACCAAAGATTCTTTACCACAATTACTCATTGTCCTCACATCACCATTTGCATGAGGTACATCTTTGTGTTGTTTCCTTTTCCCAACAGTCCCATCTGTTCCTTTACGCTTATTTGTAATAACAGCATCAGGGTCTGCACCATTCACTACATGCAAAATATTTTTTAGATGCTTCAATAAATGTTTTGTCAATTCCTTTGCTGTCTGAAATCCCTTCACACATTCATTGCAGTAACCTAGTTTTCCTTCCAGGTGCATAAGGAGATGTACAGTAAGGTCGTACTCGTCTAATGTCTGCCGGCACAAACTACAATGGTAAAACTGGTCCATGCTGATGTCTTGCAGGATTTGTGAATGAATGCGTCTTATGTTTTCTTTGCCATGAGACACTTTCACCTGAAAAGAGAAAGATGTATTTTATTAGGACATTGTGTTATCAACCAGAATTGCAAGTATGCTATGATGATTGAGAAAATGTTAAAAATACAATATTTTATTAGATGACACATATAGCTGGGAATCAGAGGCCGTGGCTTATACAAGAATCACCAGTCTATATGAAAAGTTTTTCTTTTCACAGGACATTCAGTCCTACAGATTGTATCATTCCGCAGGCTCGAATTGATTTTGGCAGGACCAAATACCTAAAGATTATTATTTGTGAAGAAACAAAATAATGAGAAATAAGAAATTAACAGACTATTGACAACCCATTGACAAACAGCAATAGTCCGCGCCCACATGACGTCATTCCTTGCTGTGTGGTAGTGTTGGAGGTACTGAACTGGAAACCCTACCCAAGCTCCCATTGAGAACGCACTGTGGCAATCTGCCATCCTTTAGAAATTTCCAATTTTCTCTCGATTTTGTGGACCAAATAGCAAATAATCTTAACAGTGGATAGATATATACCATAGGCATAGAATAAATCCATTTTTTCAAAGATATTGGCCAAGAAAACGTATTGGAAACATCAGGTAGAAGTGAAAGAATGTGCCTTGCGGGAATGCCAGTGGCAGTGGGGCAAGTATCAGGGCAGTGCCAGTGGCCACTGTGGCGATATACTACCATGTAAATAACTCTCACTTCTCCGTATTCACTAAGCACAGTACAGAATCATTTTAACCATAGATAGAAATACATCGTGGCTATCTAAAGAGACCCTAATCACTAAGATTGGTGGAGAAAAAGTGCTGGAAACTTAAGGTGGAAGAGGAAAGTTTTGCTGCGCGAGATAGGCAGTAGCCGTGGCCACTGTCACTGTGGCTTAATATTACCCTGTACAAAATACCTATGTTCTCTCTAATTACTGGACAAAACCAAAAAAACACATCTGAACCATAGATAGAAATATACCATAGCTATCAAAAGAGACCCTTATCGCTAAGATTGAGGTAGGAAAATTGCGGGAAACCTACTGTGGAAAAGTAAAGTTTTGCTGTGCGAGATCAGCACTGGCAGTATGCACAGTATGTATTGTTTACATACTAGTATTTCCAATATGGCCGCGGCAGGTATAAATACACATGCAGTGGGCATGCTCTATGCCTTCTGTCTATGAAAGGTTAGTTGTGGTGCGCTGCTAAGGTAATCGTGGTGCGTTTCTAAGGTATTTTGGTGTGTTGCTAAGGTATTCTTGGTGTGTTGCTAAGGTAATCGTGGTGCGATGCTAAGGTATTCTTGGTATGTTACTAAGGTAATTGTGGTGCGTTGCTAAGGTAATCATGGTGCGTTGCTGAGGTAATCGTGGTGTGTTGCTAAGGTATTCTTGAAGTCAAGATTTGTAAGTGTGGAGGTATTTGTGGTGCGTTGCTAAGGTATTCATGGATCCAGAATGTACCACTAATAATGTGGAATTTCTCTATAAATCCTGGACAAATCTTACTGTTGTCCCATATTTAACCTTTCCTTGACAGAGATATGTCACTATACAGGTCATAATAGACAAAAATGTCACAGGATAGGGACTTCATTTTCTGCCATGACAGTTGGGATTTGAAAAAAGTTGTTTACAAACAAGGTGAGCTGTCAAATCTTCCACAGACATATTTGCACAGAATATGTCTGTGGAAAATGGATACATATACATCATGCAAGGAAGATGATGCATTCTGATGAAATTTAAAAAATTTGACAGCTCTGTGCACATGGCCCTGTTTACCAACAACAGAAGTAGTGCCAGGTGCAAGATGTAAGCGATGAGTTCCCACATTAGAAGTTGAGATTTTTAAGTGTGAAGGTATTTGTGGTGCATTGCTAAGGTATTTGTGGTGTGTTGCTAAGGTATTCATGGTGCGTTGCTAAGGTATTCATGGTGCATTGCTAAGGTATTCATGGTGTGTTGCTAAGGTATTCATGGTGCATTCCTAAAGTATTCATGACGTATTCCTAATGTATTCATGATGCATTCCTAATGTATTCATGATGTCCCTATCCCTAGTACTATAATGATAATAGAATGGAGGGCACTGGGGCTCCTACCTCGACGGCGATTGCTGTAAGAATGATACATGCAACCAAGGTCCTAATGTTGCATACTATAGCTACCCCTATGGCTAAATGTCATAGCTCTTAGGAATGATTCATATCAACCAAATTAGGTTTAATATTAGACTTGTTAACTACCTATTAAGAGGATTAGTGGTCTACTAATTGTCAAGGGCTATTGGTTTTTCAAGTCATGGATTATATGTTTTAAAGGCTAAGGGCTATGAGGACCTGGGCAAGTCTATATGTCTCAAAAGGAGAAGGGTCTAGTGTAGGTTAGAAGAGCCAGTTGTATGCTAAGAGCATAATTTATTCATGCCCCCTCAAGAGGGATCAAAAGTTTTTAGGGATTAATTATCATTTAACAAAAGAGGAGCTGGTGGGTTGAAGGGGTGGGGGTCAGGTTTTTTTTACCCTTTGACCGGGGGATCAAAATCTTTTCAACCCTTAGATTTGAGGGGGAGGGTCAAAATAACTTTACCCTTTTTCACTGAAAAAGCCTGTGGATTACTATAGCTTAAAAGGGCGCGTTCACGTGTCATTTTCGTCCCCTATGGACATAAAAAAAAAATTGACCCTCAACGGGGAAGATCAAAAAATCATTTGCGCATCTGCATGCAAACCCACCACCCCCGGTTGTTAAAAAAATGATCATTCCCTTATACCGCACCCCAGGTTTTATGCCCCCTCAAACCCAGCACCCCCTGTAGTTGATAAATGACCACTCCATAATTACCGGGTACTATAAAATAGCTTACCGGTAAAAGGCCTATAGTATAGCCATTCAGCCTAGGCTTCACTTCACTCACTGTCTTAAGCAAGTTCAGCTTCAGGCCTGGGGGTCCCCATACCCGTACCTAACAGAGCTTTTTAAGAGATAATCCCTGAGTATTTACTAATGTGAATGGGTCACATCTTGTATACTCACCTATTTCACAATGTTTCCCAGTCATGAGGACTGTAGAACCTGTATTAAAGACAGAATCGTTGAAAATTGGACAGTGTGAAGTGTTTGTTGTGCCTGATTTTTACACAGGATGTACATGGTGCCATCTGGTGTTGAACTGAGGAAGCTACATGTAGCTCATAGTTCATATTTTTCCTACCAGGTGACAAAACTATGGCACCATCACTCATCCTGCTCCTTTACCTGCCACCTTTGTGCAGCTATATCTACTAGCAGGTTTTAATCTAACTAAACATATTGTAAAGGTAGGCATCTAGCTCAATATCGGTCATTACCGTGTATTTCAGCAAGATATCTATATGAAGATCCATTTTGATAGGTTTAATATGAACCATACCAAAATTTGAGTTTAATACTGGCTCCTGATATTGTGACTGCTAATATGATCTCAATTTTGTGTCAACTTCATAGAACAATATTTTTACAGCAGAAGCTAGAAATCTTGCATTGATTAATTCATTACATATTCTTCTACTACAAAGAATTTACTCTTTTGATAGGAGTGGGGTGATGGGATTTTTGTACATGCATGGCGAAATCATGTTCAGTACCCCTTTGGAGAGGGCTGAGTTACTTGCTCCCACCCCTTGTTTTATATTATAACACAGCTGGGCAAAGTCATAGTGCATTATCCTTAATGCTGCGTTCTGATTGGCTGATTGACCCTGCATTATCTAGATGAATAATGCACTCCCAGCAAAGAAGGTTTAATAACTCCATCTCACCTTTAGACTTCACAATTGATATTTTTGTGTTGTCAGGTGGCTGATGGGTGATTTTTCTGTGTTATAACGGGAAAAATGCATTGTTACCTAAGTAACACCCATGCTTTTCACTAAAGAGAAGTTGTTTTTCTTTTGAGTATTTTTCCAGTAAAATCCCCCATATCTAATACTATTGTACCTTGGATAATAAGCTGCAGATCTTATGCAACTCATAGATGTACTACAGTAAGGATGTTGATGTCTGACTAGAGTATGTTGATGTCTGACTAGAGTATTAATAATTTTAATACTTTTTAATACAGGGAGAGGGCATGTGATACAATCATTTATTTTATGTGAATAACTTCTTCCCGTAGAGATAGCATTGCGGGGCCGATCACCACACCCCCAGTGGCGTAACGTGTGCCGATCCACCACAGCGGCCGATCCGAATGTGAGTGAGTGAGTAATAGATGTTTAACGCCATTTCAACAGCTAAGGTCATATTCATGGCGAGAACTACATTACACAATTTCAGAGGAATGTGTCGGTGCCTGCGCATATGTCCACTACACACATCAGAGGGGATAGGAAAGAGGAGATATAGACCCTTTTAAATGGGCTAGGGAAGCCAGGGATATGGAATGTATCATAAAATCTGGAAATTTAGTACACTATAAAACCTACCATATATAACACAGGCGCTGATTCAACATCTAGTTTTAGTGTTCAAGAAATGTCTCATGACCCCGGTACCGCAGTGCTCATATAAGACTCATTCGAATTCTGGTGCTTAAACACAACGATACATTATATTATACACTTAAATAGATCAATACGAACAAAACCCATCAATGGGTTAATGAATTAACAGCTACCCGGTATAACATTTCACCCTCCATTGCCTCAACATGAAATAATCCTTCAATGAAAAATCCTTATGTCTAAAGGAGACAAAAGGTGAACCATAGATCTACAGACTGTCAGGTCCATGGTTGAACCAGTCACAGGGGAATGACTCTTCCTCATACAGTAAATACGTTCAACAAATAACTAATGCACAACTCCTTATAACATTTCAGTGATTGTCCTCATATCCGTTTCATACTCAAGAAATAGATCAAGACCATGCAATATTTCCCCCATGAATAAACTAAAGCTTGCCTTCCCCACAAAAGGCATTGCTTAAATACCTCTCACACTTTTTCGGGGCACTCAGTCCCAAAAACAAACTCATGCCTTATAACATAGAACAAAGGGCTAGTAAGGGAATATTTATTTAGAACCTTTTAACATGAAATATATCATATTCAATTCAATTGTCTTGAATAATAAGGCTTCAAAGCACATATTCATCATTGGTCATGACTGGAGCTTATGCATCAGTTGGTGCCGCACCAGCTTGATTCTTGAATCAAATGTTTCCACACATTCCCCACACTTGTAAAAGTATTCTGAGATAACGCTGGCTGTTTTATCGACCCTCGGCTCAGAATTGGTATTATTCTTTTCATGAAACCAGTATTCATGTCTGTGTAATTCGTCGGATGAAGAGTATGTCTTACTGCAGTATTTACATTGATGCGTTTCTTTGAGATGAGTGCATTTGTGTTCTGCTAGGGCTGACTTTTGAGTAAACACCTTATTGCATATGTCACACTTGTAAGTTGCCTTAGAAGCCTTGCATTCCTTTGCATGTTTGTGCTTTTGCAACGGGGTCCAAAACACCTTCCCACATGTATCGCATTTGCGATCTCCAGGTGATGTTACTTTACCTGTATACTGTTTGACATTGTGTGGATGATCTTGATGTGATTTCATGTGCATCTTAAGCTCTTGCTCTGTCTTACATGAGTAGGATGTGCATCTTGTACAATGAAAAGTATCAGACCCGTGAGACTTCAAATGTTCTACCAACACTTTTGCCGATGCAAACTTTTTACTGCATGTTACACATGTCCAGGGTTCACCTCCTTTGTTGCAAGCTGTTTCACTTTCCTTGTTGGAAGGTGTTTTAGAATACTGGGTGACTGCAAAAGTAGCTTTCTTTGTACTAGATGAGGATGCTTCTCTCTTGTTATCAGCCAATATCTCAATGGCATCCACCTGACATTTGTGCTGATGCCTTTTTAAAATCTCAGGAAACTTGAAAGTCTCTCCACAGTGTTTACATATATGTGGTTTCTTGTGTAGACGCTTCATGTGGGCTACGAGGACATCACTGCGCAGAAACACCATACCACATATATCACATTTGTGAGGCACTTTTCCATCATGTGCATCAATATGAGCATTAAGATGGCTTCCACAAGTAAATGATTTTGCACAAATCTTACATTTACCATTCTTATGTTTATGATTCTCCCAAATGGTGTTAAATCTTGTCTTGCACAAGTAACAGTAAAAATTACGAAATCCTCTCTCCTGATGTGTTAAGATATGTGCTTGAAGGTCAGCTTCTGTTTCATATGAAAGCTTACATGTGCTACACTCATGACATTTTTCAGGGGAAATATCCTCCTCCTCCTCATGACCTTCAGCAGTGTGTTTCCTCAGTGAAAGAATATCTGGGAAAGTTTTCCCACAGTCTTTACATCTGTGATGGGTTTTATGATAATACTGGTGGTTCATGAGAGTTTGCTTTTGGGCAAAAGTCTTGCCACACACTGCACAAGGATGAGGGCCTGATTTGTGGTGGGACTTTTCATGTGGGGCCAGAAGGACGGCACAGCCAAATATACGTCCACAGATCTTGCATCCTGCATTCTTGTGTTGGCGTTTTGCCTCTGCGGTCTGGCAATCTATTCCACAGTAGTTGCAGGGGTGACCATGTTCAGCTTCGTGGGATGTGAGACGGAGTTTGCAAATGAAAATCATTCTACAGACCTTGCATCTGCAACTTGTATGTTTGTGCTTTTCCCATGCATTATGGAAATCTGTCAAGCAGCATCTGCAGTGATAGTTTAACTTATGAGTTTCCATGTGTCCTTGAAGTGCTTGCATTGAATCATACTTTAACCCACATGAGGAGCATTCATATCTATTATCAGAGGCAACAAAAGCCAACAAGCCTTCATCTGATGTTTCATCAAGGACAATTGTCTCTGCTTCATCAAGGATAACCATGTTTTGTATGTCATCTTTGTGGTTCTCCTCTTGGTGTCTTCTCAATGAGGGGGCACTTGCATAAGTTTTTCCACAGAATTTACATTGGTATTGCTGGATGGGCTGCTGAGGGGTAATTACAGTGGGTTGTTTTGGTGAAGGCTTTGGTTGTATTATTCGAATATGTGAACCCTCGTGGATGGTTAGAAGGGTATGGCAGGTAAATGCACGTCCACAGGCTTTGCATTTAGAGTTCCTATGTGTCTGTTTCTCTGCTGCATTACTAAAAAAGGTCCCACAGATGGGACAATGTATCTTACTGGTGTGTGAAGCCTCGTGACCTGTAAGACGGATTTTACAAACAAAAGCAGTCGCACAAATCTTGCATTTAACACCAATATGATTTTCCTTTTTCCACGCATTATGGAAATCCATCCCGCAGCACTTGCAATGGAAATCTATCTGATGTTTTTCCATATGAGATTTGAGTGCTGGCTCTGTTTCAAATTGACATGTGCATATGGTGCATTTATAACTCTTCTCAGGAACAATAATCTTAATATCTTTCTCTGTATGACACTGGTCTTCATGACCTTTCAATAGTGCAGTGGTAGAAAAAGTCTGTCCACAGACTTGGCATCTATATATTTGTCTTTTAGGACACCGGTGGTCTAAGTATGCTTGTCGCTTGGTAAAACGCTTACTGCACTCACATATGATAGGCACATTATCAATTCGGTTAGAATCTTGTTCACTATTCAACATATCCTTGGCCTTTTTCTTACATTCACCTTCATGACTTGCTAATGATCTAATATCTCTGCAGCTCTGCCCACAGTACCTACAGATATTATAACTGTGACGATGCTCCTTGTGTTCTACCAATGCCTGACTACTGATGAGAACCGTACCACAAAAGTCACACTTATGCTGAACACCTCCAGTATGGGTAGCCATATGGGTGGTCAGAAAGCTTGCACAGAGAAATCGCCTTCCACAAACCTTACACACTGATGTCTGATGAAGAAGCCGCTCGGCCTCAGTGTTCAAACTATTCCCACAGAATTCACAGCGGCAAGCTCCTCCCCAGGGTTTATGTATCTCTAAATGCTTTAAAAGTTCTTCATAGGAGGAAAATATTTTTATTGGACACCTCTTGCATATGTAGGGGCGTTCTATTATAAAAACGCTTTTCTCATGTTCAGCTGGTATTGACTCTTCCTTGACTGGCTTTGTTTGAGGTACAACATCTTCTAACTTTATGACATCTTGATCACCAATTTCACTTTTCCCATGATTTCCATCATCATGTGCCACATTTTGAGTTTCGTTGCTTGAACAGAACGAAGAACGGAGGGAATCTTCAACCTTAACTACATGTAAGATATTTCCTGCATGCTGTAGTAAGTGTTTCATCAGAGAGTCTTGCCTCTCAAATCCCTGCACACATGATTCACAGTCACTGAGTTTCCCTTCTAGGTGGGTCAGTAAATGTAGCGGAAGGTCCCGTTCCTGAACAGTCTGGCGGCATTCCACACACCGATACTGTGTTTGCTGCTTCTTGTTATAAGACATGTTGGGGTTTGTAGATGCTGAACTCTGTCAGACCCTGCATTATAAAATGTCACCTGAAAATAGAAGAATACATTTAGTCTGCAATATTTGCATGGGTTATACCAGCTGGTGATTTATAAGCTCTTAATTTGTGTACTATGCCACGTTTAAGGCTAGCTACAGTAACCTCCTGCTTATAAGGCGCACCTTGTGCATAAGGCAAACCCTGAGTTGAAGAGAATGCGAAAAGGCACACTTGGGCCTCATTTTGAACAGTTTTAACAAGGAGTCCTGTCTTAAGGATGCAATTGAAAGGATTCAATTTAGGATCTGTGATCTATGATCAAGATAGTAGGATTTCAGATTTAATTTGACGATCAAATCTGAGTTTAATACCAATTTTAAAAGCAGTTGAATTGTCATGCATTTTGTGGATTAGGAATTTATCCAATATTTTCGGCCAATTAAACACAGCACAGCTGTAATGCTGTGCGTATTCATATCATATTCTACCGTAAAACCCCGCTCATTAGCCGACCTCAGTCATAAGCCAGGGGTAGACTTTGAGGAAATACTATAAGCCGATTTTGGGGCCAAATTTTCCCTGTTTTCACTATAATCTATAGTGAAAAAGACCTCAGTCATAAGCCGGGGGGAGACTTTGGGAGAAATTTAGAAGCCGATTTTGGTCAAAAATAAGAAAAAAAATCCGGCTTATGACCGGGGTTTTACGGTAAGAAGTATAGAATTGATTTACAACAATTTTAATAGCATCTTAGATCAAAATTTTTGGAAAAAATATGATTTTAATACGAAATCTAAAAGCTCTTCATATGTTGTGTGTTTTGTAATTTATTAATTTATAAAGTACTTTCAGGAAAGTAAACACAGCAATGCTGTAGTGCTGTGCGTATTCCTATTATGATACAAGGAAAAAAGATGATTTGTTTTCAAGTTACCTAATCTTAAATACAAGCTCTCAATGTGGTGCTTCTTCGCTCTCCATGTATAATCCTGTCCCATATCTACAGTATGGAGTATACCTATACCTGGATTAAAATATGCAAATCAGTCAAGGACACAATAGTGGTGCTTTCCTACTCTAATGTTGGTGGTGGTGGTGGTGGTGGACCTGTTATTGCCTTCCATGGAATGTGTGTGAGGGGTGGGTGTAGTGTTTCCTAAAAACAAGATGGCCGACACACATGGAAAACAATAGATTTAGGTAGTTGGCGGTTATAAGCCAGGGGGTTAGTTTAGGGCCCTGCCCAAACCCCAGACCCCCTCAAATGGTTCCCAAATTACCAATTTTCAGTGATTTTTTTTGATGATTTTTTACCACTTCCACGAGTTTCTTGATTATAGTCAATGATCAATATATTTTTGTGCATATATGACAGGCGTCACAAAACAGCAATATTTCAGACCATTTTATCTATGTACTTGACTGACGAAAAAATAATGAAAAATAGGCCTAAAATAAAAATGGATTTTGGAAAACCCCTGTCATAAGCCAAGGGGAGACTTTGGGAGAAATTTAGAAGCCGATTTTGGTCAGAAATTAGGAAAAAATCCAGCTTATGACCGGGGTTTTACGGTAATATCACTGGCATTACACTAAAACCCCAGCCATAAGCCGATCATTTTTTGCTATTCTGATTCATTGCGAAAGTTTACCTCTGGCTTATGGATGAAGGTTAAAATGAAGGTAGTATAAATCAAGGCTCAAAATTGGCTTATAACATTTTCTCAAAGTCTACCCCTGGCTTATGACTGAGGTCGGCCCTTTAAGTGGGTCAGGGTTCCCACAAAATCCCAAATCTCAAATTCCATGACTTTCCATGACAAAAATCAAAATTTTCCATGACATTTGAAACTAATTTTGGACATGATCGGTGTTGACCTTCTGGCAAAATTCCTGCAATCGAGGTGGAAAAAATGGTCAACTCCAATGGATTTTTAAATAGATATTTAGTTTTCCCATTTTCCATGACTTTCCATTACACAAAATGAAATTTCAGAAATTCCATGACTTTCCCTGACAACTTTTAATTCAAGACATTCCATGACTTTCCATGACGTGTGGAAACCCTGTGGGTTTTAAGGTAACTTATGTACAAGATACTACACTAAATACCCTAGCACATAAGCCCCAGCTATAATCATATGTGAGAATTTGCCTAAATGTGTGGTTATAGGAGATTTCATACTATAGAGCAGTACATAAATGACCAAAATTTGGCTCCAGGTACACCTTATCTGGCATGAACTCACGTTGGGCCTTAGGGAGTGGTCGTTATTTATCAACAGGGGGGGGGTGGGTTTGAGGGGGGGGGGTGTAAAATTTTTAGACCCCTCCCAAGGGGGGGCTAAAATAATTCACCCTCTTTTTAGCAAAAAAGCCTGCGCGCTACTATAGAATGAAGATGGGAGCGAAAAATGTTCGCGGGTCCGCGCGAAGACCCACCAACCCCTCCCCTGTTGATAAATAATGACCACTCCCTAATATGCAAGGTGCACCTTATATGTACCAGTAAGGTATTACAGTACATGTATACAGTAAAATAAATCCACCAAGCTACCTATTTCCTGTTGCAAGCTCTTTGTAAGGGTTAAAATTAACAGACCTGTAACCTACAGCCTGACTTCAGGATAATAGCTTTAACAGGGGTCTGAAGTGTTACATAAGCTGTGGCTTACATGCAGGATTTTGTGGTACCGGTGTTAACTATTATTCAAAGGGCAATTTCCTTCACCTCCAGAAACTCAGAGGGGGATGAAAAAATATCATTTCCTTCTGAGGGGCATGAAATCACCCTGCAATCCCCATAATTGAAAAATGACCAGTCCCCTATGCTACCCAGCTAACCGGGCCCTGATATATTCATCCAGAGGCCCAGCAATTGATGTCAACTGAGTCTGCAGAGGGCTCAGCCTAGTCTTCCTGGGCCCCAGATATCAGGTTACAAAAAGCAAAGGCATGGCATATGATTTTACATTTCAAAACAATACACAACAAGTAGGTAGGTCCTAGAGTTAAGATATCAAAGACAAACCCCACTTTAGACTAGGGACCCAGTTTTTATTGGGGGCTTGGGAAACTACTCTGAAAGTTCCACCACCACAACACCAGTGCCACCGCTTACCATCGCTTCTTTAGCGATGGTTCCATCTATCCCCTATGCAAGGCCCATTGTATATCACAATGACCACTGAGTGACTGACACTGTACTGTACTGTAGGCTGTAGGACTGGAGGTACCACAGAGAATCCTCGACCAGTCCTAGATAACATATATGGCCAAGTATAAATGATAAACTAGGGTCAGTCTTTTCAAACTCACCTATTTAACAACAGTTCTTACATATTGGGACTGTAGAACTTGTAATAAAGACCTTGAAAACTGTGCATTCTGAAATGTTTGTAGTTTTCCTACTGCTACAGGATGTACATGCTGCCTTCTGGTGTTCAACTTGGAAAGTTCTAGTTCAGAACCTCTAAACCAGAGGGCAGCACATCATTGCCTGCTAATGAGCAGATCTTTGCATTGCTTTCCCATTAGGGAGTGGTCATTATTTATCAACAGGGGTGGGGTGGTCGGTTTGAGGGGGGGCGTAAAATTTTCAGACCCCTCCCGAGGGGGGCTAAAAAAATTTTGATCCCTCTTGAGGGGGAGGGGCTAAAAAAAATCACCCTCTTTTTAGCAAAAACAGCCCGCACGCTACTATAGATCAAAGAGGGGCCCGAAAACTCTCCGGGCCTCCAGCGCGGGGGGCGCAAAAAATTTTTTACTGCCGTCGAGGGGGGGGCGTAAAAAAATTTTGCGCGTCCATGCGAAAACCCACCACCCCCCCCTGTTGATAAATAATGACCACTCCCTTATTTTGGGTGGGAGATGAAATTCTTTATCAAGTGTAGGGGAGGGGGAGGCAAAATTCAACGCAGTTTTAGATTGGCTTATAAGCTAGAACCTTTACCTCTATTGAGAGGTCTTTTAATGGATAATCAGACTGCTGATGCCCCAAGATGATTTTTATATTTAGGGCCCCAGACAGGTAAAATCAACAAAGGGACAAGGCCACTTTTTAAAATCGACAAGGGACATGGGGTTGGCTGACAAGAGACAGGACCCATTTCTTAAAATCGACAATGGACATGGGACCCCCCCCCCCCCCCGTCTAGGGTCCTATATTTAAAATCCAACTTGCAAAGGAAATTGTATCAAGTCTTCAAAATGACAAACCTACCTAATGGCAACCAAATTCCAACAAAAATGAACTGTCAATGACCTTCTGCTATTCCACATAGGGGAGTGCTTTGTTAAACAACTTGGGGTGGGTGGATTTTCTCAGATATATTTTGGGCCACCCCCTTGGGAAGGTTTATAAAAAACTCCTTTACCTCTGTGAAGAAGACAAATTTCTCCCGGTTGTCCCCTTTATTATCTTATAGCAAGTTGCAAGTTTTTTCTTTGCTGAACAGGGATAAACTGTTCAGCAAACTGTTCTTCCCATTAATTGGGTGTTAAAATTCCTTTGGCGCCCACCTAAGGGGTTGAATATTTTTCTTTTGAACCTTAAACCCCTAAACCACACCCTCCCCTCCCCCACACACACACAGACCGTTGTGAACTATTTAAGGGCCGCTGATGCATTAATGCATCATGCCCATTGGTCGTCATGATGCACCAATGAAGAACTGGCGAAACTGCTCGCCAGCACTTCATTGGAGCATCATGATGATCCTATAGGAGTATATGTATCAACCCCGTAGGGTCGGCATGATGCTCCAATGAGGTGCTGGCAAGCAGTCTTGCCAACACTTCATTGGTGCATCATGACGACCAATGGGCATGATGCACTCCTGCACCAGCGACTTTTAAAGGGTTAAAAGACGAGCACTCTCTCAACTATTTGATCAATGTTACTGCTTTTAGGGCAGCTATATGGTAATTTTACACTACATCTTAATCATTTTAATGTATCATGGACATTGGTTAAAAAAAAAAAACATAACTGGCTATAACAATTTATTCTCCACCACCATCAGTTAGGTAAAGTAATCCTTGAGCAAAAATTATATTCATTTTGTTGCAATACCAGGCAGAACTGTATACATACACAAAGATAACTTTCTTCTTTGATAACTTGTTTTGCTGTTTGTACATAGTACCCAGGAGAATAATTTTGATACCATAGAAAGGGATACTTTCAAATATGAAATTTACAGACCAAAGTAAATTAAATGTATGATAATTTAATTTCTTTATACCGTAATCTCCCGCGTAGAAGACGCGGTGCGCGTAGAAGACGCTCCCCAAACTCACGGTAGGCTGGTTCGCGTAGAGGACGCATCCAACCCCCCTGAATGGATTTTTAAAAAAAAAACCGTACAAGACGCCCCCCCCCAACTCAGCAGGTGGGGTTCGCGTATGAGACGCACCCCCCACCCCCCCACCCCTCTATGAGTCTATGCTGTCATCGGCCCATACATTCCCTACACCCCGGCAGGCGTGCGGACCATTCCCCCGGTCTGCCGCGGCGCTAGCGCTATGAGTTCAAGCTGTCATCGGCACACAGTCGGCGTCAAACCCGCCGAGCAAATCTACAGCGACCGGGCTGTCGCGCTTGGCGCTATGAGTTCAAGCTGTCACCGGCACACGGTCGGCGTCAAACCCGCCGAGCAAATCTACAGCGACCGGGCTGTCGCGCTTGGCGCTATGAGTTCAAGCTGTCCCGGCACACGGTCGGCGTCAAACCCGCCGAGCGCCCATCGACACCTCCCGGTCTGCCGCGGTGCAGGCTATATGAGTTCAAGCTGTCATCGGCACACGGTCGGCGTCAAACCCGCCGAGCGCCCATCGACACCTCCCGGTCTGCCGCGGTGCAGGCTATATGAGTTCAAGCTGTCATCGGCACACGGTCGGCGTCAAACCCGCCGAGCGCCCATCGACACCTCCCGGTCTGCCGCGGTGCAGGCTATATGAGTTCAAGCTGTCATCGGCACACGGTCGGCGTCAAACCCGCCGAGCAAATCTACACCGACTGGTCTGCCGCGGTGCAGGCTCTATGAGTTCAAGCTGTCATCGGCACACGGTCGGCGTCAAACCCGCCGAGCAAATCTACAGCCACCGGTCTGCCGCGGTGCTGGCTATATGAGTTCAAGCTGTCATCAGCGCATTTTCCCAAATGAGATGTTGGAAAACCCCGCGTATAAGACGCACCCCCAACTTGAGGAAATCCTATAAGACGCAGTAGGGATTTGTTTGGCGTAGAGGACGCGTCTTATACGCGGGAGTTTACGGTAGTGAGAAAATAGTTGAAAGTAGTCGAAAATAGACACTTAAGAAACCATCGTCAAATCATCAGCACTAGAGTGCTGCTTGTAGGTGACAAGAACATGAATATGAAAATGAAGAACCCAGAATTGCAAAATAAGTCTTACAACTCTTTTTATACCGGTAGTGTTAATATTGTGGTGAAAAATCTTTCTATTTTTTTTGCCTAATTTTGCCAAATATAGATGTGACCACATATCCTTACATAGTATCACCAGAGAGTCACATTTTCATGACTGGAGCTTATGCATTAGTTGGTGTCGTACAAGCTTGATTCTAGAATCAAATGCTTCTGCACATTCATCGCACTTGTAAGTACATTCTTGGGAAGCACTGGCTGTTTCACTAGTGTCCAGCTGAGAGTTTGAGTTATTCTTTTCATGAAACCAGTATTCATGTCTTTGTAGCTCATCACTAGAAGAATATTTCTTACTGCAGTATTTGCACACATGCCTCACTGTGTGATAAATATGTTTGTGTTCTGCTAAAGCTAACTTTTGAGTGAAAACCTCATCGCAGTCTTCACATTTGTAGGATATTTCAGCAACGTGTAAGGCTTCATGTGCAGTCATTTGACTTCTACATGTGAAAACAAGTCCGCAAAACTTGCATTTCGAGTTTGCATGGTTGTGCTTTTGCAACTCATTCTGGAATTCTTTCCCACAGTTATTACAATGGAGATCTTGATATGATTTCAACTGATCGACAAGCACCTGTTTTCTATCAGGTCTGGAAACGTGATATGATTTTTGAAGTGATTTTATATGTGACTTCATGTGCATTTTCAGCTCTTGCTCTGTCTTACATGAGTAGGTTGTACATTTTTTACAATGGAAAGTATCTGACTTGTGCGTCTTCAAATGTTCGGCCACCCCTTTTGCTGTTGCAAACGTTTTACTGCAGGTTCCACATGTCCATGGTTCAATTTCCTTGTTGGAAGTTGTTTTAGAATCATGAGTCACTGCATCAGTAGATTTGCTTGTACTTGATGCGGAAGCCTCTTTCTTGACATCAGCCAACATCTCGGTGGCCCCTACCTGACATTGGGTCTCATGTTTTCTTAAAACATTAATTTGTTTGAAGGTCTCTCCACAGTGTTTACATAGGTGTGGTTCTCTGTGATAACGCTTAATATGCGCCTCCAGTACGTGGCTTTCCATGAAGGCCATTCCACATTTATCACATTTGTGAGACACTTCTCCTGCATGAGCAGCAATATGAATGGTGAGGTGATCTTCACAGCCAAATAACTTTCCACAAATCTTACATTTAGCATTCTTATGTTCATGAGTCCGCTGTGCATTGTCAAAAATCTTATTGCACAAGCCACATTTGAAATTCCCTGATGTATCCCTTACATGGGCAGCCATATGTAATGTAAGTTCAATTTCTGTATCAAATGAAAGCTTGCATGTGCTACACTCATAGGTTTTATTAGGTGAAGCTTTATCAGGGGAAGCATGGTCCTGGGCACTGTGCTTTGTTAAAGACTGATAATTTGGAAAGGTTTTACCACAGTCTTTGCATTTGTGTTGGGTACTGTGAAACCACTGGTGCTCGATCAGAGTTTTCAGTTCAACAAACATCTTGCCACAGAGCATACAGTCATGAGGGCCAGATTTGTAATGGTGAGAATTTTCATGTGGGGCCCGGAGGACGTCACAGACAAACGTACATCCACAAATCGTGCATTCGGAATGCCTGTGCTCGTGTATTGCCTCTGCAGAGTGGAAATCTACATTACAATGTGTACAGTGGTAGTCTTCACCCTTGTGTTGAGCTTCGTGGGTATTAAGACGGATTTTACAGATAAAAGCCACCCCACAAACTCTGCATTTGGAACTTGTGTGTTTGTGCTTTTCCCATGCATTGTTGAAATCTTTTAAACAGCAGCGGCAGCGATAACGTACAACATGATTTTGCATATGTAATTGAAAAGTTTGCTCTGTATCAAGTTGCACAAAGCATATGGTGCATTTAAGCTTCTTATCAGAGATAACAATTGGCTTTTGGTCATCTTTCTTACGATTTTCCTCTAATGTGCTTGTTGAAGCTTCACCAGAGAGATGGATGGATTCTACTTGTTTTTTATGATGCTGGTTTTTGTGTTTTTGCAATAATGGAGCACTTACAAATACTTTCTTACACTGATTACATGGGTGCCTATTACCCATTGACAGTGCTTTTACTTCTGATGAAGATCCACTCTGTTTTTCCACAGGGTGTGAGTTCTCATGGATGTCTAGAAGGGTCTTACAGGTAAACGCCTTGCCACAAGTCTTGCATTTAGAGTTCTTATGTGCCTTATTCTCTGATGCATTGTCGAATATGGTCCCGCAGGTTATGCAATGTATCCTACCACTGTGGGAAGCCTCATGGCCGGCAAGACGGATCGCACACACAAAGAGGGTCCCACAAATCTTGCATCTAGAATTGATATGATTTTCCTTCTCCCATACATTGTGGAAATCCCTCCCACAGCACTTGCAGTGGTATTGTATTTCATGTGTTGTCAAGTGTGCTTGAAGCAATCGCTCTGTATCAAATTGGCATATGCATATGGTACACTTGTAAATATTCCCAGGGGCAAATATCTGAGTGCCCTTTTTATTGTGACACTGCTCCCGGTGACTTTTCAAAAGTAAACTGGTTGTAAAGGTCTCTTCACATGGTATACATATATGTAGTTCTATCTGTTGTTTGGCACTGGGCATCTGTACCGAATCCATCTGACACTGTTCTTCATGCTTTATCTTAATTGCATGGCTGCTGAAGCTTTGTCCACAGTGCTTACAATTATGCAGCTTTCTATGATGTACCTGTTTGTGCCTCACCAGATCCTTGCTTTCCATAAAGACCATGTCACATAGGTCACACTTATACTGAACGCCTCCAGTATGGTAAGCCATATGGGCAGTAAGATGGCGGTCACACCGAAACATCTTTCCACAAATCTTGCAAACACACTTCTGGTGAAGAAGCCGCTCAGCCTCGGTCAAAAAGCATTTCCCACAGTGTAAACATTTGCGTGTGGTTTTTAAAGGTGAATGTGTTTCTAAGTGTTTCATCAGGTCATCTTGGCTGGCAAATTTTTCTATCTGGCATCTCGAGCATTTGTATGTGCGTTTCCTTTTTGCAGACTTTTGATTCTTGCATGCCAGCTGAAGTTTACCAGCCTGGTATTTTTCACTTTTCCTTGTTGCAGACCTTTGATTCTTTGGCTCCAACTGAAGTTTATAAGCTTCTGCCATTGAAATATTGTGGATGCCACCTTCACTTCTTTCAAGATTACGAGTTGTAAAGATGATATCTCGACCAGCACCATTCTCCCGTTTAAATCTTTTCCTTGTCCCGCGAGGATGATCTTCAGTGCTTACAACATGTAAGATATTTCCTACATGGTGTAGAAGGTGTTGTGTTAGAGACTCACTCCTGTCAAATCCGAGCACACATGACTCACAGCCAGAAAGCTTCCCTTCGATGTGGCTGAGTATATGTAGCGGAAGGTCATGTTTCTCAATAGTCTGGCAGCATTGCAAGCAGTCATACTGTGTTTGTGTGTGGTTGTTGAACATGTTTTTCTGCATTTTAAGTGCTGATGGTCATAGATGTTTAGTAATCACTGACTTGATTGTATTGCCTTCACTCTGTATCCCTAAAATAGAAAAAGAAAATATTCAGTTCTCACATGGTAATGTATCTCACAATTCGAAACAACCACTGTTCTATATGGCAGTGCTCACATGCAAAAATTAGACTGAGCCAAAGAAATTGTTTGTTTCAGCTAACATGCTGAAAAAAGTTAGGTTGAATTTTTTTTTTGTAAAAATATTTTAACCAGGCTACAAAGACAAGCATCGTAGCTACTCGTCGAGGACTAAATTGACTAAAAAATAGCCAAAAAATGAATAATTTCTTTAAAAACTCAAGAAGAAATTCTAGGGCCTGCCCTGTTTTGCTAGGTTGGGTCAGGTGACCTGAATCACACAATTCTTTTCTATTTTGGTCTCATGCTGTGTATTTTTTTTTTTTTTGGGGGGGGGGGCGTATGTGCTATAACCCCCTCCCCCCCCCCTAACTGTTGAGTGATTACTCCCCCCTCCCTAGACCAGATGATGATGGCTCATTTGATACTTGGTTTACCTAAAGATATAAGAACCCCCCACCAAAAAATTCTCTATCAATGTAGCATCTGGCGTGAGTCTCACGCATTTGGGGCTTATCTCACTCTCACGCAGAGCAGGCACTTTATCACGCATTTTAGGCTTCAAAAAGTCAGTATAGGCTTATAGAGTAAACTTGGACTTTTCCTCATTGATTGGTGTAGAAAACTCAGCCAATTTGTCTCTATTTTTTCACTTTTAGGTTATTTGTAAATTTTCTCCTAATGTTTAGACAGAGATATAAAGGTACACATGCTTTTTGAATCAATTTGCTGTGACAAATATAAGTTGACCAAAACTGATCTTCTCCTGTTGTTCATTGTCAGAGAAAAATCAGGGTTAGAAGGACATCAAACCAGTCTGTGTGCCGAGGGGGACAGTTCTTCTTTGCCACTTAGAATTTTCATATCAAAACCATTCAAAAAGGGTCAGAAAGCCCTTGTCTTGTGCTTTGGAACTGAAATGGTTCCTAATTGATAACTGATAGTACCAATTTTAGGGGAGTGGCAATTCTCTTGAACTTTTTCTAATAATCACAAATTTTGGAGCCTATTTCCAAAAATTCCCCCTTTTAAATTTTGTGATGATGGAGATTCAGTTAAATACTACAGGTCTAGAGCTTTCATTTTCATATGCTTTTTGAATCAATTTGCTGTGACACTTATAAGTGGGCCAAAATAATTTTCTCCAGGCAGTCATTTAGAGGACCCTTTGGAGTAGTTCCATTGATGCTCACCAGGTGATCCATGTCACAGAAATCAGACTGCAATGCTATAGGGTGTCGTATCTCTGTTATCTTTATGTCTCTGGTTTAGACAATTTTGAGTGCTCCGGCAAAGTCTCACTCTTAGGCCTCCCCAAAACCTGAGAGCTATGCATAAATGACATCATGCCAAATTTGACCATTTTTGACCCTACCCCCTCAACATGTTTTTCGTTTTGCCAATTTTATAATGCTGAAGGTATATATATATATATATATATATATATATATATATATATATATATATATATATATATATATATATATATATTGCTATTATTTGCCAAAACCACTTCTGATGCACATTTCCCAGACTTAAACTGCTCCAATCATGCCATATAAACTTTCCAGGTCTATAGGCACTTGTGTCAATTAATGAATCCTCAAAAGAAAATTGTTCATTATTCGAAAATCTTAAGTGCCAGAGGTGCGACTTGGGTCAGGTCGCAACCCCAAAAGTTCCCTCCGTGCTCCTTCCCAATTCACACGCTTGCTGCACACTGATGACAGCGACGACTCTTCCAGGACTAGTCGCTGACGCCTAGGACGGTTTACTAGGGGGAAATCTGGGGCGGAGTGAAAGGGCTGTGCTCATCCCCTCCAAAAAGTAGTTCCAACATGTACCACCAATAATGTGACATTTTTCTGTAAATACTAGTCAAATCTTACTGCTACCCTATATTTAACCTTTACTTGACAGGAATATGTCACTGTACATGTTGCAACAATCAAAATTTCCACAGTACAGGGACTTTTCAGCCAAGACAGTTGGGATTTCAAACATGCAGTTGTTTACAAACAAGCCTAGCAGTCACTTTCATAAATAGCTATCTTATAGCACTATCCCCAATTTCTCTCAAAAATCCAACTTAGGGAGGCACTTCCATAATATCCGTCCAAATTTTGAAGTGTCATGGGTGGAAATAAAAATTAGAAAAGTTTGACAGGAGCAAGCACATGGCTCTGTTTACAAACAAAAGATGTAGTGCCAGGTGCAAGATGTAAGTGATGACTTCCCGCATCAGAAGTCGAGATTTGTAAGTGTGACGCTTGCTGTACAGTGAGTTGGATGCCCAACTGTAAAGATTGTACAGTGAGTTGGATGCCCAACTGTAAACTTTACAGTAAGGATTGGCAATGGCCATGCAGCATTGCCATGATGCTGCTACAACTGTACTCTGTGTCTGTGTGAGTAGACATGTGGTCAATTATCTATGATAACCATGGGTTAGCCTGGGTTTGCTTATGCACCTATTTAACTATATTTCTCACCTTGGAGGAATGTAGCATGCATATTATTGGCAGAATCTTTGAAAACTGTACATTTTGTGGAGTGTTTGTTGTTCTGATGCTAGTACAGGATGTACATGCTGCCATCTGGTGTCAAATTGGGGAAGGACTAGTACAACCCAGGGACACAGGGAGGCAGCACTGGCATGATTCTTTCTGACATTGTGACACATATAAATAAGGGAATTTTGCACATTATTAAGGGGGAAATAGAAAATTGGTCCGATTTAGCACCTAACTCATCTGTAACAAATATCTGTATGCAACGGTGCGGCAATATTACTGGTATATTGATAGATTAGTATTGAACCTTCAGGGGCGGCGGAACCATCAAAATGTTGGGGGGGCAAAGGTCAGATATTGGTCCATGACCCCCCCCCCCCCTACACTGTAGACCTGTGGGTGTTCCGTACCTCCACAATACCGGGGGAGGTATCGTGGAGGTATGGAATACCCATAGGTTTACTGTTTACCCCTCCCCCAGCAACGCCTTGGGAACAAAATGGGGAGAGATGATAAACAATTAAATGGAGGGGGGTGCATTGATTTTTTTTGTATATTGATTCTTATTGGAATAAGAAGTGTATTTGGGTTCATAGTTGTGGTGCTGTAAGAAGGGGGAAAATTTTGAAAATTCACAGCCCAAACTGTGCATTTTGGTGCATTTTCAGGGTAGGTTCTGCTAAGATTTGGTTATGAGCATAAGATTCCCCCAGAAAAATTTTGAAAATATGTAGGCTAAAATGTGCATTCTGGTACATTTTCAGGATAGACGACACCTTCTATGGGCTCTGTTGATATTTGGTTCCGAGTGTAAGACTTGTTCTCATATAGACCTTCGAGGGGGAAGTCACCACAGATCTACCAGTGGATTTTAAGACTTCTACCCCAAGACATTTACCTCCTGGACATTTACCACCAGACTTTTCCACACATGCCATTTAACCCCATGACAGTCACCCCTTAGATATTTACCCCCTCAGACATATACCCCTCAGACTTTTAATCCAAAAGACTAAAAATGTACTTGTTTAGTCCTCAGGGTAAAAACACACTATGCCTCTAGTCCCTAAGACTAAAGGTGTGCAACCATTGAGACTGTGAAGATAGGCCTACATGTAGTCCTGGGGATTAAAATATAGTCCTCAGGACTAGTGGTCTAGTTCCTGGAACCCCGCTTGGGACTACCAAAGACAAGTTTCCTTACCCCTTTTCCTAAGGGCCTATGGAAAATTTTGAAAGATTTAGAGGTCAAATGGTGCATTTTGGGGAGATCTAAGACTATTATTGAAGGCTGAATTTGATTAAAATGGTAGACCCTATAATGGGGCAATGGTAAATGTGCTGATATGTGCAATATTTCTGGAAAAAGTTGGGGGGGCAAAAACATAGTCTTGCCCCCCCAACATGGAGATGGGGGGGCATGTGCCCCCCCTGCCCCCCAGTTCCGCCGCCACTGACCTTTAAGGGTCAGAGTCTATAACTGCTGTATTAAACTTCAACTCAGCGTGTACCGGTAGGATGGGGAAAATAATGACCACTCCCTTACTAATGTGGAAACTCTCAGTTAATACGAAGAAAACAAAAATTATGGTTTTGTCTCAAGCAAGGGAGATGTCAACACAAATCTTTTTTCAAGATAATTTACTAGAATGTGTGTCCTCATATAAATATTTAGGTTTACTTCTATCTCGGGATGGGAGTCTAAAGAAAATGAAATCAGAAAGGATTTTAAAGGCAAAGCGTGCACTATTCTCTATTAGACAAGCCTTGAGTACATCGCAGAATGTATCCACTAAATTGTTTATGTCCCTGTTTGACAAGCAGATCGACCCTATCCTTTTATATGGATGCCCAGTATGGGGTATGCCATCTAGTAACTGTTCTATATCTATAAGTGGATCTGAGGTAAAATCAAAAAGAGATCTGTTAACACTATTTAAACTGTTAGGTGTCGAGGATATAAACATATTATCTTGTAGATTCTATAAGAAAACACAGGTAGCTTATGTGACTCTAGCCAATATCTGTGACAAAATCAAAATCCTGTCTGCGTACAGAAAGCAACCGGTAACTCTTATAATTGAGGACTTAACCTCTGAAGGCGTCAGAAAGGCCTGTCCGGTAGAAGTGTTTTACTCTACAAGTTGCAAGTTTGCTCTGGGTATATCAAAATATGCAAGTACTACTCTCGCACTAGGCGAGTTAGGGAGATTTCCTATTGAATCCAAAATAATCGTACTGAACATTCTATATTGGCTGGGGCTTGAGCATGGATCGAAAAACCCTATTCTAAATGAGGCCTTCTCTACCATGAAGAGTGAAAACCACCAATGGCTTAAAGATATCCAATACCTCTTGTTTAAAATCGGTTGTAAGAACGTCTGGCTCGATCCTTATGTTTGGTCAAAGTCCTCACTCAAAAACAATATAAAGAGAAGGTTAAATGATGCACATATTCAGAAATACAACCAGTACATTGATAACCCAGAGAATACTAGCAAGTGTAGAATTATCAAGATGTGTAAAGATGATCTCAATGACATTTATGAAGAGCGTGAATACCTAACGCATACAGAATCACCAAAAATTAGAACCATTATTGCTAAACTCCGGACTGACAATAACTACACTTGACAGCCTGTCAAGAAGATATAGAGGAAAGAAACCTGTCAATTCTAAGTGCACATTCTGTAATGCTGTGCAAGATGTCAATCATGTCTTCTTACATTGTAACATGCCCGAGATGAGAAACGCACGGTCAGTGTTTGAAACAAAATACCTCAAGTTCGTTGATTACTATAAAAGACACGATGACACTAGGAAACTTTCTCAAATACTAGCAGTGGCCCCATATTGCAAATCATCTAAAAGGCCAGGGGCTGTGAACTGTATATACTCATATATAAAATCTGTCTACAACATTGTAAATGAAAACCTGGTGCTGACATAAGTGTACCTGTACATTAGTCAATAAAGCCATCTTGAATCTTGAATCTTGAATCTCTACTAGTGTAAGCGGGCAGGCAAAATAATTTTACATGTTTTCAACAAAGACGTATTTATTTTTATAGATTGAATGGGCACATTCACATGTGATTTTCAGCCCCTTGGAGGTAGGTAAACAAAATCAATGTTGACCAGCGAGAGGCAGGGGGTGATTGGGAACTTCTTTTTTTTTCATACATCTGCGAGGAAATCTACCAAAATGAAACATGTACCCAGTCTACAAAGAGGGGAAGAAGTCCATTAGGCAAAGGATCTAGGAGGTATAATTTCATCATTTAAACCAATCATCGTATGATATTCATAATGCTACTTAATGTAAAAGCAACATGCTAATAGTACTGATCAACAATAAGGAAACCTCCGCTTCCTTTTTTTAAAATCAAAAACACATTTGATAGAAGAGACTCAAACAACATGAATATATTTTTGTATACTGCCTCACTTACAGTTAACTGAACAGATCCAACCTACAATGAGAAATCTACTTATGGCAAACTAAATTTACATAACACAAAAATATAAACCTTAAGCATTAAATCCATAAAGGCTGAGCGCCCATTGCATAGTTGATACATTAGTAAGTGTTGCGGCAGCTTTATGACATATGGATATCGCATTTGCCACCCTTGTAGGAGACGTCAGCAGCATAAAACTTCATGTGCTGTCATTTGACTTCTACATGTGAAAACAGTTCCACACACCTTGCATTCAGAATATGCATGTTTATTACTTTGCAGCTCATTTTGAAATTCCATCCCACAGTTATCACATTTGAGATCTTGATGAGATTTCATGTGTATTCTAAGCTCCTCTTGTGTATCACATGTAAACTCTGTACATCTTGTACAGTGCAATGTGGGAGACTTGTGGGACTCCAAATGTTCAGCTAATTCTTTGGCACCATTGAAAGTTTGACTGCATGTTGTACATAGCCAGAGTTTGCTTTCATTGGAAGAATTCTTGGTAGAATGAATGGAAATATTAGATGCACTTGGGTCAGATGATGAAGCCTCTTTCCCAGCTTCGCTCAACATGTTCATAGACTTTTCCTTGCAATGCCCTTTGTGCATTGTCAAAACTCTTTTTTCGTAAAAGCTTTTTCCACATTGAGTATATATATGTGTTCGTTTTTTTGTTGGGGCCAGACATTCGTGTTGGTGCCTTTTCAAATCATATGCACGGGAAAAGGTTTGTCCACAGTTTTTACATATACCAGTATATCCTTTGTGAGTATGCTCCACATGCGCCTCCAGGGCCTTGCTGTTCAATAAGACCAAATCACATATATCACATTTGTATGGGACTTTCCCTGCATGTGTAGCAGTATGAGCAGTAAGATGGCCAACACAGAGAAATAACTTCCCACATATTGTGCATTTTACATCAATTCCATGTTCATGCTTCTCCCACGCATTTTCAAACTCTTTCCGACAGTGAGTGCAAGGTCTAGGCATTTTATTCTTTATCAAATTTGCTTTATGGGTTTGCATATGCTGACAAAGTTCAGCCTCTGTTTCATATTGACATCTGCATATGTTACAGGTATTATTTGGAACAGTAGAGCAGAGATGATTTTTCTGACACTGGTGACTTTTCAATGTCAAAGCATCTGAGAAAGTCTTATCACAGTACTTACAATTTTGTTGGGTCCTGTGAAATTCCTGGTGGGTTGATACTGCCTGCAATTTGTCAAAAATGTTGCCAAACAATTCACACTTGTAAGTTTCTTCAGAAATGTGAGATGCTTCATGGTATGTAGGAGTATCTAGGTCTTTCTTGTAGTCTTTGTACATGAGCTGTTGGTGTATCTTCAGACTCTGTAGTCCATGAAAAGTCTGACCACAGACTTCGCATCTATGAGGCATTTCACCTGCATGCGCAGTCGCATGGGCCAGAAGAAGATGTTTACATGAAAATATGCATCCACAAATCTTGCATTCAGAGTTGACATGTGTGTGCTTATCATATACACTGTCAAAAACCACCCCACATTGACTGCACAGCAGACTTTTCTTGTGTGCATCTTCGATATGGGCACTTAGTTTGGTTCTACAACCAAATGCAGCACCACAAATCTTGCAGTCTGCCGCTTGATGGTTTTGCTTCACTCTAGATTGTACAAAATCTTTCCCACACCCAATACAGCGATGTGTTTTCATGATATGGTTCTGAAGCGCTTGTTCTGTGGCAAATTTACATTTGCATAGCTCACATGTACTGTAAATTTTTGGACCAGCAATGGCCAGATAGTTGTCACTATGACCTTGGTTTTGATGGCTTTTCAATAATGCCACTGAAGGAAAGGTCAATCCACAGGATTTACATGTATGTGATACTTTCTGTTCTTGCTGTCGGTGGTTCAGCTTACTTTGATGCTGGGTAAATGGCTTAACAAATTTTGACTCGTGAAGCACATTCTTTGCATTCACTGCATCATGTTTCAGACCTTTTTTGTGTGCATCTTTTATATGGGCACATAGTTTGGTTTTACAACCAAATGCAGCACCGCAAATCTTGCAGTCAGCTGTTTGATGTTGTTGCTTCACTCTTAATTGTACAAAATCTCGACCACAACCAATACAGCGATGTATTTTCATGATATGGTTCTGAAGCGCTTGATCTGTGGCAAATTTACATTTGCATAGCTCACATTTACTGTAAATGTTCTTTGCACTCACTGCATCATGTTCCAAATGTTCATGTTCCTGCATATAGCTCTGCATTGTGAATTTTGCACCACATATTTTAGATGAGTAAAACGGAGTGATGGTGATGGGCTCTGAATCTAGACTCTCTTGTTTATGTTCCTGTTCTTGGTGGTATTTTAAACTTTTCTTGGTACTGAATGGCCTTTTACAGTATTTGCATTTTTCTGCTTTTTTGTGACCAAAGAGCTTGTGGTCTGACAGGACTTTGTTGTTAATGAATACCTTACTACATGTGTCACACTTGTGTTGCACTTGACCAGAGTGTGAAGCTTCATGCACTTTAAGATGACCTCTACAGGAGAACATACTCCCACAAATCTCACATACTGACTTTCGATGTTCCTCCCTTTCTTTTTGGGAGACAAATGTTTCCGAACAGAAAGTGCATTTGAAAAGAAAGTCTGATGGGTGTGATTCTTTTATATGTCTCTGAAGATCTTCTTTAGCAACATCGTTACATTTGGGACATTGAACTGAGCCCTCAGTTACCTGCAGTTCCCTTTCCTCTACTTTTATAGATCCTACTTTTTTAAACTTTGGTTTATGTAATTTATCTTCTGGCATTGAGATATCCTGATTTGAACGTTTGCCTCTGATTGAATTGTCATCAATATGCATTGGTTCATGGATTGTAAGGTTGTTCTTCTTATTTGAGCCATATCTATCTTTGGTGTCATTTTGACTATGAGCAACTATGTGCTCAGAAATGACTGGATGTAAAACATTCCCTTCCATGATTTAGTATTCAGTATTTTAAGAGACGGCAGAATTTGAACATTCTCCAGACTTGTTCCATCACCGTTGAATAGTGTTACCTGAAAGGGGAAGGATATGTTTATCTGACAGGCATAAACCAAATTTTTGTAAATTACAGGAAAAGGCACAAACAGTTGTACATTAAGTACCAGTACTGCATCATACACTACATGCAATACCGCAGTAACTAGCTGACTTTGGCCCAACTACCAATTGGAATTCAACCTTTTATTGACTCAAACATCAAATTCACTGAACCTAGGCATCTAAACAAATCGTGTGACCAGGGGTGGAGAAGTTATTTAATAGCATGGGGGTTTGGGAATCGGCATTCTTTGGTTAAAGCTATTGGGCTCTTTTATTCACATGAGGTAAAGCAAAGCTGTAGCAAACCTTTAACCTTTGAGAGGGGGTCAGAATATTTTGTTCTACTGAATGAATTTTTGCTCTACTGAATGAATTTTCAAAATTCCAAAAGCTATGTGTAGCTACGACCCCTCTGACCCCCTGGAGCCTCCTATGTAATATTATGACTTGGGGGAGTGTAATATAATAATAATAGCTTTTATTGACAACAAAGGGTGAGGTCATTGTATGTGTCATACAGTAAGTTTTACCTCGGGAATACCTCGGGTATTTCCGGAAACCGATGAGATACGACCGAAGCTGGTCACGTGACGACAGTTTGGATCGAGCGTCCGTGTATGGCAGACGGTTTTAAACTTCCAGGTGAGTTTTTGGTCGTTTTTCTTACCTTTCTGCCCCTTTTTTGGGCAGTTTTTGCCCTTTTTCAAGGGTTTTTGTTCTTGTTTTCCTTCTGGCCAAGGTTACGCCGCTGGGGTACCTTTTTAGAGCTAGAAATAAAGTTTGTTCTCTCAAAGACAGTCGTCGTGTCGGCGGGCTGTAGAGAGATCTTACATTTTACAAATTCCTGGAGGAATTCCGCTGGAATTCTCTCGATACAGGGATCTAACAGGGTTTTTTGAGCATTCCCTGATGTTTGGCACCCATTTTGCCCTCAGTTGCCCGTTTTTCGGGCAGTTTTGGTCGATAGCGATCGAAAAATTCTTCGTTGGGGCTCGCCGAGCACCAGCGCGGTTGTACCTGCGTACTTAGAGTAGGACAACGCGAGAGCTACCTAAAGTATACCTCTAAGTGCATACCGCTCGGCGAGTTTCGCCGTTGCCGCTAAGCGGGTCTGCTCCAGGTACATGTTCTAGTCCTACTCTAAGTACATACCGCTCGGCGAGTTTCGCCGTTACCGCTAAGCGGGTCTGCTCCAGGTACACGTTATAGTCCTCCTCTAAGTACATAGCGCTCGGCGAGTTTCGCCGTTACCGCTAAGCGGGTCTACTTTAGGTACATGTTTCTAGTCCTGCTCTAAGTACATAGCGCTCGGCGAGTTTCGCCGTTATCGCTACGCGGGTCTACTTTAGGTACATGTTTTCTAGTCCTGCTCTAAGTACATAGCGCTCGGCGAGTTTCGCCGCTACCGCTAAGCGGGTCTACTTCAGGTACATGTTCTAGTCCTGCTCTAAGTACATATCGATCAGCAGCTAGTCTATAATCTTTTTATTTCTGGTTTTTTTTTTTCCAGGATGGCAAGTACATCTCAGTCCAGTCCCACTGCTGTGGAGAAGGGGAAGAAATCACATAAGAACTCAAGTTCCAGCTCTGCTAGATCTTCATCTAGGCATTCTAAGGATAAGGGTGCTGAGAAAGACACTGTGAGTTCAGTAAACTCTGAGAAGGAGCCTGAAGTTCAAACTACTGAGACTCCCAGTGCTCCTGTGCTGTTGGTCCAGCAGCCACATCAAAGATGGGCTCCTCCTATGCCCTACTACCAGCAGGGTTATGATTACTATCAGGACCCTTATCAGCCGATGGATTATGCCTATGGTATGGATCACATGGCCTACCAGTGTGAACCAGTAGAGGAGGAAGGTCAGGGTTATGTGGTACTAGGCCCACATGGACAGGCACATGCTATGTCAGTAGTGGATGATGAGGAGGAAGTGGCTTCTGTGCAAGGTGATTTTGAGGCACAGTCGTCAAAGGCTAAGCCACCTCCAATAGACCATCTCAAGGGGCTAACTGGAAGCCTAGCTGAGAGTATCCAGTCATACAGACGGGAAAAAGCGGAACTAACCAAGGAAGGCCCCACCGTACATGAAGCCCTCTCCGATGCCATCAATTCCTATTTTGAAGAGACTTATATTGCCCAGGACTTGGAGAAAGCGGCTAAAGATTTTCCTAGGCCTTCAAATGTGCAGAGACTGGTAGCACCTAAGTTAGAGGAAGCAATTTTCAACTCTGAGGCACTTTCCAAGAATGCGGCAGTGCGTATGCTGGATATATCTCTTCAGACCCTGCAGAAAGGGGTGGTCTCGGCCATTGCAGCTATGGCACCGTTAGGCTCGATGATGTTGGAGAAAGGGCCCGAGGACCAACAACTGGATGCCTTTGGAAGGGATTTTAATAAGGCAACCAGACTACTGGTCAATGTATGCAATGGGCTATCGGTGAAGAGGAGGGACTTGCTAAAACCTTTCCTTGCTAAGCCCTATGCTAAGGCGCTCACTAAGACCAACATTGATGGTGACCCACAATGGCTTTTTGGGGGCAACCTGGAGGCTCGTATTAAACAGGCTGAGGAGGACAAGAAGATCTCAGACAAGGTTCTAGCGTCCAAACGCCCGGGGCCGCAGGATTCTCATTCCCAGTCTAAGAGGCAGAAGGTCATGGGCACAGCACCTGCTCAAGCCTGGGGGCCTAGACACCCTTATGGACAGAACCACTACTATGGCCAGGGCCCTAGGGGCCGTTACCCTGCTCCGCGCCATCAATACGCTCAGCCGAGATTTCAAGTGGCTCATGGCTACAGGCAGACTTACTCTCAGAATTACCAGACACAAGGCCAGGGTTACCGCTTCAAAGCACCTCGTCCGCAGGGCCAAGGTCAGCAGCAGCAAGCCCAACAGGGTTTTTCCAAGAAGGGGCCCAAGTAGGGCAGGTGAGTCCCTTCCCACTACATAACACTGTCCAATCCTTTCAAGGGGGTAACATTCTGAAGTGTGCTGATGCTTGGTTTAAACTCACCAAGGACCCTTGGATCTTAGCCATGTCTCAGGGTGTCACCATTGACTTTAATGCCTTACCATCCCAGGACTGGGTGCCTCCTCCATATAAACTTGATCCGGTAGAGGTGGCCTTTATGGATAAGGAAGTAGATAAAATGGTAGCTAGGGGTATAATTGAGTTTACAGTACATGAACAGGGCGAATTCATCTCCAATGTTTTCCTGCGTCCCAAGCCCAATGGGGATTACAGGCTTATATTGGATTTGACAGATATGAACAAGCAGGTCATTTATGAGCATTTTAAGATGGCCTCCCTACAAACTGCTGTGGACCTTGTCACCCCTAATTGTTTTATGGGGAGTGTAGATTTAAAGGATGCCTATTACTCTATTCCTGTACGAGAAGATTATCGTAAATTTCTGAAGTTCAGGTGGAATGGGGTCCTCTACCAGTTTGTAGGGATGCCAAACGGTCTTTCATGTGCACCAAGAGTATTCACTAAGTTGCTCACTCCCCCCTTCGCAAAGCTAAGGGAGGAGGGACACATATGTTTCCCCTACATTGACGATTCTTTTATTATGCATGAGTCAAAAGAAGGTTGTGAGCAATCTATCAGAAGAGTGTGTGAAACCCTGGATGGGTTAGGCTTTGTAATTCACCCAGATAAATCAGCCTTTGTAGCCTCGCAAAGGGTGATCTTCTTGGGTTTTTGGATTAACTCTGTGGATATGTCTATATATCCAACTCAGGAGAAGGTAGACAAATTCATGTCAGATTCCTACTTGCTGCTGGGGAAAGTCAAGCCAAAAATCAGGGAGGTTGCATCTCTCATAGGTCTTATGGTAGCTTACTCGGCAGGAGTTCAATATGGGCCTGCACATATTAAAGGACTTGAGAAATGCAAGAATGTATGGTTAGCCTACCGAAAAGGGAATTTTGATGCAAAAATGGTACTTTCCAAGGATGCTATACAGGACATACTATGGTGGCGAGCCAGCATACCAACTGCTAAGAAGGCACTGGATGTAGGTCCACCAGAGTTTGAATTGTATACGGATGCATCGGATGACGGCTGGGGTGCACACAGGGGGAACGTCAGAACTAATGGCAGATGGCTTCCCTCTGAGGTGGACTTCCACACCAACATCCACGAGACCATGGCAATAGAATATGGGCTAAAATCGTTGTGTAAAGTGAGAGGGGCTCATATTAGGGTCATGACAGATAATACCACGGCACTTGCATATGTGAGACATATGGGAGGGCTGCAGTCTCCAATGTGTAATCTGGTATCAAGAAACATCTGGAACTGGTGTGAGTCTAGAGGGATCTGGTTGACAGCGGCTCATGTGCCGGGAGTGGATAATGTCATCGCTGATCATGAGTCACGCCATTTCCAAGATGAGACTGAGTGGGAGATAAATGAATCAATTTTTGAAATCATTTGTGAAAGGTTTGGGAGGCCTCAGGTGGACATGTTCGCTTCTAGAACAAATTGTAAAGTTCAATGCTTTGTGTCACGTAGGCCAGAACCAGAAGCATGGAAAGTTGACTCTTTCTCATTCACATGGCCTAATAAGCTCTTATATTGTTTTCCTCCGTTCAGCATTGCAGGCCGGGTGCTTCAACGCATATTGAGGGCAGGAGCAAGGGCAATACTCGTGATGCCGGATTGGGAGAGTCAACCCTGGAAGGCAAAAGCCCACAAGTATGCGGTGGACTACGTACGGTTCCGCAAGAGAAAGAACAACCTACTACCCCTACAAGCCTACAGTTCATAGGAAGTCTACCAATTATAGCTTTCCTTTTCTGAGGCGACGCCTCCAAAAGGAAGGGTATGACAAGGCTTCCATTGACCTTATGATAAAAGCTTGGAGACCATCTACAAGAAAACTTTACACGACTTACATAAACAAATGGATAGTTTTCTGTGTTGAACGGGGTTATAACTGGATGAAGGGCACTATGCCACAAGTGTGTAAATTTATGAGAACTTTGTATGACTCGGGAGTAGGTCACGGAGTTATGAATGTGGCACGATGTGCTTTGGGAACCCTGTTACCACAGGTAGATGGGGCGCCTATTGGGCAACATCCAAACATTTGCCATATGGTGAAGGGTACATACGAAGATAGACCTAGTGGACCAAGGTATGACACGTTTTGGGACGTTACAAAGGTATTCAAGTTGTTCAAAAGTTGGGGGGATAACAGTTCTTTGTCACTTAAGAAGTTATCGTTGAAACTAGCGGTCTTAATTTTGCTTGTCACATCTCAAAGAGGGCAGACAATCTTAGCGTTAAGGACAGATGAACTGTCTTGGGAAGACAGAAATGCTGTCTTCAGACTCAGTACTCTGTTAAAGTCTAACAGAGTCGGTGACCCTTTAAACACTGTGGTCTTGCGACCCTACATCCTGAATGAAAAACTCTGTGTGGTCAGCACCCTTAAGGCATATCTCACTAGGAGGCAAAAGGTCCGTGAAAAGTCTGAACGACTTAGGAGGAAGCTGAACCTCCCACCTCTTGAAAATCCACTGCAGCTCCTTATGAGTTACATTTCGCCTCATGACGGAATCAGTAGGGATACCCTGGCCAGGTGGACCATTGCCACTCTAGACATGGCCGAGATTGACACTTCACGTTGGAAGGCCCACTCTACTCGTGGGGCTTCAGCTTCAGCTTCCACCAAGGTAGGATCCTGCTTGAATGCTGTAATGCGCCTGGCAGGGTGGAAGTCAGCTGACTCATATCGGAAATTCTACAACAAGCCCATCGAGGTGGATACAGAGCATGTAGCTACAAACTTGCTGAGACTAGCAGATTAGTTTCCTTGAACGTTCAAATGTATGGGTTATCTGGTGTATGAATTGCATTGGTTGGTTATTTGACTACTCCAGATTACTAGTGTATTGTGTTTTAACCAAGTTGGTTATGATAAAGGTCAGAAAATTAAAGCTGTTGAATTGATTCGGTTTTGGTCTTGGTCAATTATTAAATTGATAATAATTGAGAATTATTGATAATAGCCGAAAATCTTTATGACTAGAAAAACACATTGGCTTTCAACATCTCATCGGTTTCCGGAAATACCCGAGGTATTCCCGAGGTAAAATTTTGGAATTTTGGGAAACTTACCGTAGGGTACCGGAGGGAAGTTGAAGTAAAACTTCTTATTTTACCGAGGGAATACAGGGTATTGGAGGAACAGATGCCCTTCCCACCCTACCCGTATTCTTTCGAGGTCATTATTATTATATGAAAAATGGAAATGTCTAATCTGGTTGTTTCCAGAAAATTGTGTGTGTTTTTCTACTCATAGATTTTAGGTTTTCAAGTCTGTCGTCACGTGACCAGCTTCGGTCGTATCTCATCTGTTCCTCCAATACCCTGTATTCCCTCGGTAAAATAAGAAGTTTTACTTCAACTTCCCTCCGGTACCCTACGGTAAGTTTCCCAAAATTCCAAAATCTACTACAATGAATATGCTCTATGTTCTACAGACTACATGCATAGTATACAGTACTACAGAACTAAGTCTATGAAAACAGATACTTTTGTATAACACAGATCACTCACACATTCACACACACAATCACGCTTACAATGTATCTTGTAGACAAAAAAAAAAAAAAAAAATCCCTACAAAGATATACAAAAACAGACACGGCATACATAACCTAGGTGGGTCAACTGTACCATACTTATAACTCATATATTTATATACATTACATTTTATGTATGTGATGATATGATAATAGGTGAAACCGTACAATATACCTAGTACCTAGAATAATAGTTGAATTCCACAGTGGGTAGTTCAAAGCTGTTGCTGCCTCTGCTTAAAGGCAGTATACACAAACTTTGCAAGTGCATTTAATATACTAGGGTCACTTTCTTTCATAACCATAACAAACTTATCCATATTTGACATCTGGTAATTACAGATTTTACCAACTATATGATTTTCAGGAGTTGTTCGAGCTGCCTTATGTAGTTCACATGTTGTCAGAAAATGTACCTCATCATCAATAGTACCAGTAGAGCAGTATAGACATACTCTGTCACATTCAGGTTTGGGGGGTCTACAATGCCTCCCTATCTCAATACCAAGATTATGGGAACTAAGTCTGTATTGCGCTAATGCAGTCTTGTGATTTTGATTGCTAATCTTAAGTACCGTAATCTCCCGCGTATAAGACGCGTCCTCTACGCCAAACAAAATGCTGGGGAGTCTTATAGGATGTATTGAAATTGGGGGTGCGTCTTATACGAGGGGTAATTTTACTATAGAAATGTATTGAATTTACAAATTTGAGCCTTAAAATGTGAGTCTTATACGTGAAAATGCATTTGCTAAGTTTGGGGTGCGTCTTATACGCACAGCGCGTCTTCTACGCGGGAGATTACGGTAGATAGTGTTTATGCCTGAACTCAGTCTTGAATTTTTTACCCTCCCCAGCAAGTGCAATCTCATTCACAATTTTCTCAGAATATTTACTAAAAATTGGTTCAGTTGCACTAGCTATGATGTTAGAGTTATTAGCTGTCGACTGGTTTTCCCAAAGCTGACTGCCGTATATTGTCTACCAAGCAAATATAGCAAACCTTTAACATTTGTACACCAGTTATCCTGTCCTTGCTGGTCGAGGTAGTGCAGTTTCATACATCTATGGAGAATATGTGAATCCTCAAAGTTAACAACCCTTTACCAATATTTTAATGCCCTAACTTCCCAGTGAGCCTTCAGGGGCACTCTACCCGTATCTGCATATACTGCAGCTGAAGTTGTCTGTTTCCTTACACCAAGCATAGACTTCAGGTATTTAAGATGGACCAGTTCAAAGTTATCTAGTTTTCTACCTTTATTCAGGCCCCATAACTCGCATCCATAATCAAGGCATGGTCATATTTGGGTGTCAAAGAGCTTAAGGGAAAGTCTAGGATTTGGTTTCCCAATATTCTGATAGCAACATGAGTTTTGATTGGTAGATGGCTTTCTGGCCTTTATCATGTAGTTGGTCATAAGTCTCAGAGAATATATCTTTATGGTTGGAGGTAAGTGTAAAGCCCAGGTATTTATATGAGTCTACTCTCTCTAATATTCTATCACCATATTTGAAGGTCACTCTTCTATCTTTATCTCTTCCATTGAATATCATTATATTAAATGCCAGTTTTTTCAATATTGAAATAACCTGTCAATTTGTTTTTGAAGTTCCTCTGATGAGGTAGCAAGTAATACCAGGTTGTCTGCATACAAAAGATATGCAACGGTTGAACCATTTATATTTACTCCACTCTCAGCAACCAGGTGTTCATTAATATCTGCTAAGAAGGTGTTAAAACAACTTTGGGCTCAGGACTCCGTAGTACACCGTATGTACTATCTATGTCCTCACTTAAGATAGAGTTCACTCACACTTTAGAATATGATTTCGCATACAGATTCATAAGGATTTGTAATTACTTCCCTTTGACCTTGTTACACATCAGATTGTAGAAAAGAGCTCTTCTATTTATATAGTCGAAAGCTTTAGTGAAATCGATAAAGCAACAGTATAAGGGCTTACACTACGCTTAATATATCAAAAGAAAGGTGTTGGTGTCCCCCTTGTGGATCCAGTGAGAATTAATTCCCCTGTTTAAGACGGTTTTAGGGGGCCAGAATTTTTTGACTCCTTGACCAAGGGGGAGGGCAGAATATTTCGACCCCTTGACCAGGGGGTCAAAATAATTTCACCAGCTTTCAAGGAAAAAGCCTGTGCATTACTACCGTAATCTCCTGCGTATAAGGCGCGTCTTATACGGGGGGTTTTAGTTCTCCCTGGATCCACAAGGGGGACACCAACACCTTTCTTTTGATTTGTGACACTCCCATGTAACCCAATCAGCAGCATATGGGGTCCAGGGGGTCCAAGAAACAAACAGCTTTTTAAATTTTGAAAATTCATTCAGTAGAAAAGAAGTTATGAACTTTTCATTTTTCTGGCCAAATCCTAAAACTCGAGGTGCGCCTTACAGACAGGGTGCGCCTTATACACATGAGATTACGGTATAGGTTATAAGGGCGCGTTCGCACATGCTTTTTGGCCCTTGGGGGGGGGGCAAACAAATTACCCTTGAAATGGGGGGACCAGATTTTTTTTCACGGGCCCATGTGCAAACCCACCATCCCCCCCTGTTGTAAAAATATGATCACTCCCTTAGTTCTTATGCCTGCTATTTCTTGTATTTGGTACAACCTACACTTAGGGGGGTGGTTGGTTAAACAGGGAGCAAAAAAACTTTTGACCCCTCTTGAGGGGGGAGGGTGTAGAAAAGTTTTTGGCAAAAAAGACCATGCACTACTAGGCCATGGGAAGTCAGGTTAGAGGTTACTGTCCACCGCCCGCATGCTTTTGAAGGGCCGCATGGGAAAATTTCATTATTCATTATTTCAAAAAAATATGAAAAAACCTCCAAAAACTCATTGGACATGACTACAATGACCAAAGGGGTATCAAATTAAAGCTTAGAATGTACGGAATGTCATTCACATGGTTACATCTACAACCTAGATCAATACAGATGCACCCATGTATTGGTAAGATAGATAATGAATAATGAAAAAATGCCTCATCATTTTTCATAATGGCTCGGACGGTAATCTCTAACCTGACTTCCCATGGCCCAGTATAGACAAAAGATGGGCGCGAAAATTCTCTGCGCCTCTGGACCGGTGCGGGGGGGGGGGAGGGGGACAAAAATTTTGAACGCCATGGGGGGGAGGCGCAAAAGAGTGCATGCTTGGAGAATCATCCTGGCCCTACGCGGAGACGAATGTTGACGCCGTCGCGGTTCCCGGGGTTTGACGGATGGCATAGGGACACTATCCTTAGCCCTTTAATTGTTTCTAGTTCTATAAGAGCTTGGAGAATGATTATTTGGTTCACTATTATTCTCAAATCTTTTTAATTCCACTATCATTGCCGCTGGCCGCCCGACAGCATAATATTCAGATGAGATCTCATCTGAAACCATGCCCCGACACTGCCCTGAGGAACTGCGGTGACTTTTGTCTCCAGTGTGACGTCATATGACTTCCGGCCAGTTCAAAATCGCATCTGGGTCTCTTCTTGGGATTTTAACCTGGCCGGAAGTAGAATGACGTCACACTGGAGACAAACATTCACGCCGCCTCAGTTCCTCAGGGACGTGGTGGGACCATGCTGTCACACACTTCTGACTGTTTTCAGATGAGATCTCATCTGAATAATAATCTTCCATTTAAGTTTCCATAAGTTTCAAATGATCTCATCTGAATGTAATTCAAATTAAGATGAGTTCTGGCATATATCCTTGATCGGGGGCTCTGCCCCCGAACCCCCCTTTGGCCAGGCACCCCAGGAACCGCGACGATGTCAACTTTCGTCTCCACGGAGGGCCAGGTTAATTCTGCAAGAAGTGACCCTTTTGCTTCAAAATCCCACGCATGTCTGCAAGAAAACCCACCACTCCTCCCTCTGTTGATAAGTAATCACCACTCCTTTATACCTATGTGAGGAAACATGTGGTCAATCATCTATGATAAAACTGGGTTAGAATTTTGCAGTCACTTATCTAGCAATAATTCTCACCTTGGAGGATTGCAGAATGCATATTATTGGCAGAATCTTTGAAAACTGTGCATTGTGAGGGGTTTGTTGTTCTGATGCCACGCGCTGTTTCCAGTTCCCTTTTGTGCCAGAAGAGGAAAGGGGTTAGTGAGTAAGAGCATGTGAAGGGTTCCCCTGGTGTGTGCATGGGGAACTAATTTAGTCCCCACTCTCCTTTGTCCACCCAGAAATCCAATATATTTTTACCAAATCAAGCCTGTTTTAGTCATTTTGGACCAAAATATGACAACACTAGGCCACAAGTTGTATGTTTGTGCTGTTGGAAAAAAAAGTTTTTAGTCCCCACTCTCCTTTGTCCACACAAAAGCACATGGCTGTTGTGTTGTGAGTAACGGAGTGGTCATTATATGTATAAGAGGGGAGGTGGTGGGTTTTCACGGACCTGTGAAAACTACCTAACAGCATTCAGATTCTTTTACGGCCCCTCACTAAGAGCTGATTTTGCAAAATGAGCCCCCCCACCCAAAATTAGGTTATGGGTTGAACCAGTCTACAATCGTTTTTATCGTGAACGACCTGCGCAAGTGGGAGGGCGGGGACTTTTGCCTACAAAAGCTATGACATGTGAGGAGCACAAAATATATGACTTTTAGTTTACTACTGAAGGAGGGCTAGCATGGCGATTTTCAAAGCCCCCTTTAAAATGTAGGTCTACTGCTACCGGGTACTAGCTGGTACCATATACAAAAACAAGGGTACCCGCATCGATTACACGTTTCTGCATGCGTGCCAATGATGTTCATGTTACAAAACCTGAAGCTGCGGTTTGGGTTTGCCAACAGGCAGTATCGCATCCTCTTTGGGATTTTGCCCCACTGAAAGGGGTTCTTTTCCAAATACCCCCCCCCCCCACTGGTAATAAATGACTTAGCCCTTATTGTTTATCAGCTTGCACTGCCATCTGGTGTCTACATAGAAATACTATATGTTGCACCATCTATAGGATGGGAAATTAAACTGACACAAGCCTGTCCCGAGTATGGGAGTTGCAGCAAGCCTCCAGCTTAGGATTTAGTTTCTCTCCCTGTACTGTTATATTACTCTACTGTAACTCTCCCAGCACAGGCAGGTGAAATCGTGTCTGATGCTAATACAGGATGTACATGCTGCTGTCTGGTGTCAATTTGGGGAAGCTCTAGTACAAATTTTGTACTCAAGGCGGCAGCACTGAGAGCCTTGCTGGTGGGGGGGGGGGGGGCTTGAACCCTTTGGGGTAGGGGGCAACAGGGTTTTAAGATTACCCAGTATATGTTAACCTGGCTTGCCTCTGCCGTAGCACGGAGCATATACTCACACAGGAATCATCTTAAGCTGAAATGACCTTCACACTGCGATATCCTGTGTATTCTGGCTAATTACTAAATCATTTATTGCCCCCTTTGATCTAGATAAGAATGTTTGAAGATAGGAGTGTATTGGGCGATCCCTGACCCCCTCCCACTGCCCCCTACCCCTCTCCCTCTCAGTATAATACACATAGCGCGGATGTGCATCTCCTAAGCAACACTACCCCCTTATCTGACCAATGAGATTCGCCCATCCGTTCTACTAAGGACCCAGTCATTCAGGGAAGAAAGCTGGTTAGCTGATATCTGCCTGTAGTGTAGGTACAAACACGGGCAGCTGGTCAGCCTAAGTATATGTAATTCAATTTAACTATGGCAATACCCTGCATATAGGGTGTAACCCACATATAAGATGTACCCTGACTTATGAATTTGCTAGATCTAGAAGGATTTTAAATGAAATAACTTTAGTTGTTATCAATGCAATTTTAAAGGTGAAAACCTATGGGCAGCTAAGATGACCTAAAACCACTTTAGAATTCATGGGATTTTTCCTTGATTTTTTTCAAGCTCAAAGGTTTTCGTTTGGTAACCAACAGAGAAGCGACTCAAATTTGGTGTCTGCTCTGCCATTCTCATCCTATGAGGTACACCAGGGGTCTAACCTTGTGTATGAGGCATATCTCATACGTGGGGTATTGCAGTGATTTAAATTCTTATTCTTTTGAATAACTTTCCCTATCAAAACCAGAGTAATCTATTTTTCCTGTCTATCATTTCTATCATCCTCATTCACAGTAAAAGGATACTACCCGGTAAGTACATGAATTATTAGTATTTAATCTAGTATCCCCACTAATGCAATGAGCAATGTTATGATGAAAATGATACTGCCTGAAGCCTTTGCCTAATGGACTACCAATATTGCTCTGTTTGCATGGTACACAATGTTATTTTGGGGCATCATGGTAAAGGTGGTATAAGGTTATGATTCCACTCAAGGTCACCAGATGGCAGTGCATCTGAGCTACATGAACCTGCCTGACAGGTGTCCTTTTGGTTTTAATTAGACACATTACTTTAAAGAATTATGTGATTCTATTGAAAATCAATTGTGTATCCAGCATACAAACAGATTAATATTGGCAGTCCATAAGGCAAAAGGTTCAGGCAGTATCATTTTCATCTTTCTACTAGGGATACCAACTTTAAAACCATCAGCATAGTATATTCATATCATAGTAAAAACCACATGCTTTTGTGTGTGATCAACAATAAAAAAAAACTCTTCACTTTTTATCAAAAAAACATTGGAGAGAAGACACTCAAACAACAAAAATGTAATTTTGTAGCGATATATTGTCTCACTCATAGATCACCATTATAAAGATGCATTTTCACACACATTTGTAACCTCCAACTATTGATGTATATATGAACAGATTCGACCAACAATGATTAATGTATATTATAGCAAACCAATTCTATGCAACAAAAATATAAACCTTAATTATTGCATTCGTAAAGGCTCAGGGCCCATTGCATAGTTGATTTATTAGTAAATGTTGCACCTGCTTTATGATCATACCCAAAGCCTCCCCCCATGCCCCCACATTTGTAATGTATGGATATCTTGCAGAGGGACAAGCTACAACATTGGCTTCTGGCTGAGGACTTTTGTCTGACAAAATACATCCTGGGTTATGACTGGAGCTTGTGTATTAGTTGGTGTTGCACCAGCTTGATCTTTAAATAAAATGTTTCTGCACATTCCTCACATTTAAACAGACATTCTGGGGAAACACTGGTTGTATTTATGTCTCTCTAATTCTCAAGTTAAAGAATATGTCTCACTGCAACATTTATATACATGTTATTTTGTGATGAATATGTTTGTGTTTTGCTAGGGCTAACTTTTGAGTGAACACCTCATAACATTCGTCACATTTGTAGGAGACCTCAGCATCATGTAAAGCTTCATGTGCTGTCATTTGACTTCTACAGGTGAAAACAATTCCACAAAACTTACATTTCAAATCAGCATGTTTATGTTTTTGCAAATCATTCTGAAATTCCCTCCCACAGTTATCACATTTGAGATCTTGGTGAGATTTCATGTGTATTCTAAGCTCTTCTTGTGTATCACATGTAAACTCTGTACATCTTGTACAGGACAAAGTAGGAGTCTTGTGTGTCTCCAAATGTTCAGCTAATTCTTTGGCACCTTTGAAGGTTTCACTGCATGTTGTGCATATCCAGGGTTTGCTTTCATTGTTACAATTCTTGGTAGAACAAGCTGAAACATTAGATGCACTTGGCTCAGATGATAAAGCCTCTTTCTCACCATTGCCCAACATTTTTATACACTGTTCTTTGCAATGCACTTTGTGTATTGTAAAAAGTGGTTTTTCGTAAAAGCTATTTCCACATTGAGAATATACATATGTTATTTTTTTCATGTGGGCCAGACATTTGTCTTCGTGCTTTTTTAATTCAAATGCACGGGAAAGGGTCTTTCCACAGTGTTTACACATGTGTACTTTGTGCAAGTGGAAACGCTTCATGTGCGCCTCCAGGGCTTTGCTGTTCAATAAGACCAAACCACATATATCACATTTGTATGGAACTTTCCCTGCATGTGTAGAAGTATGAGCAGTAAGATGCCCTCCACAGAGAAATGATTTCCCACAAATTGTGCATTTTATATTACTTCTATGTGCATGCTTCTCCCAGTCATTTTCAAAATCTGTCTGACAGTATGTGCAAGGTCTAGGTGACTTATTCTGTACCATATTTGCTTTATGAGTTTGCATATGTTGACTAAGTTCTGGCTCTGTTTCATATTGACATGTGCATATGCTACAATGATGGGTCTTCTTTAGATCAGTAGAGGAGAGGGCATGATTTTCCTGACACTGGTGGCTTTTCATTGTCAAAGCATCTGAAAATGTCTTATTACAGTACTTACAATTGAGATCTTGGTGAGATTTCATGTGTATTCTAAGCTCCTCTTGTGTATCACATGTATACTCTGTACATCTTGTACAGGACAAAGTAGGAGTCTTGTGTGTCTCCAAATGTTCAGCTAATTCTTTTGCACCTTTGAAGGTTTCACTGCATGTTGTGCATATCCAGTGTTTGCTTTCAGTGTTAGAATTCTTGGTAGAACAAGCTGAAACATTAGATGCACCTAGGTCAGATGGCAAAGACTCTTTCTCACCATTGCCCGACATTCTTTTAGAGTCTTCCTGACAACACTCTTTGTGCATTGTCAACAGTCCTTTTTCCTGAAAACTCTTTCCACATTGAGAACATATATGTGTTGGTTTTATGTTGTGGGCCAGACATTTGTCTTGGTGCTTTTTCAAAACAAATACACGGGAAAAGGTCTTTCCACAGTGTTTACACCTATGTAGTTCGCTGTGAAAACGCTTCATGTGTGACCCCAGGGCTTTGCTGTGCAGTAAGACCAAACCACATATATCACATTTGTATGGCAATTCCCCTGAATGTGTAGCAGCATGAGTATTAAGATGGCCTCCACAGATAAATAATTTCCCACATATTGTGCATTTTACATTACTTTTATGTTCATGCTTCTCCCACTCATTTTCAAAATCTGTCTGACAGTATGTGCAAGGTCCAGGTGACTTATTCTGTACCATATTTGCTTTATGAGTTTGCATATGCTGACAAAGTTCTGGCTCTGTTTCATATTGGCACGTGCATACGATACAATGATGGGTCTTCTTCAGAACAGTAGAGGAGAGGACATGATGACACTGGTGGCTTTTCAGTGTCAAAGCATTTGAAAATTTCTTATCACAGTACTGACATTTATGTTTGGTCCTGTGAAATTCCTGGTGGGTTGATAGAGCCTGAAATTTGTCAAAAATCTTGCCACACAATTCACATTTGTGAGGTCCTTCAGTTATATGCGATGCTTCATGGGGTGTGAGAAGCGAGTGACAGAGAAACACACGTCCACATGTCATGCATTCAGCATTCCTATGCGAGTCTTTGTCCGAAGCAGTGTACAGATCAACCCCACAGTATTTGCAGTGGTAAACAACTTTACCGCAATTCGAAGCTTCATGAGATGCAAAACGGGTTTTACAAACAAAAGCTTTTCCACAAACCTTACAATGACAATTTGTATGTTCAACCTTATCTGGTTCACTGTAAAAATCCTTTCCACAACAGACACAGTGATAATAAGGTTTATGCTCTTTCATATGTGTTTGAAGTGCTTGTGTTGAAACAAAATGGCACATGCATAACTTACATACACAAGCTTCTTCAGGTTTATCACTACCAATAATGTCTGGCTTATAAACCTTTTGATGCTCATTTTGGAGGCTCTTTGAAGTTGGAGCATTTAAAAAGACTTTCTTGAGGTCTTTGTGCATGAGCTGTTGATGTTTCTTCAGGCTCTGTAGTCCATAAAAACCCTGACCACAAACTTCACATCTGTGAGGCACTTCACCTGCGTGCGAAGTCTCATGAGTCAGAAGAAGACGCATACAAGTAAATATGCGCCCACAAATCTTGCATTTGGTATTGTAATGTTTGTACTTCTCATGTATATTGTCAAAATGCATCCCACAGTGTGTACACAGTAATTTCTTTTTGTGTGCAGTATCTATGTGGGCTCTTAGTTTGGTTTTACAAACAACTGCAGCACCACAAATCTTGCAAACAGCAGTTTGATGGTTTTCTTTCACACCTCTGTGCTTAAAATCTTTCCCACACCCACTACAGTGATGGGTTATCAAGTTGTGCTCCTCAAGTGCTTGTTTTGTCTCAAATTTACGCTCGCATAGTGTACATGTACTAGAATTCGTCCGGACAGTAATACCTAGACCATTGTCATTATGAGCTTGGTCTTGGTGGCTTTTCAATAATGCCACAGAAGAAAAGGTCAGACTGCAGGATTTACATATATGTGATACTTGGAGTTTGAGGTTCAACAAACTTTGATGCTTGTGAGGTACTGTCTTTGTTTTTGTGGGTTTATGTTCCAAGAGTTTATGATCCTGCAGATTGCTCTGCATTGTGAATTTTGCACCACATATTTCTCCTGAGTAAAGTGGAGAGGTGCTGGGTGCTGGATCTAACTTATTTTCTTTATGTTCCCATTCTTGGTGGTATTGTAAACTTTTCGGAGAATAGAATAACTTCTTACAGTATTTGCATTTACGTGACCACTTGTGACCATTGAGCTTGTGGTCTGATAGGACTTTCTCGTTAATAAATACCATACCACATATGTCACACTTGTGTTGGACTTGACCAGAGTGTGTAGCTTCATGCACTTTAAGATGTCCTCTACAGCAGAATGTACTGCCACAAATCTTGCATGTCGACTTTCGATGTTCCTCCCTTTCTTCCTCAGAGAAAAGATTTTCTGAACAGAAAGTGCACTTTAAGGGGAAGAAACTTTGTGATGTGTGTGATTCTTTTCTATGTCTCTGAAGGTCTTCTTCAGTATCAAATTCTTTTCCACCTTCACATGTCAGAGATTGAACTGAGCTCTCAGTTACCTGCAGTTCACTTTCCTCTACTTTTATAGATCCTAGTTTTTGTAACTTTGGTTTATGCAAATCAGCTTCTGGCATTGATGCATCTTGATTTGAATGTTTGCCTATGATCAAATTGTCATCAATATGCATTGATTCATGAATTGTTAGGTTACTCTCCTTACTTGAATTATATTCATATTTGGTGTTAAATCTACCATTAGCAGGTAAGTCCTCAGAAATGACTGCATACAAAATGTTTCCTATGTGTTGTGTTAAATGTTGTGTCAGCTCTCCCGTCGTCTTAAACCCAAGCACACACAAATTGCATTGACTGAGTTTCCCTTCTAAGTGGATGAGTAGATGCACTGGAAGGTTACTTTCATCAATAACTTGCTGGCATACACTGCACTGGTACTGTTTTTGTATGCCAGTATTAGATATGTTATTTCCTTCCATGATTCAGTATTTTCAGAGAAGGCAGAGGTTGAACTTTCTCCAGACTCGTTTCATCACTATGGAAAAGTCTCACCTGAAAATGAAGGATATGTTTATCTGTCAGGCATAAATAAGATTATGCTCAGGGAGACGGCCCCCAAATGTTACCTGGAAACCGAGAAACATAAATTGATATATCAAAACGAGAGAGACAGCGCAAACAGTTTCGTTTTTTGGGTACTGCATCATACAATACAGGCAATTCAACCCTTTAGTCACTGAAATATCAAATCCACTGAACCTAGAGTCTATACAAGTAATGTGACCAGAATAGGATATCCAGACAAGTTATGGCATCAGGGTTTGACAATCAGCATTCCTTGGTTAAACCTATGAGGTGGTGTTATTCACATTATTCATTGAAATAATGCATAGTGAAAGCCCAGGGGCGTAGGAGGCAAATTTTTATTGGGGGGGCCTAGGGGTCTCGGTTGGGGGGCCTGCTATATTTTTATATAGGCTTATATAGGGAACCTCCTCATTATTGGGGGGGCCCAGGCCCCTCTGGCCCCCCCTTTTCCTACGCCCCTGAAAGCACACCTTTAAAATTGAAATACCCAAGTGGGTGCACCTCATACTTATTCTATGCAAGGTATTGTAACATTTGATGGGTAGGTTGAAGGCATTTACATTTTTGTATTATACTTTATGTGTTTCAGGAATGTTTAGGTGCTGTTTACCTGCCATAGCGACCGGGTAACAATACTACAGGTATAACAGTGGGCCTACCAGTATAATCTGTAGAATAGTAGCACCGGTACCCAAAATGTGGGTCTGGACCATACCGTATGTGACATGGAACACCATTTATCAATAGCGCTAGAGGGCGGTTGTGTATTTTTCAACTGGATCAATTCTTTTTATGCATTCCAGGTACTTGTAAAGTACTTACAGCTTTTTTACCTACCTTTACCTCCTTGGCTAAAAAGAGGCTAGATTCTTTACGCCGAACCTCAAGAGGGGTTGGACGATTTTGTGCCCCTCCTCAGGCTGTCATAATCACTCACAGGAGGGGTGAAAAGTTTCTGCACCCCCCTCAAACCCACCATTTCCTGTTGATAAATAATGACCACCGTGTAGGTCCATGACAGCAAAGATAGTTACAGTATTAACATGAGGAAAAAAAATATGAATATGGGCCCTGGGCTGGGGGATTTTTCTTTTTTTTGTAATATATTATGGTATTCCACCAAAGATGGACCATGGTAGGTTCTTAGGGATAACATGAGACCTATGGATTTACATGTGAGAGGCTAGACATTTTAACACCTATTTTCCCCTCACAACCACCAAGGAATTAGAGGAAGCCCCCACGTCCCTGCAACCAGTGACCACTGATGCTCTACTAAAAATGTGATAGACCACATTCTACTTAGGGAGTAGTAATTATTTATCAATGGGGGGGGGGGGGTTGGCCTAAAGGGCGTTCAAAATTTTTAGGGCCCCTCTTTGATCAATAGTAGTGCGCAGGCTTTTTTACTAAGGCCAATGGAACTAACATAGCACTAGCAATTTACCGTCCACCGCCCATATGCTTTTGAATTGGCCGTATAAGAAATCTCATCATTCATTATTTCAAAAAAATCTCCAAAATGTCTTTGCATATGACAGCAATGACTAAAGGAGGGTATATTTGGTATCAAATTGAAGCTTAAATTGCAAGGAATCAAATGACCTAGTGGCATCTATGACCTAGATGTAATGGTGGATAGATAATGAATAATTTTTACGCCCCTAATTTTTGCACCCCCCTCAGAAGGCGTCTGAAGTTTTTACGCCCCCCCCCCTTATACCCACCACCCCTCCTGTTGATAAATAATGACCATTCCCTTATCACAAATAGCAAAATCAATAAAAGATCAGACTATTACTGATAGTGTTATCAGTAAGTATTGCAGTACCGGTACTGAGCCTGGCAGGACCTGGGCTAGCTATACTCCAGTGCTAACTAAACAGCATGTTAGCGCTGGTGATCACTCCCCTTGTGGGAAGGTAGCTGTAACAAAAAATCATTGTGGTTAAATGGTCACTTTTGGGTTCATATCTTGATTTATAGCCTATCAATACTCATTGCTACCTACGGTACTTTATTTAGTCAATATGTATGTGTTCTCTCCTACACCTATCCACTGTATGCATAGCAGCTTTGGTATGTGTTTACTGGTACTACAATTGTCACTTTAAATACGTCATGGCTGATTGTCTGGGACAATCAATGCCTAGCACTCTGGGCTAGGACTGGATAACTACCCTTTCTAATCCTACTCCTAGTCACTTGTACCAAAACAAACCCAACATGGCAGGTCATGATGAGAGAATACACACAGTCTGAACACAAAATCCAGGATTAAAGTCTACATAGCATATATAATAAAATAAGGACACCCTGGAGGGGGAGTCTTAGATGGTAAGAATATGATTAGTTATTACCAACTTTTGTTGACCATACATCAAGTCATTTTAAGTCAGCTTAATAGAAATCTAAACTCTCATCTCTGTACCGCCGTGAAAAGCCATATGATATCACCTAAGCTTATAAAAAAAACACTGTTATTGAGTTCAGCCGCAGGATACAACTTGCTATGTTGGTTTATGCTCTAAGGACATACTGCCGCGGCGCGTGAGATTGGCGTGTACATTTCCGTGGCACGTACATTTCCACGGACAGAGGTACCTACCCACACTGGGTGTGGGAAGGAGGTAGAGGAGAATGCATGCCCCCAGGGCATAGGTACTGGGATCTTGTAGGCTATAATGAGAGCTCCTACAGCACATAGACCTAGCTATGCCCTCAGGGCATGTCAAGGGAGCCTGACGCACTGAATTGTTATTTAATAAATTAGAAGAAAGGGACATGCCTTGAGGGCATAGATTGTGCTTGTGATGCCCTGAGGGCATGCACTAGTCAATTAGCCTCTGGCATTGGCATCACTAACAATACCCTTGGGGCATAGCCTACCACTAATATTGATGCCCTTAGGGCCTGATCTGGACTAGGCCCCCTAATACAGGATTTTTTTTTTTCATCATCAGGATATATTCTGGACTTGAGGCTATAAAATAATGCAACTGTTATGCCCTAAGGGTTTTTTTTTTTTATTTTTTATCATCAATGCCCTCAGGGCATTTAGTGCTCACTAACTGATGCCCCCAGGGACTGTCTCTTCTCTATAAATTCACCAGGTAAATTCCCTACCTATTAAAGGATGGTGTAGTTTTGGGTTTTCAAAGTAATGCCCCAAGGGTATTCATACACTAGTAATGCCCTAAGGGCATGCTATGGTCAATCATAGTGTGGATAGTGGCATAGACAATGCTGGTGTTGTCCTGAGGGCATTTGTGTGCTTATGGTTAATCTCAGAACTTCAAAAGAGCTGGAATATGCCCCCAGGGACCAATACACAATGCCTTCAGGGCATACACTAGAAGTGGTCAATTGTTGATATGTTAAGGCCAGCAATATGCCCTCAGAGCATGCCCAATCCCGCGCGGTGATCCCAAAAATATACGCGTCACCATGGGGGCGGCGCTGCAACGTAGCAAGTTGCGTCCTGCAGTTCAGCCTGCTAAGAGAGTGATCATTTTTTAACAACAGGGGGGGGGGCTGGTGGGTTTGCGCGTGGACGCGCGAAAAAAATTTCAACCCCCCCCTCCAGGGGGTAAAATTTTTTCGACACCCCCCATAAGGGACAAAAATCGCACGCGAACGTCCCCTTTTAGCCTATAGTAACGCGCAGGGTTTTCCAATGAAAACATGTGAAATTATTTTGACCCCCCCATCAGAGGTATTGAAAAAATTCTGACCCCCCCGCTCAAGGGGTTGAAAAAATTCTGACACCCCCCTCAAACCCAGGGAGTGGTCATTATTTATTCAACAGGGGAGGGGTTGGTGGGTCTTTCGCGCGGACCCGCGAACATTTTTCGCACCCATCTTCGATCTATAGTAGCGCGCAGGCCTTTTTGCTAAAAAGAGGGTGAATTATTTTAGCCCCCCCCTCGGGAGGGGTCTGAAAATTTTATGCCCCCCCCTCAAACCCAACCCCCCCTGTTGTTGAAAAATTATCACTCCCTAAAAATCGACCCCCCCTCTTGAGGGGATTAAATTTTTTCGACCCCCCCCAAAAATCGCGCGTCTCCTTTTAGCCTATAGTAACGCGCGGGGTTTTCCATAGCCAACAACGACTGATTTACGTGTGGGGGACGTAAACAACTCACCAACTCGTGACAGCCGCCTTGACTAGGTTTTCCACTGAAAACAGATGAAATTATTTTGACACCCCCCATCAGAGGTGTTGAAAAAATTCTGACCCCCCCCCGGTCAAGGGGTTGAAAAAATTCTGACCCCCCTGTTGAGTGTTGTTAAAAAATGATCACTCCCTAAACTTGTCACCGCTGTCGACCCCTTTCTGGGGGTCTCCGATACTCTGTAGACCAGTTTTTGAGATTTATCTACCCATTTGCGCCATGCTACATGGCGCACTTCTCCTGAATTTATTTGATCACCAATGATCCTGAAGATTTGTCAGTGGATAATTCAGAATCCGTTCTTCAAAACCATGTAACTCTTTCTTTGATAACTGCAGAAGAACCTACCGAAAATGAATTTTCAAAAGTCCTTATGTTGCAGATCACTGGAAATTTATCAAAACAAACATGGCTGCCCGCAAGATCGGCACATGTATGGCGGCACATTTAAATCTCATGTAGCTCCTAAAATATATGGAATCCAAGTTCAATTTTTTACAAATTGCTAGAGATTGATGAAAGGAATTATTCCCTAGATTTGTTAAACCAAATGTGATCTGTAAGTTAGCAAACGGAGCACATGTAAACAATGTATGTACCACTTCCGTTTTTCATCCACTGTCAAGTAGGATAGTCTCAATCTATAGGCGTATCAAGCAGCCCAACTCACAACAAGTATGTGAGTTGGGTGCCGATCCAACTATCCCTAAACTAGCTTGGGGAGGCAGTGAGTGACTGAGTCTGAGACTGACTCACTGAGTGAGGCACTTTGCCATCTCTGTCACTGTCGACTTTTACTGACGGTGTTATGGCCGTCGCCGCGTGAGTCGAGTCACCGCGGAGCGCTGCACATTTTCTTGGATTATACCAGCTACATCTTGGATTAATGCCAAATAATTGAAGTCTGCTGGATTATAAAGGTACTGAGACACCATGGGACTTACTAAGGCCCAAAAAGACAGGAAGAAGAAGGAGCAGGAGAGGTTAGAAGCAGAGGAGAGGGTGAAAATAGGGGCAGTTGGTGGCACACTGTCACTAGCAGGTCACTCTACAGAGGAGGAGGAAGGAGGTCAACTTGACACTACAGTGAGTCCTGATGATTTCTTGAATCATTTACGCAATGTCACTGTTGAAAATGCCAATGATGATGAGTGGGATAAATATATGGAAAGTGAGAAGAGCACTAACATTGAAAAGGGCTTCTGGAAGAGATTAGGTGCTATTACAACTGGGCTTGAATTTATTGCCTCAACACTTGGTTCTGTCAGTGCTCGCTCTTCTAAATTATTTGACACCACTGAAAATCTCAATGCAAAATTCAAAGATTTTGAAGGGGTCCATGATAGAGTTAGAACATTGGAGGATAGGGTTGAGGCCCTAGAAATTAAGAATGCCATGAATCAGACCCACATAAACCAGCTACAGGAAAAGGTACAGCGTTTAGAGGTCAATAAGAGGAAACAGAACATTATTATTAGAGGTGCTTGTGAAACCAAATACCCCAGGCCTAAAGATCTTGTCACTAAACTATTTACTGACATTAGTATTAAGTACACCACTGCAGATTGTGATGCTATTTTCAGGCTAGGCACGCCAAGAAAACAAGTACCCGGTAAGAGAGCTCCCCTCCCTCGCCCTATTCTTGTACAATTAGCACCTAATAAGCAGAAAGGGGAAGTCTATTCTAACCTGAAAAAACTGAAGGACAACCAAGACTGGAAGGGCATTAGCATACAGGACGACCTGACACCCGCTGAATTGTCTGCCCAACGAGCCTTAAGAATTGTAGCAGCCCATGCTAGATCACTCGGCAAAGAGGTAGATCTAAAAAGACGCTCAGTTACCATTGACAATACTACATACAATCAGTACAATCTTGAGTTATTGCCACCGGAGCTATCATTAGAAGCAGCCAAAACAATTAAGGTTAAGGAGGGAATAGCATTCCAATCCAGCTATAGCTATCTGAGCAACCTTTACCCATGTACCTTCACGTTTGAAGGAATTACAGTAAAAAGTGCTGAACACGTGTTTGCACATCAGGCAGCTCTTGCATCGAATGCCACTCAACTTGCTACTAGGATACTGAATGCGGAAGATGGGTATGAAGCAATGAGACTGGCGAAAGAAGTGCAAAAGGCCCCTGAATGGCAACCAGTTAAAATTGGGAAATTGGAGGCAATCCAAAGGGCTAAATTTCTCCAGAACGAGAAGCTACGTAACAAAATAATAGCCACTTCCGGATCCAGCCTATTTGAGGCAACACGCTCAAAGTCATACGGAACCGGGTATACTCTACAAGATGGGGACAAAAACTGTGCAGCTGCCCCTGGACAGAATTTATGTGGCAAGACTTTAGAGAAAGTGAGAGATTACCTCATCTCCATAGCTGACTTGGAAAGAAGAGCCAATCAGACCAGAGAGACAAAGGTAACACAGCCCAGGAAGCAGTAGCTATTATAGCCCCACCCAAAATCGTCCCTGACGGTACAAGTAGCTACCCATGGACTGGCCAATTTCTTACTAGCTCTCTCCCTTCGATATTGGTGTAAGTATGACACCATTTAAGGCATTAATTCCTATGGACAGCAGAGGGGCTGGCATGGAGGGGAGGCTATCCACTTTAATCCAAAATGAAGAACTGAATATGCAGGTTAAAGTTCTTAATGAATCGGGGGCTAAGTTAAATGACATACTGGAGAAAACACTTCTGGAGCTACCACTTGACAATTACCACCTAGTAGTAATTATTGGTGGAATTAATAATCTCACTGAAATACATGCAAATGGTAAGGTCACTCCCAGATATGATTCGGTAGGCAGCCTGCTTAATTGCATGACAGACAGGTACACTATGGTAAAGGATGTACTTCTTGACCTGAATTATGACGTGGTGTATGGCCAACTTACAGGTATGTCCATAAACAAGTTTAACCATACAGAGGGCCTTTTTCCTGAGCATCAAGAGGTAATTGATCAATCCATTCCATTAATAAACCAGATGCTGGTCTGTTTGAATAATGGAGACAATCCCTACTTCAACTGCCCTTTGGTCGGCCCTTGGCTACAGTCAACAGTGCACCCAATTGTACATGGAAAGCGCAGACACAAGTACAACCGATACTATGATGGTATACACCTACTTCCTAAGTGGAAGGACATCTGGGCTCGTGAAATCCTTCAAAGCCTCAAGACCAACAAAACAAAACTTGAACAGTTTTATGACTTTGTGCCCTGGAATTAGGCAAACCTACAATTATTAATGACAACTGTAAATTGATAATATTTGTCTATACCTCCCCCCCCAAGAACGTATACATCTTATAGGAGTCACATTTAGAATGACTCAATAACAATATAGCAAGAGTAGTAACATGCAATGGCATGAGAACTTCATTGCTATACTGTGCTCTAAATTGCCCCTATCAGTTTTATAAGCAATAAAACATGTAGGCTATACTCATAAACTGAATGAAGACAGCGCTACACGGTCTATACTTATGAACTGACTGAATTTACAGTGCAAAATATAGTATAGTATATAACTTAATAACATCTACCATCTACTTAAAATGAAGTATAACCAGCCTGAATATACTATTCACTAAGTAGAATCAAATATGCATTGGCTGTAGATATCTATTTGCAATTTATGTATATCGACATAACACTGGTAAAGAAACTCAATAAGTAGCCATGAGGTATTATTACGGCACCATTACTTAAGTTTAGATTTATATTAAGCAACATACAGATATCATTCGTTAAGTAAAATTAAATATGCATTGGTTGTAGATATGTATTTGCAATTTATGTATATCGACATAACATTGGTAGAGAAACTCTATAAGTAGCTCTGAGATATTATTACTACACCTTTATTTAAGTTTAGACATTTATTAAGCATCATAGAACCACATACAATTTAGTTTCATGTATATAATCTATGTTTTTTCTTGCAGTTTTCTATATGATGTATATGCATATTCATGACTAATCTCTAACTCTTACTTTTAAGACGGGGATTACTTCCTCACAAGTAGCGCTGGAACTACCACATATCCTTCTGATGAACTGTATTTCCAGCAAATAGATGCGCTATCCCCCAACTCTGCTCATCCTGTTAACAAAACCATCTCATTTAACAAGACTACGGTAGGACCTTCTTATCTATTATTTTTTGGTTAAAATCCTAGAATTGTGCATCTCCCTGACAAAACTCACCACAAAATCATGCTCCTCAAGCAGCATAGAATGCCAATGCTTGTGCTGAGTTTATTCGGGAAAACCAAATATCAGACTAAGTTATGTAACCGCTCCCACATGAAGTGTGGGGTTGATGATCATGAAATAATATTAACTGTGGAGAATTATTCATTTACATTGTATGCTGTACATCCTCTCACCAGCCAAGCCTTTGATGTCGGATAATTTTGTGTTCTTGTCCAAGGGCCTACACATGGCACATTGGAATGCTCATAGTCTCCCAGCCAATATAAGTGACCTGAGACTAGCTATGGAAGACAATGGTCTTCACTGCTTAACCATCTCAGAGACCTGGCTGAGTGAAAAATTACAATCAAACCAAGTTGCAATTGACCACTATCATCTATTAAGGTTGGATAGACAACGTATTGAAAATGGCAAAATTAAAAAAGGGGGTGGTGTGGCCATTTTTGTGCATGAGAGTGTGACAGTATCAGAGACAAATGTCTCTCACTTGAATACCAGCAATGCTGACATTGAAATTATGTGGGCCACACTTTCAAAACCAAACCTGAAACCTGTTGTAATTGCTTCAGTATACAGACCTCCCGATGGAAACTTTCATAACTTTAGTGAGACATTATCAAAAGCAATGAGAAACCTGGGCCCTTTAAAGGACAATGAGGTTTTCATTATGGGTGACATGAATACCAACATGCTACATAGAAATGATCCACAAGTCAAGGCACTCACACACCTTTTTAATTTTCTCGGAATAAAACAGATAATCAAAAAACCAACCTATTTTAATCCAAACTACGAATTTTCACTTCTGGACCTAATATCCACCAATTCAGACCACATCAAAAGTTGCGGAAATTGTTTTATTAATATTAGTGATCATGAACCAGTATACATCACGAGAAAATATATTCCCCCCCCTAAAGAAAAGTTATCATTTTTTGGTCGCTCATATAAGCATTATGTAAAGGAGAACTTCGTACTTGGTCTTAAAAATAGTGATTGGAATGCCTTCTGGGACTCAGAGGACCCAGAGGAAGCCTGGCAACTTTTTATTAATCAGGTTGAATTTCTACTGAACATTACATGCCCAATTAGACAGTCAAATTTTAAACAATCCAAAAAACCATGGATTACGAGGGAACTATTGGATCTTATAAATGAAAAGAACATTGCCATGAAACATGCCAGGAAAACAAAAAATATTGATGACATGAGGATTGCAGAATTTCTTAAGAGGCGCTCAAAAGCATTAAACCGCACAGCAAAAAATGCATTCCATAAAAACAAAATCAATGCAAGCCTTGAAAACCCCCAACAATATTGGAAAGAAATTAACAATGTTATTAACCCCAAATCCAATGTAGCAAACATTAATATTACTGATTCCGAAGGGGTACAAGTGGATCATAATCAAACGGCAGAATACATAAATCAATATTTTTCAAACATTGGGGCAAATCTAGCAAAAAACATGACTGAACCCTGGGTATATACACAGAATGTACTTCCCCCACATTTTAACTTTCGACTACCCACAGATGAAGAAGTTATCAAGGTCATAAAAAATATAAATATAAATAAACCCTCTGGCATACCATACATATCTACTACAGTGTTAAAAGATGCACTAACTACGCTTCCACTTCACTTTAAGCACATCATCGACAACACTATCAAAAAGTCAAGCTTCCCTGATTTATGGAAAAATGCTACAGTAACTCCTATCCCTAAAGAAGGTGATAAGACTCAAGTCAACAATTATAGACCTATCTCCATCCTTCCACTCCCCTCAAAGCTTACTGAAAAAATATTGCATACTCAATTGTCTACACATCTAAAAGATAATGATATATTAACAGAGGATCAAAATGGTTTTAGAGAAGAGCGTTCCACTGTCCACAGTCTTGCAAAATTCACTGATCACATTTACAAAGCATTAAATAAAAACTCTGTGACATCCTGTATATTTATTGATTTTCGGAAAGCATTTGACACTCTAGATCATAAAATCATGTTAAAAAAACTAGAAAAAATTGGTCTCAGCCAAAATGCAAAAAAACTATTAGAATCCTATCTTACAAACAGAACCCAATGTACTAGAGCCAATAACACCACATCAGAACCACATAAAATTTCTCATGGGGTACCCCAAGGTTCCACGTTAGGGCCCTTACTTTTTATTATTTATATAAACGATCTTGCTTCCTGTCTAAACCACATGAAGGCACAGCACTATGCGGATGACACTGCTATTTTTATATCCTATAAAGAACAAACTCCTGAGATTATTCAACACATCACAAATGACACATTTAACTTAGTAAGATGGTGTGAGGCAAATAAACTTTCACTGAATATTGGTAAAACTAAACTAATGACATTCGGTACCAAGACAATGCTCAATAAACATCCAAAAATCAATTTGCAGGTTCAAAACCAAGAAATTAAATACGTCCCCACGTACAAATATCTAGGTGTTACGCTGGATAGTCAGTTAACTTTCAATAAACACATGCAAGTCTTGTCTAAAAATGTATCTCACAAGATTTACTTGTTACGTAAAGTAAGAAAGCAACTTACAGAAAAAGCAGCCCTAGACGTTGTAACAAAAATGATAATCCCATACATTGATTATGGTGATATCATCTATAGTGCAGCCCCAAAAGGCAAACTTGATGAAATGCAACTACATTTAAACAGATGCTTACGCATCTGCAACAGATCCCCTCCCTTCTTAGACAAATTACAATTACATCAAAAATACAAGGTATTACCACTCTGGTTAAGAAGGGAACAACACTTTCTAAAATTTGCATTTAAAAGAAGTCTGGATAAAAACTATGTGGACAATAGACAACTTTGTACACGAGCACATGATAACAGGCTGTTAAAAAACCTTCTTTACCCGCAGAGTCAAAGTTCAAAAAGGAGTAGAATATAAATGTGCTGCATTGTGGAATTCCCTTGGAAATGAATACAGAGAAATTGAAGAATATTCAAGGTTTGGTGATAGGCTGAGAGTGATGTATGATAAGACACTTAGGGAGCTGGATGATATCCAGCCTCCATAAATACTATAATAATTCTCCACATACTTTACACCATCAAAACAAATTCTAAAGTGGAATAGATAATAAACCTACTGAACTCATGCTCTTTCGTTTACTAACCACATTTATTTATGGTACAGGCCATCAAACACCATTTAAATTGTGCAAAGAAGTTACTAACAACTAGTGATCTATATTTAACACATGTTATTGTACTTCAACTAAAGAAATATCTGGATTTAGAGACATTTATTGTCCACTGGATGAAAAACAGGCATGACCTAAGGGTGCATAGCCTATCCTATGTACAATCAAAACTGAATAAACATATATATATACTGTACGACCTAGTCACTGTGCACGACTCAGTTAAGGACTGAGTCGCTGGGGGTATCTCGCTGGGACTGCCCTAGCTAAAACTTGCAGGTGCTCTAGAAACAGCAAGTTTCTAAAAATAACATTTGACAGAAACAAATCTCCAACAATCAGCTTATAATATTGACAAGAGTACCACCTTAGTTTTGCTGTCTGTGAGTGGGAAGAGTGTCTTTTGTTGGAAACCTTTAGATCGCACCTTTTTCCAAGGTTTGGCACATGCTGTGTGGGCTGCAACAGGTAGCCATAAGCAGGTGCATTTTCTGCCAGACAGGAAGTCAATCTCCACTCACCAAGCAGATTCTCATGGATAACATTCGAGGCGTTCGGGCAGCGGTTTTCTATCAATATCTAGTGCATTATGGGTAGGGGTGACCTCGAACGCTAACTACACCACCTTAGCTTGTTTCCTCCACCCCCTTCCACCCCAGCCAGGTCTGGCTAGGTACCAGTCCCTAACTATGCTTGGGAGTGTAGTAAGTTGACTCAGGGATCAACATTGACCTACATGGGGCAGACCAATAGGGGGTGGCCTTACAAACCAGCATTGATCCCTCGGCCGTACTCCGAACGCACCGAATATTTCATGAATAACATCTCTGTTGTGAGACCTGAAACCACTTCCATCATGGCCGACCGTGGCAGCTAAACTTGATGTGAAGGCTAACAGATTTGCAAGAACCAAATAATCTGGGCCCCCGTATGAAAGGTTTCTCACAAAATGGCAACAAACATGTCTTAGGAAGCCATCCTTAAGAGGAAATTGACATAAAAAAATTATGTCCTACAATTCCAGCCACGTGACAAATTAGCCCTATGCAGGAAGCCTGACTCTCCCATTAGCCTATGATTAGGTAAGGGAGTGATCATTTTTTAACAACAGGGGGGGGGGGCCGGTGGGTTTAAGGGGGGGCAGAATTTTTTCAACCCCTTGACCGGGGGGGGTCAGAATTTTTTCAATACCTCTGATGGGGGGGGTCAAAATAATTTCACCTGTTTTCAGTGGAAAACCCCGCGCGTTACTATAGGCTAAAAGGGGACGTTCGCGCGCGATTTTTGTCCCTTATAGGAGGGGGTCGAAAAAATTTTACCCCCTCGAGAGGGGGGGGTCGAAATTTTTTTCGCGCGTCCGCGCGCAAACCCACCAGCCCCCCCCCCTGTTGTTAAAAAAATGATCACTCCCTAAGATAGGGATGAGCACCCAAAATTAAATTTTTAACCATCCAATCGAAAAATTATACCCTAGAAAGAAGAAATCTTTGCCAACATTATGCTTTTTGAATAAATGTAATACAGTAACTAGAAGAGAAGCAATGCATTTTTGAATACAAAAAAGTTAGGAGTATTTTCTGTCACCTTTTCCTGGTCAATATCAGCTCAGTGAGGGAAAATTAGGTCAAATCATGCCTCACTGACCACACTCACTGAGTGGTGCATTTTTGACATTATCTCTTGTAAATGCTCATAATTTTGTAACAGTTTAAGTTAAAGAGAAGCCAGTCACATCAGTGGACAGAAAACAGTTTGGTGGTTCTGGGGGTATAATTTTTTTTATGATTTGATATGGAGAAGTCTATCATATTTTGATGGAAACTCAAAATTCCCTGTGGTGGAGTAAAATCACACAGGTCAGTTTTGTGCAATTTTAAGCAAAATATGCTGTTACTGTTTTACTTCTAGCACTTTTCAGCACACAGATAGATAGGAATAGATTTTAGATTCTTTTAGAAGACAAAATTGCGGACATTTTGGTTGTAGTTCTAAAAGGTGAACAAATACTTTGAAATTTCAAAAAAATGGTTAAAAATCTGAATTATTTTTTTCCAATTTGAAAATTTCAAAAACTCTGTTTTTACACAATAGCCAGGAAGCTTGATATCTTAAGTTTCAAATTGCTCCAAAAAGCATGTTAATTGGTAAAGAACTGTAGGAATTACAACAAATTTAGTAACTGATGTCAGGGTCAGAGGCACTCCGGTCAGAGCAAACATTGTCATTTGAAAACTTCATCTATAAAAAAATTACACATCCCACAAGAAAATGCCTATGGTATTCCTATTCTATGGGTCTTTTTACATAACATACCAAAAGATGGTATTTTTCCATGGAACAGAAGTAACAAAATTCAGGTTTTGAAATTGCTCTATTTACTATAGTGACAGAGAGGCAGCGTTCAGCAGTAGCTGCTGGCGCCCATCCCTACCTAAGAGTCAGCGCCTGCCGGACAATGTTAGTCACTGTGCGCGACTCAGTTAAGGACTGAGTCGCTGGGACTGCCCTAGCTAAAACTTGCAGGTGCTCTAGAAACAGCAAGTTTCTAAGAATAACATTTGAAAGAAACAAATCCCCAACAATCAGCTTATGGTATTGACAAGAGTACCACCTTAGTTTTGCTGTCTGTGAGTGGGAAGAGCGTCTTTTGTTGGAAACCTTTAGATCGCACCTTTTTCCAAGGTTTGGCACATGCTGTGTGGGCTGCAACAGGTAGCTATCAGTAGGTACATTTTCTGCCAGACAGGAAGTCAATCTCCACTCACCAAGCAGATTCTCATGGATAACATTATTTCATGAATAACACCTCTGTTGTGAGACCTGAAACCACTTCCATCATGGCCGATTGTGGCGGCTAAACTTGATGTGAAGGCTAACAGATTTGCAAGAACCAAATAATCTGGGCCCCCGTATGAAAGGTTTCTCACAAAATGGCAACAAACATGTCTTAGGAAGCCATCCTTAAGAGGAAATTGACATAAAAAAATTATGTCCTTCAATTCCAGCCACCTGACAAATTAGCCCTATGCAGGAAGCCTGACTCTCCGGTTAGGTAAGAGTCAGCGCCCGCCGGACAAGACAATAAGGGGATCCCGCGTGACGTCATGCGCGTCACGGCGGCCATGTTGGAAATACCGGGACTCCCCCCCTACCCACGCGAAAGCACTGTTTACTGTATATTCATTCTAATAACCGCACCGGTGCTGAAAATTAATCATAAGATGGTCGAAATCTTAATACAAAAATCATTTCCAAAAGGCACACCCCTATAAAAGTCTAAAAACCATTGTTTTTGCTCTAAAAAACTTTACTTTTACATAAGCATGATTTGACACAAGGGGTGTGTGCTTACAGCCCAAAAGGCGAGGGGTGCGCTTATTAGTGCAGGTGCATTTAATAAAATATAGGCCCTTACTCCTAGGAAATTTAAAGGCTGCCCCCATGGCCAGATAACTCATGTGTCTTCTGCCCTCATTGGGTTAATAGACTCCAAGGGATAGGTGATAGAATTGGTCTCAACTCAGATACACCTTATAGACAAGGTATTTTTGTGTAGAATAGTAGACCTACTACTGTAAAAACTCATGCATAAGGTGGAGATTATACACGAGGATAGCTCCTTCAGTCAGGCCCACAAAGAATCCTCCTAAAGTCAGGGTATGCTAGGATATCATATTGTAGAACAGTACTTAATTTTCCAACTTTCAGCCAATCTGTGCCTCACCCACAGGATATTTTGTATGTACTTTTAAATCCCAACATTTGCCAATTGGGTTTTACCTTGACCCAGGGCTTACAGTCGGCCCTTGCTTCCTTGACCCTTTAAAAAGACAGATGATCTTCAACTATCTCTATGTTTTCTTTTATATTTGGACTTACATCCTCGGATAATTTGCTTCCCCAGACAGTTTTCCTTGCATTTTTAAATCTGATGAAGCAAGGGTCGACTTTATACCCACATGAGATGTGCCTTATAACATGTCCTTACACATTCAGGTGGTCTTGTAGCTACATGTACTGGTAGTCATCAACAAAAAATGCACATTGGTATTGATCAATTGAAAAAGATCTCTGAATATAGTTCCATCCAATTAGATTTCACTGAACTGGACCAATTTGATTACCTTTAATCTTTCAAAAGGAGTCTCTGATACATTAAAAGACATTTTATGGTGATGAAATTTGCGGCATTTTGGATAAATACCCTAAAAATAAATGGCCCCCCCTCTAAGAATAGGTAAAAAACATACGGCCCCCCTCTAAGAATACCCTGAAAATATGTGGCCCCCCCCTAAGAATACCCTGAAAATAAATGGCCCCCCCCTCAATTTGCTCACCCCCACCCCTGCCATAAATAATGAATGCTCCCTAGATTTACATCGAAATAGGTTGGGGCAAAGTTACCCTTACTTCGGGGCAACATTGGCCCACAAGGGATTCCCTATGGTAGTATATTTCTTATTTTTTCACAACCAAATATTAGGTTAAAGTTACCCCTAAAAACTTTGTCAATATCAAAAGCATTCTTAGGGAGTGGTCATTATTTATCAACAGGGGGGGTGGTGGGTTTTTCGCGCGGACGCGTGGAAATTTTTTACGGCCCCCCACCTCGACGGTAGTCAAAAATTTTTGCGCCCCCCCCACACCGGAGTTATGGAGAGTTTTCGCGTCCCTCTTTGATCTATAGTAGCGCGCTGGCTTTTCTGCTAAAAAGAAGGTGAATTTTTTTAGCCTCCCCCCCTCAAGAGGGTTCAAAATTTTTTTAGCCCCCCCTCGGGAGGGGTCTGAAAATTTTACGCCCCCCCTCAAACCCACCACCCCCCCTGTTGATAAATAATGACCACTCCCTTAGAAAGTATCCAATTCAGGTATTTTTCATCATAGGTGAACAAAACTCGTAGATACAGTCTAAAATACGGCATATTACAAAAATTGTGAAAAAATATGACTATTTTGACTAAAATGACAGGCATATAGTATTGGCGGGCCAAAGATACCCCCAAGGGCCAAAGTAACCCCAATTGTTTTAAAGAAATTTTAATTTTACAGAAAACGCCAGCTTTCCATCCTGGCATTCGCTCTCCCTTTTTTCTGTCCCCCCCCCTCACTTTGTTTCAGTAGTAGCACACTTACCTTACCACCAAAAAGGGGAGAAATTTATTTTGACCTTCCCAAAGGGGTATGGAAATTTGGTGATCACCCGCAAAAACCCACTAACCTGCCCTCTGTTGTTAAAAATATGTCGAAAAATGTGATGAAGTGTAGCTTTCTCACCCTCTCATTTACCCATGTATTAACACTGACAGTCATTTCCGAAAATGGCAAGGCTAAAAAAAAAAAAAAAAAAATTCTACCACCCACCATAATCATCAAAAATTAAATATTTGGATATCCCCAGATTCCCCAATGTCTGGGCTTTTTAGTTTTATCATTGAATAGTTGTCTGGTGGCCAGGTTCCCAGGGAACTTTTTCATATACCTACCAAAAACACTGACACAGCCATTTCTGAAAATGGAAAACCTGAGAAAAACTATTCCTACATCCATCATACTCATCAGAAATTAAATATTTGGATATCCACAGATTCCCCAATGTCTGGGCTTTCTAAGCATACCCCTGAATAGTATGGGAGACGTTTTGTTCAGAAGTTATTTGCAAAAATGTTGAGCCATTTCAGGCTGCTTCCCTGCAGTGCAGTGAGGGGGAGTGGCATTGTTTACGTTTGGTATTTCCAACATGGCCGCCAGCGCTATATAGCTCACGCTGTGGGCACGGTCGTGCTTTCACCCACTAAATATAGGCACTGAGAGCGTGAGCGAGTATCGGTGTAGTTTTACTCGGGATTGAGCTTAAGTCGTGTTTAGCATTTTGTCTGCTTACCTAATTTGCAATATACCCTCCATGTGAAGACTTTAGAACATGTAAAGCAGCCTTAAAACTTGAGATAATTTTTGAAGTGTTTGTTGATTTTGGCCCAGAGGATGTACATGATGCCATCTGGTTTTTAGCTGAGGAAATACTAGTTCGGACGCTCCAATGCAGATGGCGCTAAAAGAGAAATTCCTCCACTCGCCGAGCATATTTTTTACTCACTCTGGTTCAGTCATGAGCAACATAGGATCTGCCAAAGAGTGAGAAATAGGCCACAACAACAATGGCGGCCGAGCGCCGATGCACACAAAACTTTTCGGACCCCTAACTTTTCTTGGATATTAACACCAACGTAGCTTCTACTTTGGTAAGTTTTGTACATATGCTTTATTTCAACTTTGCCGATGTTGCTGACAAGACTTCATCGAGGTTTAATGAAATATGGCCGGAAAAAACAGACGTTGTTCGGAGCACCTGTGAACTTGACGGTCCGAACTTGACGAGCTGCCAAAATAAAGTCAACGGGTCACAACATGCCACTTTTTCAGTCCTGTCTCGCCAGTCCTGGATAAAAAAAAAACCTGTTTGAAAATTTGTTAAGATGATCTATTGCAGCCCATGTAAACGAAATATATTCAGGTCTGTAAATCATCGTAAGAGTAGTGCCGTAACTTAAGTTTTCGCTTGAAGGAATCTTCAAATCAAATGAATTAATCATTAATGATCATGAAAGTTCAATCAAAATTCAAAGTTTTTTTTAGGGCCTCCCACGCCGCGTAGCGGCGGTACCGCGAAGCGTTACGGGAGTGCGCTATGATGATTTCATTTGCCCCATGTGATGAGGTCTCACAATACAAAATTACTGAATACCGACATTAACGACCGCATTTCTTGTTAATCAAAGTGAAAGTGTCCTCATTTTTCCACCCCCCTCCCCCCAACCCAAGCCAGGCCCTGTGCCTGGGGCTGGGAGGTGGGGTTGGCTGAATTTCTATGTTGAACGCCTTTCAAAGTTTCAGTTTTGTTAATAGGTATAAAGGGAGTGGTCATTATTTAGGCTAAGCCAAAAAAAATTGTTGTGTTCAGGTATCGGGGTCGAAAACTCTAGACAAGGGTAGGTAGGTAGGGATTTTTTTTTTTTTTTTCTAAACCAGCTGTAAATTTTCGCGCCTACAGGCGACCGCAGACGGGCCAGATTCGATCAGTAACCAGGGAGTACCAATCCGATCCAATTGGGGACATCAAACATGTTTGATATTTGACCGACTGGATCGGACATCCCCGCAGACGCTCCCAACCTCACGATCGGCCAACCCAGTCAGCCCCGTCTGCGGTCCCCTTAAGGCGACCGCAGACGGGCCAGACTCGATCGGTATCTAAGGAGTGTGGTCCCGATCTGATCGGGAGTATCAAACATGTTTGATATTGTCAGACTCGATCGGACACCCACGCAGATGCTCCCGATCGTCAGGATCGGCCGACCCAGTCGGGCCCGTCTGCGGTCAGCTTTACGCAACATCAATTTGATGCGTGAGATCGTGAAAAAAACTTCCATACCTCAATAACTGCCAAAATATCAGATTTTCCCCCGAAATGACAAAAAAAGTTAGGTTAGGGCCAAAATATTAGGGTAGGTAGCGTTACCTGAATACATCAAATTTTTTTAAGGCCTTATCAACAGGGGGGGAGGGTTGAGTGGGGTACAAACAATTTACCCTCTTTCTTGCACGCTAGTCCAAGATCAAAGAGGGGTGCAAAAATTCTCTACACCTCCTTCAGGCTTCACATAGAGAGAGGCACAAAATGTTTTGACTGCTATCCGGGGGGGGGGGGGCATAACAAATTCTCATACATCCGCACAAAAACACACCCCACCCCTTTATTCCTAGACTACCTAGTATTGATAAATAATGACCACTCCCTAAGGTAGGGTTACCTGAAAAACACATTTTTTTAGCAGTACCGTAATCTCCCGCGTATAAGGCGCGTCTTATACGCCAAACAAAATGCTGCTGGGTCTTATATGTGGGAGGTGAATTGCCTTGAGTTTGGGGTGCGCCTTATAGAGGGGGGGGGGGTATTTTTAAAATAGAACAGTACCAAATGGACAAAAATCTCTCCTCAGGGGGGCGCCTTATATGCGAAACAGCCCCCCCCCCCCCCCTGTGAGTTGGGGGGGGGGCGCCTTATATGCGAACTGCGCCTTATACGCGGGAGATTACGGTACATGGTGTAGAGAATAACATTCCTAGGCCATCCAAACTGCCTGTCTAGTCGGACGGTAGGGAGAGGGCTGCTGGGTCTGGCCTAAACTTTCCTGACTTCCCTTTCAGTACACCAAGTCAATGACGCACATTAAAACTTCCCCAGGCCTGAGTCAAAGGCCCAGTCAGTAGCAGGTGGACATGGCCCATGTGCTGGGGCCTGGGACGGTGAGATCCAACACTCTGACTCAGTATAGACTATCTGAGATCAATATAAACCTCCACCCTACACTTAGGTCATGAGTAGACTATAAATTCCCACATCTAGCTCAAGTTTCAACAGTTTTATTGGCAGGGACAGTGTTGGCAAAAACTTTTTATCAATGCAGGCCAAGGTGGACTGCGTCTTGCCATCTTCCGCAGGCCATTCCCTTCTCACGCAGGCCATATGAACATTGATATCTCAAGTTATCCATATGAACTTCATTGTAACTAAAAAGATATTGGAATTCTTTTTAATTTGAAACAAATTAACAAAATTCCCCTATCCCCGTTTCTAATCAGCCAATTTGAAAAAATTCTTTCAGCATTTATAGAAAGCTGAGATCATGCCAGGCCATTATGGCCTGCGTCCTAAGCCCCTTTTGGGAATGGGAGAATGGGAAATTTTTTTCCTGAGTTCTTAAAAAAATATTGTTATTTTCTTCCATCAGTCCAAGAATCTAGGTTTCCAATCACAAACTCTTAAAATGTAATGACAAATTCATGGCGTCCCTGCTTAAGATGTTCATGACAAATAAAAATATTTTCCTAAAAACAAAATTTTCCCTCCCTCCCTCATGGGTCTGAAAAATCCAACCCTCTGGACAGGAAACAGACATATTTTTAAGGGTGGCCTAAGGGCTCACCCTATAACTGCTAGAAGGCCAGTAATGCAGGTGTGCATCATGCCCATTAGTTGTCTTAATGCATCAATGCAGTGCTGGCTGCAAGTCTGCTCGCCAGCAATTCATTTGGTGCATCATACCGATCCACAGGGACTCTGAGTACCTCAACACAGGGCCTCATTCCTGCAGGGTCGGAGGGTCGACAAATAGCCCTGGCAAGTGACTAACCATGCATTAATACACTAGTTTTGGCCTTTAGATATTATACATGTACTTACATATGCAGGGGGCAGCCCCCTGACATTGGGATTTCCAGTTCGCCACACTGGCCATCTGTATGTGCATTTTATAATTTACCATGCACTCGGTAGGGCTGAGGCTGTCAAGTGATTCCTATTTTTCCTAACTTTTTTTCTATTTCTAAAAGGCACCTTGGTCATCTGATTCAGTATGTGAATTTGTGATAGATGGGACTATGAAGTGGGGCCCAATGGACGGCTGGTGAGGGGGGGGGGGGCTAGGATGATGTCTAGAGCTACCCTAATGACCCTGGTATAATCCACACCCACATAACTTATATACATTTGTAAAGTAGTTTACGCAGTGTTGCTGAAAACTTTTCTATGCAGGCCACATTGGCATGTTCTTTGCATCTTACACAGGCCATTTCCTTCTAACACAGGCCAAATGACAATTGAAATTTTGAGGTTCTGGTATTAAATTCATTGTAAATCGATTTATGCATATCTTTGCTTCTAATTGACCAATTTGAAAAAAATCTTTCACCATTCAAAGGCTGAGGTCATGACAGGCCATTCTGGCATGTGTCTCAAGGCCCTACACCGGCCATTTGGAATTTATGTCAGCTTTTCTTTTTTTGCCGTCATGCCGGCGTCATTTCGGCACCACTGTTTACGCTACTATCTAACCGTCCATATAGATCTCCCATACTTTCATAGGTTGTTGGGGAGTGGGTGGAGGAGTGGGCAGTGTGTGAGCTTCTCTCCACTACATGGATATGGAGCTTCCTTATGATACTGTGAGCAGTTCTAGGTCAGGGAGGCCGTTATAGAGATAGGAGCAGCTCACTGAGGACCTGAGTAACCCAGGCTGCTATGTGGGCTGTTAACCTCTTAATAAACCCTTTAAAGGGCCGCAGATGGATTAATGCATCATGCCCATTGGTCGTTATGAAGCATGAATGATGCATGAATGTAGCCCTGGTGAGTGACTTGCCAGGGCTGCATTCATGCCTCATGCCGACCCTACGGGGTCAATATACTCGATCCTGGAGGGTGGTCATGGTGCTCCAGTGAAGTGCTGGAGAGACTGCTCCCCAGCACTTCATTGGTGCATCATGACGACTAATGGGCAGTATGCACTTCTGTATCAGTGGCCCTTAATAAAGGGTTTACACTTTGAAGGCAGCTGATACATTAATCCATTATTGGTATTCATGAACACAGCACCTGGCGAGAAATTGGTCCAGGGCTACATTCATGCATCAAGCCTAAAAAAGTGTTGTGTTCAGGTAACGCTACCTACCCTAATTTTTTGGTCCCACCCTAACTTTTTTTATGGGACTTTTTGGACTCATCGAGTTTGTGGGAGGGTTGGCATGATGCTCCTATGGCGTGCTGGTGAACAGACGTTTCAATTGAGTGCTAGCGAGCAGACTCAGCCAGAGCCAACATATGGGCATGATGCACTCATGCATCATTCCCTTTAGATTGTCATGATGCACGAGTGTTCCCTGTTGAGTGCCGGAGTGAGTGAGTGAGTAATAGATGTTTAATGCCATTTCGACAGCTAAGATCATATGCATGGCAAGAACTACATTACACAATTTCACATAGGAATGTGTCAGTGCCCGCACATATGTGCACCACACACATCCGAGGGGATAGGAAAGAGGAGAAATATACCCTTTTAAGTGGGCTAGGGAAGTCCGTGTTGAGTGCCGAGTTACTCACCAAGGCTGCATTCATTGCATCATGACAACCAGTGGGCATGATACAGTGGTACACTTAGTGGCCCTTAAAGGGTTTACCGTAAATCCCCGGTCATAAGCCGGATTTTTTTTTCTATTTTGGGCCCAAAACGGCTTCTAAATTTTTCCCAAAGTCCCCCCCGGCTTATGACCAGTTTTTTTTTACTAAAGAATAAAGAGAAAATGGTAAAAATTTGACCTAAAAACCGGCTTTTATTATTTTCCTGAACTCACCCCCCGGCTTATGACCGGGGCCGGCTTGTGACCGTGGATTTACGGTAGGTCGGGTTAGGGGTGTAGAAGGTGGAGAAATGTGGGTGTTTGTAGGGGGGGGGGTGAGTCAGTAAGTGATGAGGTGAAGGCATGCTGCACGCTGTTCTAGGACTGCAGGAGGCGTGGTTATCAATGATTCACAAACAAACCATGCTCACCCAACATGTGTAGGACGCAGCACTCTGTGTCACTCTATTACATATGCTACATAAACAGAAACCCTTGAATACACAGTGGCGCCGAAAACTTTTCCCCGGCGCAGACCATACAGGCCATATGAACATTGATATTTTAAGGTACCCATATAAACTTTATTGTAATTAAAAATAAATCAGGAAATGTTTGAATATAAAACAGTTCCCTCTGTCTTTGCTCCTAGTACTAGGGCCGATTTGAAAGATTCTTTCACCTCTAGAAGGCTAAGATCAAGTGGTCCTACAACAGACTTGAAGATTCTATACCAGCTTTTGCCTTTGTGCTATCGTCATCTCAACAACATTGAACATACAATAAAATTTGAATAAAAACCCATCTCTCCTGAGGATGCTGCTTATCTACAAGATTGGGCTTAAGCTGGATATTTTCTGTATAACTACCTGGTATTATACATGTTATCAATAGCTTATCTATGCTATGAAGGTGTTAGCTATGCAGGAGACATATCACTGATAGTCTGACTGATAGATAGACCCACTATTGGATGGATGACAGGGATAATGCAGGATTTGTAAACCTGTCTCACATGTTCTGATCTGCGGGAGTTATCTAGAAAGTTGAAAAGAGATCATGTATACTACCGTAATCTCCCGCGTATAAGACGCGTATTATACGTGATTCAGAGGTATACTGCACCCTATGGAGCCTCCCAAAAGAGGGGGTGCATCTTATAGGCAGGGTATTTTTACTAGAGAAGAGTGCTAAACTTTCAAAAATCAAGTCAAGCCCCAGATGCTCCTCATCTGGGGTTCCTCATCTGGGGCTTGATTCTCAGGGTGCGTCTTATACGCAGGAGATTAGAGTACTGTGAAACCCTGCGTATAAGCCTCATAAGGTGTGGGTATATGTGAGGGTACATTTGCTGTGTCTCACATATATGGATATTTAATCAGCGGCAGACACTGACATTTTGGGACAGCAGTGCAGTGTATTACAATGTAGTGTCAAATACACAATGTTGTCAACGAGTCCGTAAATGTTGAATAAGGATGAATACAGACGAATCAGGAATCCAGTTTGATATCCACTTTATTCATAGAAGTCCACGCGGTATAGATGGTGATACAGTATAAAGGTGCCCAACAGTGTCCAAGCCTAGCCCTTGAGCCAAGGGCTCGATCTCACGTGAGTGTGTGAGGTATGAAGTATGAAGGTGGAAAGATGAGTGAGCTGCTCCCTCCACAGGTATTTGTAGTAGGAGCCGCTCACCCAGCTCATCCTAAAAATAGTATCAGGTGAGCTAAATATAGTAACTGGGGAACTCCAGTGCAGGTATGTAGGGGAGATCCCAAACATAGCACTGGGGTTCACAGAGTTCAGTGTGGTTCTAAATATAGCTGCTGGGAACTCCCGGTATGCTGTGAGCTGCTCATGATCAATGGGCGTGTCATCCAGCATGGGGAGTTGTTTCTAAACATTGTCTGCTAGGAATTTCCAGCATGCAGCGAGCTGCTTGTGATTGACGGCGTATCCTCCAGTGGGAGGAGGCGGGGTCACTGAGTGCAGTTGACGCCGCCAGCCTTTGGTCTTTGGTATGGTTTGGCTTGTGGGTAGACTCGGACACTGGGTTACATGGTAGAGTCAAAGGTGAAAAATAAATATGATAAGTACAATACCTATAACGGTCTACTGACAAATCCCCACATTCCTACTCGATTCCACGCGAGGTTTTAAGGAGGAAGTTCGTGAGAAAAGGTCTACTGACAATATGTCTGATGTGTAATAATAGGTATTACATCTTATCATTTAAGTTGAAGGTTTGCAGTATTAAGGAGATATTTAATATTGGTTTTTGATTGAACATGAATAATTTATAAACAGTACAAAACGAAACTGTGCCAAAGAGGTGTTGTTTGTAATTTTGACAAGAAGAATATGAAAAATTCAGGTCGTGGTAGGATACAAAGGCTGGATTATTATCTAGCACTAAAGTTCACACAAGATAAAGGAAACAAAAACTATCCTAAAACATGCAGTTATTGGCTTTAAGGCAGACCTTGAGGTAGATAAGTTAATACTGAAGTTTGTTTCAGTACCGGTAGGCACTTATTATTTAGGTCTTGAGCCAATATACAATACAATATAATAAATAAAAACAGAGGTAAGGTAATTGATGACTGGCGAGTCGATCAATCATTCCTTATAATACTGGTAAGGCTTAGGGAGTCTGAAGGCTTTTAGGTGATATGTTTAAGGAATTTTCTGAAAAAAATTTTTGGTTTTTTGGTCTTTTATTTATCTGTAAAAGTTTCTGTTAATTTTGTAGAAGGTTTGTCTTAGTCAATGGAAAATTTAGCATGTTTAGCCTTCAGTCTACCTGGGGTTATAATTTGCTGAAAAAGGACGAGGTTAATACAAAAGTAAATGGAGGCTCTGGCTGATATTTAGTTTGGATCTCAATTGATCCTGCAAAGATACTGGTTGCCAGGGCTTCCTTGTAAAATTTTTTAGAAAAATACAAACTAGCTAAAACCCATAAATATTTGACATGGTTGGGTTTGAAAAGGTACAGTGTGAAAAAGAAAAAGAACTTTATGGCATCTTAAGATCACAAAAACCTGCTGCCTGGCTTGTGTTCTTCATAATGTTCTTATAAAGGAAAATAAATGTAAAAATGCAGCGTGCTTTCATGGTTATGTATCATAGCCTTATGCAAACAAGAAAAACTGGCTTTAAAAATCAGTTGACTAGGCTGACTGAGTCAGTGTTCATAGTGTCCATGGGCGGTCGGTGAGTGAAGTGTGTCTCTACACTTTTAGTCCATAATATTAAAGACAGTTTCAAAAATAAATAAAATAAATAGAGGATGGTTAATGAAATTATTTTCTCCTTCTATGGCGACTTTGGTTTGCAAGACCCTTTGGTGGTGGGTCTTGGTGGTTAAAGACATGTGGGTTGAGGGAGCGACCTAGTGAGGGTCTTCTCCTGGATCTGGATTTTTTGGTGTTGGGGACAAAGTTTACAATTTTGCTGAAATGCATTCTGCTAGGCTTGCCTGAGTCAGGCTGCAAATTCAGATCGGAACTGTATGCAGGGTCCATGTCTATTGGTTCTGCTGAGAGGGAGGTGTCAGAGTCACTGTCCTCCTCAGATGAAGCTTGGTATGTTTTGGGTAGGGGTCTCCAGACCTGGGTCGAGCCAATTGTTTTGAAAGTTTCTGGTCTATTGTCTTTGTTCATGCTGCATGGGCAGCTGTAGCTATACATTAGGTGGGGACAATTTCTTCCCAGGGTGGCGAATCTAGTAGGTGGCCCTATTGGAGAGCAGACTCGTGTGCTCCAATGGGGCAGGCCGGTTGGTATGGGCGTGCCTGGTCTGCCACTATCTCCTGTTGGCCTGTCAGTGCGGTCTCCGCCTCCTCGATTAGGTCGTTGGCCTCTGTATTGAAAAAACAGAACAAGAGAAGGGGGATTTTTAGTTTTAGGGTCGATCATAGTGCATGGATTACAAGGCGACCAACAAAAATACCAAATTGACAGGTAAGGCAGTGAATTAGGCAGTGCATATTGATGTGCAGTGTCACCGGGCCGGTGTAGACTCATGGCCAAATGTGAGCGGGAAACTGGAATATCCAGGGTCCAGGTTAGTTCTGCTGCGCGGCACGGGTAGCGCCACTGCATGGGGACCTGTTCTTATTTAGTTCATGCGAAAAACATTGGCTGGCGCCACTGAGCTGGCGTTTGTTCAGCGTTCGTGTAAGGACATGGTCAAATGGCATGGTCAATGGTGTAGACTTGCCATGGACTCATTGGGTTCATGTGTAAGGGTTGTCTCAACTCTGGGTTAGGCGATTCTGGGTCCCAAAGGTGGGTTTGGTTGGCTGGAATTTTGAATTTTGATGATGCGCTTTTTCGGAAAAATAGGTCCAAAAATTAACTTTATGCTCCCGTTTTGGATCCTGATATAAAAGAGAGCGGAGGCTATTTTGGGATCAGAAAGCGACCTATGATTGACTTGAAAGGATTATCTATTGCTGATAAAGGAGATCCACACAAAAGGAAAACATGATTGTCCGCGCCAAGCTGGTCGTGATGCCAGGGGGCATGGTATACCTGGCCATCCTGTTGGTGGGACTCTTTGGGTGAGTACGGATGTGATAATCGGTTTTAAATCTTGGTGGCGATGGTTATTTGGGTGTGATGCCGGTGGTCTGACCTATGTGTATTGGTGTGATTTCAGGGTCGTTCTGTTATGGGTGCCGCTGGGTTTGGTGCCGGCTCAGTGCCATGGCGTCCCCGGACCGTATGACAGGCCCGAGGGAGGGGCCAGTGGGCCCTGTATGGTGATCTGCTGATCAGGCTGGTACGTAGAATTGATTAGTATGATTGCTAATTTGATGTGTAAAACCGAAATTGCAGGTCTGAATCTTTGCTTGAGTTTGAATTTTGATCGTAATTAAAATTTTGATCGAAATGTAGGTTTTTACAGTGGGGTTTCTTTTTGGATCGTTTTGCAGAGGTAGACGCGGGAACGATCTTGTGGGTGTGTGGCATCTGTACCTGAAGGAGGAAGAGTGAGGATGGCTGAAAAAACAGAAAAGGAAAAGGACTAGCTCCGGAAGGTGGCGAGCCTAATGCGAAAATGTGATTGAAATTGATTCTGTGATGCCAAAAACTGTGATAATTTATACATGTTGCCGGGAGCCTGATTATGCCTGTGATTTGATCCAATAATACACTTGAAGTCCACCACCAGTTAGAAGTTATGTTGTTTATTCTGGGCTTCTAAATTGGGATGGCGGGCTTTCAATTCTCATGCGGGGTGGTATTGTTAACTTGGGTCGAAAACAAGTCTAGTGATATTGCTAACACGTGCTTATGTTACTGTTTTGACGCAGATATTGAGTGCGGGTGTCCTGACTGACGTTAAGTTGTCATGCCAACGTGGGAAAAATGAAAGAGATCTGACGTTGGGGAGGCCGACGGCAGTGGTGAGACGCTGCGCCGGCGTTCTGACGCAGCGTTTGGCGGGGAACCAGACGCGACGTCAGAAACAAGATGGCGACGTCTCATCGTGCGGTGGGCCTTCACAGTGAGTCGAAATAACTGTGTTATTGTGGGTCGAAACTGTGCTATGGTACTGGAGATGTTGTTAAAGAGGGTTTTATTTGTGGGTGGGGTCGGATTTAGAGCTATTAAGGATGGGGATGATCCCCACATGAAGGTGTTAGATTGGGCTATCCGGTGGATTGGGCGACCGGGAGAGTCCATTACCAGGTTATATGGGGGGTGGCCGGCGGTTAAATGATCCCCACATGAGGATCAAAGTAGGTTTCTGATGAAAACTTACCGCTGGTTGATGTTGAGGGTGGTGTGAGCATCATCTCCGGTTGCTTGTACATGTATTTGTCTTTCTTTGGCTGATGCCGGAGTGGGGTGTACTTTGTGAGCTCAGCCGGGGAGTCATGGCGATCAGCCGGCCAGGACTCACAAGGTAGTTGTATGGCGGGGTCAGTGTCACTAGAGGCAAGTTGAAAATCGGGTTGTCCTTCTGAGGAGATGACCACTGTCATGTGGTGAGCTCCTTTTAAGACCCTGTACAGCGGTATTCTCCATAGAAGTGGTACCGGAGGATAGCGCTGCAGCGGGATCTGCCGGACTTGTCCCCCGATTATTGTCCTGATGTCAGACTTCCAATGGAGATCCAGGTGTCTGCCCAGGGGTGCCGTAAGGCGAGCTGGGGAGACCTTAGGGGCTGTGATGGTGGGGGCCCAGAGATTCTGTCCATAGATCATTTTGCCAACGGTGAAATCAAAGGTTTGACCATTAGCATGGATCTTGGCCACAATCGAAGGTGTCCTGTGGCTGTCCTGTTTGCAGTAGGGCCAGTGTCGCAGGCACCTCTTGGCGGTACTCCATGTGATGTACAGGAGGGTTGCTATTAAGATCCAGGTGAACATGTCCTGGTAGCGGTCAGGCGATTGTACAAAATCCAGATCTGTGTTTGGGGTCGTTTGTGGAGCTGGCCAGTTTTTGTTAGCCTGGCGTATCAGATCTTTAAAACGATCCCAACTCTCCGCATTAGCCATCTTGGGTGTTCGGGTTGCTGAGACTAGTGTGATAAAGCGCGCCAATTGATTGACACGAAGATGGTTCTTAAGGGTTAATGCGCAGCAAAGTAGTGCCAGGAGGGGTGATACCAAATGTATCCAGGGTGAGAACTGGAGGTGGTATCCTAGATGCATCAGGGAGTTAGTGGATAGGAGGGCTGATTGGTCTTTAAGTCCCTGTGCGGCTCTTCTAAGGTTTAGGGTGTCTTGGAAGAGGGGTGCTATTTTTTGATTGTGTAGGTGTTTTAATTTTTCAAAATTGGGCAGGTGAAGGGTCTGGGTAGTGGTTGCCATGGTGATGCCGGAAACATTGGCTGGAGGTTGACCAAAATGTCGCCACAGTGGTAAATTGAAATAGGCCTTTGATATGGGTTCTAGGGTGAAATTTTGGGTGCAAGATAAATCAGAATTGGTTAAAATCATGCCGGCATTTTTAATGGAGCACAGGCATGGGACTGAGATGACTGAGTATGCGCTATTTTTAATTTCGACTTGGCCTGAATCTGTGCATTGGAGCATGGAAGTGGGATGGTCAGTTATTAATAGGAAAGTGCTGTGAGATAGGGGTTGGATAAGATTTGGTATGGGTGCTGCCATGTGTGCTTTAAAACTGCAGGTATGGTGCACCGCCTCTGGTAGATCTAAAAATAAGGATAGAGTGCATGTGGGGTGTGTGGCTGACAATAGGGGTAGGGGTAGGTTACAGCTGATAAGGTGGCCGAGGTCACACATATCCAGGTCAGCTTGTGTAAACTGTATATAGTGTGAGTGGGTCTTGGACATAGCCAAGTAGCCGGGAAGTGGCTCCACCTGGGTGTGACCTACTGACTTAGTGTCGGAGGTGTCGAAAGGCACGGGGAAGGTTTCTATTCTAAATATAGAAAAGGTGCTTCCCCCTCTGGTTATGGGTACTGGTATGGTTATTAACAGGCTCGAGTTATGGCTCCAGTGCACATGTACTCGGCGCCGATAATAATAACTTATGGGTAGGCCTTCTAAAATAATGCCGTGGTGTGCCTCGTGCAGGAGGCTGGACAAATTGTTTAAACCTAAACTGAGGTCGTCTTGTGTGATGATGGATTGGGGTAGGGTGCCCTCAAGTAGATTATTAATGGTTAAGAGCAGATTTTCCAAGTCGCTTTGGAGGTCAATTAAAGACTCTATTTGAGAATTTGCTGCTGTGAATAACATTGAATAGAAGGTGTCCTGTCTGGATTGGAGTTCTAATTTTAATAATATTGATGAGATGTTAGAATTTAAATGCTCTAATTTTCCGGAAATAAAAGATAGAGCATCATCAGTGTCGTTTTGGAATTTTGAGAAGATGTTGACAGAATTGTAATTAAATTCTGAAATATTTAACAAGAAATGTGTGGCTAATTCTACCACGTGCATTTTGGTGGCTAACTTTTTATCCAGGTCAGACATTTCAGAATTCAAAATATCAATTTCTGGTTGAGTCCCGAGGCCTATTGAAGCTCTTAAAATGTCACCAATGACTTGGCCGGGGGCATTTCTGGCTTTTCTGATATTTGGAGGTGAAATCAATTTTGACAAAGTTTTTAGTGTTGTTTTTGACTTGGAGAATAGGCTCTGTATCATGTTGTCTAGGGCATGGGCTGTGTGCTTAATGTATTGGGGTGCCTCAGTGCTGATGAGAGGGCTGAGTAGTTTTGGCTGACTTAGGTTCTGATCAAAGGTCAAGTTAAGGCTAAAGGTCAATGGATAGTCCATGTAATTGGCTAGTAATGTTTGGGGTAACTTGGTAAACAGTGCGCCATAGTTGGGTCTGAAGATGGTGTTCAGATTGTTGTCTGATGTTGAGGTGCAGCCGAGGAGCAGATGTAGGAATATACAGACTGCTAGGATGGCTGCTGCTCTAGAAAAATGAGAAGAAATTGAAAATTTTGAGGATTTTGAAAATTTTGATGGTGGGGTTCACTTTAAAAAATAACATTAGCCCAGTCACAAATGGGATGTTAGTATGGTCAAGTATTTACAAAGGTCGGGGAAACTGTGGGTGGTAGGGTTTTGTTGTCACATGAAAGGTTTTATGCAGATGGACTGGTGCCTGTTGTCACCGTCAGGGGCGGCACACGAGCTTGAGCATGGAATCTGTTTATCTCGAAGACAGCAAACTGGAATACTATGCTGGCCGTATTCCTTATGGCCAGTTCACGTCCAATTCTGGAGTATTGGCGGGGTAAGTCCCTGAGGGGCTGTTCCGACGCTATAAGCGTGCGAGCACATAAAAGTGCTATGTATGATGCAGATCTATGATTAAACCTGCCCCATGGAGGCCGGCGGGGATTATCCCCAGCTACAGCGACCATGAAGGCTTTGATGGTTGCTGCTGTGGAGTGATTGCTCAAGTCCAGCTCCTGTCTTAGCACAGGGCTGCTGAGGTAATGTTTAATATCTTCCTGGGCGAGGAAGGTGATGAGGTGTTGCTGTTCCATGATTATGCTCCTAATTTCAAAAGGATCCATGAGATCACTTCTGATCCCATGTGGTCCAAGGAGGCTGTGTATGGTCCATGTAGCATTTGGGCCGTGCTTATTTGCCGGTGGGTCCAGGCTGTAAGTCATAAAAGGAAAAAAGGGTCTAAGTGGGCTGTGAATGGGGGAGAGGTAAAGGTGGGGAATTTGCTTGGCTGAAGAGGTTTAGTAAATTGGATTATCAATGTTAAAAATTATAGGGTAGTGGAGAAGTTCTTCCACATTTTACACACACTTAAGGCTCACACCGCCATTGGTTAATAGGGGTACCTGGGCACCATGATAATAAAACTACTATCATGTCCAATGCTAGAACGACTGTTAAAAATCCTAAATGCTAAAATAGACCCATAAGATAATCCTACCTGGGCTGGTTGCATGATGGGTCTGCCATGGTCCCTTCCCAGACACTTGTTGCCGTGCTTAAGGTGTGGTGGTATTGGTTATGGGTTGTGTTGTGATCAGATGTGGGTGGGCAAGCGCTTATAAACCTGAGATTGAGATTGGCTACTTCTCAGTCTGAGATCTCCCATAGGTGGTATGTCTTGCCCTGAAAGAGGCGTAGGCCAAATATTATTGGTGGATGCAAGTGGGGTTGTACGGTCCCATATGCAAATTAGGGTTATCCTGGCCTGGATTGGTTGGTGGTGAGATATTGTCTAAAGATAGCATATTGGGAAGCTTGGCGGGGGGTGTTTTATCCCTGGCCAAGGTGATATGGTTGCTATGGCGTCCCTGTAGCTTTTAAAGACCTTGAGGGCAGTGTGTTATTGATTTGTATATGTGCCACCACAGCACTTAAGGGTTGGCGGAGACAGCGGTGTAAACATGGGGTGTGGGTGTCAGAGGTCCATCTTCCTACAATAGGTTTATCATTGGAAATAGTGGTCTTGAAGTGGTAACAAGCCGTCGCATGTGTGTATTGAAGTTTATACACAAACCGAGGATACAGCGCTGCCTTGGGCGGTCGGTATGTGGCGTGTGTAACCTAACCTAATTATTTGATAATCCATTTGCCAGTGTTTGGCGTTCCACTTAGAAAGGGTAGGTGTGTGTATATACAGTTAATCAAGGCGGTGTTGATTTTGGATGCATAGGAATTTTTATGGCTGTTAGTATAAATAGGTTGGGCGTTGGTCTGTGACTGTTGCTGTCAGTGTGTTTAAGTGGTTGGTGTATTAATGGTTGATTAATTTGGTTGGGGCGCGTGGCGCCTGTGGGGAATGAAGGAGGGTTGTTTATATGGATATTTGGTGTTTGACACAACGACTTATGGCCTATAATGGACGCTTAGAAATTTTTCTTGATTTTCTGGAGGGCATGGGGCTGAAGGAGATTATTCCCTTTTTGGCTGGCCTTCCTCTCTTTTTCTTTGTTTTGTGAGTGGTGAGACTCACATTGGAGGGGTCGTCTTGGTCGGGGTCGTGAAGTGAGCTTGTGGGCCCTGATTGTAGCCTTTTTATGATGGCTTTGGAGCTAGCTCTTGTAATTGGTCTCCTCAGCCTTGATACATGTACTGATTTCTTCAGTATTTTTCCATCTTGTAGCCTTTTTAGAATAGCTGTAACTGGTGAAGTCATCTTCATTATGATGTAGGGGCCTGAGTATGTGGGTTGCAACTTTTTTGATGTACATTTGACTAGTAGGGTTGGTATATGTAAATATACCAATTGGCCTGTGTTATATGAGCTGAGTTCTGCTGAAATGTCATGTCTGGCTTTCATCTTTTTGTGAGCAGAGATCATGTTTTCTGCAGCTTTCATTTGAATATCATCCCTAAACTGTAGTAGGCTGGTCATAATTTTCTCCCTGGTACTTGAGTCTTTTTCAGTTTTAATCAAGGACAAAGCTGCTTCAGTTGGTAGGTGTGTCTGCTTGCCAAAGACTAACAAATTTGGCGAGTAGCCTAGGGCGCTGCTTATAGTATTATTGATACTGAAGATTACAGCTTGCAGGAAGGTTGACCAGTGTTTTTGTGATTTTGATACAAAAGCTCTGAGGGATGATTCTATGGTTTGATGTTGGCGCTCACAGAGACCTTGGGACCTAGACCAATGTGCACTTCCTGTCACATGTTTAATGCCGAACTTTTCACAAAAATATTTGAATAATTTTGAGACGTATTGCTGGGCATTATCTGTGTTTAGTACTGAGGGAGTGCCATGGATACATATGACTCTTTGGAAGAAACCAAGTGCTACAACTGCAGCAGTATTTTCTTCACTTGTCCAGGCAGTCACATGCCTGGTGGCATGGTCGGTCACCACATGTATGTAGTGAGAGCCATCAGCGGCCTTGGAAAAAGGGCCTATTGTGTCCATGGTGACGTGAGAGTATGCTGTGAGTACTGGGTCACGTAGTTTCATTGGAGTTTTCAGGTTTTTGGGTCTCTTTTTGGTGGTCAGGCATGTGTGGCAAGTACCGCAGAAGTCAAAAACTTCTTTAAACATTGATCTCCAGTAATACCTAGCCCTTATGGCTGTATAGGTTTTGACTGGACCTAGGTGTCCACCTAGGGGAGAGCAATGGGTTGCTTCCACTAAAGATTCTGTCCACTTTTCTGGAATTACAATTTGCAGTGTGGGCTCTAGGGTTTTACCCAAGTTGGTATCAGTAATTCTAAAGAGGACTTCATCCAGTAAGATGAATTGGTCGTGGTTACGTAGTATTTGATTCATTAATCCTGAGTCGTGTGGCAGGCTACCTTTTTCAATGTAGTTTGCCATGGAGGATGCAAAAAGGTCTTCTTTTTGGCTTTTAATCAGTGTTTCTCTAGAAGGTGTTAGGGATTGGTGTTTACAGATTTCCTGAATTGCCCTTTCAGCTAGAGGTAGCACACGGCGGGAGAGTTTGGCTCTCTTGGCGTTTGCAGCTTTGACGGAGACCCTAGGTGACCTGGATTTGGCGGGCTTGCCTCTGGGGCGAGGACTGCTGCACTTAGGCTTGAGTGGGCGGGTCTTTTTATTGGGCGCTGATTGGCTGGCTGCTGGAGGTGTGTCATCCTGGGACTGGGACTGTGCTCGAGTGAGTACACACAGGTCAGGGTTCACACCTTGCTGCCTTTCTGGGGTGCCCTTTCTTGCTATGACGCCTTTTGGTGGTTTATTTGTGCTTCCCCAAATTTTGCCTCCTTTTAATATTGATCTAGGAGGTCCCAAACAGATGGGATTATTGGGGATTGGGTCGTCTGATCTGAAAACCTTTGTCATGGATATATCTGAAAATTGTACCCTCTTTGGTGGGAGGATAATTTTTCCTTGTGATCTAATTGGTATTGGATCATCAGAGCCAGGGGGATATTTTCTTCTAGACAGGCAATCTGCCACTAAATTGGCTCTACCTTGTAGGTATTTTACTTCAAAATCATAGGACATAACAGTATCTATCCATCTTGCCAATCTCCCATTGGTGATATTCTCCTTTTTGTTGAAGAGGGAGGCTAGGGCAGTGTGATCTGAATATACTTTGAAGTGAGTGCCGTCCACATAATGGTGGAACTTTTTGACAGCGAAGATTATCCCAAGTAGCTCTTTGTCAGTTATTCCATATCTGGTTTCCTGAGGTGTTAGACCTCTCCCAGAGAATTCAATGGGTCTATAAAAACCATGTTCATCTACCTGTGTAATAACTGCTCCTAAGCTGAAATTGCTGGAGTCTGTGAAGATGATAAAGGGTTTGTTATAGTCTGGGAATTTTAGGACTGCCTCAGTGCAAATTGATGCCTTGATTTTTTCAAAGGCTGTTTGGCATTGAGTGGTCCATTTGAAGGTACCCTTTGTGGCTTCATATAAGGGCTTCATTATATGGGCAAAACCTCTAATGAATCTCTTATAGAATTGTGCCATTCCATTGAAACACCTAAGGTCGTGGATGTTTTTAGGTGCTGGGAAGGTTTTGACCGGTGAGATTTTGTCTGGGGAAGGTGAGATGCCGTGTTGATCTAAGGTAAAACCTAAGAATTCCATTTTGGTGGTGCCAAATTCACATTTTTCTGACTTTAATTTGATGTTTCCTTTGATGAAAAGTTTTAGCACTTCATCTAGGTCTTGCAGGTGTCTTTCCCATGTGGGGCTGTATATGGCCACATCATCCACATAGGCTACTGCATTTCTGTATTTGCATTTCATGAGCAATTGTTCCATTACATTCATGAACGACAAACCAGAGGTTTTTAAACCCATGGGTAATACTTTGGCCATATACCTTGTGCCATTGGCAGAGAAAGTTGTTAAAGGCCTTGATTCTTTAGCTAGAGGAATCTGATGGTAGGCGCTGTATACATCCAATTTGGAAAAATATTTAGCACCTGTTCTGCCAACTTGTTGCATGAGGTCGTCTGCTCTGGGGAAAGAGTAGGAAAAAGATTTTAGGTTTTGGTTAACCCATCTATAATCCACGACTATTCTCCATCCTGAGGCTACAGACCTGTCTCCCTGGGGTTTGGGTACTAAGAAAGCTGGGGAGTTCCACTCACAGGGTTTGGTGCATTCTTCAATGACACCTTGCTGTAAATGTTTATCTAACAGCTCTCTTTGGAAAATCTCTTTTTTGGGTGACATTCTATAGGATGGTCTGTTGCAGGGTTTGAAATCAGGGATTAATTCTAATTTGACCTCATTTTCAACGTTTAATCCTATAGCACTCTCATTTAACACAAAGGCCTCTCTATTTGATTCAACAATGTTTTTGATTTGTTGTTTTTGGGCCTCAGAGAGCTTGTCACATATTGTATATTTCAGAGGGTCGTCCCCTTTGGGTAGCTGATCTAGGGGATCATCTCCACAATTGATGGGGAGCATTTCTTTGTCAGAGATTATGCTGCTGAGGGAGTGTTGGCTGTTCAGTTTTCCAATGGGAATGGCTTTGTCTAGATTGTTAAGTGCAAAGATGCCTAGGTTCATGTGCTTTTTGATATTGATGGAAAAATCGTTTGGGTTGGCCACTGTTACCGGTATGATCTTTCTTGTTGACCTTGGTTCAACAAGGGCGTGTTTGATTAGTACCGGTAATGTTGTGTCAACATTTTCTGTGATGCCTGTTTTACCTATTAAGGAATCAGGTCCTATGACGATTGCATTGAATGTGGATTCAGAATTTGGTGGCATAGTTAGGCCTTTGGCTGCTCTTATGAAGTGTGGTGAAGGGGACTTGGCCCCAAAGGAAATTTTGGCCCTATATTTGGTCATAAAATTTACGCCAAGAATTATGGGGTGATTTAGCTTTGGAACAACATGTAGTCTTGTTTTAAACTCTGTGTTATTGATTAGGAAAGTTATAGTGATGGAATTGTTGACCTGAACTGAGGATTTATCAGCTAGTAGGATAACCATGCGAGATCTCCTACCATGTCTGAAATTGGGAGTTGATATGATTTTATCTGCCATTTTCTGGCTGATAAAGGAAAGGGAGGCTCCAGAGTCTACAAGGGCTCTGTAAGAACTGCCATTGATATCAACATTAACTGCGCCTTTAGTCAATTCAGTATTAATGTAAGAGGTCTTACCTTGCTGCCCATACTTACTGGTCTCGACTTTTAATTGGAGGGTGGAAATTCTCTTGTTCTGGTTCTCATAGAGGTCCTCACTGTCTGATGAGGAGTCTTCGTCACAACTCGCAGGCTGGGGGTCGTGGTTCTGTTGTTCTGCCGAATTTAATTCTGCTCCATCATTTGTGTGTGAAATGTGGCATGTGGGGGACGTTCCAGTTTTGTTGTCCAAGGTGGGGGCGGGGCTGTAAGATGCATGGTGGCCCTCCCCTGTGTCCTATTCAATATTGTCATTGTAGTGTTCTCCTTGTCCAGAATCAGGAGGTTGGTTGTCAGGATGGTTGTCTCCTGTCTTTTTGTTGTCATTTCTGCCTGGTGTTGGGTCCCTGGATTTCTTTTGTTGCTGGGTCCAATCATCAGGGATTGGGAAATCTGCTGGGACCAGTAGTTTCTGGAAGGACACCTGGCGGGTGTTGGTGGGGGTGGAGGCAACAGGGATGAAAACAAAGTTGTTTCTTGTGTCGCTGGATTTGGACCTGCTTCTGTTTCCCTCCTGAGATTTGCTTCTGCCTGGCGATTGATACCTGTTCTTGGAGCCTGATCTGCTGTTTGAGTTGGGTCTGGGGTTGTTATAACCTTGTTGATTTTGGTTGTATCCTGACTTAGGTTTATCGTCATACTGCTTAATATTGCCATTTCCAGGGGGTTTGTTGTTATAATTGTTGTTGTTGTACTGGTCCTTCCTGGATCTGTTATTGTTGTTGTTGTTATTGTTCCTTTGCCCATTGTAGTTATTATAGTTCATGGCGCACAAGTCTGAAGTTTGATTTGAGGCATGGGCTGCTTTGGCTGCTTCCATGACCAATTCTTGTTTTAATGCTGCAGTCTCGGCTTCTCTAATGCTTTTGGGGCTGTCTGAGAGTACAACATTTTTTATTTCATCTTTGAGGCCATTTATGAGATAGTCCACTTGTACAGATTCATCCAGGTTGCTGTTGGATAGCAATAAGGTCATATCTGCTATGTATTCCTCCACAGTCTCCTTGGGTTGCTGCTTTCTGTTTCTATATCCTTTGATTATTGTGGCAGGGTCAGGCTGGTTGAATCTGCTGAGAAAGGCGGCATAGACTGCTTCAGTGTCATACATGATTGGTTTGTCAAAAATGTTTGTGAAAAACCATTGTGCTGCTCTGCCCTTTAAAAAGGTATACATACAGGATGCATGCATTGTTGGGCTGCGGGGGTATGCATTTCTTATATAGAATTTGAATTCTGCCAGGAATCTGGCTGCAGACCTGTAGGGCGAGGGTTTGTCAAAGGGTTCTGGCTTGTTAAAACAGCTTAATTGAGCAGATGTGAGTCGCTCAGGTTCAAAACTCCTATATCCAGTAGGAGCGGAGAAGTTGGATTGTCCTAGATTTGGTATCATTGGTGTGGACTGAGCTGCAGGTTGGTGGGCAGCTGCTTGGGCAGGTGGAGTGTTTGTAAACAAACCATACATTGGTATAGGGTTGTTGTAGGGCGTGTGTGCCTGGTGGGGTATGTATACATTGTTGTAAACACTGCCTGAAAGTGATGTGGCGGCTACCGGTGATGGACGAGTGGTAGAGGGCGCCATCTGGTGGGTTGTGGCTGAATTACCAAGACCTGCATGTGTCGCGCCTTGTTGGGTGGGCGTGGCACCTGTCGCTACCATTCGGGTTGTATTTTGGAAAAGGCTTGGAGGGCTGAGCCTGTATCCTACCGGTACAGATGTCGGCATTCTGGTAGAGGTGCCCATAACATGTGAAGGTTGGCCTGAAGGGGGTAGCCTAGTGTTGGTGGGTGAGAAAAGGCTGTTTTGGCCTTGGCTGGTAGGTGTTCTTGTCCTATCAATGGCCCTGAATATTTCAGATCTCATTCCATCAATATTTCTGTTGATTCTGTCAGACAGATTGGCTGACGCTATTTCAGACCTTCTCAGTACATCAGCGTTGTCCTGAGCTGCCTTTCTTTGTATTTGGCCAATGTCATTCTCCAGGTGCGACTTCCAAGTGTCCATGTCATTTAACCTGTCATTTATTCTTGACAGTTGGCAGGAGGAGTCGTCTCCAATCCTTTTTATTTCAGCGGACAATAAGTTCATTTGTCCTGTTAATAGGTTGGAGAGGGAGTCATTGACTGCCTGGGTGCACTCTCTGACTATGTTCCTCGTCATGTCATCCTGGTTGTACTCTGGAGGTGGAGCTGCAGTGGCCATGTTTGGGTAGGCAGGTGCTCTGTGCAGGTGGGGGAAGGTTACTTCTGTGTCTTCTTCAGAGGTGGATTCTGTTTGTAAAGGGGCGGGGAAGTGACTGTTTCTGTGTAGTATTGGAGTAGTGGCCACAAGGTCGCCTCTTCTAGCTGCAGAGTCCAAGCTTCTTTGAAGTCTGTAAAATACAGGTGTATTTGGCCTTTGAGGGGAGGATGATTGCACTCTTCTCCTGGGTCTATGGGTGGGGTATGGCCTTTCAAAGGATCTGGCTCTTGGAGGCGTGCTCAGGGATGAATTTGGTGCTGGAGGTGTCGCCCTGTCTTCCTCGGAGGTAGAGTAGGGGTAGTAAGGCCTAGGGTTTCCTCCAGGTGGATTGCTATCAGGCTGTGGGTTTTGATGCGGCCTTAGCAAATTGGTGGGATTGGAGTTGTCTTGCCACTGCTCTTCTAGAATACGGTTTATCCTGTCTAGAAAAACAGAGGGACTCTCACCACACTGGTAACTTGGTGTAGCTCCGGTTGGTATCAGTGGTACACGTCCTGTGTTGAGTCTGTTTTCTCTCCACCTGTGGATTGCTGAGTCTAGCCTGCTCCTCCAGTAATTGTCTGCTACTGATGGGTGGGCTTGGATGTCCGGTACAGTAAGGTTGTCCCAACTTAGGTCAGGTGTACACTGTGGGTCAGAATTACTGCTGGATGAGGGTGACCGTCCGGCAGCTTCCAGGGCTTCCTGCAGGCTATTGGATCTTTCCTCTAGATGGCTATCTAGGTGGAGGTAACCAGGTGATTGATTTTCAGGCGTGCTGTATGTGGTACTTTGAAGACCACCTAATCTTAGGGGTGGTGATTCTGAGGGTGAATAGCCAGGTAGGGTGAGGTTTAAACCTGGTGGTGGGGCTCCTGCTGGTGTACTGGTAGGTGCACCTGTGTTGGTGTCCACTATGGTAGATGAGAAATGTAAGGTGTTTGAACTCACAGGTGTCTGTTTATGTGTGCGTCTATGGGCTGGTAGCACTGGGTCCAGCTGGAGCGCGTCTGGCGAGGAGTCTATCGGGGCGGCGTACTGTGTACTGGTGGCTTCTTGCTGGTCTCTGTCTTGAGATGTAGGGATACGTTGTGGGGCTGGCTCCTTTGGTAGGGTCTCACTGTTGTCCATGGCTCATGAGAGGTGGTAACTTGTGGGATGATACGTGAGGGTTCTCCACCATTGTCAACGAGTCCGTAAATGTTGAATAAGGATGAATACAGACGAATCAGGAATCCAGTTTGATATCCACTTTATTCATAGAAGTCCACGCGGTATAGATGGTGATACAGTATAAAGGTGCCCAACAGTGTCCAAGCCTAGCCCTTGAGCCAAGGGCTCGATCTCACGTGAGTGTGTGAGGTATGAAGTATGAAGGTGGAAAGATGAGTGAGCTGCTCCCTCCACAGGTATTTGTAGTAGGAGCCGCTCACCCAGCTCATCCTAAAAATAGTATCAGGTGAGCTAAATATAGTAACTGGGGAACTCCAGTGCAGGTATGTAGGGGAGATCCCAAACATAGCACTGGGGTTCACAGAGTTCAGTGTGGTTCTAAATATAGCTGCTGGGAACTCCCGGTATGCTGTGAGCTGCTCATGATCAATGGGCGTGTCATCCAGCATGGGGAGTTGTTTCTAAACATTGTCTGCTAGGAATTTCCAGCATGCAGCGAGCTGCTTGTGATTGACGGCGTATCCTCCAGTGGGAGGAGGCGGGGTCACTGAGTGCAGTTGACGCCGCCAGCCTTTGGTCTTTGGTATGGTTTGGCTTGTGGGTAGACTCGGACACTGGGTTACATGGTAGAGTCAAAGGTGAAAAATAAATATGATAAGTACAATACCTATAACGGTCTACTGACAATGTATTCTACTGGCCAATTCCAAAGGAAAAATATAACCACTGGCCTATTGGCCACTGGGCCCGTGTCTAGCCCTGTTAATACATTTACTATAGGAGAAAAAGTTTTTACACACAACGTTGGGTGTGTAAAAAAAAAAAAAAATTACTATAGGAGAGTGCTAGAGCCCAATTTCCTTCAACTCAGGGTGCGCCTTATACGTGAGATGGGCCTTATGCCCGAGGTAATATATGCATGTACAGAACTGCTGCTTAGTTGCAGCCTTCAAAGGGTTAAACTGTTGCATGTACTACCGTTAAATATCACTCATGCGGTACATCGGAGATTCTCTATTACATATAGATTATTCCCACGCTCTAAAACCTAGGGTTAAATAATTTGACCGACACATATTAAATTCATTTCCCTACATGTAATAGAATGATACAGTTGGCCGCTTTACGGCTAAACATTTGGCACAGTGTCACACGGTGAATTTATACCTAGCATGTATAGCATGCAGTGGTTTGGTACCTGTGTGCAACATTCTCACACTCCACTCGCTTTATTCTTAATCATTACCTGTATCTCCACTCCAACCTACCGTAATCTCCCGTGTAGAAGGCGCGTCTTCTACGCCAAACAAAATGCTGCTGGGTCTTATACGTGGGAGTTAAATTGCCTTGAGTTTGGGGTGTGCCTTATAGGGGGGGGGGGGTTATTTTTACTATAGAACAGCACTAAATTAACAAAAATCTGCCCTTAGAGGTGTGCCTTATACATGGGCTTGCATTCTCTGAGTTGGGGGTGCGCCTTAAACGCGAGCTGCGCCTTATACGCGGGAGATTACGGTATGTATAGAAGAGAAAAATCTCAGGTGGGGGAGGGGGTGGGCATGGGGAGTGCGGGATGCAGTTGCCCTACACTTTCCCAAGGTTTCCCATAGGAAGAGGTTGAGGAGGTATATTAAGCTGAGGCCAAAAGTCAGGGTCAGGCTTGGATGCAAGGTGCTGCTAAAATACTGTTACAAGATTTACAGTACCGTAAATTCTCTTGTATAAGCCGTGGCTAGTATCAGGGGTGTGAAATTTCCGCGGAAAAGCGGAAATCCGCGTTTTTGATGCTCAGAAAGACCATTCTTGAGATCTATGCAAATCCACTGAGAAAAGAATTTACCATTTGTGGGGGGGGGGGGGTCTGACTTAGAATTTCTGCAAATACCATTCCAGATTGAAAAATGTGGGCATCCCAATGGTAGTTCCAAACATACTTGTACAACAGAGTGTGTTATATTCTGCCCAAAGAACATTTAGATCACTTTTATCCAACATTGAAACATTAGCTAGCAAGCCGTATATTACACTTCAGAGGAAATAGGTTTTGGGATTTCACACCCCTGTAGTATGTGTACCAAAACCCAAATGAAAGTGTGGCTCATAGAATCAGCCTTAAGTCGGGGTGCGGGTATTTGACACTATAAAACAGTACTGAACTGTCACTTTTCAAGCCTTTGGGCTTATAGCTTCTCTTAAAGTTGGGTGTGTTGTTTATACGAGTATGAGAACATAAGAGAATTTACTGTACCTTTTCATATCAATGGTGTTCTAACCTTATCACATTACACATTTTGGAATAAATTACATTCCATAATATGCTCCCTCTTTGGTCTTGACAGCATGTCTTTTATCACCTCCTCATTCAGGAGACTTCCACCTAGTGCAGAGATATAATTTAGCAGTAACAGAGATAAATATCTGCATGGAGAGTGGGACAACACCTGTTTGGTATAACCGGCTTTATGCCCCGCCGCCCGCTGTCATAGCCGACCATAGCCTGTTCATATTGATGTTGGCTTTACAGCATGGACATGGGACATCAGCCAAATTGATGATACACCCAGGTATTATACCTCTTTGCCACACCAAAAAAAATAAGTTGGTCTAAGGATTTTGGTTTTGAAAAAATGGTGCGAGCGAGCAAAATTTTTATTATTTTTTTTAAGGATTTTTTGGCGTCCAATGGATTCCTTGCTGGAAAAGTGAGGTGAGCGAAAAAAATTTATTTAAAAAAAAGAAAATTGCCAAACATCACAAAGAGAAAACTTGTAGAAAGTGAGGCAAGCGAAATCCGTAGACAAGATTTTTTTCAAAGGAAAAAAAAATTGTATTTCCGAAAATATGGAGAGGGAAATCCGTAGACCAACTTATTTTTTTTGGGTGGCACATTGCACATTACCATCAGGCCAAGAAGCTTCAATAGATAGGAGGTGAAACTCAGAGCTTTACCTATGGACACAGTGTAACAGCCCCCCCCTCTACCCCCCCCCCTTTAAAGTAGGCTCCCTTTTGTGTTCAGTATTGAGTCCTATGTAGGATAAGGGGGTTTATAGAGATGTCAGGAATCTTTATCAGAGTGATATCAAATGGAAACAAGGCACCACCTTTACCAAAAAGTCCTGCTGAATCCAAAATTTGTGATCTTGATTCTCAAAATTTGACCAAAAGTACCTAAAAAGGAGGTTTGATTATGAGAATATTTTAAAATTGTACAAAGGTTATATTGAAAATGATTGGAACTTTTATAGATGCAACATGCTAATCAAAGTCAGTACCTCAATCTACATATCCCAATGTCTCCCTATCTCAACCTGACAAGTATTCTACCTATGTTTTGCTCTGCCTCTCCCACATGCTGCCTATCCCTAAGTCTACCTATCACTCATACTACCTATCCATTGAAACATCTATAGTTTAATTAGGTTTTCCCTCAAATGCTTAAAAGATCAAAGTTTACCCCTCACCTTTGTACCTAATTTTCTCTGTACATTCTTACCATTAGTCTACCTATCCTCAATCTGCCTATCATTCACTTTACCTATCCCTCATGGTGACTATCCCCCAACTCTTCACATCCCTCATGTTTGACTGGCACATCTGTGATATTACCTAGCACCAATGTACCTTTTGAATATGCTCACCTTACAAGGTACCCTCTGTGCCTATCTCTTAAACTGTTTATTACACATGCTACCTATCCTCCTTGCTACCTATCCCTCATGGTGACTATCCCCCAACTCTTCACATCCCTCATGTTTGACTGGCACATCTGTGATATTACCTAGCACCAATGTACCTTTTGAATATGCTCACCTTACAAGGTACCCTCTGTGCCTATCTCTTAAACTGTTTATTACACATGCTACCTATCCTCCTTGCTACCCATCCTCTTCAATACCTATCCCTTATGCTCACTTTATAGCTTTCCTACCTATCACAGCTTGTTCAGCTGGGATAGCTCACAACCAACCTTCATTTTGATCTCTTAGTCAACCTATCCCCTTAGGAAAAAAAATTAACAGTCTACCTCACGCATACATCTACCTATCACTCATGCTATATATCTTGAGGTTACCTATCCTTCAGGCTGCCTATCCTTCAAGGAGGATAGGTAATAAACAGTTTAAGAGATAGGCACAGAGGGTACCTTGTAAGGTGAGCATATTCAAAAGATACATTGGTGCTAGGTAATATCACAGATGTGCCAGTCAAATATGAGGGATGTGCAGAGTTGGGGGATAGTCACCATGAGGGATAGGTAAAGTGAATGATAGGCAGATTGAGGATAGGTAGACTAATGGTAAGAATGTACAGAGAAATTTAGGTACAAAGGTGAGGGGTAAACTTTAATCCTTTAAACCATTTGAGGGAAAACCTAATTAAACTCTAGATGTTTCAAGGGATAGGTAGTATGAGTGATAGGTAGACTAAGGGATAGGCAGTATGTGGGAGAGGCAGAGCCATACACAGGCAGAGTACTTGTTAGGTTGGGATAGGCAAAAATTGGGATATGTAGATTGAGGTACTGACTTTGATTAGCATGTTGCATCTATAAAAAGATCCAATCATTTTCAATATAACATTTTTACAATTTTAAAATATTCTCATCATCAAACCTCATTTTTAGGTACCTTTGGCCAAATTTTGAGAATCAAGACCACAGATTTTGGATTCAGCAGGATTTTTTGGTACAGGTGGCCCCTTGTTTCCATTTGATATCACTCTGAAAAAGATTCCTGACATCTCCATAAACCCCCTTATCTTACATAGGACTCAGTACTGAACACAAAAGGTAGCCTACTTTTAAGGGGGGGGGGGTAGAGGGGGGTGGCTTGCACTATAGGACTCTATGGAGTAACATATCCTAGGGAACCTATACTATTCTTGATCAGGCTACAACAAAAATATGTTGCTCATTTCATTACTCCAAATGGTCGATCATATGCCTAAACTAAGAATTGTTGCACTCAGGTAAAGGGATCGGAAACAATTCGGATAAGTATGTAGGAACATGTCTTTTATTTAGAAGTTTTTGCGGAATCCTAAATAGATTTGCATTTGTCTCCATAAGCGCCATAAGTTTTCCTTCAAAGAGCCCATAAAGAATTCAGGGTAGGGCCAAGATATGAGATATCATATGTAGTAGATAAACTATGGGTTTGCACCAGGTATATATTTCGCACTGAGTATATATTCACGTAACCTGGTTAACCCATAGTTTATCTGCTTTAAACCACGGTCCAGGTTTCTCACACCTAGTGTAGATGGGAGACATTTCTATACAACAGGTTACGTGATATATTCAGGGTGAGATTCTTTTGTTCTAAGGTGTGACCATAGTTTAAAGGGTAGGTATTGCCTGGCCGCAGCAATTTTTTTGGCCTTATGCAACAATGCAGCGTTGGCGAGTGTACCCCTGGCAGTGCAATTTTGCATCATGAACAACAAAGGGACATGAACCTGGGAACATCCTGCGGCTCTCACAGTATCATTGAATAAACACAAGGCTGGAAACAAATATTTTGTGTAGATGGTACCGGTAGTATTTGATCTGTTGATCTTTGGTGGCATGGATTGTGGGTAGGTTCTAAGCCAGATTAATCCAGGTGGATAAGTAGTTCTCTGTTTTTTAATCCCAGAGTTTGGATTACTTCACCATTCCCACGGTGTAAGGAGAGGCAGGGAGTAAAAGGTGGTCAGGGAAAGTCTGTCAGAGAAAATGGTGAATATGGAATTTAGTAAAATAAATCTCTTTTAAAAATTGACCAATTAATCACCCCAGGATATTATAAATCCCCCCCCCCCTCCTCACCGCTTAACTCACACTTTAGACTTTATATTTCTAAGTATTACAAGGGGATAGGTAAAGTGTTTTATTTTGTCCAGTAAATGTTGATCAGATAATTCAAATCGCATGTATTTGCCAATGATTGAGTCTGTTGATATATTATAGAAATATTGAGATCACACCGACATTTCCATTATATATGAATGTATGAGAAGTATCAAATTTACCTTGAATCCCAGAAACCTATGTCATTTCTGGATCAGAATTGCTCCCTAAAACATTCTGTATTAAGCGAAGATTGCAATGTGTTCAAATTGTTGCCTTTAGGCTTTAGGCAATTTGCCTTTTAGAACTTGATACTAAGCATAGTTTGAAAAATGAAAGTAGGCCAAGTCTTATGTAAAATATGGCAGCTGATAAACGAGCTTGTATAAAGTTTCACATATCATAAATGATGTTTTACCGGTAGTTTGTTTTTTAATTGTTTTTTTTTTTTTTTAAATTTTTTGCTAGGTGAGAAGGACCACCTGGTTGTTCCTTGAAGGTATATACCGGTATACCGTAAATCCATGCGTACAAGACGCACCTTACATTTAAGGCCCCCATCTGGAGCTTGATTTTGATCATGCTACTGTAGTCTTCCGCGTATAAGGCACGTCTTATATATTTGAATCAGGGGCTCCCTGCACCTCATAGAACCAGCCCATAGTCAGGGTGTATCTTATAGGCGAGAACTGTACTGAACCATCGAAAGTCGGCCCCCAGATGGTCCTTATAGGTTTTCCTTCTAGTCAGGGTGCATCTTATACGTGAGGTGCGCATTATACGTGGGAGATTACTGTAGGTTATTCATGCAAACTACAGTATACACGCTATCAACTTAAAACATGCACTGTACCATTTGTTAACTGGAACAGGTCCAAGTCCAAATAGACGATTGCGTTAGCCACTTCAGTGCTCTCAGAATATGTGTACTTTGATACCGTAATCCCGCATTTAAGTGCAGGGGTATCAAATGAGCGCAGGGCTCATTTTTTTTTTATCTCAGGTTTTTTATCACACTATAAAGATCTGTGTATAAGCCATACTCCAGATTTCGGAATGAACTACCGTAAACTCCCGCGTATAAGACGCGTCCTCTACGCCAAACAAAATTCTGGGGAGTCTTATAGGATTTTCTGAAGTTCAGGGTGCGTCTTATACGAGGGGTAATTTTACTATAGAACAGTACTAATCTTACAAATATCAGCATTAAAATGTGCGTCTTATACGCGAAAATGTGTCTTCTATGCGGGAGATTACGGTATAAGCCGCATAGGGGACTTGATCTACAGTATATATGCAGGTTTAATACTGTCCTATAGTGGTTTATATAATATAAGCACAGGAACAGAAATTTAAATGTGGAGGTGCTTAAACAGGCATTTACCTGTATCTCTGTATATTTACAAACCATAACTTCTGTGTTAGCTGTGATATCTAGCGTATGCACCTGAATGACCGGAATATGAGCTCTGGTATCTCCACTCGATCATCTCCATATGAACTCACCATATGACGGCTCTATACGGTCTCGCACAAAGAAGTAAAACGCTGGTAGGGACGACTAGAATGGATTTATATGGATTCACATAAGGCAGTATACTCACTGATTGGGACGCTAGTTGGAAGTACACAGCTTATACTGATTTAGGATATTACCAGAGGTCTGGTATTTAGTCATATGATATACGTCTTCATCCTTGGTTTTGCACGGAGTCTTTTGAATGAGCGAGTAAATGATTTCTAACACCATTTTGACAGATAAGGTCATACTCCTGGTGAGAAAACCACCAGGTACATTACACTGATGAATGCATGTCTGTGCACTAGACAAAAGGGGGGAAGGAAAGAGGGAAAATGTATACCCTTTTGAAGTTGGGGAAGCCCAGAGAGTTTTTGAGTTGTCTGTGTATGTAGAGGCGGGTTGGGGGGGGGGGTATTACCAGCACGGTATGTCTATGCACTGGCACATACAGATATAGAAATGTGAAGACATGTGGGAGACAGAATTTGAGCTTGTATTTAGGCTGAATCTAGGCTAGATGTGGACTTTATTTTATGTGAATAACTTCTTCCCGTAGAGATAGCATTGCGCGGTCGATCGCCACACCCCCAGTGGCGTAACGTGTGCCGATCCACCACAGCAGCAGATCCACCACTGCAGCCTCGTTCTGGGTGCATGTAAACATTCAAAATGGCGGACCGCCGCTCGTACGGGGGACTACGGTAACGGATTTTGCTAATTTTCAGTTAATTAGACACTCTAAAAACATAAAATAAATATAGAACTAAACTCCCCTGGTGTCCTCGGTGGCTGATCCACCCCTCGGGAGACCTCCCCCTCGTGGTGGATCGGCCACCTCGTACACCACGGTCGTTTAGTTCTATCTATATGTTGGAGTGGGGTTGACTCTAACGTTAGAATGGCCAGTTCTATGTGACGGAAGTTGCTGTAATAGGTTCAAGTACAACTCAGACTTTGGCCTCAGTAATAATGTATACATGGACCTATATAAAACACACCTTGACGTAACAATAGATGGTAATAGTACCGTAATCTCCCGCGTATAAGACGCGTCCTCTACGCCAAACAAAATGCTGGGGGGTCTTATAGGATTTTTTCAAGTTGGGGGTGCGTCTTATACGAGGGGTAATTTTACTATAGAAATGTACTAATCTTACAAATTTCAGCCTTAAAATGTGCGTCTTATACGCGAAAATGCATGTGCTGAGTTTGGGGTGCGTCTTATACGAGCAGCGCGTCTTCTACACGGGAGATTACGGTAGTGAGTTCTCCACATGGCCCTTTATTCACCTTAATTGTATACACACACAGGCTGATCCTGGCATAAAACTGCTCAGGCAGAGAGAAAAAGAAAAGAGTTGTTTTAAGGTACCAAAATACAACTAGCATTTTAAGGTTAGGTCAGCCTTAAGAATATATCCGTTTCCTGTCCAGATGATAGGATTTTTCAGACCCAAGAGGGAGGGAAAAATTTTTGTTCATGAATATTTTTTTTTTTGATTTTCATAATCTTCGTAAGCAGGGGCAGCATGAATCTGCCATCACTTTCTGAATTTTAGAGATCAGAAATCTAGAATCGCGTGCCGAGGAACCAGTAATGAAATAACAATTTTCAGAACTCAAACAGTCCCTCTTTGAAAAACAAAATGCACCAAGGAAAAACAGTGCACTCCAAAGGCTTTCACGAAATCCTGCATAAAAATAGAAGAGAAAAGCGAGCTACAAATGATAATGAGTCAGTCCTGCCTTCCCCCACAGCCTAATGTTCACTGTTTGTATAAACATGCCCCGCTGTGCCGTACCTACGTCACCCTGACATGGGACATGTCACGGCACGCGGCCACCTGGTGAGGCAAAGCTCAACTATACCCTGTCAGGCATTATAGACATCAGTCAAATATCTGCAGCGACCTATATACCTAAAAGCTGCTTTGATCAATAAAACGGTCTGACAATGTAAGGAGTGATCACTTTCTAACAACAGGGGGGGTAGTACAGTTGGGTTTGCGCCCAGATGGTGAGACGCCATAAAAAAAAATTGCCACCCCCCCCCAGGGCCAGGGTCAAAACTTCCTTTCGCCCCACAGGGGGGCCAAAAAGTTGCACGAGAAGTTGCCCTTTTAATCCATAGTATATACTACCGTAATCTCCCGCATAGAAGGCGCAGCTCGCGTAGAAGGCGCACCCCCAACTCAGAGAAGGCCTTTTCACGTAGAAGGCGCACGTACCTCTTCTGGATAGATTTCTGGAAAAACCCTCGTATAAGGCGCCCCCCCATTACTTTAGTTACGAATTTTATCTCACCTCGTGCCTTCCTTGCGGCCGACACTCAAGGGTGAGAGGTCCCGCGGGTTGTATCCACACCGAAGTGAGATTACCCTTGTGGCGTTGCATGCCCGGACCCTAGTCTAATGGGGAGGGGGGATGATGGTGACCGCATCTATGGGAAGGTAGAAATCACGCCCCTACACATTTACCGAGGCAATGGTTCTTTAACATCCGTCACTACATAGGCATAGTGAGAGATGGACAGGCCTGTTTCAAGTCATTTGTCTGCCATGACCGCCGAGAGACTTTCCAGCACAGCCTGGCCAGAGCAGGGAGGAACTCAAACGACACCTTACAGCGACGTTTGGAACCACCACTATGCCCCGGCCGGGCCGGGAACCGAACCCACGACCTTACGGCCTGTGATCGGACGCGCTACCGACTGCGCCACGCCTCCCGACGCGCCCCCCCATTGATGATTGAATTTTTATCTCACCTCGTGCCTTCCTTACGGCCGACACTCAAGGGTGAGAGGTCCCGCGGGTTGTATCCACACCGAAGTGAGATTACCCTTGTGGCGTTGTGCCCGGACCCTAGTCTAATGGGGAGGGGGGATGATGGTGACCGAATCTATGGGAAGATAGAAAGCACGCCCCTACACTTTTACCGAGGCAATGGTTCTTTAACATCCGTCACTACATAGGCATAGTGAGAGATGGACAGGCCTGTTTTAAGTCATTTGTCTGCCATGACCGCCGAGAGACTTTCCAGCACAGCCTGGCCAGAGCAGGGAGGAACTCAACCGACACCTTACGGCGACGTTTGGAACCACCACTGTGCTCCGGCCGGGCCGGGAACCGAACCCACGACCTTACGGCCTGTGAGCGGACGCGCTACCGACTGCGCCACGCCTCCCGGCTAACGCGCCCCCCCGACTATGATGCTGACCATATATCCTTTTTGAATGCCACAAATGAGGTGTAACCAGAAGTAGAACTTATCTCTAGCATTTTAGCATCAGTTCTTTTGGTTTCTTTTCCTATATTCATATATTCTATCAATGTTGAAGCATGTGAGGGAATGAATTTAAATCACAACATAATCTAAACATAGTTTGAACATCTGTTCTTATGTCAAACATATAGCAAGTGTTTATGAATGGTAGAGTGGCTCCATCTGGTGGCACTTCTGGGAACCATTCCTACTGAATACAGGATTATAAATAATCATGATCAAGATTCATTTTGCATTATTATTATGTGTTAGATTGTATTCCCAGCACTGTAGTTGTAAATGGATCCATGCTCAGATCACTGTTTTACATGATAATTCCATGTTAGCATGTCAATAGGTCATCATGATGTGGTTGATTTGTCAAAACTGTCTCAGAAGTATACAATTGAAATTTACCTCAAACTTTACCTTGACCATGACCATTTATAATCATGTACATATAAATTATATTATAATATTGAGTATTATACTCAATAGGAATGGTTCCTAGAAGTGCCACCAGATGGAGCCACTCTACCATTCATATACACTTGCTATATGTTTGATATAAGAACAGATGTTCAAACTATGTTAAGATAATGTTGTGATTTAAATTCATTTCCTCACATGCTTCAACATTAATAGAATATATGAATATAGGAAAAGAAACCAAAAGAACTGATGCTAAAATGTTAGAGATAAGTTCTACTTCTAGTTACACCGCATTTGTGTCATTTATTAAATATTGATATTGGAGTGTTTCTCTGATCATCTGA